>OZ004729.1:71000199-71643695 GCA_963924685.1 Dexiosoma caninum | reverse complement strand
GCAGTTAAAGTGGAGGGGCAATTTTTACGTATGTACATACATACATACATCTTTATGCACGAGTATGTACATGTAGTATATACCCATGCTTAAGCAGTACGTAAACACATTCATACATATGTATGCACCTAAATATGTGCATTCGTATATACAGCAGTGTGCATGCATTAAAATTTATAAATATTTTGCCATTGCAAATTTCGTGGTATAAAAATTTTTAATGAGAACATAATTAAAATCGTTATAAAAATTAAGATTTCGGTTAATTATACAATAAAAAAAATTTTTAAATATTGCTGCCATAAATTTGCTAGAATTTCTTCAGCAGTAAATTCAAGAACAAATTTAAGTAAGTATGTATTAATATTTACTAGGCGATTCGGCAAAATATGCCTGCCGGAAATGCTCAAAACAGTCAACATCAACGTAGAAGCCACGAACTTACATTTAAAACACTTCGATATTTACCAATTCAATATGTATGTGTAATGTTAAAATAAATAAATAAATATTTACTAGGGTGATCAGCCCGGTTGAAAAAAAATTCATAAATATAAAAATATAATTAAATATTAAAATTTTCTGATTATGTTATCCGATGGTTAACGAAATATCAAAAATATAAACAAAACTTTAAGCTTAAAAGAGAATATAGAAATACAGGGCGCACCAAAATGACCGAAGAGGTTTGAGTTCAAAGAGCCATTGTGTCCCTCGCAGTGTGCTTTGTGGCTCCATCCTGATGAAACCTTGCGGATAGTTTTCCACGGCTGTTCTTAAAAAATGTTCCAACATTATTCCATATCTGACACCAGTGATGGAAACGGCAACACTGTGTCCATTTTCAAAAAAACACCGCACCAAACGGTACACTCAAGTAGGAGCAATACTCGCTGTTGAACTACTCTTAGATTTTCCGTAGCCCTTTTTGTCTATTAACGAACCCATTCAATTGGAAATGGGCTTCGTCACTCATATTTAAATTATGAATAAAATGATGATGTTCTTCTGAAATAAAGTTCAACAATTTTGGTATGTTGATCAATTGTGTACTGTTCCTTTTTAAATTTGCCCAGTCTCTTTTACAAAATACTGCAAACAAAAATAAAATTATAAGAAATTCAAACACCTTCGCTCCTTTTGGTCCACCCTGTATTTCGCAAAAAACGTGCAACTTTTCTTGTTCAATAATCATGGTCACTCACAATATATTGATATATTGTTTAAAACACTGTAACTCATCAACACCTGAACCAATTTAAATGATTTTTTTTTATCATTGGATAGACCTGTATATCGAGCACAAGATGGTCAGCTTTTGGCCGATCTGCTTTCAGACTTACTAAGTCAAAAGGTAATCTTGTGCCTGCAGCACTTCTGTTGCAACAATTCATAAATAATATTGTAGTGTCCAGTGCCACATAGGGGTCCATATGGGGACCCTTCGTATAGCCAACTTCACAATCTATTTAATAGTGAAACAATCATTAAAATACCTTTATCCGTTAACGAGTTCTAGCGTTTTAAGTGCTTTAAAATAATAAGTGACTACTACGCACTTCTCATCGTATACAGGGGGTAATAGTATAAATATAGTGCAGTACCGTAGCATGCAGTTAGTGCGCAATGAAGTGTTGCCGTGTTTTCTGTTTTTAATTGTGAATTCTTCTGTATCACTGATCACGTCTTGCAGCTTTTTGGTAAGTGGACACACTTTGGGCCAAGGGCAATTTCAGGTAGGTTTATTTTTAAGTATGTATGTAAATGTCATATTTTTTTTTATTTTGGACCAGCACATAGGAGATGACCCCTACACATGCGGTGCTAGAGGAAATGGATAGGAGGTGTAGCTTCACTCTCTTACAACACTGTTTGTTGTAGCGTATCTGATGTCAAGGAGATATATTAAATTTTGGAGCTTCGTTTTTAGTAGCAATTTTTTAGTAATTATTTTACTTCGCCAATGCTACACAATAGCGACGAAGGAGGTCGTTCTGATGTGCATGTGCATTGGATACAGCTGAAGCCGGTATTGTTCAGTGACTATGCCTTCGCCAAAGTCTGTTTGGGAAAAGATGGTTCCTTGGAGGCTGCAACGCTTCATTTTGCAATTGCAGTTTCTCTTCGAAGAACATCCAACTTACACAAACACATTTATGGGGTCATATTGTACGTCTACTCAAGAGGCATTCCACTTTATAGACATATGTATGTATATATTTATATATAAATATATGAACGATATACTAAATCAATTATGCATAAAGAAAATTGAATTACAACTTATTTCCTTAAATTCTGCGACAATGAGATGCCCACTTTATAACGTAAAAAAAAAGTTGATTTTAATACGTTATTCACATTAACGCAAGTTCTGTGGTTAAGTCGTCTTACGATACTCTTCCATGTGGCCACAGAATTACTTCCTCCTAATACGTACATTCAAAAATATAAATATGCATTTATTTATGCACATTTCCAGAGGAGCAAGGGATAAAAACAACAACAAAAAGGCACAAACATGTTCATTGTTACTAGTAGACACGAAAAATGATTTCCGAAGTTAATGTGCGCGTGCAAAATTTCAATTAAATATTAATGTTTTATTGTTTGTTTTTTTTATTATTTTCCAATTAGCAGGAAAATTATATTATTTTTATAAGATACTGCAGCAAGAAAAAACCGTGTGTCTGCGATGTGTGTGTGTAGGAATTGTAAATGTGGAAAAAACATAGGAATTTACTTGTCAAGCGTTTCTTTAATTGATTTATTTATTTTCCAATATTTAGCAAGAAATATAGTACATATTAGTTTGTTACTGCCGAGTTAGTTAGTTACCTTACTTTGAAATTTTCCTTGTTTGATATTTTTTATTGATTTTCTCCATCTACTGCAATTCAAGTGTTTTGCCTCTAATATTTTAAGTAAAAGAGGAATTATCAACTTTCATTGCAATAGTTGTAAAGTTTTCTTTCAAATATAACAAATTCTACCACTTGCAACAATTATTTTAGTTATTTTTCCAATCAGTTCAAATAATTTTTCACAAATGTAGTTTTTCTACTACCAGATACGTATGAATGTCTTTCTTTTGTTCAGCAATTCTGATTAAAAGCACTTTTTTATTTTTATACACTTTTGATACAGAGATGGTAAAACGTCAGTTTTAAATGTGACAGTAGTTGGCGAAAAATTTACTTTTTTTGAATTGACTTATAAAACAGCAACAGCTTATGAAGATTCATGAAGTATAGTAATGTTGGGGTGGTAAACCTTGTTGGCATGTTATTTGTTATACATTAATTTTGACTTGCAACACAATCAACTTAGCACGAATTTTTGTGCAGGTAAGCGTAGGTTCAACAATTTTTATTATTATTTGCATGTTGGGGCAAAGTTGTATGGACATTGGCAGCACGTTTTACTTAAGCACTTAGCTTTAACTTTGTGTATGAAAATAGTTTAAAATTGAGAAAAAAATTATGATAAAAAATGTTAGTAAGGAAAAAGCAAATAAAAAGCCTTTGAACAAATAGTGACAGAATATAATATATTTAGGGTATTAAGTTAAAGTGCATATGAAAATTATTTTGAAATGACAAAAAATTAGGCATTTATCTTAAATGTGCGTAAGGGTACGTAATGAGCCCTTAAGGCATATGCATTTTTGTGCAGTTATATTTTGCAAATTCACTTTAAAATTAATAATTAGAAAAAAAGGGAACAAAAAATTACATTTGAGAACGTAACCTAAATGTTTCCACGGTTATAGCCGGCTTAAAATAAGGAAAAATCTTAACTTGACACAGCCAGCTGTTCACACAAATTGCAGTTGCCATTTCAATTTCAAATAATTTATTTGATATACGTTGTGCATGCTTATTTTTCTGCACATATTTTTTATGCATGCATATATTTTTAAACACATATTTCTTTTATTTTTATTATTATATTAAATTTAATCGTACTCGGCTGACTCGCGACGAACTTGATCGACTGTTTGAAGGAAAAGTAAGAAAATTCACGAACAGCTGCTGCAAGAAGATTTATCTTTAAAAATCAGCTGTTAGCATATATTTCGGTCATCCTTAAGTTATGCTGTCAAAATTTAATTCTTAGTGTTACCACTAGGAAATTAATTTTAATAAAGAAACTAATTGATGAAACGAAGTATTCATGTGTTTTTAATGTCCAAAAAGCTTCGTGAAAATGTGTAGAAAAACATGCATAAAAAATATGCATGTTATAACGAATATAAATTAAAATATTTGAAATTGAAAGAGATAGCAATTGCAAAGTGTCCGCAGAGCTGTCTTTGTAAGGTAAGATATTTTCCTTTTTTATACAAATATTTCGCTCATTTACTTTAATAGTGACACAAGTCAAAAACACTAGTTTTGTAGAAAACGTACTTAAAATTTTCAGTTTACGCCCATCTTAATGGGGAAATGAAAAAAATTCTTCTGTCACGAGATGTGTTCTGAAACTATTTGCATGAATTTTTTACACAAGATAAAGGCCGATATGAAGAATTATTCTGCATTATTAACTCAAAAATCGTGTTTATCGTATAATTATGTAAAAACTGTATTGTCACTTAAAGGGTTAAGAAGTCTTAAAAATATTTTGCATATATAGAGAGACACTTCTACAAGCTTCCAAATGATACTAATATTGCCCAAATACATAGAAATTTCTATATTTTTTTTTTTTGAAGTGTCAGCAAAAAAGAATTGTTCCTTTTGTTAAAAAATTGTTTTCTGCATTTATTCCCAGAGCTGTTTATACATCGTACTCGGGCACTACTTTCTCTATGGAACGATAAATGGCGGCGTCAGAGACTTGTAAATTGGGTCTCTAGATGCCATAGATAATAAATTACCCGATAGTAAGAAGAGGACGCCTTGTAGACGTTGAGAACTAGAAAATATATTATGTACATACTTTGCTTGGAAAGCTACCCCTCGCTATCTATGCTGACCGAAAAAAACAAAACTTATAGAACGTAACAAGTAAAAAATATCATTGATACGTACGTACATATGTACATACATATGTATGTACATACTGAATAATTTCAAGATAAGATATACTGACCGCTCAAAGTCCTAATTTTCACAATTCAAAGTGGGTTATTATAAGAAATACGCAGAACATAGTTTTTCGCTTTATTTAAACACGAAAATAATACACATAAAAAATACCTGTGTAAATAAAAAGAATAATTAATTTGTGCAGAAATAAACATTGATAGACAACAAGACAAAAAAAATTTCCCAAAAAAAATTCAACAATAAATAAATTTATAAAACATACATAATAAATATTTGCCTAAATCACTTTTGAGTTTTGTATATGAAATGGGACAGTAGGGAAAGGGGTGGGGTGAAAGGGAGAAAAAACAATACTTTTTTTTCAAATTCCTTCCGAGGCTGCTCTTAGCTCATCCATTAAAGATGCAGGCACTGACAATGAAGCTGTGGGTATAAGTAAAGTAGCTGGTATCTTCTGGCTACAAGAAGTTAAAAAGTTTTGCAGTTCATAGCGCAAGCCTTCAACGTTGGTTTCAAGATTGTGTAAATTCGGCACACATTGATTACTGCGCTGTATTAAATCCAGAATTGCACTAGTTGGGGGTCTTTTAGTCGCTATAGCTGATTGTTGTATTAACTGCAAAAGCAATATAAATAATTTATAAATTTCTAACTCACAACTGTTCAATACTTGCCTTTTTGTAATCATCTATTAGATTTGATACTTCGTAGGATGTGCCAATGCTTGGGGAAGATCTTCCTAAATCGCAGGGATCAAATTTTTTTCGTTGAAACGCCAGAGTTTTCTTCAATTCCTTCAAGCAGATAATTAACATATACGTATTTATAAAAAAATCTCTGTTTTGCTCATGTAAAAACTTACTTGAACAGTATTTTCACTTTGTTCATATTTTAAACGCATTTCTGCCAAATCTCGTTTAGTGCTTTGTAAACCCTTCAATTCTTCCTTAGTTTTTAGCTGTTCTTCGCTCAACAAAGCTGTTTTTTCCTCGTTAGATTTCAGCGACCTTTTAAGACTTTTCAGATTGCTAAGCAGCGAATGTATATGATTGTCATATCTTTGCATTTTGCGTTGATATTCACCTTCCAAGACTTTCGTCAAAATACGTAAATGATTCTCATTGATATTTTGCTGTAAGGCTTCCACATTTTCTACAGATGCTTGAGTGGAAAAGTCCATAACTTTGACCAAATTAAAATCGGGCATTAAGATGGCTTCTCTTTTATTATTTTCGAAATCTTTAGTTTGATTTTCCAATTCCTTTAAGTGTTGTAATAAATCCTGCTTTTCCCCTGTTATTCTACTTATAATAGATTTTAATTCTCGTATTTCTTTTCTATATTCGGCTACTTCGGTTGCAAAGTCTTCGCTGCTGTTTTTCTGAAATCTACTACTTTGCTTTTCTAATTGTTGATTTGTAAATTTTTGCTGTTCGATTTCATTCCGATAGTCCTGAAGATGATGTTTCATCACACTGATTTCCTGTTGGAATGTTAGTTTCATTTCTTCTTTTTCCTGTTGCCTTTTAATTTCTAAAAGACTTGTAAATTCTTCGAGCTTTCGAAATTCTTCATTTTGTTTAGCAAATACTTGATTTAACTCCTCCAATTCCATGCGTTTTAATGCTAATTCTTTGCGACTTTTCTCTTCTAAATGTTGAGCATTCTTTAGAGAAGCCAACATGTCCTCCCAATCATTTTGATGATTTTGTATATTTTCGATTTTGTTATTTTGTAAATCCATCATTTGGTGTAGAAACTGTAAGCGTTCTTCTCTTTTTTTGCTTTCTTTTTCGATATGGATATGTCGTTGTTGCTGTTGCAGTTGTGAAACCTGTTCTTTGAGTATTGTAATTTCAGAGTTTTCTGGCACAAGATTTTCCGTCAATAAACATTGTGTGGCTTGACTTTTTGTAGGCCGTGGTTTAATTTGCAACTCTTGCAAAGATCCTTCGAGGCGTTTTAATCTTGCTGTTGCTTGTACAAGTTTTTCATTTAAATCAGTCTTACTGGCTTGTTCTTGGCTCAAATTTTGCTTGAGCGTATTATTCTCTAATTGCAACACTTTAAATTTTTCATCGGGGCATTCCACTGAACTTAACTTCCTCTCCAATTTATAAAGTTTAGCGTCATTTTTTAAGAGTTTTTCTTGTAGACGTGCTACTTTTGCTATATGATTTTCAAGATTCCCTTTCATTTGTATATATTCTTGTGTGCTGTCATTAATATTTTGTTGTAATTGTAATGTTAACGTGTCCGTGTCCATTTCACACAGTTTCCTTTTGAGAATTTCATTCTCTGTGACTAGTTTCAGCATGTTTTCATTTGTATCGTTAAGGAGGTGCTGTTTACCTCTCAGGAAAAGGTTCAACTTGTCGAGATTTTCTAACAGTTTATTACCTTGCACGGATAAATTAAGAATGTCAATGTCATTTTCTGGACAGTCATTAGAGGAATGGATTTTATTGTTAATAAAATCATTTAATGTTTGCAGCACCTTATCATCATCCGAATGTACTGTGTTATTTTTAATCGAATCAATATTTGCCTGAAGTTTTTCACATTTACGCTGCAGTTCTAAGAAATCATGATCGACGGGCGTATTGGTTGATTGGAAAGAACTTTTGCGATGCCATGGAACTTCACTAGGCAAATGATTAACCTCTGCGTCTAATGATGCAAACGCAATATGTGCTATTGAATATTTAATATCTTTTAAGTATACAAAAAATTAGACTTACCTTTTGTGTTTTCTTGCAGCAACACGTGGCGATTCTCATCGTTCATTTGTTCAAAATTTCGCTTAAGGTTCGTGTTTTCTTCAAGCGTTATAGCTAATATCTTTTCAAGATGTTGTATTTCTTTAGTTAACTCCGTAGTTTGCTCTAAGTACTGCTTGAGTTTGTGTCTTAAATGTTCAATTTCTTGCCGGTCTTTATCGTTTTGAAAATTCAATTTTCCCTGTTCTACTTGCAACAATTCCAGTTCAAATTGTGTCTTCTTATATAATTCTTGTACTTTTTCATACTGCTCTTGTGTGGACTTGAGTGTTTGTTTTATTCTCCATAAATCGTTTTGCTGTTCTACGGTTGTCCTGTATACAGCTGCCTTATCTTTAATGAGTTGATCCATGACTAGGTGTAACTCATCGAGTTGTTTGTCTTTGTGTTCCTCTGAGCTTTTCAGGGTTTGTAATTCCAAACGGCAGGCGTTGAGCGAAAAATGTAAATCGTCTATTTGTCTCTGTTGTAGTTCATTTTGTTCTTGTAGATTTTTCATATCTTCCAATTCATCTTGCATTTCTTGCAGTCTCTCTTTTAAGTTAATTATATCTAATGTTTTAGTATTAATCTCCTCTTGGTATTTCATGCATAGATCGTGCACCTGATCCAAATCTTGTTCATTTTGTATTTTATTGGTATAGTGTTGCTGTAAGCGTTCTATTTCATTTTCTTTTAGATTTACTAATTGTTGTTGAATTTCTAATTGTTCTTTTAAATCGACGATTGACTTTTGCAAGTTCAATTTCTCCTGTTGGACTATGGTATGCCTGTTGTCGCTTTGTTTTAAGTTACTTTCCAAGGTCGAATGTTCCTGGACGATTTGCGTACACTTCTTAGTGATAAGTTTATTATCGTATTCTAAGTCTGCCAGAAGACGTTGCAGTTCCAAAACTTTTTCCTCTTTTTCTTCTGTTAAGGACCGAAGGTCTTCAAGTAGCGAACGCTTTTGTTTGCGTAGCACTGATATCAACTGTTGCTGATCTTTTATTACGACCACATGTTGTTCCTTCTCGAATTTAAATATATTTTCGTCGCACCCTTCTTCATTATAGACTTTTGACATGTGGTATTCATGGGATTCCTGGTTTTGAACTTCTAATTCCCTTTCCAATGCATTGCACTTTTCATACAGCCTCACACACTCCTTTTGCAAACGTTGATTTTCCATCATGAATTTTCTTTCCTTGCTATAAATTCTTTCTAAATCATCTAAACGTGTGGACTTTTGTTGCCTTAGTTCTTGTTTATACCATTGTTCCGACTTTGTTAATCTTTCCAATTCACTGCGTAATTTACGAATATCTTGTAGAGCCATTTGAAGACGCTCATCTTTAAATTCTGTTACCTTATGACTTCCCAAATGTGAATCTGTATCCGACTCTAATTGCAAACTGCAATCACTAGTATTAGAACTGCAGGTATAGAGTCCTGAATCACTTGTCATTGAGGGAAACACCTGCTTATAACTATGGTGAGACTGTTGAGAGGTATTCGAAAATGTTCGTGCCCTACAGCCCGAAGGACTGGGAAAGTCATCAGCATTCAAATTCATTGCTTTAAATATTCATATTGCCGTCACACGTTGGAAAAGGTAACTAAAACATTTATAAAATTATCGTATTGCAATAAATTTTTATACTATTATCTCATACCACTTTCACTTTTCTTCTTTATATTTATTTCCAATATAAAAGGTTTTAATTATATATAACGCAAATACTTTCATATAATAATTTCGAAATTTAATTAAATAAGTTTTACATTTTTTCTTTGTGAAAAAAAAATTTGCAAAGCCTTATCTTTTTTTAACTTTTAACAAGGCAAGTGGTACAACAACAATTTGACAACTAACGAAATGGAATGGAAACGCTTCATTCACAATAGTCAGTATAACAGTTGAATTGTTTAATTATATTGGCAAAGTATGATGCAGTTTACATTTATTTATATGAAGTGAAAATAAGTAAAAGATTACTTGTGTTAAAATACGAAAATATTGAAAACACAAATAAAAAAGTATAAATGGCTCTTTTTCCAATAATCGACTTAATAATTTCTAGCGACATCTAGTGTTTATTCCCACAGTTTAAATTAACTTTTTGCAATTTTTTTATAGCAACTTTCATTGACAGTAAATATGTAATATATTTTTATACTATTAGAAAATAATACACTTCCGAATAACTGAATTGAATGTATAAAAATTAAATTTTTTTTAAAATTGAATTGAATATTGAATATTATAACCTTTTTCTTCTTGCCACAGATATACATATATGTATGTACATATAACGATTTTTCAAACTCTGAAATTGTTCCATAATAAAAAACATGAATAATTTTAAATTAAAATGATGCGAAATTTGCAATTACTCATTCCATTGCTGCGGTATCATCTCTACTGTCTTTCAATATTATTGATTCCGCGGTGGATTCCTTCCGCCATTTTGCTTATGATATACTTTTACAACGGAAAAAACAAAAATGTAAGAAAAAATATAAAATGTTGAAAAAAATGTAGTTTAATTTGTTTATTTTATTTTTGAAAAAAAAATTATATATGTGTAAGAGTAAAAAAGGAAATACACAACTAAACTTCAAATTGAATAAATGGGGAATTTAATGAAAAAAAGTCCAGTCATTACTTCTAATATTGTCCAACGCGCCTCAGCAGAAATGAGAAAAATTCTGGGAAGATTTAGCATTAACTGTAAAATTAAACGTCAAAATTGTATTCCTCAAATATGTATATAAATTTATTTATTTCATTTTACTCTATCATTCATCTGTAACATATCTTCATTCATCATCATCGTCATCACATTACCAACCCATAATTACCTACGTTAAATATACTTCGCGGAAAGCTTAATGATGAATAATTGCAAATTTTGTATCGACCGATATTTCTTTCCGTAGAAATTTCCTTTTAGTGTGGAATCAAAAATGCCATATAAAGATTATTTTTAGCAGTGTACCTATTTAGAATGTGATTTTTACCTGCTTGCAGCAATGCAAACTCTTATACTCAAGAGTAACCGTCATTAATTGTCTTTCTCTCATATATATATATATATATACACACATACTTTTTCTCTGTTGCAAAATAGTCTCTCTGTTCAATAACTAACCTTCCTTAAACAGTGTTAACTGTAAATCTGCAAATTAGAGCTTCTTGGAGTGTGTGCATTTCTCACACTGTATTTGTGTGATATTTCTTTTTTAACACTATAAGCTTTTCTGTTAAATCGTTTGATTAACGGGAAAGTCATTGGGACTTAAGTAAAAGAAAACTTCTGCTCAAAACATTAGTTCGTTGCTTGCACTCCTGGATTCCAGTCGATATTATTTTACCAAAAAATTAATTGAACAAATTGAAATATAACGGCTGTTTAACATTTAACACACAAAAAATTAATAATTAATTTTTATAAAAAAAATTGCTGAAATTTTCAAAAGTACACACACACACACACATACAGATCCAAAGTTATGTGTTATTAACAAAATGTGTAATTAAGAAAAAAACAACTCTTGCACAATAATCGCAAATGAGCAAGTAGCGGTTAAGTTCTATTTGATTTCTTTACGGTATGACATACATCCTCATAATTACACATATGTATGTATGTATGTATGTATATATGTGGGGATGTGTGTTAAATGTTTTAATATCTTCATATGGATTGTAGTGCGTAACTGTTGCTGAAGTATGCGTGCAGGAAAATATTGCGTTTATTTAAATAAAAAGAGGAAAAAGTGAAGTCCTTACAAATAAAAATATAAAAAACAAGTGTGTAAAAAATTTAATTTAAATAATAACACACAATAAATCGATACTACAATTTGATGTTTAAGTAACCATAAAAAGTTGTGTTTACCAGATTAAATTAACGATAAATAAATATAAGAATGCCACCATATAATAAAATTATTTATGGTTGTATAAAATAAAAAACTAAATACTATTGTTAATAGCATTTTGAAAAATTTAACGCAATAAAACGTGCCCTGTATTTTAATACGGTATAATGCAAAGCTAAATATTTACTGCCCAATTAAAGGCTTATGAACGGATTATATGTATGTAATATGAATATGATATGAAAACGTGTTTTATTAATAAGGCCGTTCACTCCTAATAATTCAATAACCAAGTGTTGAATGTAAATATGGAGTGAATTATTAAATTTATTTGAAAAACCAGCACCATGAAGCCTTTAATTAAGTAACAGATATAAAAAAAATATTACGGCAAAAAAAGTTTTCTGCAAACATATGTAGTATGTAGTTCTTACAAAAAATTTGCAATTGCGTGCACCGCTACCTTCCACGCCCACTAATCCAATCTGTAAATTTTTTTCTCAGATACGCTGTATTCTTAACCAAGTCATCTGTAGCAAATTTGAATACTTTTTTGAATTTGCTATCATTCTTCAGATAAACAATAATGTATATTGCCTTTGTATGGGAGGTACCACACCCACGGACCCGCTATTTCTAGCAAATTTGCATATATTATTTGCGTTTGTGGAAGACGTACCAGGCCTAATCCACTTAATTTTATGACTGATGTTGTGAATTGATGACGAAACAATTTGTAGCAAATTTGGATACTTTTACTGTTACCGATCTTCAGATATACAAAATTATTTTTATCGTTGTATGGCACACCTACTTCTCCAATCGAGCTTTTAATTTTGTATACAAATTGCAGCAATAGTTTTTGAAAACACGTATTTTCCCGCCGCTACTCATTTTTGGTACTTTTTTATGTCTTTGAAAAACCTAAAACTTTTCCAAAATCATTTAATATCAAGTGTAGGGTCCCATAAAAATATATTCTTATAAAATATCAATGTACATATTTTAAAATTATGTATATAGGAAATTATTCAAAAGAAAACGGGACCAATTTTATACCTGATATTTTCAAATTTCCGAAACGTATCAAAAAACACATTTAAGATTTTTCTTAATGGCAGCATAATTTTTATTGTATTTATGTATGTATGTATACGTTTATAACTTTACAAGATATATAGGGTACAAAAGAGCAAGAAACATTTAGTTTTACCTCCTTTATTCCCTAAAAGATACAAATATCAACGAAAAAAGTACTAGACACCAGTGCGCTTATTTTTTGTGTGTAGATTAGAATACATTGTATATTAGTTCCGGAGCTATTAGATTACAAATTTTACACGTTTTTAAGATTTTTGTACCCCTTACATTCGAATTTAAAAAATACATCGAAAGAGGAAAGTGCTTTCCATAGTTCAAGCCTTCAGTTTCACGCATTTGTTCAGTCTGTCTGTCCCTCAAGATTTTTATTTTGAATAATAGACAAACACACAATACAGTGGAATCCATTTAATTGGCAAAAGACTAGCTGTAATTCTTTGCAAATTATATGAGTTTTCAAAATAAAAGGAACTCATTTAGCTGCGGTTAAATTTAAAAAAAGAAATACTCGTATATAGAATTTACAAATGCGTAGAAATGATAAGAAATTACGCAATTAATTGAAAACAAACAGTTTTTCGAACATTTTCGACACTGAATTATTAGAAAAAATGACCACAACTCGATTTTTTCCTGCAGCGAGAAATTAAAAAATATTTAAAAATATTTCAATTTATTTAAAGCAAAAGTTAAGTTATAACAATTAGCATACATATTTATGTTAATTTAAGTTAAATTGTGGTAACATATTTGAAATGTTATTAATTGCAAATTGTCAACTACACCGAACTATTTGTAACGCAAAACTTCATAAATACTAAAACGTGCTACCAATTTTCAAAATTTAACTTTCAAGGCTAAGTTTTCTAGTCTCTTTGCAGTTTATATGGAATGAAATGCAAAAAACAATATAGCTTGTACAGACGAATTTAATTAATGAGAAAATATATTCATATTTTTAATTTCTTAAATGCAAGAAAAACATTTTTTCTGCTTTGGAAAATCTAGCTGTGTGTTTAATGTCTCTGCTTCTTTTTGCAAGTTATAATATATTTATACATATGTATATTTAATAATATATACATATGTATATATTTATATAAATATATTTCCGGAACAGAAACACAGAACTAAAATTTAATTTCAAGACGATCCATGGAGAATACGTTCGTATAAAACTCGCCTGAATTTAAATTATGCCAAACAAAAGTTATTCTATTAATGTGAAATTAAGCATGCAAATGTAAAATATATTTACATTGACATATGCATGAGTATGAATATGTACATACTATGTATATGTAGAAGTCTTTAAAACAATAATGAACTAGATATAATGCCGCGTTAACACGTTACTACATATCGTACGATAAATCTAATAAGTAGCGTGTAACATGATTTCGTAGCATAGTTTGTAGTACAAAGATTTTTTCTCATTTCGTGGACGGAGCTTCGATAAGTACCATATTAAATATTTTTTATCATTTATTTGCTAAACAGCTGATTTATAAAAAAAGGCATAAAACTGTTCTACAGGGAAAATTATTTTTTGCGACTCATTTTTAAAATTAGCTTTATGTGTCGTATATTTTAATAAAAAAAAAAAAGATTTGTAAAATCTATTATTGCGATATTGCATGCATTTTTAATCATTCATTTGGGTGCGTGTGTTGCACTTAAAATATTTTATCTACTACAACCAATAGTATGCTTAATATGGAAATTAGTAACGTTTATACCCGGCATAATGCACATACACAGGGTGGGCCAAATGCCAACTTAACTTTTTCGTTTATATATTTTTTTATTTTCATTTCTTTAGATTACAAAATATACAAAACGGAAATTCTTTTACACTAAGTATGGAAAATAAAATCATTTAAATGACGTCCGTTTTCAGCTTCGCAATAACGGGGTCGTTTTAGAGCATTTTTCATTACATATTTCAATGTTGGCCTTGAGTTCAAGGATTCTCTCGGCTTTGTTCACATATAGTCGCTCCTTCAAATAACCCCAAAGAAAATAGTCAGGTGCTGACAAATCTGGCGCACGAATAATGTGTCGATAAAAACACTTTTCAAGAGTTTTTTATTCAAATTGAATCTTAAGACTAAACTACAATAATTTCTTAATTCTAATTTAAGGTGAGCAACGACAGTCTTTTATGCTGACGTTACTGTCTGGAAAAATGTGGGAACAAAAATAAAATGTAACTTAAAACTTATATGTACGTTTTTCCACACTTTGCCAGCCGAATCATTGGTGAGGTGGTTTGTAGTAACTCACGCGCTGCCCACTTAATTACCGAGTTTCTGGAAATTATTCGCTCTCCAAAATTTTTACTTAAAATTGCCATTTTGTTTCGAGCAGTGTGGGCAGTGGCTTCATCCTGCTGAAACCACATCTCAGGTCTGCTTTCAAGAGCTGGACGTGTAAAAAATGTTCTATTATAACCCGATACCGCTCTCCTTTTACGATTACAGCACTTTCATCTTAATTTTCGAAGTAGTAAGGCCCAATGATATTTTCAAATGTAATGCCAATCCATTCTGTGCACTTGATGGGGTGGATCTGGCGTTGATGTATGCAGTTTTGCTTCTTAACAAAACCATTCTAATGAATAATGTTATGGAAAATTCTTTAAAACAAGCCTATAATTGCGAAGCTGAAAACGGGGTGACATTATTTCCCATACCTTTGGGGTTTTATTTTCAACCAAAAGTGCATTGCATTTCTTGCCTGATTTTGTCGTTTTCATTCAAAACATTTGCACTTTATTGTTCCGCTTGCGAGCCTTTTTGAAGCAATTTAAAAGAGAACAATGAAGTGCAAGTATTTGTAACATAAAATAGGAAAAGTGCAACACACTTTTTGAGAATTAAAATCACTATTAGTATAAAAAATATCTATTTTGTATATTTTATAATTTAAAAAAATAAAAAAAAAATATATATAAACGAAAAAGTTATTAAATTTTTAAACCGCATGGTGACCTTTGGCCCACCGTGTATGTACAAGTACATAAACTTGCATAGAAATGTGCATTCTTTTTGCAACTAAATAACGAAATACTTGCATATTTTTGAATAAACAAAAATATGCACAATTTCAACAACAATGAGGAATTTATTAATCCCAGAACAGTATAAATACACTAAAAAAAACAAAATTGTAATGACAGAAAATATAAGGTGACCCAAAATTAATGGAAGATTTGAATTTGCTGCTATTCTTGCAATAATGTTGCAGCTCTAGTAAAGGGCGTTTCACACTCTAATACTTTGTAAAGGGCCATTCAGACTATTATACTTTGTAATAATACTTGTCAAAAATTCCAATAATACGTGCAAGTGTGATAGTGTGAACGCAAAATGTTATGAAAACCACAAGTATTACGATAAAAAATTGACATCCCATAATACATTCTAATTGTTTGAAAACTTTCTAAACGATAATACTTTTCATCTGATTAAAATTCACAAGCCAACTGTCACGCCGCCGGTGGCGTGCCGTTCATTTTTTGTTATTTTTTTCTTCATATAAAGGCCCAACATTTTTAAAATTTTAATCTCTATTTCAAGTGTGATGGTGTGAATACAAAATGTCAGTTTACGTTAGATTTTTTGACAGTCGCAATAAATGTATTTAGATTTCTGTATCGTAAAATGTGATGAAAGTCTTAATACTTGTATAATAGTCTGAACGGGCCTTAAACAGCACATATGTCGCATATTTTAAGAACTATCGAAAACTAATTGAGAATTACTAAATACACAAACCAGGAAAAAAATAAATCAAAATAAATGCGCATTTTTATTTATTTTACTTATTAGTTTAATATTCGTACTTCAACTTTCTATAACGAGTATAATAACAAAAATCTATGCCTACGCTCTTTGTAGTGAAACAAGTCAGACTCTCATTTAGAAATCACACCGCAATACGCACTAGAGTAGCGTATCACCGTCATTAAATTTAAATTCAAATATTCGTAGTTGCCAGAAAAGCCATCGATAATTGCAATTCTCATTTACTATTTGCTTTCCGTAATACCACATTCAACAACTGCAAACTCGAGCTGAGGTTGCCAGCCATAATCGCGGCATTAAATTTACTAGCGAATGTTCGAAACGCGAAGGAAAATTTCTTTCCACAAAAACTAGTTTTTGTTTATTGTTGCTGCTTCCAATATCATTGAATATTCGAAATTATTCCTTTAATTACTACACTGAACATAAAGAAAGAAAGAAAGAAGTATTCCTTATTAAAATTTTATACTGCACATCCTTTTCCATAAAAATTACTTAATGCTCGAGACACCTTTTTATTAAACATTCTCCTTTTATATTTTTAATATTACTTATACAACCACGACTGTAAAAGCCATAAACCTTACGAGACATGGAATCGCATTAGAGTTAATCCAAAAGTAACAGGCATTTTCAAAACTTTTTCTTTTTTGCTGCAAAATAAAAACCGTAAAATCGTCTTCAAACAACAAAAAAATTATAAAATAACTTTCATGGAAATGAAAAAGCAACAATCGGGGGAAATCACTGAACTGTGACAGAGATAGAAACGTGCAAAGTGTTGTTCAACAGAGAATACAAAAAAAAAATATGTATGTATGTACAGTAAAAGGTGCCACAAGCGACACTCACTGTTAAAAAACTTTTTTCCCGTAAGATCGAAGATGGGGATGTCCGTTACAAAGAATGGAATAAAATAATCGACCGAGGCGAAAGATTTTGTCGGTCTATGGGAGATGTCCGCTTGTAGGAAATTTCTGCGAGCGCAACTTTCACTGTACATTAGGGTCATTACTTATTTGTTTTTTTTTATCAACAATCTATATATTATATTGTAAGCTCAAAAGGTTTGTCTTTATGTTTATTTGTTTTACTTCGATATTTCGTTAACCATCGGTTAACATCTTCAGGAAATTTTTTAATATTTTTTTTTATAAAATTTTTTCTTTTTGAAATTAATTTCATTTAATTGGGGTCTTACTCTATAATTCGACACGAAAAAAAATGATTTGTATTTATATGTTATTTACATTGGTATATGATAAGATTTTCTTTCGATTCGAGTTACCCCGGCAGCGCAGCAACATTTACGCAGAACGAGCAATAAAAATTATTCCTCTAAGCAAAAATCTTAAATTTATATCACACAATAACAAGGGTTGGTTAAGTATTATTCGCAGCGCGAAGATCTGTTGTTCAAAGCCCGCCCTAAGACCCCGAAGGAATGCAAGCACTATTTGGGGTTTGCTGTTATACAAATTCCGTGGATGTGCAACAATGTCACCATATTTGTGCCGCCTCTGTCTAGCGAGTTCGGCGCCATCGAAGAGAAGGCGCTCTCAGTTCTCAATGCCACATTCACTTTAATTATCGGCAAACGTTGGGCTCAGATAGACTAATTTTGTTTAGGCAGCAATGGCCCTACTTAGCAAAATCAGCTCATGCGATATTCCCTTGCTGGGTACCAGGAACCGTTTGGCCTGTGAGCAGCAATTTTGTTTTCCTCACAGTTCCTAAGTTCGAGTTTATACAGGCGAACATTTGCAAGAAAAACGCCTGGAATTATGTTTTTCGTTTTCATCCGTGTTCACACAGACGAAAATGTTTCCGGCGATATTCCATTATTATTGCCAATATTGTTTAATTTTTGTTGCTATTTTTGTAAGCAAAGAAAATGTGAACAAATCGTATCGCCGAGTACCGATCACAAAAACGATGCTCTCTTCTCCACCCGTAATATGCATTCAAACTAAATGCTTTCCTTCCAAATGTCTAAACTCGAACTAAGAAGTGCTTTTTGCAAGTCCACAGAATGTAAGCTCGAATGAGAATGACAGGCTTTAAGAGCCACCTGACTATCCGACAGTATCTAAATGAGGGGTCTCCTCATACTACTACAGAAACATTCCCACATACATACATAGTCCAATGTCATGAATCTCTGCCTGGAAAATCATTGGAGATCGATTTCCTAAATCTGGGCCTACTAGCGCCCGCTGCTGTTCTTCAATCCACGAACTTCAACCCGTCTGTGTATATGTAGGGGTTTTGAAGTGAAAATATATTAATTAACTGCCTAAACATTTCGCTTTTTAAACCATTAGTGTGAACAAAGCATAAGTCAAAAGTGCCATAAATTAATTTAATAAAAAAAAATCATTTGTGAGTCTTTAAAAATTGCATTTCGTGCCAAAATGACCGGCAAACACGAATTTTATTACTAATTTAGCACTGCCTATCACGTGGTGATAAGTAATTTTTTTTTTGGTTTATGAGTCATGACCCTAATGTTCATACATACATACATATGTATTCGTATATGCATGTCAACCAACAGTAAAAAATATACGTAAATATAACAGTAGCCTAACAGCACCAACAACAAGTTAATAAAACCTCTATACAAGTGATAGTGGTAAATTTGTGTATAACAATGTGGTGAATTAAAAATAATAATAAGGACGCCTAAGAACAAGTGTCTACATGTCATCACTTTTGTCGATTGTTTTTGTTGACTTGTTGATGACATTGTCAAGGAATAGCCTACAACTTTTATTTTGTCCACCGTTGCCAACTTTTCAGTTTTAAAACGCACCAAAATCGAGAAAAAAAACCAAAAAAGCGTATTTCCGGAAAAAAGCACTAAATTTAATATATTTATTTTAATTGCAAATTTAGAAGAAATTTATTTTATATTATTTTCATAAAAAAAAAATTTTATTAAAAGAAAAATAATAACAAAAAATAACAGTCTGTTCCTTAATACCACTTGAACGCATTAGATGCCTCGTAGTGATGCATTTTCAAACACTTCCCATGACAATAGCAAATCAATTAGCACTTTTACTATTGCCATATCCTACAGGATAACTATACACACACTAACACAATCATGCACGCGTTCTATCGAACGCCGATTTTTTATTCAATTTATATTTCATATCATTTTAACAGCTACGACGACGCTGTTCTTTAATTTAAAAAGATTAACAGATGAATTCAAAAACAAAAACATTTCTCAAGAAGTTCAAAATATGATGTTGATTCGAGGTATTCAAAATTTGGCAAAGGATTAAATTGTGAAAATATTTACTCAACGTTTTGCAAATATTGTTTGAAGTTTTCAAAATATGAATATAAAGGATTATAACCATGTTGAGCGGTAAGTGAAATTTGAAAATCAAATTAAAAATTTTAACACATTTTATATGTTATAAGATCATTAATTGAAATGAACTAACCAGATAAACAGAAAATCCCCGACCAGATCAAAAATTATTCTGGCTCAAAATGCAAAAACATTAAAATCTGCTGCTACACAAAGCGGCAAAATAAATATGTATTACAAATTTCAGACAATTCCGGAAAATATTTAGAGTTGGCAAGAAAGGTACACTGTAAAGTGTATGGAACTTGATATACGAAACGCAAAAGTCGAAATTTGTAGCGATTTCTAAATATCGTTTGATTGTTCCAATTATTGGTATGCACGCTTTTTCGGATGAATGGAGTAGAGGCGACCTTGTGGAGACAAAAAAAGTCGCATCTGCAAATCCCAGACATTCTTCAGCCAGTCTAATATGAATGTATGTACGAGTATGTATGTACATATATGCTAGCAACGGTGATGTGAAATAATCAGTGGCTCTCCGGTAGCTTTAAAAAATTAATGGTAGGAAGATAGCGCTTAATTCACAACTCTGCATTTGCCTGTTAATTATAAAGCAAAGCGTCTCTGATGTTATTTTTGATTTATATTTATATGCTTAGAAGTAATACTTTCTATATCCGAACAGCCATTTCCTTATTCTTGTGCCTTTTTCGAAGCACTTATGCTGTGTATTCACTTACTATAGAACATTTGCGCAGCATTTATGTAAGCATTTGTACTTAAATATGCAATGCATTGCTTCTGATAGACTTTGCGGCTTCTAAATTTCGATATTTTTTGGCTTCAACTTCATTCAAGTGCAATGGTTTTTTAAGACGGTGCCAGACATACTTCAGGCCAACTGATCTCCTTACTATTTATACCGCTTACATCCGACCGAAGATGGCATACAACACTCAAAGACTATTTTGAAGTTACTCTACCATGTACAGGAGAGGTAGGGTAGCCAACTGTATTGACTCTCTTCAGCATCGGAGCAATGTGGGGTGTGTTTCGTTGTTCTATCGCCACTATAAGGGAATGTGCTCTAATGAAATCAGGGAACTAGTTCCCGAACGCCGTTCATTCCTGCACACAACACGTTAATCATTAAGGACGCAATGTGGTTGATTTGGCAGCGAAACTTACTACGCATTACAGAGAGAACTCATTTCTCGGCCGAACAGCGCATATGTATGCAGAACAAACTCCCTGCAGAAGTCTTTCCCATCCCTTTTGACCTGGGAAGATTCTAATCAAATGTTCATAAATACTACTCTCTCTATCTCTATCCTTCCCATAACGTATTTTCCTAGTTCCAGCACAGTGAATCGCTGACTGCTGATCCAAGATAGAAGAAAAATGTAAACGGATTAAATTAAATAAAACAGAAGTAACACTCAGGCAATGATTGCTTGGTGTTAACTCCTAGGAAAGGAATAAGTGATACAGAGTCCCATAGCGGGAAGGAAAAATGATTTTTTTTAGAGTTATGACAGTGTATATTCACAAAAGCCCTAGGTTACAATCAACAAATTTTACAGGAGAAGCAAAATACTTCCAAACTAACTTCTACGCTTGCACTTAGGCATTTCTGAAATTTTTTGATAAGAACATTAGTTCTAATTGCAGGCATGTACAATTTTGCAGGCACATGTATATTGATACTATGGCTCATTATCAATCAAAAAGTCGATTTCGAATTCTTTGTAAGTTAGAGCTTTTTTGAAATCATATGACGATATGTAAGTGAGCGATATCCTTGCAGATAATGTGACTAGTCCATACATGCGTGTATAGTGTAGTCCACGAAGATCTAGGACTAGTCCAAGACAAACCCAATGTATGGTTTATTTAGCATCACCATGTGCTAGGGGTGGACAATATAACCCATCAAACTAACCCAAAAACTACTCCATTTAACTACTTCATGCAGCAGCTACAATGGACTATTATTTGCTGGAATGTGCGTGCATGAGTGTATGTTCCCTATGCTCATAAACCACACACTTTGTTCACACTGACTCGCATATTTCGCATATTTTTTCTTTGCACACTTCAGGAGATCTAATATGCTCGTATACTAACTACCGCATCCGCATGCAGTTTAAAGTTTGCTTTTCTTTTAATCTGTTTTAATTATGTTTTAAGCCATTTCTTTGTGTAATGTCGCACTTACTTATGCAGAAACAAGAAAAGAGCATTAAATCCAAATTCAAGTAACTGCAAGTAAAAGCACCAGAAGTAGCACTTAAATAACAAAAAGCAAAAAAAGAAATTGTGAAATAAAATTGTTATGAATTTCAAATGTTAACACAGAATAATAATTAAAAGGATGATTTTTATCAAAAAAAAACAAAAAATAAAAATAAAAGAAAGTGCAAATAGTGTTTGAAGTGATTAATTCTACAGGGTCTTCGTATAGGGACTTCCGAACTTTGACAGTTGATCTCGGCAAACTTATTGAAGCTACATCTGCCAAATTAGTTGTAATTTATTCAGTCTGTTTTGCCAAACCACCATGGAGCGATATAGCATTCAATAGCATGTGCACATAATAAATATGGAGTTAGCAAGCAACTGACCCTAAATTTTTCATCGAAAAATCTTCAGCTAACAAAATTGTCCAATTTGGGCCAATACCAAACCACATGAGACCAAAGAGCGTACAATACACAGCGAAAAAGTCACTGTTTGGTGTGGATTTTGGGTTGGCGTCGTCATTGGTCCATATTTCTTGGGGAACAACGTTGGCCAGGCCATCACTGTCAACGGTTAGCGCTTTAAGTGGTTGATTACCAACTTATTTTGGCCTGAATAGGATGATCTGGGCATAAACGACACCAACAAGGCGAATTCATACCAGGTGGCCGCATTGGCTAAAATTCTCACCAGGTGATTTGTGTTCAACTCAAAGCATGTCAATACCGAAAATGTTTTGACAACTCGAATAAAATTGTTGTATTTGTAAACAAGAAATATTGTTGTTGTAGGGATGAGATTACATGGTATGAATTCGCCTTGTTCGTTGTATTACATCAATTTCAAATGCCCTTAACTAAACTATTATAAATACAAAGACCATTGTGACGCAATTTACATTAAATGGATTCAAAGAGATTGTCTTAAATAGATAATGACAGAGAAACAAAAGGCCTGAAAATTAGTCTGACACAAAGAAAAATGAAAAATTCTTTTCATATTTAAAGCATGATTAATGACAATAAATTTAATTACAAATTTTATGACAGTGGCTTCAAATATTTTCAAAGACAAAAGGCATGAAATTAATTGTTAAATAAACCACCAAGAAAAGTGATGAATTTAATTTAAACCGGAAATAAAATATGAATATGAAACTGAGTTCTTGTATTTTTTTTTTCAAAGTTTTTAAATTATTGTATAAAGAGTTTTAAGCAAAAATATTTCGATTTTGTTTTTTAATTTTCCAAGTACATAAAACAATGGAGATAATAAAGTCTTTCGCAATTTTTATTGTTTTTTTTCTTTACGTAATAAAGTAAAATGAATAAATGAAGAATACCTGCATTACACAAGAGGATAAAATACTTAAAAACGACTTAACATGTGTATAAGAGAAGAAAAATACTTAAGTATTTATGCATGCACAATATAAATTTACAACAAGTGACTAACACATTCCTACAGAGGACAGCAACATTTACCAGCAGTTCTGAAGGTGAGGTATTCGTATGCTGAAATAATCCATGAGTTGGATCACAATTTTTCACAATTAATTGTTACAAAATGATTTAAAACTCATCGCCTGGCCCACGATGTTACAAAATTTAAAATTTTGGCTTTCTTTTGAATATAATTAAGCGACCGAACGATATCGTGTGACATCTTGGGACAGGTATAACTACCGGTTATTTTTTTTTTTTGTGATAAATTATGGCTCGATTATGGATGGCAAACGAACTGATTATTATCTGCGGTAACTGAAAATTGTAAATTTGAACTTATTGCCTTATCTGAGGCAACAAACAAACGGCAAAATACGGCATTAGTTTCGATTCGAAATTTCAAACACAATTCTATTTATTCGTTGATTATTGAAGCGACGTATAGTAATGTGGCCAAGGTAGAGATCTCTGAATATGCGAATATAATCACTTACAGAATATGTAGAATTTCTAAAATAAATGACATGTAGCGTCTTCTTTTTTTTTTGAACATGGGTCCTACGTATGCAATGTATTGCACTGGAACTAGTGGAACTAGGTAAGAGATGAAGAGAGAAAGTGATAAGAAGGATAGAGAGCTTAATTGTTGTATAAAAGCTCTGCAGTTGTTTTTCTTGAACCGGCACTCAGGGCCAACACTTGCGATGCATTGTACTGGAACTAGGAAATAAGGTTTTCAGAGGGGGCGAAGAGGGAGTAGTACTGTTTAGGACATTATATTTATATCTTTCCACGTTCATTCCACATATGTTCGTGATGTTCGTTCAAAAACTGGGTTTTCTCTGTAATGCGTAGTGCGATTCGCTGCCAAATCGAACACGAATGTATGCCCTGTTAATGATGGACGCGTTCCCTGATTTCGTTAGAAAATATTCCATTATAGTAAATATGAGTTTCTCCGCCCTCTCCTGTACACAGACGAGTAACTTTAAAATAGTCTTTGAATCACCGGCCAATAAATTATCTTATTATCTTAGGGGTCAAGAATCACCGCGAGCAGGAAAATCTATTGTGTAAAGGCCCTTATATTAGACCTCATCTTAAGACTTTAAGCGTCTGATGTTATATAGATTGTGTGAAGACACCACAGTTCCAGCCAGGTGGAGAAACCTCCGCCTGCCTAGTGCAGGGCAATGTGTCGCTTTTACAAAATCTACAGGCCTGGGTCTATAAGATAGTTCTGATTCGGAATTGCGCTGCTACAGCGTTGTCGCTTCATAGTAACTGACTGTTGAGCAAGCTTCCTTGCTGCCTCAATCTCATGTCCCTTACCCAGGAAGTATTTTAGTAAGGAGATCAGATGGGCTGAAGTATGTCTTTCAGCGTTCTAAAACCCGAGGCACTTGAAATCTTCCTTTGAGGCCTGAAATATGTGCTCAGTATATCGAACATCACATTGAATTTTCATGCTAAGAACAAGAGCTTCCTCAACATTTATATCACAAATATATACAGATGAGGCAACGTGATCGGGCATGCACATTCCGATCTGAGCGAATCAAGCCATTCAATGTTGGTCTATACAATCAAATGATTATGAATTGCAAATACTGCTGTCATCTGCAAAAGAGAATTTGCTTTGAGTTCCTGCGTCTCTGGTGTTATGTTCACCTTTTAATTTTTATGTTAGAGAAGAGCCATTTGACTTCGACAATGTTGTATGACTCAAATATTAACGAACGAGGAAGGAACTGTTAGAATAGGCTCACTAGAAAAATTTTTTGTCTGAACAGATCGAGAACTAAGCATCTTCGGGTTGCAGAGTCAACGTGCTAGCTAATAAGGCAACAGCACATACATACATACATTAATTTGTTTTTTTTTAATTCAAAAAATTATATATCACTTCTTCTTAAAATAGAATATCACTTCTAGCTGGGCACACATGCATATATAAACTGATGAATAAACACAAACAAAGAGAATTGCGAATAAAAGTAGATACAACAATACTTGCATGCTCATGACAACATCTAAAGACAAAGCAATTCATATGAAATACAGCGCGGAACAAAATTATAGAAAATGTACAGACAAGAAATAAATTTAATGATTGAATCAAGTAACGGCACACACCAAGAGGAAATCCCCGTAGATAAGTGCACTTGAGTAGGAAATTTTTGGAAATTGCAGTCAAGCAGAAATAAAAATTAATATTAAATTGTTAGCGGGAATAAAACAAAAAAATATGATGGATATATTTGATCTTGAGTGTAATAGGAAAGTACTTCACCGTGCTGGCACTTGAAAGTGACATAAAGTGAAAAAATATCTAACTAACGAGCTGTTGCTTTTTGACTAAATACATTTATTTCGTATCCTCTTTGCGAAAACAATCGTGATAATAACGAGGGCAAAGCAGAATGCAATCTGCATACAAAAATCTAATATGTAGTGTGCATGTATATGCATGCACATATGTATACGTTTTGCGTATGTTGCAGCTAAAATATTTGCATACTTATGTGAGTATGAAAACATATAAATAGTTTTGCATATGTTTGGGGGCAAAATAAATTGTATTGCACATAACAAAAAGTAGTACATTCTTACCTGATAGACTAGCAAATAGTTTACTTGTCTTTCTGGTTATACTATCTTCAATGCAAATCTTTGCCTGCAGTAACAAATTACACACCTTGTGTTATTTACACAATTCCTTAATAAGCTGCAGTTTAAATGAAATGCTGTAAAAGGTAGAGTAGATAATAATACCAATAATATACACTCCAGTGTTTCCATTTCACTTTTAAATCCTGTAATGTATTTATAATAGAACCAAAGGAAAAAAAATTTTAAATATTTAAACTTAAAAAACACAACAATGTTAGACTGTAGTGCACGTAATTGCAGTTAAATGAAAATTAAAAACAAGCATGGAAATAGAAAATTACACTAATGCTTAATCTAATTATAATAGCCCGAGCGCATTTAAGCCAGCATGTAAAGTATTGTGGATAAAAATAATATGAGGTTTGTATCGGCAACCTTCGATAACGCCATTAGTTTCGTTTAATCAGTAACAATGAAATGGATGCGAAGGAATTATTTTTTTATAAAAATAAATTTAAAAAAAATTTTAAAAAGGCTTAACCTTCAGTTATCAGTCATTTTATATACCTGACACACTGGCGCACTAGTAACTAGACGAGCGGGACACAAATTCATGGCAGTTTGTTTATAATTCTTTAAAAAAAAATAAAGAAAACAAAATAACATGCGAAAGGCACTTTATGGCAAGCAATGCTTTTTATATTGACCCAGCACTCAGGAGATGACCCTTAGGAGGCTTCACTACAACTTACAACTCTGCTTTTGCACGTTTCTTTGTTTTCTATAGCAGTGTTGTAGCGCTCTGCTGTCAAGGAGACCTTTTTAATTTTGAAGCTTCGTTTTAGTAGCCATTTTTATTAATTATTTTATTTCACCGCTGCTGCACAATACCGACGAAGGAGGGCGTTCTAATGTGTGGATGTTCAGTGCTTTTTATGTTTTATATAGATATTTTAATTGAAGCTTTTTTTTTACTTCGAACTACTATTGACTGAATTGCGAATTGTTTACGTTCTACACTACTTTCCATTTTACACAGAGTTTAACTATTTTCAATAAGAATTTCTTAATAATTATATTATATAAAGAAATTATAATATTTTTAATGCCTTAAAAAATTATAATAACATAAAATGTTTGAAAGTCTAAACTATTTCATAAGAAAATATTTATAATGCAGGATAATTTTTCAAGTGTTAGACGTTATGTATGCTCGGTAGCTTACCCACAGAGGTAGTTTTTGATTTTCTTCGGTTTTGAACATCACTGTAATATACATATATATTCGCTATGAATAACGTCATCGTAGCCACATATGCAGAGCTCAATACTAATATTGTATTTTGCACTTTGCAACAAATTGCATACCTTGAGGCACAACGTTAAATTATTTTTTAATGCAGAAAAACAAATATTGATATTTGCCATTCTAAAAAGTTTCTGCTACATATAATCATATAATATAATGGAATCGGGATAGAATATACTAATTTGTGCAAAAATTGTCCACTCTACTAAAAACTTTACTTTAAGTAGTTTCTAAGAAATGTTTCTTCTTGTTCAAAAGAACAAGACTTAATGCAAAATTGTTTAACAGTCCAACCTAAATTACGATGCAAAGCGCATAAGAAACAAGAAAATAAAAAATAGAATTAATTAACTAAATTCACCTGAAAACAACTAAATTGTCTTCACTTTTCAACAATTTTATTTTTTTTGCAGCCAACTTCACTTCTTTACGCGGTGTCAAATTGAATTTTCCAATTGCAAAGCGTTGACGCCGCGCTATTTCGGTTGGTTTCATAAATTTTGTATGGGCATGAGCAATTTTCACAGCCAGACAACGCTATGCGTCGTATTTTAGGTTGGTCTGTACGGTTTTTTTTGTTATTTTCGTCTAAAAACAACAGTTTTTCAGAAACTTCCATGGCCTGCGTTTATGCAAGTAATTATTGTAAGTTATTTGGACTATGCTGCACCAAATTTTTTTTTTTAAAAGCTGTGTATACCAACCCATTGCATAACTCTCTAATTATTTTTCGCTTTACCCCAATATAAAAAAATGTTTTTCGTTTATATAAGAAAAGAATAATAAAACCGTTCATATTCAACACAAATGAAACAGTAAAAGAGTTGTGAAATAGTGAAGCTTCACCTTTCGTCCAGTTCCAGCACAACGCATCGCATGTGTAGGGGTCAGCTCCTAAGTGCTGGTCCCAGATAAAAAAAAAGTATTTTAAAAGAGGGTATCATATATTGCTTTTATACCGTTCATAATGTTTTTGTAAAAACAAGACACAAGTTTACTCTATAAAGGTTGGCAATATGCACTCTTTAGAGTACATAATGTAAAAAATTGGGAGTTCGAAATAGTCAGTAGTTCACTTTATACCGAGTACGGTATATATTGAGTAAATGACTTTTTTTTGAACTTTTTCGAATTTAGGCCAGTGACATTTTCACTTGCATCATCATCATTTCTGGCCATACAAGCCACTCGAAATAATATACTATTTTATTCACGAAAGGATACATTAAAAAGCTTGCTTTGAATATTGTTTAAAAGCATAAAAAAAATTTTATTAATTTAAAGATAATTAAAAGCATACTTCGGGACAAAAATAAGGTCGTAAACAATGAAAAAGTTTTAAATATGAAAAACTTTAAAGTTGTGAAGAACTTTTCAAAAACGTTTCGTTTTTAAAACAGGAGCAAAAGAGTTGCTATTTTGCCTATTTCGTCTTTAACAAATATACAAAATATTTGACAAAAATTGTATGCATAATTTCTGTTCCTTCAACAAATAACAATTTTATTAATTGTAGCACTTTTTGCGATTAAATTAAAGAAAACAAATATTCATATAAAATTAAATGTTGCTTTAGCCTTCAACACAACACTGTGTGCATGCATCTGCTATACGAGTATGCATGAATGCACATGCTAACTGTTTCTCAATATTTAATGTTCATATTGTTAATTAATAAAATGAATTGTTATTGTTATTGTTAAAGCTCCTTTATTAAACATTTATTTTGCACAAATAATTGCAAACAGTGTGCACAAGTGTGTTATAACATATTTTCAGTTCTACAGGGTGGCCCAGAATGACCGAAGTGGTTTGAGTTCAAAGAACCACTGTGTCTATCACGCTGTGTGCGCTGCGGATCCATCCTGTTGAAACCGTACTTGCGGATAGTTTTCCACGGCTGGCCTTGAAAAATTTTCCAACATTGTCCGACGTCTAACACCATTGAGGGAAACGGCAACACCGTGTTCTTTTCAAAAAAAAATATGGGCCAATTATCCATTCCGACAGTACACTTAAGTGGGTGCAATTCTCGCTGTTGAATACTCTTGGAATTTCCGCAACCCTTTTTCATCTTGGACCAGCACTCAGGAGCTGACCCCTACACATGCGGTGCATTGTGCTAGAACTAGAGGAAAGGGACTGTAGGAGAAATGCTAGGAGGTGAAGCTTCACTATCTTACAACACTGTCTTTGTGCACGTTATTTGTTTTTGTAGCAGTGTTGTAGCGTCTCTGAAGCTTCGTTTTTAGTAGCTATTTTTAGTAATTCTTTTACTTTGCCGATGCTACACAATACCGACGAAGGATGGCGTTCTGATGTGCCTGTCGATTGGATACAGCTGAAGACGTTACTGTTCAGTGACCAGTGACTATGCCTTCGCCACTGAGACCTTTCGACAACAACAGACACAAAGGCACACATAATGCACATCAGAAAAACGCGAGATGTATATTTTTAAATTAAAATTTTTGTCTGAAACTGGGGTTGAACCCACCCCTGGTTTTGGTTTAGTAGTCAACGTGCACCATCCATCTTGCCATCGCCACCCAGTAACTGAGACCTTTCCACAACAACAGACACAAAGCCACACAAATGCACAACAGAAAAATGCGAGATGTTTTTATGAGTCTGAAACTGGGGTTGAACACGGGGAAAATTTTTCGTTTTGTAGTCAATGTGCAGACTACTTCGACCGTCGCCACCCTTTTGGCCTATTAACGAACCCATTCAATTGGAAATGTGCTTCGTCGGCCATAATTAAATTATGAATAAAACCATGATGTTTTCTGAAAAAAAATTCAACAATTTTCGTACGTTGTTCAATTGTGTACTGATCCATTTTAAATTCCCCAAGTATTCTTTAAAAAATACTGCAAAAAAAATATTATAAGGACAGCTTCGCTTCTTTTGGGCCACCCTGGATTCAAATTTCCATCATAGAAATTATGCGAAATGCAAAGGTAAATTGTAGAAAATACAAACTATTCATCCATCTCTCTCTCTTCTCTTTCATTTTTATTTTTTACTTTGCTATTGTTTTATGTAAAAAAAAACAATTAAAATTTGCATAATATTTATTTACTAAGTGAAATGATGAATTTTTACCTTAAATTATTTTGCTAACAAATAGAATATGAAAATTTAAAAATAGAAAAAGCTAATTGCAAACGGGAAGTATTGCCCTCAGGAAATGAACTTAAATATTTAAATGAAATTTTCTGACTACATAGTATAAAAAGAAAATAAAACATAACAGGCAAATAAAAATGCCTACCTTTAGGCGAAAAGTATTTTAATTTCTTTCTAAAGCATTTATTTGCAATTTTCTCTGCAGCTTAAACATTTTTTAGTTACAGCGACTATAAATAGAATGTAAATTCTTCTCTTTGTTTAATGTCAAATGTAAATTTCTAGTTCAAAGAGACACATTTAGTTTTGGTTTTTCTTTATATTCCCAGTATGGGTAGCAAGCAGCAAGCAACTAATCGACCATTCAACCAAACAAAAAACCATATTTTCTGAAATGTGTCAACATGGCGCAAAGCAAATGCAAGTGATGTGTACACAGATAAAAATACGACGACATGCATATGAAAATGAAAAATCATTAAAGTTATACAGTTATGAAACAAATTTAAACGAACTGCTGAATTTCTGTGCAGCGGGTCTTCTTTAATTCAAAAGCAATGAAAACTTTTTATTGTTCCCTTCACCCCATTTTCATGCAACAATTTTAATAATGCATAAAAAAATTGTTGACCAAAATACGTGGTTGCATGTAAGGCATGTTTCAACATGTTCATTATTAATATAAAATGAGACCCAAACCCAAATACACAAATGCATGCACGTTACCAAACCAAATCTGTTTGGTGCCAAAAAAAAAGTTCAACAGTTTGAGCGAAAATATTCTGCTGTTGAACATATTTATTTCACAAAAATTTTTTAAATACTGCCTTGAGGTTTTGAGTGTTTTTTTTTATATATATACGAGGTCTGTTCAAAAGAAAAGGTGAATTTTTAATTTTTTTTAAAAGTATTTATTTATTCATCAATATCAGGTTTGTCCTCTTCAAAGTAATTCCGCTCAGATATAATGCACTTATGCCAGCGCTTCTTCCAATCCTCGAAGCACTTCTGAAATGCGCTTTTCGGTATGGCGATCAGCTCGTTCTTCGATTCTGGCTTTATATCATCAATTGTGGCAAAACGCTTTCCTTTCATTAGTCTCTTCAGTTTCGGGAATAGGAAAAAGTCACAGCGAGTCAAATTTTGTGAATAAGGTGGTTAAGGCATGATTGATTTTGGCCAAAAAATCACGAACATGCATTGATGTGTGAGCTGGTGCATTATCGTGATGCAGAATCCATGATTTTTTTCCAGAATTCCAATCATTTGAGCCGTATAGCTTCACGCAAACGTTTCATAACTTCCTTGTAGTATTCCTTATTAACCTTTCGACCTATTGGCAAGAACTCATGATGCACCACGTCATTGTAATCGAAGAAAACAAAATTCAACATTTCTTTTGAACAGACCTCGTACATATATAAAGGAGCTAAGTCCAATTTAATAAATTTTACAGGCGAGGCGAAAAAACTTGGCAAAATGTAAATGCAGTTTTATTTACATATAATTGCGAAAAAACAACTAGATAACAAAAACAGGGTGGGCAAAAAGGCACCATAAGGTTTATAAATTTAATTACTTTTTCGTTTATATATTTTTTTTTCAGATTATATAAAACAGCTGAAAATGAATAATGGAGATATTCCCAACTAAACAAAAAAAAACAGAATAATAGAATTTTATTATTTAAATCAGCGATCAATTATTTTAAAATTTTATTATGAGTGATGAAGCTCAGTTATCATTTGAATGGCTTTGATAATAAGCTAAACTGTAGATTTTGGGGTTAAAAGCCATTCATCAACGCCAGTTGCATCCCATTAGGTGTATGAATATGAAGATAGAAGTGCTGTGTGTAATCGTAAATGAACAGCGGTATCGGTTTATAATAGAGCATTTTTGCGTCCTGTTCTTGAAAGCAGACCTTAGATATGGTTTCAGCAGTATAGAACTGATACACACACTGCGCGAAACAAAATGGCACTTTTAACTGGAGAGAAATTCGGAAATTAATTGCGTGCGTTTGCCAGATTTATCAGCACGCGACTATTTTCTTTGCGGTTATGTGAAAGAGCGAGTATATGTGAACAAACCCGATACAATTCTTGAACTCAAGCCCATAAATTCGAGCCACAAATATTGAAAAATATTATGGAAACTGTTCCAAAACGTGCCTGAAAACGGGCGTCATTTAAGTGCCATTATTTTCCGTACTTATGGCGTTTTCCTTTCCACCATTTCTCGCCCTATTTTTCTAAGTTCATTGAAAACATTTGCACTTTATTATTCAGTTGTAAAGCCATTTTAGTGCAATTGCAAAAAGAGAACAATAAAGTGCAAATATTTTTAAGAAATGTTCTGAAAAGTGCAACACACTTTGGGAATCGAAATCACTATTAGTGTAAAAAAATTTCCATTTTTTATATTTTATAACCTGGAAAAAATAAAAATTAAAAAATATATCAACGAAAAAGTTGTTAAATTTTTAAACCTCATGCTGACTTTTGGCCCGGCCTGTAGCAGTATTTTTTTTTCTGCAATACAATATTCTACATCAAAAACTGAGTTTTAAAAATTGTGGGCTCAGCTTCTTTACAATTAAAACAGTATTTTGAAATATCAAAACTATTACAAGAAAACCAAAACCTTGCTCAACTACTGAAAGACTTAAATTAGGATTTTGTGCTTTGCATATGTTTAGGCGGATTACATTTATAGTGACTTCGATTTTCAAAAAATTCTTTGCGATTTCCACTTTATTATTTTTTTTAATAATATTTGCACTTGCTTTTATAGTGGAGCAATAAAATGCAAATGTTTTCAATGAATAATGCAAAATCTGAGAAGAATTACAATCACGTTTATTTGAAAACATTATTAAATTCCAAATACACATTTCGCTGTAATATTATATTTATTTTGATTGCTCCATTTTCTTTTATAGTTTAAACTACTTCAAAAAGATATTGGAAATTTTTGCTTTTCATAAAGGAATTTATCATTTCACCGCAAGCAAATTAAAGAGAAAAGCACGTACGTACTTGCTGCACGTTAAAAACAGTCAAAGGGTTTTGTTTTCACATACAGAAGGCATAAAAAGTCTACGTGCTGAACCAGTTTTTAAATTGCTAGATTTTTTTTTCTTATAATGCTCAACTTGAAAAGCTGCCTTATCGAAATAAAATAATGTTAATATTTGAAACTTTTTAAATGAAATTAAAGAAAAAAAAAAATAAAAAATTAAAAGTTTAACAGCCATATTCATAAAAAAATAAAATTCAGCTTTGCAGTACATGATAGTTAGCAAAGGCTTTAAGGCTAACAAATCGTTGGTTAAAAAATCATATCCTCTACATAAACAGTATTTTAACTAAAAAAAATCTCTGATACGGTGTTCAGACAGGCACATTTATTGTGATTTATGGAATAAATGCCATTATTGAGCTCAATATTCCATACAAAATATTAATTAAGTTATTGAGCAATAAGTACGAAATTGTTAAAAATATTGAGTAAAATGTGAAATACAGCACACGTCACAAGTGTGTTTTGTAAGCAAAATTATCTACAAATGGTAATGACGTTGACAAATGTCGATGAAATCAAGCCAAACAAAGCAAAATAAAAACAATTTTGTTTTCGAGCTGTCAAATGTTTATTGAGTTATCTAAATTTTGTATGTCCGAACACTAAAATTATTGTGTCAATAAACTGAATATTGACTCAATAAAACAAAGCATGTCTGAACACCGCATTAATGAATTTTGTACATTTTTTCTGACAATGCCCGTCTTCACTTTACGGTTAGCGATGCTTGGAAATGAATATTATTTCAATTGGGTAGTCAAAACGATAAAAATGTTCATATTACTTCAAGTTAAAATAATATACTTTTTAAACAATTTTCTATAAATTGTTTTTTTATAAAAAGTAAAAACAATATAATGTATAATTAATAAACTGTGAAGAATTAAAACGAATCGTTTTGTTGTATAAGTTGTAGGTATTTGAATAACGAGCTTCCCTACATTGTTTTGATTGTAAGTACATCTCTAACAGATTTCTTATACAGTGAAGTTCGGTTATAACGGACTCTGCGGGACCGCGTAATTTTGCTCGTTAGGCGAAGGGTCTTATAACCGGAGTAATTGTTTGTTATTGGTAGTCTTCAGAATATTTCTTTCTATATTTTCATCATTTATTAAAATTGTTGACTATGTAGACGTTAAAATTTCGTATATTTCATATATTTAACGTTTTTCTTAAGTTTTTCTTTTTTTTTCAAGGCTATATATTGATAATTTCTTTTCTATTTTGGTGTCTTGACTTCTTTACTTGCTGTGAGTTTAAATTATTTATTTTTTAACTAAGAGAACAACTGATAATGTTACAAAATTGTGATAAATAATTTAAATAAATTTGGGGGTTTTTTTTACAACGCAGGTTTTTTAAGGTTACAACGCTTGCAAATTTGCATGCATTTTTGTTTATGGGACTTAAGAAATACGAAAATTCGCTATAACCATAGTTTCCAGCAAAAACTAGAGCTTGCCTCGAAACACTTTTGTAAGAGAGAACTTTTGTAAAACAAAAAGGAATAGAAGCAATATTGCAATAGTTGTGTCCAGACAGACTTTTTTGTAAGCATTTCTTCTCAAATATAAATATATCCGATAGCTTTTAATGCTTGTGAATTTAAATATTTGTTTCGCTGAGTTGTATTAAATACGACAGTGTAAACTTGTTGTTCGTAATTTTCATATAAAAATGAATTTATGCTATATTTATGCTTATCACTGTTGTTGAGAAAAACAAATAATTATTATTCAGTTTTTTAAGCAAATATGAAGACAATGCAGAAACATTTTTTTGGCGCCATCTAGAAATATCCATGAATTGATTGGCACAATTATTGTATACATAGCTTGCCGCCGCACATTTAATTTAAAGTTATGGAACAATACGTACGTAATTTTTATAAATATTGAGTATAACTTGATATGCAACCCTTCTCACAACTATTTTTACTGGGAAGTCTGTTCAGTGAAAAGAAAAAACTCTTACAATGGCGAGCCAAATGTCAAAACAGTAAATAAAAAGAAATTAAAAAGGAAAAAGAGATGACCAGCGAATTATATCCCAAAATTTAGTTTTTTTTAAGCTATGAAATGCTAATTGAGTAAGCTAAATTGACTAAATTAATTATGTGTGAACACTAAATTAAATTGCTTAAATTATCTCAATTGAGAATGCATGTGCGAACATAGTATTATTCTCATTTTTGCCACTCTTTGTCTTTCAATTGTGAGGGCCGCCTACTTTTTTTTAAAACTGTTTATGGCAACAGTAGTTTTATAGTGCTCATAAGAGATTTAAAACAAATCTCAAATGGACTCTGCAGCTACAAAATATATTAAATTTTGTAGTTCAAAAATGCAATGACTTGAATTTTAGGGGAAATTGTGGTCACTGTATTTTCGGTAACAAGTTCATTAAATGATTTATGGCTTGCAATTGCCCCTAAAATAAATAAAATGACATAAGGCCGAGAGATTACATATAGTAGAAAATCTTTAACCGTCTATGCTTAATGATAATAATTTGTTGATTCGCGACATACATAAACGTGAAAATACAGGAATGCTGCGAAAGAAAGCATTTTGCTTTATCTATGGCAAACAGCCAGAAAAATGTTTGTGTACATGAAATAAAAAACAAATAGTTAATTGCTTTAATCTTTCAAAAATTATTTTATTTCGATTTGTTTGACAACTTATGCTCGCTGCTGTATGTGAAGTTATCAGTGCCATAACCAGTACTTAATTCTGTGCTAATTTTTTTTTTATAAAAAAAATTTTTTTAAGCAACAAACTCGCATATTCAATTCACATTCATTCTTCACTCCGTTGACCGACAAAATACTGCGAAAACCACTTATTTTAAAAAGGAACAGCGGAAGGAAACTCTTTTTGTATGGACGTATGTATGTTTGAGCAAATGCGGTTGGTTTGTATGGTCGATTAAAAAAATTCTCGAATGGCGCATTTATTTTTAAATTCTTTTTGTTGTTAAATTGTTTCTGTTTTTTTATATTTTTTAAACTATGAAGAGTTGCATAGAGTTTTCGTAGTAGTTGTTATCCAATTTATGTAAAATTATTTCACTACTACATACAACAGCTTAAAGCACACTTGCACAGCACGAATCGTGCTGAATTTGGAACAAAATTGTTGCAGTTGTTGAAGGCTCACGTACAAAAATTCAAGATGCACGAATAAGTAGAGGTTTTATTTCAACAAATAAATCCTAGAATTATACGTTGCATTCCTTCTGCAAGGGGCGTTCTCGTACAATAAAACACCGAAAATAGAGCGCATGTAAACTTTTTTTAATGTTTGCATATTGTGTTTTTTTTTTCGTATAAATTGTAATGAGTTAAGTCAACAAGTTAACAACATTTAAAACTTGTTACCAAGTACATGCAAATATTTTTTATTTAAAAAAACATTATTATATTTCAAATCGCTTTACATTTGATTAACTGTAAATGATTGACCTTGAAAATTTTTTTTAGCAATAAAATTGATTATCGGTGACATACCCAAAAACTATAATTAATATTTTTATAACAGAACTTACGCATCATTAATACATTTTATATGACCATAAATAACATATTCAATTCACGCAATAGAAATTTTCCAGACACATGTCTGAAAGTATGTATATCAAGTTGTGTTTAATAGAAGCCTGACAATATGCAATGAATTTTGTTAAAGAAGAATACTTAAAATATTCAAAGACTGTCAATTCAATTTTAACTTTCAAATATAATTATTATACAATATATTAGAATTCGTTACCGAAGACGAAACTAATTGAATTAGGAAAACAGATATGGGCACCCATTATAAATTGAAACTGATTTTAGGCAGTTTTGTCATGCATATTTTCTTTCTTGGACCGTATGCAATGTATTGCACTGGAACTATGCAGAGAGAGAGAGGTATAGTGTAGAGAGTAGGCTGGTGGTGAATATGGTAGGAAGAGCTAAATCCTTGCACAACTCTGCAGTTGCGTATTAATTATGTTGAGGGGAGCCATTTTATTTATTATTTTACTTAGCCGACGTTTTATTGCTCAAATACCGATGAAAGAGGGTGCTATAGCACAGAAAAAATCAGAAAAAAATTTGACTTGAACTAGTCGGGAGTCGAATCCCGGTCTTTCTAGTTGCACAGTTTAATAATTACATCGCTGTAGAACTAACCGACTTTGGAGAATCTCTTTGTTTACTATAGAACGCCTTAATAAGTAATAAATATATTTATAACGACGTTCTACAATATTCCCCAAAAGCTACTAAAATGTCATTAAAGAACATCACAATGAAAATTTAAATTAAATATTTTTTCTCTCACTCTATCTGCTGCAAGGCTGCCCCCCTTGATGATAAAACTAACATTTACTTTGTATTTATTACTCTACAGCACGAAATATAATGTTTTGAAATATAATATTTACTTGTATTCAATTCTGATTGTAACATTTACATACAGACACACGAGGTGTGTTCAGAAAAAACGGTAATTTTAAAATTATGCCGGCTTGAAGAGTCCAATTGTCAATTATGTGGGATACATGCCCCTAAAGTATGAAAAAATTTTCAGCTGTATTCACTGATTTCTCTATCTGTGGCAGCCGCGAAAGTTGGGCCTGTTGATGAGATGAGTTCGGTGATTTTTGTTTGTTAAAAGCAGTGGAGCTAGAATGCCTCCACTGAGACGAATAAGCTAATGGTGATTTCTTTTCTTCCAAAAAAAATGACACCTTGTTAAATCCCTTATGACTCTACATTTTCTCTGCATTGTTCAAATGTTGGAGAAGAGCGCAAATATATTGTAATGAGCAAATTAATCAGGTGCTAAGATTCACATAATCGGACTCTACAAACATAAAATTTGTAAATACTGTGTGCAACACGAAATCTATATACTCGGTTAGGTCAGTCGATATTTGAGCAATAAAACGGTGGCGAAGTAAACTCATAAATAAAATATCCTTCCATTAATTTTAAAAAGCCAATATGTCAATATAATATCAGAGACACAGCAACTCTGCTTGAGAACTTGATAAAACGATCAACTACAGAATTGCTGAGTACTGGCCCAAGAAACAAAAATTTTACACTACTTTTATTTTGTGAACAAACCTCGTATATACTACATACATATTGATTGTTAATTTAAAAAAAAATTAAAAACTGTCGTTATTATAAATAAAGGGAATATTTGCTGTTGCTACTTCAAATGAAAAGAATTTATTCGAGCATTTTATTATTTCTTTTAACAAGCCATCCTATTATATCATATTATATTACTTAAGTTCAAATCACGTACCAAGATTATAATAAAAAGTCCAAATAACGAAAAACTATCTGCTAGTCAGCTGGCACAGACACCACTAAATAAATGAAAATCTATTCGCTTCAAAACGAGCACTATTTCCTAAGAAAATGAAACAAAATTACTTGTAGTTTATAAAAGGTGCATAAAATGAGTTTTGTATGAAAAATAATAAACCGTTTACAAATCAAAAAGAATATGTATAAGGCTGTTAAGTCTAATTCAGAACAACCGAAAATTTACAACAGTCTTATAAAAGAATTTCCTTTATTTATTTTATTTTTGGAAATACCATACACATTTGAACAGAAGGTACTTCACTCAAAAGCAATAAAAGATATTAACATATCACAGTATGTTATATAAATTTATTGAGTTAAAAAAAATATTTTATGAAAATATCATACAGCATTCAGAATACATTTCATATATATATATTTTTTTTTTTGGGATAACAATCTTATAAAAAAAAATTATTTTATATTTTCTACACTTATATGTTTGCGAAGCAAACGATAAAATAAAAAGTCTAGGAAAATTTCTGGTCAGCTGTTTTCTGAAAATATTAGCAGAAAGAACATCCTGTCAACAAACTGACAAGCATTTAAACGCACTAGCAATTTTTTTTACAGATATGACAACCAAACCTGATAGTCAGTCACAGCTTTTAGAAATACATACGTAAAATTTTTATTAAACGTTCAATAACTTTTTAAATCTGAAGTAAAAATTTTTTATGAATTTTTTTTTCTATCTTTCATAACACATGTCTCTTCTCTACATTATACTTCTCCAAGTATTTGCGGTGAATACAGTGCATAATTAGGCGACATCGCCGGAGCACTGGTTTCAGGAAAAAAAATTAATATTAAAAAATAATCGAAAAGATTTTGCAGTCATTAACTGCCGTATTCATAAAAATTTTTTTTTATTTATAAAAGGTTTAATAGACGAATTTTTATACCAAATTCAATCAATATATGTACCTTCTATAAATTAGAAAATATTTTTATGAATACGGCAGTAAGTCTTTAATATTGTTCATGTACTTCTTTTAAATGCACTTACGTCTTTTATCTTCCGATTTATTTGATTTGGTGCAATTACATTAAAAGCTTTTCATAACCATATAATTTTTTTCTTCAAATGCAATAAAAGGGCAAAAAAAATGTTGCAGTAAAAGAGTAAAAAGTTTAACAAAAACAAAACGCATTGACCTTTGATCGAAAATATTTTAATGATATTAGCAAACTAAAAAACATTTTTCCTAATAATGGCCAGTCAAGGATGAAGAAATCAATTAGAGCGCATTTTTTTTAATGAGGAAAACTTTCAAGTTAAATTATCAAATTTTTTTTGTGAATGCGAAGAAGTAATAAAATTTGCTATTGAATTGCTTTAAAAATGAAGTGGGAATCGTGAGTGAATTGGTTGCCAATATTTGACTCATATGAGTATGAAAAATACTCTCGATGCTGTAAAACATTTTATTTCAACAAATTCTCCTATTGCCTGTTCATAGAAGCCGAGGTGAAAATAATCGTTCGCCATTTATATTGAAAACAAAAACAATTTGAGTTTTTTATTGTTATTTTCAATATAAACGCTGTACGATTATTTTCATTCGGCTTCTATGAACAGGCCTTTAGTCTCCGGCCATACTGTGAAATATTTGCTGCGAAATATTTGAGTTTGTTGGCGAAAGAGGGAAGAGGAAAGGAAAAGGGTACAATGTTTTCAATAATTCGAGAAGAAGAAAAAAGAAGTAATGCATAAAACCTAGAAAACTTCGACGAAAAAGCTTCATACTGTGAACACGAATACAATTTCAAAAGAATTCATAATGGTGTTTTTTTTTTTCGGAGTAACATTCTGCATTTATTCTTCCTTTTATATATTTTATATTCTTTTCTGGAAAAAAATGTGTTACTTAGAAATTTGTAACACGTTACTTTCTCTTGATATTCCCCGTAAAAAGGAAAAAATTTCTTTAAATGTGACAAACAAACTTTCGAAATGAATATGCCCTTAAAATGACATTAGTACAACAGTGGCATTTTGCTTTAGCAAATTCGAAATAATTGAATTTTATTAACGTCAAACAAGTGACTGCTGCCATCCATGCCTTAATTTCATTTTCAATGTTGACACCTCTCATATACAAATTAATTAATTAAATCTGTCATGACTTTTCGGGTAGCAAATTCTAATTTGTCTAACTTGTTCCATCAAAAACTATTACATTGTCCTAGAAAATGCTATTAAATCAAGAAAACATTTTCACAATTATAAAACTTAAACTCAAGTTTATTTCTACACATTTTTTTTTTATTTCAACAAGACGGGAAATTCAATTGTAAACTTTTGCTTTTAGCTTTTGGTGTTTTATGAATTTAGTAACTGGGTGCGAAGAGTTGTTGTCTACTGTTGCTGTTAACTTTTGTGGTTTAAATGACTTTGTTGATGTTTGTGTTTAACATTTTACTGCGAGCCTTATAGTTTCCTTGCGGGAGAAAACTTATGTCTATATTAAGGCAAATACGTACAATATTGACGTATGGTTCGCTGGTATGGTCGACCGCTACGAGCAGAAGATATATATGTGGTGGATCAAATGTACAGAATTCACAGATCCGCGTGCATTTCAGTTACGGGATATCTGCGTACTAATCGTTCAGAGGTTCTGAATGCTATACTGAACTTGACTCTTATACGTAACGGCTGCAAGACAGGCAGCAGTTGGACAATGTATATCAAGAGCTTACGTAGAAGGACTTCGGACTAGCAAGTGCCTGAGGAGGACGTTCGAAAGACTTTCAACGTCCTCTTTTTCTTTCTAGGACCCCAGAGGTATCTCCTACGTATGCAATGCATGCAACGGAACCAAGAAAAGGAATAGTGGTAGAGATGACAGGTGGACGAAAGGTTCCTTATTTTTACAACTCCGCTTCTGTACACTCTTTTTTTATAGCAGTGTTCCAGTGTCTCTGGTGTCAAGGAGATGATTCATATTTTTAAGAGATAGAGAACAGGCGAGATAGTGAACAACTTCGAACTCACAGCATACACTAATGAATCGAGAATGGTCCGTGGACCTGGATCTGGAATCGTCTCAGGTGACCTTATCCCAGTAATCATACCAGCTTCCGGATGGAAAACTGTATTTCAGGCTGTAATACGGACCAAAAAGGAAGCTGGAAGGATGTTGAGTAAAGGAAATGTGCGTGGAAGGGTCGGTATATTCGTCGACAACTGGGCGACATTTATTTCGCGTATTCTCGCACTTAATTCTTTTTTTTATTTAATCGCTTTCATAATTTGTATGGCCGTGTCTAAAATAACTCGAAATTTCTACTGTTATAATATCGCAACTATAACATATTTTATGACAATTTGTCATCAAATTGGCAATCATTGCTAAAATTACTTTTCGTGATAAAAATGAGTCTGGTCGATTTGTGTTTAATTCTTTTTTCTTGGACCAGTGCTCAGGTAACATCTGCTATATATGAAACACATTGCACCGGAATTAGAAAAAGAGGTTTTGAGGAGGAGGATAGAGGGAGTAGTGTTTGTGGACATTAGACTTGAACTTTTCAAAATCATAATTGTTAGGGAAGAATTCTGCGGAGAGTCCATTCCACATACGGACAAATCGGATAAAAAACCAATTCTTGACCAATAAATTGACCACAAATAGATGCGCTGTCAAAAACAACGTCGGTGTGCGCGAAAACGTCGGAGGTTCGGGAATAAGTTCCGTATCATTATAAGAGCACATTCCACTGAGGTAGCGATGAACAGCGAGATACATCCCACTTTGCGGCGATGCTCCAATGAGTCTACTCTACTGACACCGTTAAACCTCTTCGCCCTCTCCTGTACGTAGTCGATTATTTTTATAAAAGACTTTGGAGCACCAGCCTATATTGTAGTATAAAATGGACATTGCACTGATATTAAGTATAAAATAAAGAAAATGTTTATCATGGTACGGGTTTTTCTATTCATGCATCTGAGGAATTTTGGACAAGCACATGAAGTTGAGATGTAAGTACGAGTATTTAAATTCTGTCAAACAAAAAGTGTCCCATGCTCTTCTAATTAAGTTGAAAAACTAGAAAGTGTTCGGAAGGCAAGGCGTATTCATAACAGGTGAACTTACTAGTCTAGCTGGCGACTGTTTATCACTGTTTGATGTCAAAATTTTATGAACTATTCTGACAACCTGCAATAATTTTTGTGGTTATTGTTCTAGTAAATTTACCTGCTATGAATTCGCCTTGTTCGGAAGATATTAAGCAAATCAACAAAAATATAGTATAACAACAATTATAGTTTAGATAGTTCGGTGGTAACATGTCAGCGAATATGGCCTTGTAAAATTGACTAACCCGCTGCATAGAACTCACACCGGTCCCTAACACGTGACTAGTTTAGTGTCAGTCAGTTGCTTTTCCCCTTAGGGTAATTAACTTTAAGCTGATGTTCGCTTCTTTAGTTGTTATTATTCTTTTTGCAAACCACAGCTATTTCAATGCACTTGTTCTTATTTTTGTCTATTAAATTGCCCACTTAAAATTAAGTATTTTTGCAACAAACGAATAAATACTCTGCGACCAATTGAAAACTACTTGTGTAAATGTCTGTATGTATACATATCTATGTGTTCTAACTCAAGTACATTTAGTATGTATAGTAATTGGAACCTTTTTGTGTATAATTTACAATATCTTAAGGACATCCCTTTGTGTTTTGTCAGGATTTTAATTTTTATTGTCCGCAATAGCAAACAACAATACACGTACCCCATAAAGATTTGACCAAATAACCTTTAGCTAATCCCTAAATAAACTGATATAAAATGCTTTTATAAGCACAAAATATTTGCTTGCAATTAATTTTAACAATTTTGCTGGCACTTACCCCTATAAATATGCTGCAAATGCTTTATTATGTTGTTGTTGTTGTTGTTGTTGTTGTGCATGTTGAAGAACTTTTTATTGATTCGTTGTTTTATTTTGCTGACTTCCGATAATTTCCATTTCATAAATTTTTCCTTAGTTCTGCTAGCAGTGTCACGGTTTTCCTATTTAGTAGAAAAGCAAAAGAACAAAACAAACACATTTATTAATTTGAACCACAAACATAAAACTAAATTTGTAAATTGTGTAAACAAATCAAAAACACAACAAGGAAATGACCATTTAATTGTTTTAAGGGGGGGCAGGAGAAAACTTTGATTTAAAATAGAAAAATGGGTTATTCAAGCGGCACACTATCAAGTCATATTATTATTTTCTTGGAGCTAAATGGAAAGCGATAGTGTAGGGAAAGGACTGGTAGTGAAGAGATCTTAATTCTACCACGATGCCTGAAATAGTCTGCACGTTGACTACGTACAAAACGAAAACAAAAAGTACTGAGTTCGACCTCAGTTGCAGACTAAAATCATACAAATATCTCGCATTTTTTCTGATGTGCAATAGTGTGTCTTTGTGTCAGTTGTTGTCGGAAGGTTTCAGTGGCGATGGCATAGTCACTGGTCGCCGGCTTCACCTGATAGCAATACACAATCACATGAGATCGCCCTGTTTCGTCGGTATTGTGTAGCACCTGTCCCTTTCCGCTAGTTCCAGCACAATGCATCGTCATCATCTGAGTACTGGTCCAAGTTAAAAAAACACAACTCTGCATTTTTGTGTTTTTTTAGAATTTTTTTTTTATCCTGGACCAGCACTCAGCAGATGACCCTTACGCATGCGGTGCATTGCACTGGAACTAGAGGAAAGGGATAGTAGGAGAAATAAAAGGAGGTGAAGCTTCACTATCTTACAACACTGTTTTTGGCACGTTATTTGTTTTTACAGCAATGTTGTAGCGTCTCTGATGTCAAGGAGACATATTAAATTTTAAAACTTCGTTTTTAGTAGCCATTTTTAGGAATTATTTTACTTCGCCGGTGCTACACAATAGCGACGAAGGACGGCGTTCTGATGTGCCTGTGGATTGGATACGCTAAAGTAGTTACTGTTCAGTGACCAGTGACTATGCCTTCGCCACTGAAACCTTGAGACAACAACTGATACACATAGAAACACAAATGCACATCAGAAAAAATGCGAGATGTTTTTATGAGTCTGAAACTGGGGTTGAACCCAGGAAAAATTTTTAGTTTTGTAATCAACGTGCACACTACTTCGAACATCGCCACCCCTAAAACAGAGTTGCTGCGTCTTATAATTATAATTAATTACTTATTATTATTATTATTTATTCTATATTAACTGCATTTATTTTGGGAATATTCATTTATAAATATGATTCTAATTGTGCTTTTTCCCTTATAAACTATATGTGAAATTTATTATTACATACCTTATGATATTCTCATACAGTATGAAAAATATCATAAAGCATTTTATTACAAAAGTAACTCAAAAATTGAGGAGGAAAGCATATCCATATAGTACTATTTCGCTAACGCTTACTTAGCTCATCAGTGGACTTTCCTAATTTCTGAATACAAACCCAAGATCTATATGTTTAAAATTCAATTAATAAAACGAGAATTGTTTGAATATTAAACATACAAACCAAAAAATCTATAAACAAAAACATAACAATCCATGAGTTTACTTTTATAACACTCACACATTTCTATTTTTAGTTTTTTATTCTCATCTATATGATATGATATGCTTTCCTCCTCAATTATTGAGTTGCTTTTGTAATAAAATGCTTTATGATATTTTTCATACTGTATGAGAATATCATATGGTATGTAATAATAAATTTCACATATAGTTTATAAGGGAAAAAGCACAATTAGAATCATATTTATTATTTATTCTATTTATTTTATTTCTTATTTTTTATTCTTCTATTGTTTTCAGTTCATTTGATGCATTTTTGTTAGTTTATTGTAAAAAAACATTATATTTCTGGATAAAAAAAAGTGGAAAAAGTAATAATAATAGAACATTTTTATGATTTTGCGCTATGAACAACTGAAAATGGTAATTTATCAATATTTTCACGAAAAATTTGCACTTTCACAAGGCCAAAACTGCTTGAAGGAGCGTTCCAATGCTTTTGCGATGTACTAGAGAGTTCTTAACTATTGTCTTGGCTACAATTTTTGTCTTAGTATTGGATCGAAAATCTCAATGGTTTGGCTGTTATAGACCAAAATATCTAAAAAAAACGTGACAAAAGTCTGATCAAGTCAAAATGCGCCAGCTCGATTTTCACCGTAGACGTATGGTCTAGTGGACTTCTTTGCTTAGTACAATCCCAAGAATCAGAAACGCGAAGCGCCCATTAAGATTTTTTTCCTTCCATACTAATCGCCCCACCCTAATATACATGTCAGTCAGATTCAAGTTTTTTCACGAAACTATTTGGAAAGGGATAGTGTATGTATAGTTTCGTATTTTTTTAGAATTTGTAAAGCAAAGTTGCTGTTGTCCTCCGGGATTTTTATGTTGTTTCCCTTGTGTGGGTTCCGCAGCATAGGAACATCACTGATAATGAGATGGCTGATAAGCTGACGGGACTGAGTTCAGTCGGTTCTCCATCTGCTGCTATTATTTCTGATATAGGGGGTCTCTTTTGCTGTTGCAAAGGGCCAGAGGAATTTTTCGAGGGGGAGGCTCAGCTGCGCCATAGCAATAGCTCTGTGGCTGATTCCAAGAGGATATTGTTGTAGAAACTTATCGCTCAGTTGCTCAAAGAACGTTATAAAAAAAATTACAGCTATTGAACATCGGGTGATTACTTTTTTCCCACCTTGTACTCTCTGTACTTACAAAAAAAATAAATAAATAATTACATAAAACAAAGCTTCTGTAAAAAAACTTAGGTACATACGAGTATGTAATATGTAAATGTATTCTACAAAATAGGACATCTAACAGACCAATATGGACCTACACATGCGATGCATTGTGCTGGAACTAGAGGAAAGGGATAGTTAGAGAAATGACAGCTGGTGAAGTTTCACTATCTGCTTTCAAATTCTGTTTTGTATGAAATTCTGGCGTTTTATAAACATAATTTGAATTAATTTTTATAGTTCCCTCATCAGGTAACTGGTACATTTCGCAACAGGAAGTAAAATCTGGTGCCACTGAAGCGGAAAGAAGAACTAAAAAAAAACAAAGCACTGACTTGTAAAACGTGCCCATTTTTTTTTGTAAAAATCAACTTTCTTCGCTCTTTTGAACCACAAAATTTCCCTGCATTGCATTTTTTTTCATTATCCTGTTCTTTACATTAATTTTTATTCCACAAAAATAATTTAAGTAAAAGTTGTCATTTTTAACGACTTTGACGTTTATGTAGCGTTGTTTACTCTTGGTTGCCATCGACAGTTGTTGCTTGTTGTTGACATTCATTGTCAAGGCGTGTCATTTCACTCAACTATTTAATGTGATTAACCTTAAGAGCAGATAGCTAGTCAGGCAGTTCGCTAGTCCACACCGCTAGTTACACACATGCATACATCAATACACACACATATGGATGTATTATGTAGGTGTGTATTTATGTAATAGCAAGTGGCTGAATGTATGTGCAGGCACATGTGTGTGCCTGGCCTTTACACGACATTTAAGGTGTTATAAGTGGCACTAAAAATTGCATTTTTTATGTGGTAATTTCGTTTATGTAATCAACCAGCAAGCATTTAATATGATGTAATGGCCCGCTATTCCCTCTGATATTGGCAGCTTAAAAGTAACGAGAGTTAAAGAAGGCCAACAGCCATATATTGTTATTGATTCATTTTTTTTTCTCTCATTTATTATTTGAATTAAAGCAAGTAATAGAAAAAAAATCCTTAAATAATAGTTGAGTTTTTCTTTTTGATATTCTGCTTTGTAGTGTTTTTTTTTTATTAAAATGTTACTTGATTTTAAATATGAAAGTATGTACGTGTCCTTGACGTTTATATTGTGATTTTACTTTTGTCCCTTCTTTCTTCTTTCAAATGCCGAAATTAAAAACAAAAACTCTTGATATGCATGCAAAGAAATTTTTTTAACATAAACTTTTTAGTATGAAAAAAATGCATAAACTATTTTTCTTATTAGAGTAGTAACACGATTTTTGCAGAAGTCAATAGTTGCGCCTACTCGATTGTGGCGACAGATAAAAAATTTTCCATTACTAATTCAGTACTTGCGACATCAGATCCATTCGTTTACTCTCCCAGTGAAATCCAGTAGTTGAGTAAAGTATTAACTTAATTTATTTTGGGAATATCTCTTTATATATGATTCTAATTTTAAAATTATGCTTTTCCCCGAAAAAAAAATATGTTAAATGTATTATTACGGTCCTTATGACATTCTCATAAAGTTTTTTTTTATATTTATATTATATTTTACATATTTTTAAAATTAGAATCATATCGAGCCTTTGGTGCAATACCGCAGTAACTCAAAATTTGAATTTTTTGAGCTGGGTATGCAGAAATGATCTTTGGGGAAATATATATCTAAAGGAAAAAAGATTATGGTTCTATCTCTAACTGTTCAGATTCTACGGCTACAAATGTCTTTATTGCCTCCAGCTATTTCCAACAATATTTATTTGGAATAATGAAATATTTCCTTTATGACAAGAAATTTACAAACAGAAAACATTACAAAACATGCCTCTTTATTTAAAAACTTGTAAAACAAATAACTTTAGTAAACGAAAATACTATCAAAAAGATGGCTCAAAACTTCAAATGCATTTTTCTCAGTTCACGATTTTTTGAATTACGACGGTATTGCACCAAAGGCTCGATATGCAGTTGAGTAAATTTTATTTAATTTAAAAATTTACTCTCTAATACAAAAAAATAAATAAATGGATAAATTGCTAAAATTTGTAGATTATTTAAAACAGCTGATCACTAAAACGCAGAGTGTTATAAAAATATGATATGTGTTGACTACTCAGTATATAGAAATTTTGGGTATTTCATACAATCCGTTTTTGTAATCATAAATCCATAGCGAAATGTATTTAAATACAAGTACTGCGTACGGTTTTAAACTTTTTTATTTGCCCGGGTGCCCCAGTAGTCTAGTGAGTAGTGTGCTAGTTTATCATTTGGGGGTTCTAGGTTCGATTCCTAGCAGAGCCTCTGGTCTGTATCACTACAACACGTGAAAGTTTTATCACAACAGAGACTATAATAAATTGGACTCAAGTGGGCTGGGACCTTTCTTTACCTTTACATCCAGCAACCTGCCGACCCAACCTATATGATTTTTTAATTTCTTTCTTGCAAAATGCTATGCAATAAAACGTCGGCGAAGAAAAATAATAAATAAAAACGCACTATTAGCTTAAAAAAAAAAAAAAATAATGCGTAAAAAAAAATATCAGAGACGCCGCAACTTTGCTTTATAATTAACATGCAACTGAAGAGTTGTGCAGGAATTAAGCTCTATCTTCCTACCACTTTCACCACCTGTCTATTTTCTACCCTATCTCTCTCTCTCTCTAGTTCCAGTGCAATGCATTGCATATATAGGGGATATCCCCTGATATCACTGGTCCAAGATAAAAAAAAAAACATTAGTACAAAATTTTTGATATTCGGTATCGTAAATAATATGCTGTAATAAGTACTCAAGTACGAGGTTTGTTCAAAAGAGAAAGTGAATTTTGTTTTCTTCGATAACAATGGCGTTGCGCATCATGAGTTCTTATCAACAGGTCGCACGGTTAATAAGGAATACTACAAGCAACTTATGCAAAGTTGTTAGTGAAGCAATACGGCTCAAACGATCGGAATTGTGAAAAAAAAATTATGGATTCTGCATCACGATAATGCACCATCTCACACATTAATACTTGTTCGCGATTTTTTTGCCAAAAACAACACCTTAATAATGCCTCAACCACTTTATTCACCAGATTTGGCTCCCTGTGACTTTTTTACTATTCCCAAAACTGAAAAGACTAATGAAAGGAAAGCGTTTTGCCACAATTGATGCGATAAAGTCAGAATCGAAGAACGTGCTGATGGCCATACCGAAAAGCACATTTCAAAAGTGTTTCGAGGATTGGAAAAGGCACTGGCATAAGTGCATTATATCTCAGGCGTATTACTTTAAAGGGACAAAATTCACCTTTTCTTTTAAACAGACCTCGTTTAATAAATAAAAAAATTGTAAGAAAAGTTTTGCCATCGATGGATATTGTACGTTTTTGGTTATTTTTCACCAAAATTTGTTATATTTTTCTCCAATGTATAGAAGAGAATATTCTTTTTTGGGTTTGGTTATTTTTTTCCAAAAACGTTTTTATTGTGTGTGTAAACCGCCATAATTTGTACTCCGTTAATTTGAAAACCTCAACGATTCGAAATAAACGGCTGGTCCTTTGAAAAAGAAGCTCTTTCATTTGAAAAAAATTCAATATATTTTAGTCTCTTCGTTTATTCGCATTTTTTTTTAAATTCAAAGTCGGAGGAAACCCTTATAATTCGTACTTAATTGTTGAAAACGTCTTATAATTCGTAATAAAATCCAATGAGGAAAAAAAATAAAATTACCAAAGCTATGCTTTTTTAACAATAACCGGAATTTTTTTATGTTTTCTTAGATTAGCAATTGATAATGGCTCTCTCAACGCTTTAATCAATTTTGGAAAAAAAGAATGCATAGTGGGAACATCTTTAGGTAGTAAAGTAAAACGACAAGAAGAAGCTGAATAACTAGAACTAAGGAATGCCTTATTTTATGGTTTCAGCAGTGTTTACACTTCAAACCGTTTGTACTTAATTTAATTAAAAGAAATGTATGTTCTGAATTTTTGATAAGTAACATATCTTTTAATGTTCCATCACGCCCTACACGTAATTTTTATCCGCTGTACATTAGATTATTTAGAACTAACTATGCCAACTTTGATACGTTATCAAGAATTTGTGCTGATAATAATAAACTTTACCAACACATTGATTTTGCGTTAAATTTTGATATTATAAAACGTAATATTATTTGTTATTTAAATAATTAAATGTTAATGTATGTATTATGTTTTTATGGTCAGTAAGGGTCACGTATCCATAGACTAAAATAAATAAATAAACTCGTTTTCTTTTTCTATGTTAACCTCGCTTAATTGATATCCCTTTATTTCGAAAACTCCTTTAATTCTTAAAGAAAAATACCTGGTTCCTTCGATTGCGAATTAACAGGATTTTACTTTATATGAATTTCTCCCGAAAGGGGGTTTTGGAACTGTGTTTCAAAACTTACGGGGCTTTAGCAATCCCGCGGTAACTAGCTAGTGTGTTTGAAGATGACAGAAGAGGCGACTCTTCGAAATTCTACAAGAGATTGATGACGCAGTGCTTCTGCATATTCCTTGTGACTGTAGTAATGCAGTTGAAGTCTAATCTAGTGCTACAGGCTGTCACCTGAAGCCCCACTGCTGTAACGCTAAGTAAGGGTTTAATGACTGATGTACTCCTTGTGTCAACCCAGAAAAGTTGGAGTTAGTGTGCTGGTCTGGGTAAGGTCTCGTAGTGGCTGTGGTTGCTACCTAAAATAACACAGGGAGATAAGTTTTTGGTCTATTCGGGACATCTGTTGTTTCCAATAATGTTATGATGGCTTTTACTTAACTAGGTGCTGTTGCCATTCAACAGTAGTCACCGGAGTGTGTCTTGAACAAACAGGAAAGAAATACTTTATATTCTTAGAATATGTGTATGGAAACCTGGATTAAGAGTTCATGACGAAAACACTCTGATGTGACATAAGAGTTTAGACCGCTCGAAAATACCTCAGCAAGGTGTAACCTATGCGTACCTGTTGAGTACACAAGTTGCCTTTCCAAGTGCCCATAGAGGCGGTAGTGAACGTCTGAATTCACTCGCTGCTGAGAGCACCGTGGAATTAGACGCTAAGCGTAGGTGTCCACGTTAATCTGGAACACTATCTGTATATTAATTTGATTTTATACAAATAAAGGGGTTCACAAATATAGAATACTAGCTGACCCGGTCCGCGTTGCTGCCCCTAAGCAAACATTAGTGTTGTATTATCACACGATTTATTGATTTAAAAAAAAAAAGCAAAAAAAAATAAATATATGTATATGTTATTGGTGGTGCAATATGAAAATTGGATTTTGACACGCCCCTCCGCCCGCAGACCGAAAATCAAAAATCAGACTTCACAGTGTCACCTGCCTGAATATTCAGAAGATTCCCTGAAAATTTCATCAAAATCGGCACACATCCTGTTTTATATATATAGAGAGATAATTGTGGAGTTTTTCGTATTGTATATTAAACATCGCCAATGTGTATGTCATATTTGAAGGTGGCACAATATATTGGGAAAAAACAAAATACAGTTGAACCTCGGTTATCCGGTTCTCTATTAACCAGCATGATGTTCGATTTCTTATGTAATCTCTATTATCCGTGAATTTATCTCTATCGTCCATCTGTGCTTCATTTTTGAGCCTCAATCAACCGTGCTTGTCCTATATTATCCGTTTAATAAATATAAATTTCTTTTTTCTAAAGGAATCATCTAATATATAAAATTCTCGTGTCGCGGTGTTTGTAGTTAAACTCCTCCGAAACGGCTTGACCGATTCTCATGAAATTTTGTGTGCATATTGTGTAGATCTGAGATCCAGACATCATCTATTTTTCATTCCCCTTAAATTTAACCACGCCCACTTTACTCCCAATTTTTTTTACCTACTTTTTCTTTTTTTGCAATATTTGTATCAAATGAAAGGGTATGATGAGAAGATTTTAAAAATTTTATCATCAACCTAAATCCAATATGGCGACGGACCCTAAAACTGCAAAAACCTATTTTTATTGCTTATTTGCAATATGGGTATCAAATGAAAGGTTATGATGAGGAGATTTTGAAAAGTTTATCATCCTGTCTTACTCACTAGAAAGTTGATAGCAAAAATATTAATAATTATTTTTAATGTTTAGATAGGTATCGAGAATTGTAATTTAAGATATATTTGTTACTTTGATAAAGATTAATTTATTAACATAAATAAAGCATACTTTCGTTGTCTACAGCGCTTTCGATAATAAGTAAATCCCCACACACTTATAGTAGATAGTTCTCTTTATTGAACTAAAAAAATGTTTCCTAGAAATAATATACATGGCAAAACTACGTTTGCCGTGTCAACTAAAAATAGCAAAACTTATTTTTTTCTCATTAGTAAACAGATCCGTGCGCAGCCGGGACGGTGATCTAGTATATGTATATAATCATATACATAAATTTGCACATAAATAAAGCATATATCAAATTCGCTGATTTAAATTTTTTGTTTCGAATTCATGTCTTGATAATTTATAATCACATTACACAAATAACACTTGATGTGGCAATGCTTGTTGTTTCAGTTTTGTCTTGTTAAAATAATAAAAAAAATCAAAAAGACTATCGCACAAACAAACCGATTAAATTGTTTTCTGAATAATATGCTGTGTTTTATATAACCTCCACAAACTACGTTTTTTGATTATCCGTGCTAAGTCCGTCCCGTACGAAACGAATAATAGAGGTTCAACTGTAGTTTTGATTTGTAGAAATTTTTGAAAATGTTCAGAAACTTAACATGTTTATGTTTTTTCAGTTCATAATAGAATAAATTTACCAAAAGATTTATTTAGTCAGTCCCCCTTAATGGCGAATTAAAATAACTTTTAAGTACAGTCGAATTCGCATATGAGAAATTTTCGATAACAGTTTTGTTCGATTAAAAGAATTCGCGAATTTCAAACCTGATTTTATCGGACATCATTTATTACACTCTCTGTGGTAAGAATTCTGAGTAGACAAATAGAGAATATGAGTTCAATACACAATGCTAGAAATTAATTTTCTAAAATATTCGTTCATCAAATAATGTGAGAACAAATAGCATGTTTCACTTATGAAAAACAATATATGCGAATAATATTTTTTTCATTGTGTTTAGCACAATAACTTTGCGCGATGGCAAAAAGTAAAACCTGTGACATGTTAAAAGGGTATTCAATTGCATCATCCTGCCGATTAATTTATAATGAAATCGGTCAATCGATAAATTTCAAAACAAATTAGTATTAAGCAATTATATCAAAATCTCGATAAAATAATCCAACGATTAAAAAATTGTATAAAAAGAAAAGCCAGACTAATTGAAATGCTTCCATAGATACGAAATGATTGTCAACGTTAGCTAATGTATGCAAGAGAAAAATATAACGTCAACTGAACTCTGAAAGACCACATAAACTTTAATTTTTTACAGATAAAAGATAAAAAAAAATTACTGAAACATGTAACGTAATACAACAAAAATTCCATTTGAAATTTTTTGTTCGTAACGGGCTTCTCGATTTGAGCAGACTATATGCACATACATACATACATACTCGTACATATAAAACCATATTCTTACAAAAACCCAGTAGCATGCAACTTGCCACCGCTTGAAGTAAAAACTTGCCAAGTGCAAATTGGGTCACACAACTTTAATTTTAGTGTTGGAAGCGAACATTCTTCTTTTTTTTCGTTCTACTGAAATTGCTGGCTGTGAAATGTAATAAAATAAAGGAATCACAATTTGGAAATATATTTTCCAAAGTCTATCAAACACAAGAAAAGTATTTAAAATGGAATGCCAACGAAAGGTCACGGCCATCAGGTGTTAAAAATTTTAATAAAAGCTTTTACCCATAAAAAATAAGTCACTTGAAAATACTTTTTTAAGTTGCAGTAACAAATTTTTTTAAAGTAATTTAGTTTGTGAAGGAAGGGGGGGAATCAATTTAAATAATGGGTGGTGCAACCAACAAGCAACTATGGTAATTGTAAATAAAACAAAAAGTTTTCAGAGAATTATCTTAATATTTTTTATAATGATAGAAGGAACTGGGACAATTATGTGTGAAACAAAATATCGGCTCAATGCTCGCCACAGTTGCGGCGGCATACCTATATGCGACGGTTGATATTTTCAACGACTCTGAGACTGTCGTTAAGGGGCCGAATTATCTCATGCTTTAGCCCTTGATTGACGTACAATTTTTCTCTAAAATATCCCCAAAGAAAGAAGTCCAACGGTGTCAAATCACTTGATCGTGGTGGGCAATTAACATCGCCACGACGCGAGATGACACGGCCATTGAATTTCTCGCCCAAAAGAGCCATTATTTCGTTGGCTGTGCGGCACCATTCTGTTAGAACCACATATCGTTCAGCTCCATATCCTCAATTTCTGGCCATAAGAAGTCCGTTATCTTCTCACGACAGCGAACACCATTCACTTTAACTGCTTGGCCGACCTCATTTTCGAACATTTTGAGGGTGCCGATGGCTGAAGTAGTCCGCACGTTGACTACAAAACCAAAACAACACCAGTTTCAGACTAAAATCATAAAAAAAATATCTCCCATTTTTCTTTTGTGCATTAGTGTGCTTTTGTGTGTCAGTTGTTGTCGGAAAGTTTCAGTGGCGAAGGCATACTCACTGGTCACTGAACAATACCGGCTTCAGCTGATAGCAATCCACAATCACTTCAGAACGCTCTCTTTCGTCGGCACCGGCAAAGTAATATAATAATAAAAAAAATGGCTACTAAACCGAAGCTTCAACACTGCTATAAACAACGAACGTGTAAAAGCACAGCTGTAAAATAATTAATTAAGTTTCACCTCCTGGCATTTCTCTAATAATCCCATTCCTATAGTAACAGCACAATGTATCGCATGTGTAGGGGTCATCTCCTGCTGCTGGTCCCAGATAAAAAAAATACGGTCTGATGACGCCGCCAGCCCATAAACCGATCAGCGAGCATGCACAGGTGTTTTCACATTTGCCGCAGACGCGGTTTGTTGATTTTGGTGCACAATTCTTCCGCTTGTGGATACATTTGGTCGATTCCAATGAATAAAAAAATCACGAAGGGCACGAAATGCCCTTTTAAGTTGGGCAAAAAACTTGACTTGTTAAGGTGTGACTCAAAATCAACATCGTGCATTATAGTTGGACCATCCTTTATAACAAGACAATCTTAAGGCAACGATAAACACTTAAATGTGCTTTTATTAAATACAAAACCTAATCAATTAAAACAAATATATGTATACACTACATATGTATGTATATGTACATATTTATATATATATAATTTATTTATAGTATAATTAAAATTCATGCTGCTTTTAAACATCACCATCTGTTTATGTTCTATTTTAATTACAGGTTAATTATTGTAAGCGCTCATTTGCTACTGATAAACGCTTAGAGGGTAATAAGAAACTGGGGATGAAAGACCACAATAGAAAGGAATACATTTCTAAACATGCAGGTAAACATTCATAACAATCGCAATCACAAAAACAGGCATGTTTTAAATATGCAAGATGTAGAACAACAAAACGAGATGTGTTGTAAATTAAACAGGACTTGTGCTAAAAGATTCTACGTCTGGTGACTTCTTCGAAAACAACAAATTGCAAATTTAAAAAGTTTTTATTTTCTATATTCTCACTGCATTAATGCTACTTCGTTCGAAATTGTGAACAATTTTAAGTCACATATAAAAACAATAGATGGAAAACCATTATCGTCTCCAGCACAGTGTGTTCCCGCCTATTGCACGGCGATCGTCGTGCCTCCCCAGATGCCAGTGTCCTATGCAGACTGCCACAAAACTAGCTAGATTATTCCTGGACAAATTCATGAGGTTGTCGCTTCTGCGTCTTTTATAGGGCGGCCAGGTCTGTCTTGAGATGGAGCAGGCACTCAAATTCCTTCATTTGCATTCTACATTATTATTATTGTTATTAGTTTATTTCCTGTACAACAAGACTCTGTCCTATATTTATAGTACAAAAACGGAATATGTTAAACGGAAAAATGGCATTTACAATTAAGTATTAAATTCTAATAAAACTTAGATTAAATGAATGGTATAAAAAAAAAATATGTATATATACAAGAAACATTGCACATATCGACCCCTGTGCGCGAAATTATCGTATGTTACAAAAACTAAATTTCACAGGAGAGCGTTTTTATTCGTCGTTTTCTTATTTGCCTGACGGCAATAACTGTTACATACGATAAAATGTACATTGTGTTATCTCCATAACTATAACAATTATCGCTATAATACTTTATCTGCAGATGAATTAATGGATTTAGAAACATTTTGCATAAAAAAGTCGATTTCGAAAAAAGTGTAACATATGATAATTTCGCGCACAGGGGTCGATATTATTAAAAAAAAAATAACTACAAATTTTAGTTCAAAACACTACATAACTACAATGCTTTTATTTTATTCGAAAGAATTAACCACAAATCTTTTGAAATTATTAGCGTTGCTGTTTAATTGTTGATATAGTGGACGATTATTCCAAAGTCTAGCGGCATGTACATACCATTGCCATTCGGAGACTAGGCTTTGATGTCGAGGTATTATAGTGTTTCGATTCCGTGGCGATTGAAAAAAACGTATATTCGAAAAAATGTACCCGGGAGTCCGAGTATAAATTATTTTATGCAAAAAAACAAGTGTGTTATCGAAACTGACTCCATAAAGGTTCCTAGAAACGGAGGAAACGTGATCAAATCCCCCCAATCCGTACACATACCGTACTATGTTATTAAATAAGACATTCAGTTTCCTTCTACTACCTGAGTCGTAGCTTGCAAATAATTCACACCCATACAACAAAGACGGAACTAAGTATGTCTTGGCAAGCAATCTACAAAGACCTTAACCACAATCTCCGCCTGATCTTACGTATTGGCATCTAGGCCTCTGCATATTGTGGCTGGGATAAAGCCGTTCCCTCACGAGTAAGCTTGTCGGGGATTTTTTTCCTCCTCAATATTGCAGCCGTGTGACCATCTTCGAAGATGGTGTGAAGGCCAGAACAGCACCTTGGTTGTCAGTAAAGATCATAATGTTTTCTTCGATGTTTACTCTCGCATTTCAGACCCAAATAGATCCATTGTTTTTTTTTATTAATTTTTCACGCACATACACATATTTTACGAGTTTAACCCTGTTGTTAGGTTTGAACGATTTTTGTTAATTTTTTTTTTCTTATTTTTGCATTCACTACAGAACGGTTCAGCATGTCAGCTTAAAATGTTTGCTAACTTTATTAATATACTATGGCTTTACGGCCACAATATTTGCTTTAGATTTTTTATAAACCCATAAGATATAAAAACATAAAAAAATTTTTGTGTATGACATTTATAGAATTCATGCACAAATTTCATTCGAGAATTATTGTTATAAACAATAATAAAATTACAAAATTTCTTTTGTTTTCGATATAAAATTTATCGTAATTCGAAATATGTGATAACAACAGACAGTTAATTTTTTTCCAGACGATGCTGGTAGCGAAATAATATTGATAATAAAGAATTAAAAACTTTTTATAAAAAAGACCATCGGTCGAAAGAAATATTATTAAAAAATTTAACAGAGGTCAAATAAAAATAGAAGTGAGACTAATAGAAAAAATTTTATATCAAATAATAAAAATTTCCTGAAGACGTTAACCGATGGTTGACGAAATATCAAAGAAAAAAAAAGAGAAAAAAAAATATAAACAAACCTTTAAGCTTGAGAGGGAATATAGAAATAATTATGTTTATATATATACACTAAAGCCCCGATTTGCGTCGTTAATGGGGACGGGAGGAATGCGACGCAAATTGAAACGACGCAAATCGAATTATTTGATTCTATACAAATGTTCAGATTTTGAATTAATTGGGTGAAAAACTAAAAAATTTCGGAAAAATATATACATATTTAGATAAAAAAAAGTCAAATGAATACGTTTTTATTTGTTTAATTTCATTCAATAAACGTTTTTAAAGTTAGAAATAAAAAAAAGTAATAAAGTAAATTATTAAAATTCATTTTCATATACATAAATACATACATAAATACATACGTGTATACGATAAACATAAACATTAAAGTAAAAAATAGTGTTATAAATGTTATTCAGCAGATAAATCTAAATTAACAACAGTTGTTTCGATTTGGTTAGGTGGTCTCATTGTTTTGTTAACAAAACTGTCTAATGTTTGCTGAATTGTTAAAGATTTCTTTTGCGCATAGATTTCCTTGTAGCAACTGATGGCGTGCTCAACAGATGATGCTACGCTTAAGTATCGAAATCAAAGTGACGCAAATAGAATCGACGCAAATCGAAATCACAACGACGCAAGTCGGATTATACCAATTTTTAAAAAGCAACGCAAATCGAAAAAAAGCAAATCGGATCAACGCAAATCGGGGCTTTAGTGTATATATATATATGTATATTTGAAAACACTGTAACTCATCATCGACACCTGGAGCAATTTTAGTGATTTTTGCACCATGGGACAGATCTGGAAATCGAGCATAAAATGGTCAGTCTTTGGACTTATTACTATCACTTTAACTAAGTTGAAAAGTGATTTATGTCTGCAACTATTATGTCCAAACAATTAATAAATAATGTTGTGCCAACTGGCACTCAAGGATCCGTAGGTGGTTCCATCGTATAGCCAACAACTTCACAATCTATCTAGTACTGAAAAAATCATTGAAATTCCTCTAGACGTTAACGATATAGAGCGTTTTAGGTGCTTTAAAATAGTTAGTGACTACTACGCACTTCTCATCTTATACAAGGGATAATAATATAAATATAGTCGTACCATACCATGTGTTTAGTTCGCAGTTAAGCCTGTTGCAGTGTTTTGTTTTTGTTTTTATTGTGAAATCTACTGGCTCACTGATCACGTCTTGCACCTCTTTGGCACGTGGACGCACTTTGGAGCGATGGTGCCTCAACAGGGGAATTTCGGGTATTTATTAAAATGCCTACCGGCATGGTTTATATTACCTTCTTCATTGGAAAGGCATGGTGTGGAGAAGAGGCAATGGTAAATTGTACTGAATGAGTATATCATAAATTGTTTTTGTGTGGAATATGCGGATTAGTTTTCATGCCAAAAGAGATCCATTGATTGATATGGGAGTGTTATATCGACCGATTATTTGTACGTTTTAATGTCTTATGCCTTTTCCGTTAGTTTTGAAATATCTTCTGCACAAAAGCGAGTCGCTGGATATGAGTGCTGATAGACGGCACATGGGTCTTACCAATTGACAAATTTTTATGCAAATGTTTCGAGAAAACAACTATTTAATTCCTATTTCAATTTCTTTGATTTTCTGATTGTTTATTTTATTTCATTATTATTATTAATTAATAAATAAATGCCGAATAGAAAGATTTATCGTGCTTATTTCAAGAAGTTTTTATGCTTGGGTTAAGTGCTGGAAAAAGCAACAGCACATACTTAAAAGTATATAATATTTTGTACTTAAAACCAGTAAAATTTAAACAAAAATTGTAACTTCATCGCAAAGCAAAGTACATAGCTTTAGCCATTAAAAAGATTTTTTTGTTATTAACAATGTTTTCAGAAATTTGATATTTCAAGTAAAAAATTTGAGAAATCTGTCTGTTGCTAAGTAATCTGCGGTAGTGGCAACAGTGCATGCAATGCATTGACAGCAGCCATTTAATATACTCTTGCTAGCTGTTGCATTAAAAGGCAAATACACACATACGCCCACACATTCAAAGAAACAGCTGCCATTTAAATAACAAAAAAAAACTACAGCAAAAAAAACTTTTTTATTTGATTTTTTGCTAGAAAACAAAAAAGTACAACAAAATAGTAGAATAGGAAACAATAAAATGAATCTGTTGAAATTGTTTACGGTGATAAAGCCTGTTTTAAATTGTCTCTTTAAACTGCATTAAAATAATAGCTTTTTTTTCCAATTTGACATTTATATACCCTGTAGTCACCAGTACCAGTACCAGTACCAGTAGCTTATTATACCCCAGACAATGATATTTACTATAGACCAGAGGCATTTCCACAAGAATAAATAGAAGGTTGTTTAAAATATAAATTGTTGTACGTGCCTCCGGAAGTTAAAATAGCTGGCCACTCCTGCTATAGACGTTTACCATGAAATCTACTACTGACATTGGCCCTATTTAGCCAATAGTAAGTACCGGGTAAATCTGTTTGGCCATAGTGGCAACTGAGATTCACTAGTACTTTTTGATAATTTTAGTCAACAGCTATGAAACGTTTTACGAGATTTCTACACTTCTAATACTTGTTGCAGGATAAAGATCGTATACATATAACTCGTATTGCTTATTATTACGTAAATTTCTTTTTGTTAAGTTCATTACAGAATATATTGTTGGAGGTAGTTGTCATAAGTAATAAATATCATCTATTTAACCCGTCAAAATTCCAGAAATGTATACGGGAAACGCCTATTATTATCCACATATTATATTGACAAAGGCTCAAATAATAAAATAAAATAAATATCACTAATTCTGAGAAAAAAAATATTTATATCAACAAAAAAAAAATTTTTTTTGTAGGAAACTAAATTTTTTTTTGATCAGAATGCAGATTTTTTAAGAAAAAAAACGTGGCAACACTGATCTTTGTTAGATAGAATATGTCATCCAGACGTACGATTAATTGGACTGTTTAAGTGCAACAACACTCTCCAGCGAAATTGCAGTTCATCCTAAAGGTATGTACACACGATGGTCATTTACTATAATATTGACGGAAAAATTGTTACAAAATGTGCAACAACCGTGTTAACATACAATTTTTGTGTGGCAACATCGTCACAAAATGTATTGTCGGTGCATTGTCTGACAATAATATTGTCACAATTCTGACAATCGTGAGAACACCCTTCATTTCCATTGACACACAATTTACAGTAATTTGTTATTGTCGAATGTGCTTCATTTAGTGCACCGTACAATAACACCATTTGCACATAAATACTTCTGTTGGAAACGCTGCCCATAAATATTTATATAAAATGTTAAACATCGGATCTGGCAAGTTTTGCCATAAAATAATCTAACAACCGTCTGAACGGTCAATTATTATTGGCAGAAAAATTTATTGTCGCAGAACTGTGTGCCAATGAAATTTTATGGTTTGCTTTCAATAGTGTGAACAGACAAATTTCGAGATGGTAACAATTTTTCATTGTGAGTGCATTGCCACCATATTGCCGTATCCTACAATATTGTGCAATCTGACAATCGTGTAAACATAGCTTAAGTATATTTCTCCAGTAGTCGCAACTCTACAACAAAACAGCAGCCATTTTGTTTGTGTAAAACTCATTGAGGATGTCAATAATGTTTTTGCACTGCTCTCTCAAAAATAAACAAACAGGCTACAATAGCAAGAAAAACATAAATTTCATTTATGTATGCAGTGATGTTAACGTTTTTATTTCGATTTCCATACAGATAAAAAAATTATCGTTTTTTAAGCACAATTACCGTACTCAAAGTCTTGTACAAAAATATAAATATTTTTTATTAAAAGTTTTATATTAGTAGTTCAATATATTTATTTAATACACAACAAAAACTTAAAGAAACAAGTAGTAATTATAAAATAAAATTGTACTTTCAGTAAAATCAATGCAAGCATTTTTGGAATGTTTATATATATATATATGTTATTTTACATACATGTATATATGTAAAAAAGAAAATATTTTTGAACACATGTTTATTTATGCATATGTATACAAAAAATTCTGAATATCAATGACAAAAAATTTTCATTTCCTTGCAAAAATATTTTCTTAAAAAAAAAATTTTTTTTTTTGTTAATACAAAATATTATTTCCTGACAATGCTACCTATTTGGTAGCGACTTTTAAAAATAAATAATTTGAAAACTTTTTATAAAAAAACCATCTCTCAAAAGAAATATAAATAAAAAATTTAATAAAGGTCAAATATAAATAGAAGTAAGACTTACATAAGTTTAGCTAAAAAATGTTATTTAGCCATTTACGGCTAATTAAAAATGGTGTTTTCTGCATAGTTGTAATGAAACCGTATGTTTTATGATTAGTTTTTATGAAAAATGTGTATATCATGCATAGAAACATTATGAAGAAAAAACCTTTGGGGTTTAACACATCAAAATCAAAACTTTTTAAAATTATCGTAAAATTTTGAAATTACCTGCATACATTTCGAAGGTTTCAATTAGCTTGCGGTTAACATCACTGTATCTTTGACTTAATTGCTATCTCAAACCTCTCTCAAAGTAAAGAAATGATTAAAAATGTTCTCTGCGCGCTCTCTCAAAATAAACAAATGAGTAAAAATGATATTGGCGCGCATAAAATCTAAACAAATTTTGACATTCACGTTGTGTAAACACATAAACGAGCAGAAAAAAACCAACAGATTAGTTGAGTCTACTAGATAAATATACTTTGAGTTGATCACAGAAATGCTTATTCCTCTGTAAATGAGAAAGAAATCTTAGTATTCGATTTTACTTTTTCATATTTCAATTGTTATATTGAATTTAAACTATACTTTGCCCGGCTTTAGAAACAAGAAAAAAGGCGCGAATTGCGTCTGAAACGATTTTGGCGTTCGCCAAAAACAACATCGTCCGAAGATTCTACCGGCTTCAACAGTCCCACACGTGCAAAGGTCACGAATGATGCTCAACGTTTTCATCATCTGCAGTATACAAGTCTGGCCCAAAATGCACCCACGCATGAGGCGGACACTGAGGGCATAAATGTTGCTGCAACTGACAGACCCTTTATAGTGGATAGTGGCAGCTTGAATACTAAACCGACATGTTCGTTGCCGTTGCTGCAAGTTTGGCCCAGTCAGGTAAGCTATCCATTAGAAACAGCATCACTTATGCATAACACCAACACAAACACAATCTATGAGCCCACTGTTCTTTAAAGAAGGAAAAAAAAGAAAGAAAAAACAAGTGACAAGAATTTAAAAGAGATTCAACAATTGAACAGTTTGCATTTTAAACATTTAAATGTTTCTTGCCCACATTTAACACACATTTCATTTCTTTCATTTATAATTTTATATAAAATTAATTTCGTTATAACTGTGTTTGTTGCTCTCTTCTGCTGTCTTTGCCTCTATTATATTCGGCTAAACCAAAATAAAAAAAATTTTACATGAAAAATGTAATTAAACTCGTGTGACACCGCTTGCAATGGAACGAACCAACATCCTTTTTATAAATTTAAAACCTTAAAAAACAAACAAACAAAAATTTTACAAATTGTATATTTGTTGTTGCCTATTGTTAAAGCCGCTCTTAAGGCAGGAAGGCTTTACACAAATGCGTCGCAACAGCGGTCCGGAAGGTCGAAGGGTAGGCGTTTTTACTCAAAACTCTTAACAATCAATTTCAAATAACACTAAAAAATATTTTCTGTTTTTATCTTTCTTATGCTATTTTCTTTTCAAACGAAAGTACATTGCCTTTTTATACAATTTGTTTCTATTAAATTTAAAACATTTGCACTTTATTGTACTGCTATAAACCCTACTATAAGCACTTTAAAAGACAACAATAAATTGCAAATATTTTAAATAAAATAAAATGAAAAGTGTCATGCACTCTTCGAGAAATGGAATCACTATTATACAGGGCAAAGGTGTTTGAATTCCTTATAACTTTTTTATTATAATAATTTTTTTTTTTTCGGTATTTTGTAAAAAAAATCTGGGGAATTTAAAAAGGAACAGTACACAATTGCACAACATTCCAAAATCGTTGAACTTTATTTCTCAAAACAACCATCCATTGTTTTGAATCAGCGTGCATACCGTCGTTTTTTAAATGTGCGGGTTGGACCCTCAGTGTCAACAATAAACCGTCTGGTTGCAAATTTTTGCAAAACAAGGACCAGTAAGGAACCTTTCTGATGCCGGCAGATGACGAATGGTGCCCACGGTTGCCGGGGAGTATTCGGCAAGATGGAGAAACATCAACCAGAAGACGTTCGACACAATTTGGCCTCTCACGAGGGTCGCTGCAGAGAATTTTTTATACAATAAGATTATTTCCATACAAAATTCACACTGCGAGGGATACAATGGCTCTTTTACGCAACATCTTTGGTTGAACAAATTATTTATCGAACAAGCGATTTTAATTGGCCTTCCCCTTTTTTTTTTACTTTAATAATTTTTAGTCTGAAACTGGAGTTGAACCCAGATCTGTTTTTGGTTTTGTAGTCAATGTGCAGACTTCCATCCATCGTGCCATCGCCATACAATTAAAACAAACAATTAAAAACTAATATACGCGACGAAATCAACAACATGACACGTGCAGTTTTGCGAAAGGTTTGGAAAATGTTTTAGAAATAGCACGAATATACGAAGCAGCCACCACTTGCGCAATATAATTTTTCATAATTCAATTAAAAATATTCTCCATTAATATACTGCATTTAAAATAACAAAAACATTTAATAATAATGTCTCAAATAAAAAGTTATAATGAACTCAAACCCCTTGGGTCATTTTGGGCCACCCTGTACAACATACATATGTATATAAATAATTTATTCTAACAATTTTTCTTGTTAAGCTAAAAACGACTTGCATGTTTCCTTACTTTTTTTTCTCTTAATTAATCACTTTTTAACCCGTTTTAAATCCCAATGCTAAGTATTCATATCAGAAAATATGATGTTTAATTACTCAACGTTTTTCTTTTGCTTTTCTAGTTAAATTAAAATAAAATGTAAATTTAGGAATATTTCCCAGTCATTTTATGACCCTCTTATTTTTGTACTTGTATAAACATATACACGTACACTCATTCCCAGCCGCCCAATTGCTTTATTTAATTTTAAATTGATTACACAAATCATTTGTCATGCACTTTTCCCGCCCAAATTATTCTCTTCCTATGAAAATAGCACCTGAGACTTTTGATGTTAATGAGCAACTATTGGCTTTTTATTTATTATTGTGATTGCAGGATTCCCCGAGGGGAGAGGCTGATGGCCAGTCATTTGTTTTCCCTGCCATTGCTGAGACAAGCACCAGCTATAGCAGTGGTGGTGGCAACAGTACCAGCAGTACCAATGTGGGCACAACGTTAACTACCAGCATATCAGGTATATGCAGCACATCGAGCACTCATTTAGCGCTCACCACTGGAGATCACCGTAATTCATTGTTCTGTGATACTTTGCATGCCGGCGATTCAGGCATAGACTCGGTGCAGGCGTCCCCATCGCCTAATGCACTGCTACCGCAACCTCCAGGGTCCATTTTGATGGCTATAAGTGCTCACGCGCCCAATGTTGTGGATTGCGATACTATTAATTCCTGCAATGCCTCGCCTGCCACTACGCCTACACAAGGATCACCAAATTTATCTCTCAGAGGCCATAGGATGGGTGCACGAGCGAGCATTAGTATAGGTGCAGCAAATTATCGACGCAAATCCAGTGCTCTGCTACATCCAGATCATGCCAGATTGTTTGCACTACGTATGAAACATTCGGCGGCTCTGGAACGAGCCCAAACATCTCCTGATCAAACATCGATCGAGGATGCGACAGAGTTCCATGACAATGGTCTGGCTATGAATTTGCGTCTCGGTTCTGCCTCGTCGTCGACGACGTCGTCGCTTACCTCCGTGGCCGCCGTTAGCTTAGGCGGAGGTGTGACGGCACACCACGCCTCCACCACCTCCTCGGCGGCTGCTGCAGCAGCCTTGGCAGCTGCTGCCGGTGCGGGGGCGCAGCAGCGCGTCTCCGATCCGTGGCTACAGCCGCAATCAGATAGAGAGCGTGATTCTCGTCACGAACGTCGTCGCTCCTCGACAATGACTGCACGCTATTCGCTTTTCGATGCATTGGATTTGGAATATGCCCTATTACGTGCGGCGGCTCGCGGCTCTGTGGGTCCCTATTCACTTAGCGAGTCGATACACAAATTAACATTCACACAATCTCTGGCCTTTCCAGCTTTAGCACGCGGCCTGGCTTCCAAACGTAGACGATCCAATACGCGTACGAGTTCACGTCCTCTCAATCCCAATGAGTCTGGTCTAAATACCTGCGCCAAAGTGATTACTGCAGTCATATTAGTAGCCATCTCCTTTATGGTTTTTCTGATAGTCTATAAATTTGTGCGCACGTGAGGTTTACTCCTGGCCCCGACTGATTTTCCCGTCACATATCAAAATGCATATTCACAAACATCCAAAAATCTACTAACGGGAAATAATGTCTCAAAGCCATTGTCGGGGCTCAGGCGAGTATTGGGCTTAAAAGATAGAAATTGAAACGAACTAATACACACACACAATATGAAATACAACTGTATGCAAAAATTTAATAATTCATTGTGATAAAATGCAAAATATGTATGTAAAAAAGTTTTAATTAATTAAGAAGTACATATGTATATGTACATATGCATATTCATAAATACGCATGTATGTATGTATGAATTCCAAATTAAACCAACTAATTTATCTATTAACAAGCTATTCGAAAAAAAAAATATATGTATATGTATATGGAAATCGGTTGACCGTGCAGGCCATCCCTAAACTCCCCGCTAAGTTGAACCCATTTAAAGCAAATTTGCAGTACATGTTCGACACAGTTCTTATGTCCAAAAAGAATTAATGCTTATCGAAAATCGATTTTACAAGAAATTACGGATGCAACACAAAAAACACTTTTTCCGAAATTTTCGACATCGATATCTGTGGAAGCAGTGTACAGATTTCGGTCAAATAAGCGGCGTCTGATACATTTTTCATTTCCATACATACATACATACGCACACACCCATACTGATATCGTTCTGAAAATAGTTAGAATCGACTCCCTTAACTTAAAAACATCGAAATATAATGAAAGCTATAGAAGCTGTAGAAGAAAGTTAAAAAATGCAAAAAAAGAAAATACGGCATTCAATATCAGCATGGTTTTAGTGAAGTTTCTATCGATAGCGAATGCGATAATTTGCTATTAAACTTATTGCGATTGCCGTTGTAAAGGGTGGTTAAATTTCAAGGGCCGATGTTGATTTTGAATAAAACACAAACTATTTAGGAAATTATTGTAATTTTATTTTATTATGATATATTGGTATTACTCAATTATGTATGGAACAAAATATCGGCCAAATGGGCGCCGCGACCACGGCGGCACCTCTATCCGATGGACCAAATTTTCGATGACCCTGAGGTATAATGGAGGTTCTATGCCGTTAATGTGCCGAATTATCTCATCCTTTAGCTCTTGAATTGTTGCTGGCTTATCGACGTACACCTTTTCTTTCAAATAACCCCAAAGAAAAAAGTCCAACGGTGTCAAATCACATGATCTTGGCGGCCAATTGACATCGCCATTACGTGAGATAACACGGCCATTGAATTTGTTGCGCAAAAGAGCCATTGTTTCGTTAGCTGTGTGGCAAGTGGCACCGTCCTGCTGAAACCACATATCGTCCACATCCATATCTTCCAATTCGGGCCATAAAAAGTTCGTTATCATCTCACGATAGCAAACACCATTCACAGTAACTGCCTGACCGGCCTCATTTTGGAAAAAATACGGCCCGATGATGCCGCCGGCCCATAAACCGCACCAAACAGTCACTCTTTGTGGGTGCATTGGTTTTTCGACAATCACTCTTGGATTCTCATTCGCCCAAATGCGGCAATTCTGTTTATTGACGAATCCACTGAGGTGAAAATGTGCCTCATCAGTGAAGATGATTTTCTTCGAAAATTTATCATCCACTGTTGCCGTGGTCGCGGCGCCCATTTGGCCGATATTTTGTTCCATACATAATTGAGTAATACCAATATATCATAATAAAATAAAATTACAATAATTTCCTAAATAGTTCGTGTTTTATTCAAAATCAACATCGGCCCTTAAAATTTAACCACCCTTTACTATGACGACGACAATATCGCATCAATAAATAGTATTTTGAATCCAGTACCTCGTTCTTGTAACTCTCGCATCGGCAAATTTTGCACATGAAACGATGTGATGGAAAAATAAACTACCAGATAAGCTCTGACATTCGCATGATTATCAAATGCCACGGAGGGTGCCTCCGTTGCCTAGTGCATGAGCATTAACCTATCGATCTGGAGGTTGCGAGTTCGATTTCCGCTTAGACTCTGCGCGTCTCTACAGACAAGCTAAGAGCTTCACAGAATTTGTGTTGTCGCTTAAAAAAAATTGCAAATCCATGTTCAGAAACTCACGCGTTTTGTTTCCGATTTGATGTTGGACAAGTCTGCATTTTTCAAAATTCAAAATATAATATATTTATATGATTTATGTATAGACTAACCCGGGGCGTTTGGCTACCCACACCAAATATTCGGCCATTTTTTATAAAAAGTATTTTTCCAAGAAGTGCTTGTTCCAATAAGTATCTTTTTCAAATAGTACCTTTCCCACAAAGTACCTCTTCTATAAAGTGAAAATTTCCAGAGTATTTTTTTTTAATTGCGTTTTAAAACAGAACCATTTCCAAAAAGTACATTTCAAAAAGTTTTATGTGTATAAAAAAGTACTCGTTCAAAAGGAATTTTTTCTGTAAAGTACCCATTCCACTTTAGTTTTAGTTTTAGTTTTCTTCTCAAAAAACCCTTTCATTTAATGTCCATATCATGGAAGTCGGAATTTACATCTACTGACAACCGCACATAGAGGACAAAACAGGAAGAACGCTCAACATGAAGGTGTAGCAGCCTTCGAAAACAGCATGTTGTTCCGTTCTGCTAGTGTTTGTTAGTGTGACTTACAATATTTGTTTCTTAGCAATTGTCACATGTAATTTTGACTGCCTTTATGTTTTCAATCATTAGCGTATTTTAAGTAATTACATATGGAAAAATGGCGTTCGAATTGAGGCACTATTTAACAAAAAAATTTTCGTTTGATTGGGTATTGAACTGAGGTTCTTCAACACACTAACTAATCGCCAACAGTATAGTGTGGTTCGAGAGATATCCAATATCTGAAGACGACTGATCTGGATCACTTTGCATCGGTACACTCACCCTTGCACTGCTCCTCTTTAACACGAGAACGTTCAGTACTGAAAATGTTTACTAAAAAACTTATCAACTATATAACTTAGCTTGGCGCGTGTTACGATTATTATGTCCAAAAAATTTTAATAAAACCTCTTAAAGTCGCGACCGTCGACCCAGCATTTCGGTAGTATATTTTAATTTTATGTAAATGTTGTTCTTTCGTTTATTTTAGCATGACGAAAATGTTATACAGGCAGCACGCGCTGGAACATGAGCTGGCACATGAGTGTTCACAATAGAACATTAAAGTTGTTATGTGCCAATTGGAAAACCGTTTACATAGAGAGTTACATATATGTACATATTTTATATAATCTTTTAAAGAACATTTAACTTATAGCTTGTTTAATTTATAAATTCCATTTTGCCTTTAAAACCAAAACAAAAAAATCTTTTATTCTATTTTATCTACTAAAGTGCCTGCGTAAAAAACAATCACTAACACTAATTCCTAAGCTTTTAATTAACTTTGATTTTTGAAGCCTACAATATATGTATTTACTACTAAACTTTAAGTGCTATTATTATTGAAATTTAAATAAAGTTTTAGAAACAAAAAATTGCTGAGATTTTACAAACTGAATTGAAATAAGAAATTCATACTTATAATAGATGAATAAAAAAATATAATACTAAATAAGACTTGTAAACCGAACATTACCAAGATTTCTTATTACCTTGAAAAATTATAAAAAAAAAATTGTATATAACTAAGTATGCTAGCAAACATTAAAATTACTTAATTGGTTTAAAAAAAATTTCAACTTTAAGTAACGCATTAAACATACATACATATCTTTCAAAACAAATTGTTTGAATGTGAATACTACATACATATATAGCTTTTAAAGAATATACAAAAAAAAATTATTTATTTATTAGGTATGTTTACAACACAAAAGTTTTCTATTTTGCATTAACTATTCTGTACATCAAAAAGTATTAGGGAACATAAATTGTGAAAATACACACCATGGTGCTGCCCGCCATATTGTTAACGGTTATTTTAACATTGAAACAAAAATTATGATAATTTCTTTAAGAGAGCAAAGAAAAAAAAAGACACAGAACAGGCTTCCCTTTACTGGATGCACAGTTAAATTTTTAGATATAAACTTATTTAGCAAAGTTTAAAAATAGCAATACTATTCCACGCCCAAAGAAAAAAAAGCCTTTTCAAAAACTATGGTTTCAAAACAGCGGCTTTCAAAATCTATGGTTTTTAAAAAGCACTTTTATAAAAATATATTTTAAAACAGTAGTATTAAAAGAAAGATAACGCTTAAATGATATAAAAAAAATATGTAGTGCCCCTTACAATTAATTGCTTTGACTTTCTCTCAAAATTTTTTCAAAATACTAAACACTATTTTATTGTATTTTCGAGTTTCTAGTCTTATTTTAACCGCTTTGTACTCTTTGAAAAACTAAACAAATTTTTAATATCAATTTCAATCGCAAATATTTTTTTACCGGTTTTGTAGAATGACTTGTACCATGGTGTAATAAATTATCCGGCATTGTTGATAGCACAGTTTAGCTACTATTTTTATACATATATATATCATAGGGAGCAATGTTAAAATTTGTGTATATTTATATAGAAAAATAAACGACAGCTGTTGCTATAATGTTTTACGAATTGTAGAATCAAGACTACCAGATAGTCATTACACCATAACTTGTACAAACAAAAATTTTTGCCTCATTTGATCAGGCTCCATGATTTTTAGTTGCGTACTTATAATGAGGATTGTTAAAACTGAAATTTTTAGAAATTAATTCCTACTTGTACTTGTACTGGAATATATGAAACAGAATGATGTTGTAGGCACTACAGTGGACTAGATACTGAAAAAAAGTTTCAATAGAGATCAGAAAAATAATATTTTGTGTAGAAATTAATTTCGAATTAATCTAATAAAAGTACGTTCGTAAAATTGAGAACGAAAACAAATTTTTGTTATTTATTCGCAGGATATGATCGTGTTCGCATTTACAGGAACATGTAGTTAAACAAATTTACTTTCCTTCTTTCTAAAGTACCTTTTCCAATATGAATTTCAATTTTATACGTAGAATTACTAATAAAATAATAAAAGGATTACACTTATTGTCATTTTTATATAAAATAGTATTCATAACGTTAATTCTGATCATTCGGCTTTTAGTTATGTATAATTTAAAATATAAGTTATGCATTACTTATAAAATGTACATGTACATATGTATGTATATATGTACATTTATACGTATGAATACAAATATGTACGTATTAGAAAAACTAATTATATATTTTATTAATTAGCATATTTCATTTACCTACAAAAATTTTAATAACAAGCTTAAAATATTTTAATATAGGTACATAGATGCATTAAATTGAATATGTTTTAATATTTATAGACTATAATTAACTCAAAATATTGTTAATAATAACAAAAGAACAAAAATAATTGCATGAACAAAATAAAAAACTAAGGATTTGAATATTGAAAATGGTTGTTTAAACTTATTTCTTGAAAAATTGTTTGAACTGCTGAACAGAACTACTCACCAGTAGATTATAATAAAAATTTAATTAACTTATATGGAAAATCTTTTGGATACACCTGTTAGTTATGTTCCCTACTTCTTTTTATAACTTTCCAAGTTCTAAAAGAAAATAAAACAAATACATAAATTTTATTGTATTCCTTCCTTCACTGCATTATTTACCTTCGTATGCCACGGTTTACTTAATTAACACTACAGCTAACACATAAATAGTAAAATTCCGAGTTTCTTGCAACTTTGTACAGAAAACAAGGAAAATTTGTCAAATAGTCCGCCAAAAACAGCCAATCCCAAATTTATTTGCGCCAATTTTCTTCGAAAGAGACAATATGAAAATCTAGTGTTACCACTTGGGTGCGAATGTGAACCCACTTTGGTATTTCTCCGTATAAAAGTTAAGGGACAAAATTTTTCATTTCCAATACAAAATGGCTACAAATATTAAACTAAAAGAATATTTTATTCAATAATATTCCTATATGTATGTTTTTGCTTCCTTTATTGCCTCTCGCTTCGGTGGTAAGACTGAATATATATGAACTCTAATATCTGTGAAAACTAACGACATAAGGTCTGTTCGTTTACTCTTAATTGGGCTCGTTTTCTTACGCACAAATTGGGTAAATGAGAGATATTTTGAGAGTAATATTCTTATTCTTCACGCACGAGAACGACCGTATTTTTTCTTCGGGCTAGTTTGGGCGTGAAGAACAAGCAAACAGCTGGTTTATAATAAACATTGAAAATAATAAAGGAAGTAAAATAAAAAGTTTTCCAAAAATGCAATGAACAAAGAATAGTTAATTTTATTTCATGATTTAGTTCAAAATTGGGGGTGCTGATGGCGAGTAGTCAGCGTGTTGGCTCTGCAACCAGAAAGACCCAGGTTCGATTCCCAGCCGGGTCAAATCGGAAAGTTTTTTCTGAGTTTTCTGTGCTCCAGCACCCTCCTTCGTCGGTATTTGAGCAATAAAACGTCGGCGAAGTAAAATAATAAATAAAATGGCTCCATTAGCTTAAAAATAATGCGTCAAAAAACATCAGAGACGCCGCAACTTTGCTTTATAATTTACACGCAACTGCAGAGTTGTGCGCAAGAATTAAGCTCTATCTTTCTACCACTTTCACCACCTGTCTGTTTCTTCCCTATCCTTCTCTCTAGTTCCAGTGCAATGCATTGCATATGTAGGGGATAGCCCCTGAGCACTGGTCCAAGATAAAAAAAAAAAAAAAAAAAAAAAAAAAAAAAAATTATTTGGGGTTTCTTTAAATAACATGTATAAGCCAAATTATTGTGTTTTAAGGATGTATGAATGTGTGTAGATTTGTAATTGTACATGGTCATATATATTAGGTCTGTTCCAGGTGCATAACAAAATTGACCGAACTCGCACAAATTATTTTATTTATATGTATGATTCTAATTTTAAAATTGTGCTTTTTCTCGAAAAAATATGTGAATGTATTATTACATACTTTATGATATTCTCATAATGTATTTTTTTATATAAAAGCAAACTCAAAAATTGAGGAGGAAAGCATATCCATATAGTACTATTTCGCTAATGCCTACTTAGCTCAGCAGTGGACTTTTCCCAATTTTTGACTACAAATTCAAGATTCTTATGTTCAAAATCCAACTAATCAATCGAGAATTGAAATATAATACGGAACAAAAAACCAAAAATTTATAAACAAAAACATAACAATCCATTAGTTTACTTTTTTTATAAGACATACATATATCTATTTTTAGATTTCTTCTCATCTATATATATATTTTTTTTTTCCTCTCAGTTGTTCAGTTTGCTTTTAGAAAAAATACTTTATGAGAATATCATAAAGAATGTAATAATACATTTCAAGTGAACTACGTGTAAGATGGAATCCTCTAAATTTACCCAACAGCGTGCCAGCTATTATTAACAATTGTACAATTTTGAAATAAAATTAGAGAGTAAAATTTTTAATTTTCTGTACAAAGTTGCACGAACTTTTTCTTTGGGTAAGTTCGGTCTAGAATTAAATTATCGGCTATTTTTTATTTATATATGATACTAAGAAATTAATCAGAAAATTTGCAAAGAAACGACAAAAGTTTTTAATTTAAAAAAGATTTTTTAAATAAATTTCAAAATGTAAGTACATATATTTGTGCATATTTATCACTTTCTTTAATAAAAAATGGCTTTTACTTTTTTTTCATTTTATTTTTGTCCACATTTTACAGCCGTTACCAACGTTGCAAATGTTTTTGTAATGCACGTTGAACAGACCTATTATATGGTAAATATTATGGTTTTGCGTTTTCTTACTTTTATACATTTTGGTCTCTTATTGAGATAAATTATGGCGTACTCTCATTTTACCGAACTTTACCAGAAAAGTAAACGAACAGACCTATATTTAACATGTTTTTTTTTTTTTTAATTTGGCAATTCACAAATTTTATTACGACTTTATATTTATATTTTAGAAGACCGACAAATGTGCCATCACGCTGGAAATATTCATTAATTAATTTAATTTCTATTTCCCCCTCATATACCGTTATCATATAGAGAATCCCTAATTCGCATTTTTTCCAAATTAACTTAATGATTCCTATCCATTTCACTCAAATACACCTTATCACGAAAATTTAGTGCTTAATCTCAAAAATTACGATTTTGTTTATTGCTACATGAGATAAACGATGTACACTTTGTAGTGTTATATAAGCGTAAACAGGGCTTTTGACATTTGCTGACACAAAAGTAAAACGAACATACTTTGTCAGCTGGTCTGCCACTACCAACTTATTAAATACGTCTTATATATTGTTCTTTTCACCAAATTCACCTCTTGGTTATAAGTATTAGTGGCTTTTGCTGAATTTCACTACCATTTTGCAATTGTGTTTACTAAAAGTTTGTTTTAAGTAGAATTAAAAGAGAATTCCCACGATTTAAATTGAAAAAAGAACAAACTTTTTGTATTCAATTATTGTTTTAACAAGTGGTTTGATCGTATTTTGTTCAAACAAGCTCGTAACAGAATAATGGAAGTGGATGAAATCGAATCTTTTCAACAACAAGCATTGGAAATAACCCCGCCTGATGATGACTTTGATCCATCTAAGCAACCAGAAACTGGTGATGAATATTTAATGCACATGTTCTACGAGCGCAAACACTGTCCGTCTGTAGTTGTGAGGAGACCGAAAGAAATTGAGCTGCTATCTAATGAGAATTTGCACCTGCCGGAACAACAAAGCGTAAGTAAAACATACAAGTAAATAATTTGCAAGGACTTTTAATAGTTATTGCTACATTTCAGTTGAGTTGCAGCGATATTATGCCAGATGCAAACCTTTTACCTACCATAGAATGGAAGAATGTTCAATCATGTAATTTTTTTAGAACACGCTCCAAAATAATGATGCTGCGACAAAACTTGGAAAGCCATAATTGCGACAACACTTTAGAACCACCACTGATAACGGATGAATCGGCTTGGCTAAAGTTTTGCCAACAAAATCAACCTCTCCTCAGCTCAATATTACGTTTCAATCAACGCACTCTGGAGCAATTGCTAGCCATGCTTGCAGCTTGGTTAAAAGGAGAAGATAGAGAAAATACCTCAGATGGTTTAGCTACAGCAGAAGCATCTTCGTCGAATTCAGCAGCTGCGTCGTCTGTAGCTATTTTAGATTTGGCCAGTAACGACCGATGGTTAGGCGATTGGTTGTATGGTGTCTTGACATGTCTTCATTTACCCTTAGAACCAAATGTGCACAGCACTTTGCGGGATATAGCCAAAACTTGTATGCAATTAAGATTTGGTCTTAAATCTGATGAATTTGATAAAGCCATACCCTATAATCTATTTATATATCTAATCGGTAAAATATTTGATCAAGTGGATTTACTAGAATATGTTTAAAATTGTATGAATAATTTTGTAAAATAATTAAAGAACAACAAATGTTGAGGTTTAAATAGTTTTTGCATTTCTGGCTGGTCCTTCATTTGTCAACAGGTGTGTTTATTTAAAAACGAAATTAAGGTCGTTCCGTAATAAAACGCATGTCTTGAAAGTTCTCGTTGTTTCAGCGATATTGGTTAACTTGGCAACCACAATTTAAATACCAAAACATTAAAAAATGCTTGCTACTAAATATCCCCAGAAGCCTAGAAGACAAGAGGGAGACTAAATTTTTAATTATGAATTCTAGACGTTTCCATGTACAAATAAATTTGAGACTTGAAGCAGTTAGTACAAATTATTGAAAACAATTTTTATCAATATATTAGCAAATACACATTATGCTTACGAAGGTTACTTGCCCCGGTGTATGGCTTTGCAGTCATGGCTATTTAGAGCTCACTATAAAAGGTTTGGGGTATTATTTCCGAACTGGTGCTATGGACCCTTATTTTCCCTTGCTGTGTCATGATCATTTCAAAATGGAAGGTTATTTTAAAAATTCCCAAACCATAACCGACCTCATAAAAAATATATCCAGAGAATATTTAGAAATCACCTTGTGGCAAAATAGTCGAAGGTTGGCTTACTATGAAGGAACGTTAATGGATTTAGTGCACCATGTGGAGCCGAAATTACAATGTCCCCACGGAAACACCAGGCTATTGTTGATGAAAGCCACACCTGCATTTCCGGTGAGATTACATGTTTTCCATTAATATTTATTATACATGAAAATACAACTTTTTAATATGCAGGGTATTCTTGCGCCTAAAGTTGAAATAACATCAAATTTTGTGATAAACGACAAAATGTTGAATTTTTGCAACACATCTAAAGATTTAAGAACATGTACAAATATGTCGACGAAACATCTAGACAGTAGAAAATTAATTAAGGATATAAAAAATCTACAATATCAAAGACCATGTACTCTACAAGCACCTAGAGCGAAAGATTTTATTAATAAGCAGAACAGGACACGTAAACAGAAAACAGTTTGTCATACTAGAAAATTTAAGGATGCAGAAAACGAGCTACCAAATGCGGTTGTGTGCACAAAACCGCAAGGTCGACGTGTTTCTATAGCATCGACGTAAGAACATTTTTTTAAAATCTCTTATTTCAATCTATTTTATATTACAATCTAAATTTTTAATTGCAGCTGTTCGTCAGGCGATACTCATACATCTGTAGGAATATGTGACATAGAACATGATTGTGTTGAGGACAATGTAGATGAGCAACAGAATCATGAACAATTTTGTGAACTGTGTCGTTTATACAAAGAAGTGTTTTTAATATAAATTGAAAATATAATTTTATGTTTCGTCCAGATACTTTAATTCTATACAATTTGAAATTATTTCCTTTCGAAACTATTTGGTTTATGTTTATTCGATGCTTACAAATCCAAATACCTGTTGGTAAATACCAATAAATTTAACTTAAACAACAAGAAAGCTTTACTATAATTTTCTGATTTATATTTATGTATTTTCTTTAGCTATTCAATTATATTAACTTTATTAATATTTATCAATATACATGAACACAATGCATGTAATCGCAAAAAGTTTCCTAAAATTTTAAACTTAAAATAAGGGATATTAATACGAAAAATTATGATTGAAAAATACTTTTTTTTTTTTTTTTTTTTTTTCTTCTTTCCTTCTACGTTTTTCGCAATCAAATCTCCACTACAAATTTTTCATATCCCATTCTTCGTCCATATAGTATAATATGGGATTTTCATGTATTTTATCTCCAAAAACTTCCACAAGAATTTCAATAACTTTTTCGTTTACAGATAAAACCTGATGCGGTGGGCAATACGCATCGCTAGCCGAAAGAGCTATTGTAACTGTGATCGGAGGATGAGGTAGATTTCTAAGGAATTCTTTAAATCGAGTATAGTATACATTTAGCTCAGTGGCAGTGCTAACATGGTAAGGAAGACCATTAGTATCCGCAGTGCATCCAGATTCGTATATCAAATTCCAGTCGATCTTTTTTTCTAAGTAAGAGCTTTGCACACATTCCACTAATTTATCTATTTTAACAAAAACTTCTCGCGTAATTACACTTTTAGGCCATGTTTCTACACCTTCCATATTTCGATTTTTTTCCAAATGATCAAACACGGCCTTTAAAACATCCAATTGCTCGCGTCTTCTGTTCGTAGCACTTTCATCACTTTCCTCAGGGTACCTATCATATCTGAATATTTCGGCTAGCTGCGAATAACAGTCGGCATTTTCATAAACATTCAAAAACGGATTGTCGGTACTAAAGAAATCTAGATCTATATCTAATATATAATTTATGGCATCTGATCCCGATAACAGCTCTTTCGGATTGGGTACATCTTCAGTGTCAGCGTTCACCACTACAAGCTCAATATCTCTAGCCTCTTGCAATTCTGAACTATCACAATAACTTCCCTCCGAAATGAAATAATCCAGACCACAGTTTACGCGTACTTCATCATCTTTGTGGCCAACTTTGAAATTATACTTTCCCACTGGAATTTGAGTGCACCAAGAGTTCTTAACCCACACAACACGTTTAAATTGACCGGTATAACAGAGAGGCATAATCCAATTTTCAATACTTAATCGCTTAAGCATGGCATACTTATCATAATAGCAACTGACTGGTATATCGCGAGGTACAACCATATCCGGATGGGAATCAAAATGCAACAGCGTGTTATTTACCAAAGGCAAATATCTACTGCCAAAACAGCGGTAGATAAACTCCAATACATTATTATGATAGTCAACAAGAAAAATGGGAATACGTTTAAAATGTCTCAAACTTACTGAGCCGCTAAATGCTTCTTTATGATTCGAATCATCCGCAGTTGCTTTACTTTCTTGCTTGGAATCTACATCTTCTGGTAATTTAATGCGTTTGCCACCTGGCCCCTTAATTTTCTCTGAACTTGATGATGGACCGTCATACCTTTCACTTTCGTCAATATCATCCCTATTTGCTCCTGTTCGCACTTTTGTGGAACATTTTGCTTCGCTTCCCAAACGTTCCATATTTTCCTTTTTCACCCTTTATCTTCTACTTTGCGTTTAGATAACTTGGATTAAAGTTATGCTCTATTGTTGAAATAACTGTTGTTAAATAATTGTAAATACTAGAGTTGTGTCGTTCAGCTCTGAGCTAGCTCAATTGAATGATTTAGTAACTGAGCGAAGCAAGCGCTCATTTTTTTTGATGATTCTAGTTCAGTGAAGAGCGCTTGCAATTTTTTTTTGTTTATTTTATTGGTTCATTAGTGCTACCAGAACCAAAAAATTTTATTAAATAAAATTTGTATGATGCCAGATGCGAATATTACGTCATTGGCGAATTAGTGCAAACACTATTTTTTCTTAAGTCCCCGTCCATATTGTGAAACATTTGCTGCAAAACTTTTGAGTTTGTTGTCGAGAAGGGGAAGAGGAGTGGAAGTATGTACGCTGTTTCATGTACATGCAGCATTTGTTGAATTTCTTATTTGCATCTTTTGAGATGAGGTGTATTTGACGTTTCATTTTATTTCTTTTCGTTTGGTATACTGTTAACATCTATCATAATAATAGCTACCCTGTTTTATTGTTAATTTTTTGTGAAATATAATCAAAAATTTAAAAAAAAAATATAAAATTATATAAAAATTATTATATAATTTTTCTTCTTAGCGTCCATTTTGCTTCAAATTATACCTTGTGCTTCAAATGTGTATCCAAAAAAAAATATTCACCCCTTCTATCACAGGGTAGTTATTTTATATTTACATTCGGTATTGAGAAATGTCAAAAAAAATTAAAGAAAGAAGATAGAAGGGAGGAATAAAAAATACTAAACATGAAGCAAAAGTTTCATGTATGGACACTGCTGAAGCTTCAAAAGAGAATTCAAAAAAGTTTTGCAGCAAATGTTTCACAATATGGACGGGGACTAAATAAATATCTGTCTTGTAGTTTGTATTTATTTGATTTAAGTTTCGATACTTCGATACAGTTCAGAAAAAAAATCAACTGAGCGACAAATTCAAATGAGCTAAAAGTCAACTGATACTACTGAGTTACTGAACGAACTAAACGAACCAGCTCATCAAAAAGAGCGCTCACTTCAAAGAGCTCATGAACCCAACTCTACTAAATATCATAAAAGAACATATAGGTATGGGCAAAAGCAAAACTTGCAAGAAACGGCATAAAATAGACGCCTCTCAATTATTGGAGTGTATGTAAATATGTATATCGAAAACAAACAAATATTAGGTCTGTTCCAGGTGCAACATTAAGAGAAAATGAGGTAGTAAAATTTTTCATTTCCTGAGCAAAGGTGCGCATACTCTTTTTTTGGATAAGTACGGACTAGAATTAAGTTAACAGCTGTTTTTTATTTACATATTCAACTAATAAATTACTCAGAAAATTTGCAAAGAAACGAAAAATTTTTTAGGTAAAAATTTATGAAAAAGAAAAATGGAAGATTTTTCAAATGAACTTGAAGTTGTGAGTATATATATTTGTGCATATTTATCACTTTATTTAATAAAAAATAACTTACTTTTTTCAGTTTATTTTCACAACCCTATCTTTATGTGGAGTCTCTATTAGCCTCTGCTTTTTGTTCGCGATAGGTCAAAAACAACTATTGCAAATATTACAAAACCAATGTTTTTCACGTTTGCTGCACATGGTGTTGTTTTACTACAATACAACAAACACACGCATTTTAGTTTGTGTAAATTTGTTGTCTATTCTATGTCAAAAACATGTGTTGAAATGGAGAAGTAATGCAAAGAAACAACACGCCACAAAATAATCTTTCGGTTTGTTTTATAAAAAGAAAGCATTGTTAATTAGAAGGCAACGATAACAGAATACCACAAAGGTAGAAAGGCGAATTCAAGATATGGTTGCGCGGAAAAATTAAATTAATTAATTTAATTCCTTTTAATATATATCATATGTCGTTGCTATCATATAGAAAGACCCTAACATATTTTCCAAATTGACTACTTCAATGATTCCCAAGGCAAATTAATTGCCAGGTAAACTCACTAACAAATTCGCCCGTCAGCTGATACAAGAATTTGTATTTTTGTGCCGAACGTCAAAGTTTGTTTACTTTTGTGAGAAAGTTAAGAAAACTGGTTGTGAATATTTTAATAATTATAATAATTTAATACTATCATAATAATAATGCAAAATATTTTACATTTTGTAATAATTAATTTAATTTTAACTAATATTACACTAATGTAACACGTTATTTTTAGGTTATGTTATATTTAACAAAACACATGTATACAAAAAATTTGACGTTTGGACGAAAAGCGAATTAACGAATTCACATTGCGACAACCTAGGTTGTGGTTGTTTCGTTTGTAAGTTAATTTATTTATACACATATAATGGTGGTTTTAGATATAAAATCTAGACTGTTTAAATAGATTAATATTTATAACAAATAACTCTTTTAATGATGAATCTGTATGATTTTCTTATCGTTAACTTATTCTCACTTAGTTTATACACTTTTTGCAAACAATACTTAATTATAAACTTTTCTCCGCTTCTATATAATAAACATCTCGAGTGCACGTCTTCTCTCTTTCACATCACTTGCTGACTGACCTAACACTGCCTGCCCTTTTCTCATAACATTCCCCAAGTTCGTCCCGTTCTAATCTAATGTTCTCGTCTGTCTGTTTGTGTGAGTACGTTTGCCGTTATGGGTGTTGTTGTTGGAGTCTGTGCCTATTGTCAGTATCACACATACGGCCGTCCTGACTATACATTCGCCCCCGAATGTCCTTCCCATATTTTCACCATATCTACCACGGTGGTAGTGTTCTTCGGTTCTTCAAAGTTCCCTAATCGTTCGACTTCATACCGAACATGGTTAAGCTTCCTAGTGACCCGATGTGGACCAAGGAATTTCGGTCTCAGCTTCATACCGGTTCCGAACTTTGTGCGCTTAATGGCGACGACTGGGTTGACTTCGTATATTGTATACCTCTTCCTATTGTATTCTCTGCTGTTTCCTTGTTGTATGGCGAGGATGTATTCTCTAGCCTCTTCTCGTATAATATCTCGTTCGTTATTTAACGTTTTAATTGAAATGTCGTTCAGCAATTTCTTATCTGTAGTATCAGCATTCCTCTCATCTAGACCTGTTAATATTTTAAACGGTGTACATTTTTTGCTTCTCGGTGGGAGTTGTTTATCGTTTGCTGAACTCAACCTGTGTGTTTGTACCAGCTGTCAGGTTTCTCTACACATAGTTTAGTTAGCATACTCGTTACGATGCTGATGCTATCAGTAGGTGTTGTATGTTTTTCGTCCTGCAATATTCGCTGAATTATCCAGACGTAAATGCACTACCTCTATCGGTTATTATTCTTTCAGGATTACCGAATACTGTTGCCTGTTTCGTTATCCGGTCTACTACTTCGTTGGTACCAGTACTCTTTGTGGTGTACAGCCAAAGAAACTTTGGGAATCTATTAATAAACCTTGAATGATTCCTGTCCCTTTTTCACAAATACACCTTCTCACGAAAATTTAGTGCTGCAGCCTCAAAAATTACAATTTTACAAATATTTACGTATTGATAATTGCATTGTAACAGTAACAGTTTCTGTTATGTTTTTCCTTCTCCTGTAAGCTTACAATTATCTTCTGACATAAAAGTAAAAAAATTGTCAGCTGTACTACCACTGCCAACATCTTAAATACGTCCTATATATTGAACATTTTCGCCAAATTCACCTGGCAGCACTAAAGCTTTTACAGTAATTCCATTATGGTCGATAAGTTTGAACTTCATTAAAAAAAAATTTTAACATAACATAATGGCTGGGTCAAAGAATATGGCTGAGTATCACAACTGGGTATTTGAGTACGATTTATGGAATAACTTAAAAATTTACTGGTGAGTATTAATTGCTGTCGTATAAAAGACATTCGAGAATAATAATTGAAAAAGAAAAAATTTCATTTGTTTTCTTCCTTTACGTGGACCATAATAAACAGTAGATAGATAGTTGGTACAAATTTATAGAATGCAAGTTGCATTAATGTGAACAAGACTTCTTCGGTAACATATTAATGTAAAATATTGATAAAAATATGTGCATGTGCTTACAAAATTATATTCAATTGATCTGAAGCATTCATTCATTATCTGTGTCAAGGTACGATTTCTCCTTTTTTATACTAAAATATTGATAGTTTAATTTATTTCTTATTGTTTAAAAACAAAATAAATAACATAACTATTCTTTCAATTATTCAAAGGTAGTCATAATTCATTACGATTATTTATCTACATACATATGTATGTATGTTTGTCATATGGTTTAGCTGGTCTATATAGACCATATCGTCATATAAAACGTAAAACCATGTAAGTGACAAAAAGGTACAAATCGGATTTATTATTGAATATAGTGTACCATCTGAAAATTCACGTCCGTACAGAGTAAAATATTTCGTCAAAATATGGATGATTCGTTAATTTTATGCAAGCTTTGAAAAAACTTTTTTTTGCAAGTTGCTTACTTAAAAATGTTATTAAACTTTTTCCGTCTCTTGCAGAAAGTAACAAAGTATAGTTACATGACGATATGTAGATGATAATTTTTTCATAAATGTTAAAAATAACGCTTTATAACTTTTAAAATTTCTATGAAAATTAAAAAAGCTAATGAAGCAATTTGAAAGATCAATTAATTCTAAATAATTGAAAAATACTTTTTCCATTTGCCCTTAATTAAATACAATTTATAGTTATTTTAATCTTCCAACGCTTTTGGCTTCTAATGTAATTATTTTCTTTGGAAACTATTTGGTTTATGTTTATTCGATGCTTACAAATCCAAATTTCTGTTGGTAAATACCTATAATTTTAAAGTAAGCAACAACAAAGAGCTTAACTTAATTTTCCGATTTATATTTATTTTGTTTACTCCACTAGTGGTTCAAAGCAATTCAATTTTATTAACTTTATTAAACTTTATCAATATATATGAACACAGTGTGTATGTGCAATCGCAAAACATTTTCCAAATTTTAAACTTAAAATAAGGGATATTAATGCGAAAAATTATGACTGAAAAATACTTTTTTTTTTTTGTCTTCTTTCCTTCTACCTTTATCGCTTTCAAATCTTTTGGAGCGCCGCCATTACAAATCGTTCATATTCCAGTTTTCTGTCCAATGTGATACGGCCTTCTTATGTATTTTATTCCCAAAAACTTCGAAAATAATTTCAGAAACTTTTTTGTTTATAGATAAAGTTTTATTGCAATGCCCTTCTGTATGAGAAACAGCTATTGTAAGAATGATCGGAGGATGAGGTAAATTTCTAAGGAATTCTTCAAATCGCGTATAGTATAGATTTAGCTCAGTGTCACTGCTATAATGGTGAGGATTCCCGTCAGTATCCGCAGTGCACACAGCTTTGAATATCATTTTCCAATCGATTGTTTCGCGGCCGTGAGCGCGTAGTAAAGAATCCGTGAATTCTCTTATTTGAGTAAAACGTTCAGGCGCTATTTTTTTATCAAGGCATATACCTTCCAGACTTTGATGTGTGGACAAATACTCAAATACGCTCCATAAATTTTCCAACAGATCGTGTCTTCTGTTGGAAGCACTTTGAGCGCTTTCCTCATGGTATTTATCAAATTCGCATATTTTGATTAAATGCCGATACCAGTTGCCATTTAAATAATTAGGCGAAGGCGGATTGGAAGCACTAAAGAAATGCAGATCTATATCTAATATATAATTTATGGCATCTGAACCCGATAACAGCTCTTTCGGATTGGGTACATCTTCAGTGTCAGCGTTCACCACTTGAAGCTCAATATCTCTAGTCTCTTTCAATTCTGAACTATCGGAATAACATCCCTCTGAAATGAAATACTCCAGTTTACAGTTTACGCGTATTTCATCATCTTTGTGGCCAACTTTAAATTTATACTTTCCCACTGGCATTTGAGTGGACCACGAGTTTTTAACCCACACAACACGTTTAATTTTACCGGTGTAACATAGAGGCATAATCCAATTTGAACTGCTTGATTCATCAACCGTAACAAGCCTAGTATTATAACTGATCATATCGGGGTGGGCATCAAAATGCAACAACGTATTATTTTCCTTAGGCATATATCTGCCAAAAATGTTGTCGAGATATTTCAATACTTCATTGTGACAGTCGACAAGAAATATGGGAATACGTTTAAAACGACTTAAACTTGCAACCGCGGTAAATGCTTCCTTATGATCTGAATCATCGGCAGTTGCTTCACTTTTTTCCTTCGAATCTACATCTTCTGGCAATTTAATGCGTTTTCCACCCGTCCCCTTAATTTTCGCTGAACTTGTTGATGGACCGTCATACCTTTCACTTTCGTCAATATCTTCCTTATTTGCTCCTGTTCGCTCTTTTGTGGAACATTTTCTTTCGCCTCCCAAACGTTTCATATTTTTCCTTTTCACTCTTTAACTCTGTTCATTTACTGTACTAGTAAAAATTAGCAACGAGAGAGTAACAAGAAATTTTCTAAAATTACTCTCAAAAATGTAAAAAGTATATGAACGCTTTACTTGCTAAAATTTGCAAGTTAAAGTAGTGTTGTAATGTATAGGAGTATATGAGTACTTAATAACTGCCCCTATATTTTTTGGACAAATTATACATATATGTATATTATTATAAAAATATTGTGATTATGGTCATTTATATTCAGCATTGACGTGACTGGTGTTTTTCGAGTACGGCTTGGAATAGAATAATGAAAAGTTTTGCAATTTTATTTAATCTAATACTAGGCGTAGTCGAAAACCGCTAAACACGATAAGGGTGATTAGCTACTTTTGAATAAAATGAATGAATAAAATATCTATTTTTAATTACAGTGACTCAATGTTATAATGGGACAAGCTGTTTATCCAATAACTTTCGAATTATTTTTTTGAATTTATTGGTTTAAGAAGAAAATAACATTATATTTATACTTTTATTTTTATTATTTATTAAGAACATAAATAAAAAATACATTGACTACCGTCACTGGGATATAAAAACAAAAAAACTAAAACAACACAGAAAATCCTGTCAAAGTAGTTTATACGTTATAACAGCCTGCCTACACATAGCAATGAATTTTATACACGAATTTGTAAGATATTTCAGTTTTTGCAAATAAAATTGCCCTTTTACTTTTTGTAGCATATTCACAAATTTATAGCAATCTGCTCCTAAAGTATTTAAAGCGAATATTCAATAAAAAAAATCCTTCTATTACTTGAATTAATAAATAAAAAAAATAAACAGCCGCCGAAAAACGGAAAAAAAGGAAACAAATTTAAGCAAATTTTCATTTTCATTGTAATAAAAAGCTTTATCCAAAATAAAATATCATGTTCCTGTCAGCATTAAACCCCAAAAGCAGTAAAAAAAGTAATTTAATAAATTATGCGTTAATTTAAATTTATTTGCAAATATATATCTGAACTAATTGAATTATTTGCCTGCTTAGTGTAAAGTACCTAATAGCTAGATACTCATAATATTTACAATACTAAAAATAACAGCTGGTCTGTTTGCCGGAACATCCTTTGCCAATGATGTACCAGATACTGTGCTGCTTAGTTCCATTCCATTAGACATCTTATTTTGCTTCTGTTGTTCCTAAGTTACACGAAAATAAATTTGTTATCTTTTAAATACTTTTTATCGTTTTAAAAGTTTACATTTACTTACAATTTCTTAAATTTTCCAAAATATTTTTATTTTTAACTTAATTTAGAAATATTGTTTTGTAAATACAAACGCAAAACAGCTGTTTGAATAATTATTGCAACTAAAAATTTTACTTGTAAAAACTTTAAAGAATTTTTCTGCCTCTCAATTTTTTAAGCTTATTTGACGCTCTCTCGCTGCAAATTTTTTGGGTTAATGAACGCTTTCTAGAAACGATTATTACAAATTTTTAGTAAATTAACAGAGCTATTATAACACAGTAGACCTCTGCATGAATGGATTTGTTTTTCAACTCACAGTTTCTCACATCACTACTTTTGCTGTCAACGACTGATATTTTTCATTACGAATCAAATCAAATGCGACATAAGAAAAAAACGAGTTAACTGTTTACAGTAGTTGTTGTGCTGATTTTTAACTCAACGCAAAACAACTCATTCAACGAGTTGAATCCCTTTGCATTCCTTTTTAAAGAAAAAAAAACAAACATCAATATAACACATATAACAATACCAAAACATCAACGTACAGTTTAAAATTTTTCTGCTCTTTTGTTGCTGGAGTGGAAAAAATCAAAAAGTTAGGGCTCATAATAAGTGAGAAAAATATAGAGAGAAACAACAACAAAATCATTCACACATGCATACAAGCCCATACACAAGTTTTTTTCATCGGTTGCAGTTAATTTACCCGATTCATCAGCATAGGTTGATGTGTAGGAGTGTGCAAATGTGAATAATTTTGTTATAGTAGAAAAGTGTTATTTTGAATAAGAAAACCTTGCAAATTTTCAGAAAATTTTTTAAAAGTACAATTAGCGTTTGTCATTACATATATTAGAATTTGCTTTACACATACATATGTACATATACATATTTATTTAAAATGTCAGCCCTCGATTTAAATTATTCAACTGCTACTACTACATTTCATTTTTTCCCTTACTGTCGTTTATAACAGCCGCAATGTTAAGGAATGTTATGGTGTGTCACAGTATGTTTGTTGATACAAAACCATCAGTAATCTTTCGTTGATGAGACGGAATCATTTGCTGATTCCCATTCCCTTTTGAGTTGATTTGAGTTTTGGTTGCATAGCATAGCCAAAAGCAATCGACAAGCACTAACACGAAGAAAAGGGAATAACTTGAAACGAAGTTTAAATGCATTCGTGCAGACGTCTATAACACAATATGACATTTTAGACTCATAGAATCAAAGTGTTTGCATTCGTTTTGTTTTGTTCTTTAAAGGTAGTGAATAAAAAACAACGAAAAACTACAGTGCCGGAAAAAATAATAAGGATACATACAATTTTCACTATATTCACAAATGGTTTTTTAATTTTAAATACTTCAAATCAGATATGTACATCAAATTAAAGGTATTACATTCTTCTATATAAAAAAAAACAAGAAAAACAAACTTACAGACCTGATGTATTCAAAAAATTAATCAAATCAAAAATCATGAGCGGAAAAAAATAGGGAAATTTCATATGTATATTAAGAAAATAATAGTTTGGGAAGAGTCCTTAGGATGGTTATCGTGTATAAACTCCCATTTAAACGGCATTTCTTCCGCGGCAAATGGAAGCATTTTGTTCCGCAGTATATCCAGATAATGTACAGCGGTCATTTTTCCTTGTATCCAGAAAATTGGACCGACGCCAGATGCAGAAAAACAACCAGAAATCATCAGTGACCCGCCACCGTGTTTCACGGTTTTTTTTGTGTACGTTGAGTCAAACGCAATGTTGGCAGGGTGACGTGCAAATGATTTTCCATCTGATCCAAATAAATTGATCTTTGTTTCGTCGGACCATAGAACATTATTTCAATTTTGACGATCGAAATGGTGCTTAGCAAACTGCAATTTTTTTGAATATTTTTCTTGCTAAGATAAGAAGTCTTTTCTTAGACTTCGACACATAAGACCAGCCTCTCGTACTCTGTTTCTTATTGTACGAGTTGTTACTGGAGCATATAATTCATTTTAAAGGTCATTTGCTGAATCGAAGGGGTTCTTTTTTGAATACCGGACTGAAAGTTTGTCAAAGCGTGCAGATGATTTACGTTTCCTGTCTCTGGTTTCGATGGTTATTTTTTGTGTGAATTGCGTTAAACACTTTGTTTCTGGGCAATATTTCTTATAGAAAACCCTTCAGATTTTAATTTGAGAATCCCATTTTTTCAGGTGCATAGCACCACGACCCATTTTTTCCTGATATTTGCAATAAATTCAACTCAAAAATATATGATTGTATTTAATTTAGTCAATGTTGATTAATTTTTGCCACCTTAATGAATTTTTTGTAAAAACTTTTTTGTTTAAATTTTAGCACGGTTTTAAGAAACTTGCCCCTATTATTTTTTCAGTACACACTTAATTTTATTTAGCTTTTTCTAAAAAGTAAAAATTTTGAAAAGAACTCGGTTTAAAAGCAAACTGATAATGAAAACCCGTTATATGTGAAAGAATTTAACAGTGAGTTGCATCAATAAAAATTCAGCATAAAAAACTTTTTAGTATGTCATTCGGAATGAAGGTAACCTCCCTATTCTTTTTTCCGACACTGTATTTCACAAAAACAATGATACTATGTGTGTTCGTTTACTCTAAAATGGGCGACCGCGGGCGTACAATCTTACCCGAAAGCGTTTTTTTATGCAAAAATTTAAGAAATGAGAGAGGTTTTGAGCGAGTAATGTTCTTGTTCTTCACGCACGAGAAAGCCCGTACTTTTTCTTCAGGCTAGTTTGTGCGTGAATAATAAGCAATCAGCTGGTTTATAAGTAAACAATAATGAAGTAAAATTAAAAGTTTCCCAACAATGCAATGAACAAATAATAGATAATTTTATTTCATGATATACTTTAAAATTATTTGGGGTTTCTTTAATTAATTTTATGGATGTATGGATGTGTGTAGATTTGTAATTGTACATGGTCATATACATTAGGTCTGTTCCAGGTGCATAACAAAATTGCCCGAACTCGCGCAAATTTATTTTATTTATATATAATTCTACTTTTAAAATTGTGCTTTTTTCCGAAAAAATATGCGAATGTACATACTGTATGGTATTTCCATAAAGTATTTTTTTATGTAAAAGCAAATTCAAAAATTGAGAAGGAAAGCATATCCATATAGTACTATTTCGCTAATGCTTACTTAGCTCACCAATGTACTTTTCTCAATTTTTTACTACAAATTCAAGATTCTTATGTTCAAAATTCAACTAATCAATCCAGAATTAAAGTTGAATACGAACAAAAAACCATAAATTTATAAACAAAAACATAACAATCCATGAGTTTACTTTTTTTATTACACATACAGATTTCTATTTTTCGATTTTTCTCCTCATCTATATATATATATATATATATATATTGAGTTATTGAGTTTGCTTTCATAAAAAAATACTTTATGAGAATATTATAAAGTATGTAATAATACATTTCACATATTTTTTTTCGGAAAAAAACACAATTTTAAAATTAGAATCATATATAAAGAGATATTCTATATTATTTATTTATAACAATAACCAACCAGGCCATAAGGCCATATCGAGCCTTTGGTGCAATACCGTCGTAATTCAAAAAATCGTGAACTGAGAAAAATGCATTTGAAGTTTTGAGCCATCTTTTTGATTGTATTTTCGTTTAATAAAGTGATATTTTTACAATTTTTAATTAAAGAGGCATGTTTTGTAATGTTTTCTGTTTGTAAATTTCGTGTCATAAAGAAAATAATTCATTATTGCAAATAAATATTGTTGAAAATAGCTGGAGGCAATAAATACATTTGTAGCTGTAGAATCTGAACAGTTAGAGATAGAACGATAATCTTTTTTCCTTTAGATACATATATATTTCCCCAAAGATCATTTCTGCATACCCAGCTCAAAAGATTAAAATTTTGAGTTACTGCGGTATTGCACCAAAGGCTCGATATGTAGTTGGCGGACTACAAGTGTAACATAAGAATAATTAAATATGTAGGCAACAAATAAGCTAGAAATAATGTTTATGAAAAAAATAATAGTTATAATATTATTAGAGCGCTACAATATAAATTGAAAGTTGTTGTCTGAAGGTTTCAGTGGCGAAGGCATAGTCACTGGTGACTGAACGATACCGGCTTCAGCTGATAGCAATCCACAATCACATCAGAACGCCCTCCTTCGTCCGTATTGTGTAGCACCGGCGAAGTAAAATAATAATAAAAATGGCTACTAAGCCCAAGCTTCAGCACTGCTACGAGTATAAAAACAAAAGAACGTGCGAAAGCAGAGCTGCAAAATAATTAATTAAGCTTCACCTCCTGTCGTTTCTCCTACTATCCCTTTCCTATAGTTCCAGCACAATGCTTCGCATGTGTAGGACTCATCTCCTGAGTGCTGGTCCTAGATAAAAAAAAATATTGCGCATTCAATTGACTATATATATTCAGAATCTAGATCAGTTCAATAGCGAGAAATGCTTAACTTCAACTGAACTACGTGTAAGATGGAATGCTCTAAATTTACCCAAAAGCATTCCAGATAACAATTTTTGTACAATTTTGAGATAAAATTAGAAAGTAAAATTTTTCTTTTCCAATTTAGAGTAAACGAACACACCTAATATATACATAAAAAATACAAAACAGACACAAAAATTTCTGCTGCAGAAAAAGCATTCACATTTTGAAGGTAGTCAAAATTCATTACGATTATTTATCTACATACATATGTCTGTCATATGGTTTAGCTGGTCTATATAGACCATATCGTCATATAAAACGTAAAACCATGTAAGTGACAAAAAGTTAGAAATCGGATTTATTATTGAATATAGTGTACCATCTGAAAATTCACGTCCGTACAGAGTAAAATATTTCGTCAAAATATGGATGATTCTGTTAATTTTATGCAAGCTTTGAAGAAACTTTTTTTGCAAGTTGCTTACTTAAAAATGTTATTAAACTTTTTCCGTCTCTTGCAGAAAGTAACAAAGTGGAGTTACATGACGATTTGTAGTGATAATTTTTGGTAATTTTTCCATAAATGTTAAAAATAACGCTTTATAACTTTTAAAATTTCTATGAAAATTAAAAAAGCTAGTGAAGCAGTTTGAAAAATCAATTAATGCTAAATAATTTGGGAAAAATATTTTTTGAATTTGCCCTTACAGTTCCTGAGTTATGTACATATATCATTTTTAAGAAGTGTTTATAATATAAATTGAAAATATAATTTTATATTCCGGCCACATACTTAATTAAATACAATTTATAGTTATTTTAATCCTCCAACGCTTTTGGCTTCTAATAAAATTATTTCCTTTGGAAACTATTTGGTTTATGTTTATTCGCTGCTTACAAATCCAAATTTCTGTTGGTAAATAAGCAACAACAAAGAGCTTAACTTAATTTTCCGAATTATATTTATTTTGTTTAGCTCCACTAGTGGTTCAAAGCAATTCAATTATATTAACTTTATTAATCTTTATCAATATATATGAACACAATGTGTATGCAATCGCAAAACATTTGCCAAAATTTAAATCTTAAAATAGGTGATATAAATACGAAAAATTATAATTGAAATATACTCTTTATCTTCTTTCCTTCTACCTTTATCGCTATCAAATCTTTTACAGCACCGCCATTACAAATCCTTCATATTCCAGTTATCTTCTTTCATATAGCAAAATATAGGCTTCTCATGTATTTTATCCCCAAAAACTTTCACAAGAATTTCACAAACTTTATCCTGTATAGATGAACTGCGAGTGCAAAGCCCTTCTGAATCCGAAATAGCTATTGTAATAATGATCGGAGGATGAGGTAAATTTCTAAGGAATTCTTCAAATCGCGTATAGTATAGATCTAGCTCAGTTTCAGTGCTATCATGGTCAGGATACCCATGAATACCCACAGAGCATGCAGCTCTGAATATCATTGGCCAGTCGATTGTTTCGCTGTCGTAAGCGCGTAGTAAAGAATCCGTGAGTTCTTTTATTTGAGTAAATAGTTCTGGCGCTATTTTTATATCAAGGCATATACCTACCAGACTTTGATGTTTGTCCAAATAGTCAAATACGCCCCATAAAGTTTCCAACAGATCGTGTCTTTTGTTCGAAAGACTTTGAGCGTTTTCGTCAGGGTATATAGCAAATTCGCATATTTTGGATAGACGCTGATAACAGTCGACATCTAAATAAATATCCGAAAACGGATTGCAAGCACTAAAGAAATCCACATGTATATCTAATATATAATTTATGGCATCTGATCCCGATAACAGCTCTTTCGGATTAGGTGCATTTTCAGTGTCAGCGTTCACCACCTGAAGCTCAATATCTCTAGTACGTTTCATTTCTTAAATATCGGAATAACATCCCTCCGAAATGAAATATTCCATTTTACAGTTTACGACTACTTTATAATTTCTATAACCTTTATTTCCAATTTTCAAATTATACTTTCCCACTGGCAATTGAGTGGACCACGAGTTCTTAACCCACACAATACGATTAATCTCACCGGTGAAACATAGATGCATAATCCAATTTGAACTTTCTGTTAGGTTCATCCGACAATAAAAAGTATTATAACTGATCATATCGGGGTGGGCATTAAAATGCAATAACGTATTATTTTTCTGAGGCATATATTTGCCAAAAATTTTGCAGATAAAATCCCATATTTCATTGTGATAGTCGAAAACAAATATGGGAATACGTTTAAAACGACTTAAACTTGCAACCGCGGTAAATGCTTCTTCATGATCTGTATAATCCGTAGTTGTTTCACTTTCTTCCATTGAATCTACATCTTCTGGTAATTTAATGCGTTTGCCACCCAGCCCCTTAATATTTGCTGAACTTGATGATGGACCGTCATAACTTTCACTTTCGTCAATATCGTCCTTATTTGCTTCTGTTCGCTCTTTTGTGGAACATTCGCTTTCGCTTCCCAAACGTTTCATATTTTTCTTTTTCACTCTTTATCTTCTACTTTGCGTTTAGGTAACTTGGGTTGAAATAACTGTTGTTAAATGATTGTAAATACCAGAAAAAGAACAGTTCAGTATCAGTGTTGCCAAAAACAAAATTACAAATAACGGCAAAAGGTACACTCGTCTCAATTGTTGGAGTGTATGTACATGCATGCGCATGTGTATATATACATATATCCACGGGCTAATCATATTGATAGATCTTGTATAAGTATATGTACATATATCAAGGTCTATACAGTTCTACAACAATGAACAACACAAAAAACAACAGGAATTTTGTTGGTGTAAATTAACTTTGGGATGTCTGAAAACAAGAGACTACTACCAAAGACTATAAATATATAAATTTATTGCACGTAGAACATTGAATAAAAACAGAAATTGTTTGCGGTTACTGATGGTGTGGAGGGAAGTAGCAAGAGAGTCTTTGAGCAAGAGAAGAGAACACAAAAATTTTAGGCATACATACATATGTACGTAAATAAGTATGTATGTAGTAATAAGCATTGGTTTTGTCAAGTTTATTTTGTTGTTGATTTTGAAACATTTTTGTTTTTTTTAACTCTACTAGAAATTTTTTTTTCACAGAAATTATGTTTTTTTTTGTTGTTTACACATATAAATGATGCTTATTGAGAAATGTGTTTGTGTGTGTCATATTTCTTGTGCAAAGCACATTTAATAACAATATTAACAACTAAAAGCAGTTTCTTGTTTTCATATAAATCATGTGCAAATAAACAGTGCAAAGCCAATGCGACCGATTTCTATGGCTGTAGGGTAAAATTACGTTTTTTGTTATTATACTATTTTTTATTTTTTTATCTGGGACCAGCACTCAGGAGATGACTCCTACACATGCGAAGCATTGTGCTGGAACTATAGGAAAGGGATAGTAGGAGAAACGACAGGAGGTGAAGCTTAATTAATTATTTTACAGCTCTTTTTGCACGTTCTTTGTTTTACAGCAGTGCTGAAACTTCGATTTAGTAGCCATTTTTATTATTATTTTACTTCGCCGGTGCTACACAATACCGACGAAGGAGGGCGTTCTGATGTGATTGTGTATTGCTATCAGCTGAAACCGGTATTGTTCAGTGACCAGTGACTATGCCTTCGACACTGAAACCTTCCGAAAACAACTGACACACAAAGAGACACTAATAATGCACATCAGAAAAATGCGAGATGTTTTTTTTTTTTTTTTAAATAATTTTAGTCTGAAACTGGAGTTGAACTCATGTCTGTTTTTGGTTTTGTAGTCAACGTGCAGACTACTAACCATCGTGCCATCGCCACCCTTGCATTTATGTTGATTCGCACCGAACTATGTATACTCATTTGTTTTATTAAATATTTTATTTTAGAATTTTCAATTGTATAGTTAGAATATCTATGTATATGCATAAATCAAATAAAACGTGAGCTTACCTGAGTTCGAAAACCATACAATTTATTATTTTGTTTACAAAACTATTATAAAATTTATTAAAATCTTTTTAATAAGTGATAACTAGCACAAGAAATGTAATTATTTTTGGTGATTGGTACATATTTAATAATTTTCTGAATTGAGCATATGTTTTATTGTTTTAAAATTTTAAGTTTTTCTGCGCTCGTTAATTTGTATTTGTATGTTTTCCGAGGAATGCTTTCGTAAAAGTGTAAGAATTAATAAATTTAGCATCTCCATTCTGTGCTTATAGCATACGTTGTTTTCTTGAAACCAAAAGGAATATATTGTATTTTTGGTGCAATTTACACATTGCTCAACAATAGTTTTTTTTATGTTTTTTATTTGTTTGGATTCAGAAAACATTTTTTCGAAAAGTTTTATATGAATCTTACATACTGCAAAAAATAAGTCTGATGGAGCACACAATCTTCCAAAATCTGAATTTTTATCGTAATTTTTTGCATGTACAAACATTTCTGATGGATATGACAAAATTTGCGCGGGTTTTATTATATCCATACGGCAGCGAGCACAAGAACAAGAACAAAAGAATAATTTTGAAAATCTGTTTATAAAAGACCAGGTTATTCAAAAAGCAATTTTTTCTATTTCAAATTCAAAATAAAATATAGCCTATATTTCAAGTTATATACTGTTAACATATCTGCGCAAAATTTCATTTAAATCGGTCCAGTAGTTTCGGAGATTAGCGAGAACAAACGTCGTGACACGTTATTTTTATATAGATATACATAGTTATGTATATAAATTTCCAATTTTAAATAATATGAAATTCGGTGCGAATCGATGTTCTTGCAATAGTACAACAATAAAATACATATATTTCCCAATCAAATAAGAATCAGCGACATTAGCTTTACGTATCTTATGTCCACATATGTATATTGTGCGAACACAAAACAAGCCTTTGCTGTTTTTGTTTGTTTATATGGATTCTTTCGTTTGTTTATTAAATGTACACACATGCACACATACTTGAGAAAGCAAAGACACAAACGTATGAACACATGTATACATATGTAAATGAATAGTAAAGACATGAGAATAATAAATTCTCTCAGAAAATAAATGACTTTCTTGAAAAAAGTGGTTTTAGCATGGTTTTTGTACTAAAACCATCAGCAAATTTAGCATTGGCAGAACAATGTATGACAGTGCAACATCTTTATATATTTATAGTCTTTGCTTCTACTCTCTAAAAGGTAAACACACACACGCGCTACAGTAGCAAGAAAAACATTAATTTCATTTTTGTATGCCTTAATTTCTTTGCAACCCTCTCTGAAAATAATGAATTAGTAAAATTGTTAATTGCGTGCTCTCTCAAATAAAACAAATGAGTAAAACGTAAACAAATTTTGACAGTCGAGTATAAAATACTTGTAAAACACATGGCGATTTACACAGACGTAATAACTAGACCTTGGTTTGTACCAAAATAAAAATGTGTAGAAAAGCTTTTTGCAACAATATTCGTGGACGTTTTAAACACGGTACTTCAAATCAAGCACAACAAGAATAACAACAATATTGAAAATAACCAAACTCAAATAAAAAATGAAACTTTCATGCATAATTTGTAAATGCTAAAGTCGCACACACACCCACATCCACACAAATTGCATGTTTTAACCAGGTAGTACTTTTGGGGTATTCACAAAATCTGGTATTTAGTCGTAATATTGTAATATTTGACATACATAAGTTTAAAAACATTGTTGTTGGTCCTCACACAAAAAAATCGTAAAATAATAACACTTTTTAAAGTATGTATACTAAGTGTTGTAAGTAGTAGTAGAAACTGGCGCCGAAATGTTGAGTCGCCTTAGTCAAGCGGCTGATAATAATTGCAAAACGCCGCTATTAAAGTCAGTAAAAATGATCTTAAATATGAATGAAACTAAAAAGCATATGTTTAAATTGAATATATATATATTTAAGTATTAAACATACATATATTCTAATGCATACATACGGTCAAATGCAATTAAAAATGGCTTTAGTTACAGAAAATTTAAAATTTGTGTCTGGTGGGAAAGTCATATTTTTAAATACGATTATTCCAAAAAGTAATAAACGGTGCGGAGGGAGGGTGGCGCCATTGGAATTATCAATTGTGCGGATTTGTGGTGTCACGATGTCGCAGTTGTCGAGTGAGCATCGCGCGTTCGCTGTGGGGTCATTTTTTAAGAGTAATGATTCTTACGTAATTGCTCGTCGACAATTTTGATCAAAGTTCGGTATTCGGCGAATAAGTGATGTAGTGAGTGTAAATTTAAGGGTGCCGATGGCACGATGGGTGGTAGTCTGCACGTTGACTACTAAACCAAAAACAGACCTGGGTTCAACCCCAGTTTCAGATAACTGGTCCTAGATAAAAAAAAAATATTGCGCATTCAATTGACTATATATATTCAGAATCTAGATCAGTTCAATTGCGAGAAATGCTTATCTTCAACTGAACTACGTGTAAGATGGAATGCTCTAAATTTACCCAAAAGCATTCCAGATAACAATTTTTGTACAATTTTGAGATAAAATTAGAAAGTAAAATTTTTCTTTTCCAATTTAGAGTAAACGAACACACCTAATATATACATAAAAAATACAAAACAGACACAAAAATTTCTGCTGCAGAAAAAGCATTCACATTTTGAAGGTAGTCAAAATTCATTACGATTATTTATCTACATACATATGTCTGTCATATGGTTTAGCTGGTCTATATAGACCATATCGTCATATAAAACGTAAAACCATGTAAGTGACAAAAAGTTAGAAATCGGATTTATTATTGAATATAGTGTACCATCTGAAAATTCACGTCCGTACAGAGTAAAATATTTCGTCAAAATATGGATGATTCTGTTAATTTTATGCAAGCTTTGAAGAAACTTTTTTTGCAAGTTGCTTACTTAAAAATGTTATTAAACTTTTTCCGTCTCTTGCAGAAAGTAACAAAGTGGAGTTACATGACGATTTGTAGTGATAATTTTTGGTAATTTTTCCATAAATGTTAAAAATAACGCTTTATAACTTTTAAAATTTCTATGAAAATTAAAAAAGCTAGTGAAGCAGTTTGAAAAATCAATTAATGCTAAATAATTTGGGAAAAATATTTTTTGAATTTGCCCTTACAGTTCCTGAGTTATGTACATATATCATTTTTAAGAAGTGTTTATAATATAAATTGAAAATATAATTTTATATTCCGGCCACATACTTAATTAAATACAATTTATAGTTATTTTAATCCTCCAACGCTTTTGGCTTCTAATAAAATTATTTCCTTTGGAAACTATTTGGTTTATGTTTATTCGCTGCTTACAAATCCAAATTTCTGTTGGTAAATAAGCAACAACAAAGAGCTTAACTTAATTTTCCGAATTATATTTATTTTGTTTAGCTCCACTAGTGGTTCAAAGCAATTCAATTATATTAACTTTATTAATCTTTATCAATATATATGAACACAATGTGTATGCAATCGCAAAACATTTGCCAAAATTTAAATCTTAAAATAGGTGATATAAATACGAAAAATTATAATTGAAATATACTCTTTATCTTCTTTCCTTCTACCTTTATCGCTATCAAATCTTTTACAGCACCGCCATTACAAATCCTTCATATTCCAGTTATCTTCTTTCATATAGCAAAATATAGGCTTCTCATGTATTTTATCCCCAAAAACTTTCACAAGAATTTCACAAACTTTCTCCTGTATAGATGAACTGCGAGTGCAAAGCCCTTCTGAATCCGAAATAGCTATTGTAATAATGATCGGAGGATGAGGTAAATTTCTAAGGAATTCTTCAAATCGCGTATAGTATAGATCTAGCTCAGTTTCAGTGCTATCATGGTCAGGATACCCATGAATACCCACAGAGCATGCAGCTCTGAATATCATTGGCCAGTCGATTGTTTCGCTGTCGTAAGCGCGTAGTAAAGAATCCGTGAGTTCTTTTATTTGAGTAAATAGTTCTGGCGCTATTTTTATATCAAGGCATATACCTACCAGACTTTGATGTTTGTCCAAATAGTCAAATACGCCCCATAAAGTTTCCAACAGATCGTGTCTTTTGTTCGAAAGTCTTTGAGCGTTTTCGTCAGGGTATATAGCAAATTCGCATATTTTGGATAGACGCTGATAACAGTCGACATCTAAATAAATATCCGAAAACGGATTGCAAGCACTAAAGAAATCCACATCTATATCTAATATATAATTTATGGCATCTGATCCCGATAACAGCTCTTTCGGATTAGGTGCATTTTCAGTGTCAGCGTTCACCACCTGAAGCTCAATATCTCTAGTACGTTTCATTTCTGAAATATCGGAATAACATCCCTCCGAAATGAAATATTCCATTTTACAGTTTACGACTACTTTATAATTTCTATAACCTTTATTTCCAATTTTCAAATTATACTTTCCCACTGGCAATTGAGTGGACCACGAGTTCTTAACCCACACAATACGATTAATCTCACCGGTGAAACATAGAGGCATAATCCAATTTGAACTTTCTGTTAGGTCCATCCGACAATAAAAAGTATTATAACTGATCATATCGGGGTGGGCATTAAAATGCAATAACGTATTATTTTTCTGAGGCATATATTTGCCAAAAATTTTGCAGATAAAATCCCATATTTCATTGTGATAGTCGAAAACAAATATGGGAATACGTTTAAAACGACTTAAACTTGCAACCGCGGTAAATGCTTCTTCATGATCTGTATAATCCGTAGTTGTTTCACTTTCTTCCATTGAATCTACATCTTCTGGTAATTTAATGCGTTTGCCACCCAGCCCCTTAATATTTGCTGAACTTGATGATGGACCGTCATAACTTTCACTTTCGTCAATATCGTCCTTATTTGCTTCTGTTCGCTCTTTTGTGGAACATTCGCTTTCGCTTCCCAAACGTTTCATATTTTTCTTTTTCACTCTTTATCTTCTACTTTGCGTTTAGGTAACTTGGGTTGAAATAAATGTTGTTAAATGATTGTAAATACCAGAAAAAGAACAGTTCAGTATCAGTGTTGCCAAAAACAAAATTACAAATAACGGCAAAAGGTACACTCGTCTCAATTGTTGGAGTGTATGTACATGCATGCGCATGTGTATATATACATATATCCACGGGCTAATCATATTGATAGATCTTGTATAAGTATATGTACATATATCAAGGTCTATACAGTTCTACAACAATGAACAACACAAAAAACAACAGGAATTTTGTTGGTGTAAATTAACTTTGGGATGTCTGAAAACAAGAGACTACTACCAAAGACTATAAATATATAAAGATATTGCACGTAGAACATTGAATAAAAACAGAAATTGTTTGCGGTTACTGATGGTGTGGAGGGAAGTAGCAAGAGAGTCTTTGAGCAAGAGAAGAGAACACAAAAATTTTAGGCATACATACATATGTACGTAAATAAGTATGTATGTAGTAATAAGCATTGGTTTTGTCAAGTTTATTTTGTTGTTGATTTTGAAACATTTTTGTTTTTTTTAACTCTACTAGAAATTTTTTTTTCACAGAAATTATGTTTTTTTTTGTTGTTTACACATATAAATGATGCTTATTGAGAAATGTGTTTGTGTGTGTCATATTTCTTGTGCAAAGCACATTTAATAACAATATTAACAACTAAAAGCAGTTTCTTGTTTTCATATAAATCATGTGCAAATAAACAGTGCAAAGCCAATGCGACCGATTTCTATGGCTGTAGGGTAAAATTACGTTTTTTGTTATTATACTATTTTTTATTTTTTTATCTGGGACCAGCACTCAGGAGATGACTCCTACACATGCGAAGCATTGTGCTGGAACTATAGGAAAGGGATAGTAGGAGAAACGACAGGAGGTGAAGCTTAATTAATTATTTTACAGCTCTTTTTGCACGTTCTTTGTTTTACAGCAGTGCTGAAACTTCGATTTAGTAGCCATTTTTATTATTATTTTACTTCGCCGGTGCTACACAATACCGACGAAGGAGGGCGTTCTGATGTGATTGTGTATTGCTATCAGCTGAAACCGGTATTGTTCAGTGACCAGTGACTATGCCTTCGACACTGAAACCTTCCGAAAACAACTGACACACAAAGAGACACTAATAATGCACATCAGAAAAATGCGAGATGTTTTTTTTTTTTTTTTAAATAATTTTAGTCTGAAACTGGAGTTGAACTCATGTCTGTTTTTGGTTTTGTAGTCAACGTGCAGACTACTAACCATCGTGCCATCGCCACCCTTGCATTTATGTTGATTCGCACCGAACTATGTATACTCATTTGTTTTATTAAATATTTTATTTTAGAATTTTCAATTGTATAGTTAGAATATCTATGTATATGCATAAATCAAATAAAACGTGAGCTTACCTGAGTTCGAAAACCATACAATTTATTATTTTGTTTACAAAACTATTATAAAATTTATTAAAATCTTTTTAATAAGTGATAACTAGCACAAGAAATGTAATTATTTTTGGTGATTGGTACATATTTAATAATTTTCTGAATTGAGCATATGTTTTATTGTTTTAAAATTTTAAGTTTTTCTGCGCTCGTTAATTTGTATTTGTATGTTTTCCGAGGAATGCTTTCGTAAAAGTGTAAGAATTAATAAATTTAGCATCTCCATTCTGTGCTTATAGCATACGTTGTTTTCTTGAAACCAAAAGGAATATATTGTATTTTTGGTGCAATTTACACATTGCTCAACAATAGTTTTTTTTATGTTTTTTATTTGTTTGGATTCAGAAAACATTTTTTCGAAAAGTTTTATATGAATCTTACATACTGCAAAAAATAAGTCTGATGGAGCACACAATCTTCCAAAATCTGAATTTTTATCGTAATTTTTTGCATGTACAAACATTTCTGATGGATATGACAAAATTTGCGCGGGTTTTATTATATCCATACGGCAGCGAGCACAAGAACAAGAACAAAAGAATAATTTTGAAAATCTGTTTATAAAAGACCAGGTTATTCAAAAAGCAATTTTTTCTATTTCAAATTCAAAATAAAATATAGCCTATATTTCAAGTTATATACTGTTAACATATCTGCGCAAAATTTCATTTAAATCGGTCCAGTAGTTTCGGAGATTAGCGAGAACAAACGTCGTGACACGTTATTTTTATATAGATATACATAGTTATGTATATAAATTTCCAATTTTAAATAATATGAAATTCGGTGCGAATCGATGTTCTTGCAATAGTACAACAATAAAATACATATATTTCCCAATCAAATAAGAATCAGCGACATTAGCTTTACGTATCTTATGTCCACATATGTATATTGTGCGAACACAAAACAAGCCTTTGCTGTTTTTGTTTGTTTATATGGATTCTTTCGTTTGTTTATTAAATGTACACACATGCACACATACTTGAGAAAGCAAAGACACAAACGTATGAACACATGTATACATATGTAAATGAATAGTAAAGACATGAGAATAATAAATTCTCTCAGAAAATAAATGACTTTCTTGAAAAAAGTGGTTTTAGCATGGTTTTTGTACTAAAACCATCAGCAAATTTAGCATTGGCAGAACAATGTATGACAGTGCAACATCTTTATATATTTATAGTCTTTGCTTCTACTCTCTAAAAGGTAAACACACACACGCGCTACAGTAGCAAGAAAAACATTAATTTCATTTTTGTATGCCTTAATTTCTTTGCAACCCTCTCTGAAAATAATGAATTAGTAAAATTGTTAATTGCGTGCTCTCTCAAATAAAACAAATGAGTAAAACGTAAACAAATTTTGACAGTCGAGTATAAAATACTTGTAAAACACATGGCGATTTACACAAACGTAATAACTAGACCTTGGTTTGTACCAAAATAAAAATGTGTAGAAAAGCTTTTTGCAACAATATTCGTGGACGTTTTAAACACGGTACTTCAAATCAAGCACAACAAGAATAACAACAATATTGAAAATAACCAAACTCAAATAAAAAATGAAACTTTAATGCATAATTTGTAAATGCTAAAGTCGCACACACACCCACATCCACACAAATTGCATGTTTTAACCAGGTAGTACTTTTGGGGTATTCACAAAATCTGGTATTTAGTCGTAATATTGTAATATTTGACATACATAAGTTTAAAAACATTGTTGTTGGTCCTCACACAAAAAAATCGTAAAATAATAACACTTTTTAAAGTATGTATACTAAGTGTTGTAAGTAGTAGTAGAAACTGGCGCCGAAATGTTGAGTCGCCTTAGTCAAGCGGCTGATAATAATTGCAAAACGCCGCTATTAAAGTCAGTAAAAATGATCTTAAATATGAATGAAACTAAAAAGCATATGTTCAAATTGAATATATATATATATTTAAGTATTAAACATACATATATTCTAATGCATACATACGGTCAAATGCAATTAAAAATGGCTTTAGTTACAGAAAATTTAAAATTTGTGTCTGGTGGGAAAGTTATATTTTTAAATACGATTATTCCAAAAAGTAATAAACGGTGCGGAGGGAGGGTGGCGCCATTGGAATTATCAATTGTGCGGATTTGTGGTGTCACGATGTCGCAGTTGTCGAGTGAGCATCGCGCGTTCGCTGTGGGGTCATTTTTTAAGAGTAATGATTCTTACGTAATTGCTCGTCGACAATTTTGATCAAAGTTCGGTATTCGGCGAATAAGTGATGTAGTGAGTGTAAATTTAAGGGTGCCGATGGCACGATGGGTGGTAGTCTGCACGTTGACTACTAAACCAAAAACAGACCTGGGTTCAACCCCAGTTTCAGATAACTGGTCCTAGATAAAAAAAAAATATTGCGCATTCAATTGACTATATATATTCAGAATCTAGATCAGTTCAATTGCGAGAAATGCTTATCTTCAACTGAACTACGTGTAAGATGGAATGCTCTAAATTTACCCAAAAGCATTCCAGATAACAATTTTTGTACAATTTTGAGATAAAATTAGAAAGTAAAATTTTTCTTTTCCAATTTAGAGTAAACGAACACACCTAATATATACATAAAAAATACAAAACAGACACAAAAATTTCTGCTGCAGAAAAAGCATTCACATTTTGAAGGTAGTCAAAATTCATTACGATTATTTATCTACATACATATGTCTGTCATATGGTTTAGCTGGTCTATATAGACCATATCGTCATATAAAACGTAAAACCATGTAAGTGACAAAAAGTTAGAAATCGGATTTATTATTGAATATAGTGTACCATCTGAAAATTCACGTCCGTACAGAGTAAAATATTTCGTCAAAATATGGATGATTCTGTTAATTTTATGCAAGCTTTGAAGAAACTTTTTTTTGCAAGTTGCTTACTTAAAAATGTTATTAAACTTTTTCCGTCTCTTGCAGAAAGTAACAAAGTGTAGTTACATGACGATTTGTAGTGATAATTTTTAGTAATTTTTCCATAAATGTTAAAAATAACGCTTTATAACTTTTAAAATTTCTATGAAAATTAAAAAAGCAAATGAAGCAGTTTGAAAGATCAATTAATTCTAAATAATTGAAAAATACTTTTTCAATTTGCCCTTAATTAAATACAATTTATAGTTATTTTAATCTTCCAACGGTTTTGGCTTCTAATGAAATTATTTCCTTTGGAAACTATTTGGTTTATGTTTATTCGATGCTTACAAATCCAAATTTCTATTGGTAAATACCTATAATTTTAAAGTAAGCAACAACAAAGAGCTTAACTATTTGGTTTATGTTTATTCGATGCTTACAAATCCAAATTTCTATTGGTAAATACCTATAATTTTAAAGTAAGCAACAACAAAGAGCTTAACTTAATTTTCCGAATTATATTTATTTTGTTTAGCTCCACTAGGGGTTCAAAGCAATTCAATTATATTAACTTTATTAATCTTTATCATGTATGTATATGAACACAATGTGTATGTAATCGCAAAACATTTGCCAAAATTTAAATCTTAAAATAGGTGATATAAATACGAAAAATTATAATTGAAATATACTCTTTATCTTCTTTCCTTCTACCTTTATCGCTTTCAAATCTTTTGGAGCACCGCCATTACAAATCGTTCATATTCCAGTTTTCTTCCCAATATAATATGGCCTGCTGATGTATTTTATCCCCAAAAACTTCCACAAGAATTTCACAAAGTTTTTTGTTTATAGATGAAGTGTTATTGCAATGCCCTTCTGTATACGAAACAGCTATTGTAATAATGATCGGAGGATGAGGTAAATTTCTAAGGAATTCTTCAAATCGCGTATAGTATAGATTTAGCTCAGTTTCACTGCTACAATGGTGAGGATTCCCATCAGTATCCGCAGTGCACGCAGCTTTGAATATCATTTTCCAGTCGATTGTTTCGCGGTCGTAAGCGCGTAGTAAAGAATCCGTGAATTCTCTTATTTGAGTAAAACGTTCAGGCGCTATTTTTTTATCAAGGCATATACCTTCCAGACTTTGATGTGTGGACAAATACTCAAATACGCTCCATAAATTTTCCAACAGATCGTGTCTTCTGTTGGAAGCACTTTGAGCGCTTTCCTCAGGGTATTTATCAAATTCGCATATTTTGATTAAATGCCGATACCAGTTGCCATTTAAATAACTAGGCGAAGGCGGATTGGAAGCACTAAAGAAATGCAGATCTATATCTAATATATAATTTATGGCATCTGAACCCGATAACAGCTCTTTCGGATTGGGTACATCTTCAGTGTCAGCGTTCATCACTTGAAGCTCAATATCTCTAGTCTCTTTCAATTCTGAACTATCGGAATAACATCCCTCCGAAATGAAATACTCCAGTTTACAGTTTACGCGTATTTCATCATCTTTGTGGCCAACTTTAAATTTATACTTTCCCACTGGCATTTGAGAGGACCACGAGTTTTTAACCCACACAACACGTTTAATTTTACCGGTGTAACATAGAGGCATAATCCAATTTGAACTGCTTGATTCATCAACCGTAACAAGCCTAGTATTATAACTGATCATATCGGGGCGGGCATCAAAATGCAACAACGTATTATTTTCCTTAGGCATATATCTGCCAAAAATGTTGTCGAGAAAATGCAATACTTCATTGTGACAGTCGACAGGAAATACGGGAATACGTTTAAAACGACTTAAACTTGCAACCGCTATAAATGCTTCTTTATGATCTGAATCATCGGCAGTTGCTTCACTTTTTTCCTTCGAATCTACATCTTCTGGCAATTTAATGCGTTTTCCACCCGTCCCCTTAATTTTCGCTGAACTTGTTGATGGACCGTCATACCTTTCACTTTCGTCAATATCTTCCTTATTTGCTCCTGTTCGCTCTTTTGTGGAACATTTTCTTTCGCCTCCCAAACGTTTCATATTTTCCTTTTCACTCTTTAACTCTGTTCATTTACTGTACTAGTAAAAATTAGCAACGAGAGAGTAACAAGAAATTTTCTAAAATTACTCTCAAAAATGTAAAAAGTATATGAACGCTTTACTTGCTAAAATTTGCAAGTTTAAGTAGTGTTGAAATGTATAGGTATATATGAGTACTTAATAACTACCCCTATATTTTTTGGACAAATTATACATATATGTATGTATATTATTATAAAAATATTGTGATTATGGTCATTTATATTCAGCATTGACGTGACTGGTGTTTTTCGAGTACGGCTTGGAATAGAATAATGAAAAGTTTTCCAATTTTATTTAATCTAATACTAGGCGTAGTCGAAAACCGCTAAACGCGATAAGGGTGATTACCTACTTTTGAATAAAATGAATGAATAAAATATCTATTTTTAATTAGTTTATACGTTATAACAGCCTGCCTACACATAGAATTTTTATTTCAAACATCGGAAATAACGGCAGAATGAGGTTGCAAAAATGTTTATTTCCGACTTTGTGTTTTATTTTCCAAACGACTTTCATAATGTGTTGATTCCTCATACGAACTGAAGTTCATGGGGGTTTGAGCGTTTTGTTTGACTAAATTTTGGGACTTAGGTACATACTATGTTTCATTTCATATGTACACCAATAACTTTTGCGAATTTATCTAATTTGATGTAAATTTACAAGTTCCAAATTTTGACTTCTATTGCTTTTTCACAATAAGAGAACATATGTCTTTCTAACCATAAATGAAATATTATCAAAAGGGTTTACATTTATAGACAAATAATATATATGATTTTTACACACGAATTTGTAAGATATTTCAGTTTTTGCAAATAAAATTGCCCATTATTTTTGTAGCATATTCAGATATTTATAGCAATCTGCTCCTAAAGTATTTAAAGCGAATATTCCTATTAATTGATTTAATAAATAAAATAATAAACAGCCGCTGAAAAACGGAAAAAAGGAAACAAATTTAAGCAATTTTCATTTGCATTGTAATAAAAAGCTTTATCCAAAATAAAATATCATGTTGCTGTTAGCATTAAACCCCAAAAGCAGTAAAAAAAGTAATTTAATAAATTATGTGTTAATTTAAATTTATTTGCAAATATATATCTGAACTAATTGAATTATTTGCCTGCTTAGTGTAAAGTACCGAGTAGATAGGTACCCATAATATTTACAATACTAAAAATAACAGCTGGTCTGTTTGCCGGAACATCCTAAAAGAATCCTAAATTAGCCTATGCTGTGTTGTTTAGTCCCCGTCCATACTGTGAAGCATATGCTGCAAAACTTTTGAGTTTGTTGATGAGAAGGGGAAGAGGAGTGGAAGTATGTACGCTGTTTCATGTACATGCAGTTTATGTTGAATTTCTTATTTGCATCTTTTGACATGAGGTGTATTTGACGTTTCATTTTATTTCTTTTCGTTTGGTATACTGTTTACTTCTATCATAATAATAGCTACCCTGTTTTATTGTTAATTTTTTGTGAAATATAATCAAAAATTTAAAAAAAAATATAAAATTATATAAAAATTATTATATAATTTTTCTTCTTAGCGTCCATTTTGCTTCAAATTATACCTTGTGCTTCAAATGTGTATCCAAAAAAAAATATTCACACCTTCTATCACAGGGTAGTTATTTTATATTTACATTCGGTATTGAGAAATGTCAAAAAAAAATTAAAAAAAGAAGATAGAAGGGAGGATTAAAAAATACTAAACATGAAGCAAAAGATTCATGTATGGACACTGCTGCACTTTCAAAAGAGAGTTCAAAAAACTTTTGCAGCATATGCTTCACAATATGGACGGGGACTTAAGGGTGCTTTAGACGATAAATTTTGTCGTACGTAAAATGAGAGAGAAAATAAAATGAAATTGCATCCGTATTTCAAACAAAGAGAGTAAAAATCGAATGGTTGTTTTCTGGCTTTTACACCATTGGTATGGATAAAATCAAGTAAGATGAAAACATTCTCATTTAATTTAACTACAGCTGTTTGCTTGTTTTCCCCAGGGATGGAGTTCTTGTGCAATTGAATTTTTTTTTTAATAACCTTGAAAAATATTTTTATAACTTTCGAATATGTTATTTTCAAAAATTTTAGTGTACTTTTAGAAAATATACGTATATTTTTATAAAATTGTGCTGTCGTGGTCTAAAATGTACATTTTAATTTTATAATTGGTATAAATTTATGAAACCAGTTTTCCCTCCCTGGCGTTCTCACATTTGGTTACATAAAAATGCATCCCTGATCTAATGGTGTGTGATGGTTTTTGAAAAATTTTAAAAAATCAAGAGAGCCATACGACTGTCAAATTTTCATCCGTATTTTCTCTCAAAATCTTATAGTTTCATTACATATTACGTTTGTCCCCGTCCATATTGTGAAACATTTGCTGCAAAACTTTTTTGAATTCTCTTTTGAAGCTTCAGCAGTGTCCATACATGAAACTTTTGCTTCATGTTTAGTATTTTTTATTCCTCCCTTCTATCTTCTTTCTTTAATTTTTTTTGACATTTCTCAATACCGAATGTAAATATAAAAGAACTACCCTGTGATAGAAGGTGTGAATATTTTTTTTTGGATACACATTTGAAGCACAAGGTATAATTTGAAGCAAAATGGACGCTAAGAAGAAAAATTATATAATAATTTTTATATAATTTTATATTTTTTTTTTTAAATTTTTGATTATATTTCACAAAAAATTAACAATAAAACAGGGTAGCTATTATTATGATGAGCTTAACAGTATACCAAACGAAAAGAAATAAAATGAAACGTCAAATACACCTCATCTCAAAAGATGCAAATAAGAAATTTAACAAAAGCTGCATGTGCATGAAACAGCGTACATACTTCCACTCCTCTTCCCCTTCTCGTCAACAAACTCAAAAGTTTTTCAGCAAATGTTTCACAATATGGACGGGGACTTTAGACTATCCGACTTGTGCTCTTCTACACAAAAATTTGGCATGTCGTACGACTTGTGGGACAATGTAAAGCACCCTTTAGTTCAATTCCATTAGACATCTTATTTTGCTTCCGTTGTTCCTAAGTTACACAAAAATAAATTTGTTATCTTTTTAATACTTTTTATCGTTTTAAAAGTTTACATTTACTTACAATTTCTTAAATTTTCCAAAATATTTTTAATTTAATTTAGAAATATTGTTTTGTAAACACAAACGCAAAACAGTTGTTTGAATAATTATTGCAAGTAAAAATTTTACTTCTAAAAACTTGCAAGAATTTTTCTGCCTCTCAATTTTTTACGCTTTTTTGACGCTCTCTGGTTGCAAATTTTTTGGGTTAATGAAGGCTTTCTAGAAACAATTATTACAAATTTGTAAAAATTTTTATTAAATGAACACAACTATATTGTTTAGCTGGTTGATAAAAAAGTGTTGACTAATTGTAAGGTTTAGAAAAATTAAATACATATATTTAAAATCAAATAATAAATTGTGTGTTGTGTAAGGAAGTTTATAGAGAAGCTATTTGGTTTGTGTTGTTTGTATATTTCTTTATTCTGAAATATTTTTTGGGAGTTCTTTTATAAACATATGAAATTACTGAAGCTTTTGATATGAGCACCAAATGAAATGCTGCATTAGACCAGCTAAACCATATAACAAACATATCGTCATATAAAACGTAAAACCATGTAAGTGACAAAAAGTTCCAAATCGGGTTTATTATTGAATATTGTGAACCATCTGAAAATTCACGTCCGTACAGAGTAAAATATTTCGTCAAAATATGGATGATTCTGTTAATTTTATGCAAGCTTTGAAGAAACTTTTTTTGCAAGTTGCTTACTTAAAAATGTTATTAAACTTTTTCCGTCTCTTGCAGAAAGTAACAAAGTGTAGTTACATGACGATATGTAGATGATAATTTTTCCATAAATGTTAAAAATAACGCTTTAGAACTTTTAAAATTTCTATGAAAATTAAAAAAGCTAATGAAGCAGTTTGAAAGATCAATTAATGCTAAATAATTTGGGAAAAATACTTTTTGAATTTGCCCTTACAGTTCCTGAGTTATGTACATATATCATTTTTAAGAAGTGTTTATAATATAAATTGAAAATATAATTTTATGTTCCGGCCACATACTTAATTAAATACAATTTATAGTTATTTTAAGCTTCCAACGCTTTTGGCTTCTAATGTAATTATTTCCTTTGGAAACTATTTGGTTTATGTTTATTCGATGCTTACAAATCCAAATTTCTGTTGGTAAATACCTATAATTTTAAAGTAAGCAACAACAAAGAGGTTAACTTAATTTTCCGATTTATATTTATTTTCTTTAGCGCTCCACTAGTGGTTCAAAGCAATTCAATTTTATTAACTTTATTAATCTTTATCAATATATGTATATGAATACAGTGTGTATGTGCAATCGCAAAACATTTTCCAAATTTTAAACTTAAAATAAGGGATATTAATGCGAAAAATTATGAATGAAAAATACTCTTTTTTTTTTTTTTGTCTTCTTTCCTTCTACCTTTATCGCTTTCAAATTTTTTGGAGCACCGCCATTAGAAATCGTTCATATTCCAGTTTTCTTCCCAATGTGATATGGCCTGCTGATGTATTTTATCCCCAAAAACTTCCAATAGAATTTCACAAACTTTTTTGTTTATAGATAAAGTGTTATTGCAATGCCCTTCTGTATACGAAACAGCTTTTGTAATAATGATCGGAGGATGAGGTAAATTTCTAAGGAATTCTTCAAATCGCGTATAGTATAGATTTAGCTCAGTTTCACTGCTATAATGGTGAGGATTCCCGTAAGTATCCGCAGTGCACACAGCTTTGAATATCATTTTCCAATCGATTGTTTCGCGACCGTGAGCGCGTAGTAAAGAATCCGTGAATTCTCTTATTTGAGTAAAACGTTCAGGCGCTATTTTTTTATCAAGGCATATACCTTCCAGACTTTGATGTGTGGACAAATACTCAAATACGCTCCATAAATTTTCCAACAGATCGTGTCTTCTGTTGGAAGCACTTTGAGCGCTTTCCTCAGGGTATTTATCAAATTCGCATATTTTGATTAAATGCCGATACCAGTTGCCATTTAAATAATTAGGCGAAGGCGGATTGGAAGCACTAAAGAAATGCAGATCTATATCTAATATATAATTTATGGCATCTGAACCCGATAACAGCTCTTTCGGATTGGGTACATCTTCAGTGTCAGCGTTCACCACTTGAAGCTCAATATCTCTAGTCTCTTTCAATTCTGAACTATCGGAATAACATCCCTCTGAAATGAAATACTCCAGTTTACAGTTTACGCGTATTTCATCATCTTTGTGGCCAACTTTAAATTTATACTTTCCCACTGGCATTTGAGTGGACCACGAGTTTTTAACCCACACAACACGTTTAATTTTACCGGTGTAACATAGAGGCATAATCCAATTTGAACTGCTTGATTTATCAACCGTAACAAGCCTAGTATTATAACTGATCATATCGGGGCGGGCATCAAAATGCAACAACGTATTATTTTCCTTAGGCATATATCTGCCAAAAATGTTGTCGAGATATTTCAATACTTCATTGTGACAGTCGACAATAAATACGGGAATACGTTTAAAACGACTTAAACTTGCAACCGCGGTAAATGCTTCTTTATGATTTGAATCATCCGCAGTTGCTTCACTTTCTTCCTTCGAATCTACATCTGGCAATTTAATGCGTTTGCCACCCGTCCCCTTAATTGTCGCTGAACTTGTTGATGGACAGTCATAACTTTCACTTTCGTCAATATCGTCCTTATTTGCTCCTGTTCGCTCTTTTGTGGAACATTTTCCTTTGCCTCCCAAACGTTTCATATTTTTCTTTTTCACTCTTTATCTGCTACTTTGCGTTTAGGTAACTTGGGTTGAAATTATGCTCTATGGTTGAAATAACTGTTGTAAAATGATTGTAAATACCAGAAAAAGAACAGTTCAGTATTGCAAAGAACAAAAATTACAAATAACGGCAAAAGGTACACTCAGTCGGTGTCGGACGACCGGGGAATCGGCGACGGAATTCGCCCTGCGCCAACACCACAGACACACGATTATTCCGCGTTCTTGGGGAGTGTATCGCTCCATGGCTTCTTCACTTCTGTCTACATCTGTCTAGTGCACAAATGTCAAAACAGTTTTAGAGTACACAGTATACAACATTTTTAGATTTACTATCGACTACTGTCGTTTTTTAAACGAATCAAATCAAAACATACACAGCAGAAAAACGAATCAACTCATCGCAGTATTTGTTTTGCCAAATTCCAATTCAACTCAAAACAACTCATTTAACGATTTGAATTGCTGTGCATTTGCTTTCATCAGCAATGACATTAGATCTGTTCATTTACTTTACAGTTTTTGCAAATAAAATTGCCCTATTACTTTTTGTAGCATATTCACAAATTTATAGCAATCTGCTCCTAAAGTATTTAAAGCGAATATTCAATAAAAAAAATCCTTCTATTACTTGAATTAATAAATAAAAAAAATAAACAGCCGCCGAAAAACGGAAAAAAAGGAAATAAATTTAAGCAAATTTTCATTTTCATTGTAATTAAAAGCTTTATCCAAAATAAAATATCATGTTCCTGTCAGCATTAAACCCCAAAAGCAGTAAAAAAAAGTAATTTAATAAATTATGCGTTAATTTAAATTTATTTGCAAATATATATCTGAACTAATTGAATTATTTGCCTGCTTAGTGTAAAGTACCTAATAGCTAGATACTCATAATATTTACAATACTAAAAATAACAGCTGGTCTGTTTGCCGGAACATCCTTTGCCAATGATGTACCAGATACTGTGCTGCTTAGTTCCATTCCATTAGACATCTTATTTTGCTTCTGTTGTTCCTAAGTTACACGAAAATAAATTTGTTATCTTTTTAATACTTTTTATCGTTTTAAAAGTTTACATTTACTTACAATTTCTTAAATTTTCCAAAATATTTTTATTTTTAACTTAATTTAGAAATATTGTTTTGTAAATACAAACGCAAAACAGCTGTTTGAATAATTATTGCAAGTAAAAATTTCACTTGTAAAAACTTTAAAGAATTTTTCTGCCTCTCAATTTTTTAAGCTTATTTGACGCTCTCTCGCTGCAAATTTTTTGGGTTAATGAACGCTTTCTAGAAACGATTATTACAAATTTTTAGTAAATTAACAGAGCTATTATAACACAGTAGACCTCTGCATGAATGGATTTGTTTTTCAACTCACAGTTTCTCACATCACTACTTTTGCTGTCAACGACTAATATTTTTCATTACGAATCAAATCAAATGCGACATAAGAAAAAAACGAGTTAACTGTTTACAGTAGTTGTTGTGCTGATTTTTAACTCAACGCAAAACAACTCATTCAACGAGTTGAATCCCTTTGCATTCCTTTTTAAAGAAAAAAAACAAACATCAATATAACACATATAACAATACCAAAACATCAACGTACAGTTTAAAATTTTTCTGCTCTTTTGTTGCTGGAGTGGAAAAAATCAAAAAGTTAGGGCTCATAATAAGTGAGAAAAATATAGAGAGAAACAACAACAAAATCATTCACACATGCATACAAGCCCATACACAAGTTTTGTTTCATCGGTTGCAGTTAATTTACCCGATTCATCAGCATAGGTTGATGTGTAGGAGTGTGCAAATGTGAATAATTTTGTTATAGTAGAAAAGTGTTATTTTGAATAAGAAAACCTTGCAAATTTTCAGAAAATTTTTTAAAAGTACAATTAGCGTTTGTCATTACATATATTAGAATTTGCTTTACACATACATATGTACATATACATATTTATTTAAAATGTCAGCCCTCGATTTAAATTATTCAAATGCTACTACTACATTTCATTTTTTCCCTTACTGTCGTTTATAACAGCCGCAATGTTAAGGAATGTTATGGTGTGTCACAGTATGTTTGTTGATACAAAACCATCAGTAATCTTTCGTTGATGTGAGGGAATCATTTGCTGATTCCAATTCCCTTTTGAGTTGATTTGAATTTTGGTGCGTGCTTTTGTTTCGTTTTTATTTTAAACAGTTCACGAGTTGCATAGCATAGCCAAAAGCAATCGACAAGCACTAACACGAAGAAAAGAGAATGACTTGAAACGAAGTTTAAATGCATTCGTGCAGACGTCAATAACACAATATGACATTTTAGACTCATAGAATCAAAGTGTTTGCATTCGTTTTGTTTTGTTCTTTAAAGGTAGTGAATAAAAAACAACGAAAAACTACAGTGCCGGAAAAAATAATAAGGATACATACAATTTTCACTATATTCACAAATGCTTTTTTTATTTTAAATACATCAAATCAGATATGTACATCAAATTAAAGGTATTACATTCTTCTATATAAAAAAAAGCAAGAAAAACAAACTTACAGTCCTGATGTATTCAAAAAATTAATCAAATCAAAAATCATGAGCGGAAAAAAATAGGGAAATTTCATATGTATATTAAGAAAATAATAGTTTGGGAAGAGTCCTTAGGATGGTTATCGTGTATAAACTCCCATTTAAACGGCAGTTCTTCCTCGGCAAATGGAAGCATTTTGTTCCGCAGTATATCCAGATAATGTACAGCGGTCATTTTTCCTTGTATCCAGAAAATTGGACCGACGCCAGATGCAGAAAAACAACCAGAAATCATCAGTGACCCGCCACGGAATTTTTGTGTACGTTGAGTCAAACGCAATGTTGGCAGGGCGACGTGCAAATGATTTTCCATCTGATCCAAATAAATTGATCTTTGTTTCGTCGGACCATAGAACATTATTTCAATTTTGACGATCGAAATGGTGCTTAGCAAACTGCAATTTTTTTGAATATTTTTCTTGCTAAGATAAGAAGTCTTTTCTTAGACTTCGACACATAAGACCAGCCTCTCGTACTCTGTTTCTTATTGTACGAGTTGTTACTGGAGCATATAATTCATTTTAAAGGTCATTTGCTGAATCGAAGGGGTTCTTTTTTGAATACCGGACTGAAAGTTTGTCAAAGCGTGCAGATGATTTACGTTTCCTGTCTCTGGTTTCGATGGTTATTTTTTGTGTGAATTGCGTTAAACACTTTGTTTTTGGGCAATATTTCTTATTGAAAACCCTTCAGATTTTAATTTGAGAATCATATTTTTTCAGGTGCATAGCACCACGACCCATTTTTTCCTGATATTTGCAATAAATTCAACTCAAAAATATATGATTGTATTTAATTTAGTCAATGTTGATTAATTTTTGCCACCTTAATGAATTTTTTGTAAAAACTTTTTTGTTTAAATTTTAGCACGGTTTTAAGAAACTTGCCCCTATTATTTTTTCAGTACACACTTAATTTTATTTAGCTTTTTCTAAAAAGTAAAAATTTTGAAAAGAACTCGGTTTAAAAGCAAACTGATAATGAAAACCCGTTATATGTGAAAGAATTTAACAGTGAGTTGCATCAATAAAAATTCAGCATAAAAAACTTTTTAGTATGTCATTCGGAATGAAGGTAACCTCCTTATTCTTTTTTCCGACACTGTATTTCACAAAAACAATGATACTATGTGTGTTCGTTTACTCTAAAATGGGCGCCCGCGGTCGTACAATCTTACCCGAAAGCGTTTTCTTATGCAAAAATTTAAGAAATGAGAGAGGTTTTGAGCGAGTAATATTCTTGTTCTTCACGCACGAGAACGCCCGTACTTTTTCTTCAGGCTAGTTTGTGCGTGAATAATAAGCAATCAGCTGGTTTATAAGTAAACAATAATGAAGTAAAATTAAAAGTTTCCCAACAATGCAATGAACAAATAATAGATAATTTTATTTCATGATATACTTTAAAATTATTTGGGGTTTCTTTAATTAATTTTATGGATGTATGGATGTGTGTAGATTTGCAATTGTACATGGTCATATACATTAGGTCTGTTCCAGGTGCATAACAAAATTGCCCGAACTCGCGCAAATTTATTTTATTTATATATAATTCTACTTTTAAAATTGTGTTTTTTTCCGAAAAAATATGCGAATGTACATACTGTATGGTATTTCCATAAAGTATTTTTTATGTAAAAGCAAATTCAAAAATTGAGAAGGAAAGCATATCCATATAGTACTATTTCGCTAATGCTTACTTAGCTCACCAATGTACTTTTCTCAATTTTTTACTACAAATTCAAGATTCTTATGTTCACAATTCAACTAATCAATCCAGAATTAAAGTTGAATACGAACAAAAAACCATAAATTTATAAACAAAAACATAACAATCCATGAGTTTACTTTTTTTATTACACATACAGATTTCTATTTTTCGATTTTTCGATTTTTCTCCTCATCTATATATATATATATATATATATATATATATATATATATATATATATATATATATATATTGAGTTATTGAGTTTGCTTTCATAAAAAAATACTTTATGAGAATATTATAAAGTATGTAATAATACATTTCACATATTTTTTTTCGGAAAAAAACACAATTTTAAAATTAGAATCATATATAAAGAGATATTCTATATTATTTATTTATAACAATAACCAACCAGGCCATAAGGCCATATCGAGCCTTTGGTGCAATACCGTCGTAATTCAAAAAATCGTGAACTGAGAAAAATGCATTTGAAGTTTTGAGCCATCTTTTTGATTGTATTTTCGTTTAATAAAGTGATATTTTTACAATTTTTAATTAAAGAGGCATGTTTTGTAGTGTTTTCTGTTTGTAAATTTCGTGTCATAAAGAAAATATTTCATTATTGCAAATAAATATTGTTGGAAATAGCTGGAGGCAATAAATACATTTGTAGCTGTAGAATCTGAACAGTTAGAGATAGAACGATAATCTTTTTTCCTTTAGATACATATATATTTCCCCAAAGATCATTTCTGCATACCCAGCTCAAAAGATTAAAATTTTGAGTTACTGCGGAAAAAAATAATAGTTATAATATTATTAGAGCGCTACAATATAAATTGAAAGTTGTTGTCTGAAGGTTTCAGTGGCGAAGGCATAGTCACTGGTGACTGAACAATACCGGCTTCAGCTGATAGCAATCCACAATCACATCAGAACGCTCTCCTTCGTCCGTATTGTGTAGCACCGGCGAAGTAAAATAATAATAAAAATGGCTACTAAGCCCAAGCTTCAGCACTGCTACGAGTATAAAAACAAAAGAACGTGCGAAAGCAGAGCTGCAAAAATAATAATTAATTCAGCTTCACCTCCTGTCGTTTCTCCTACTATCCCTTTCCTATAGTTCCAGCACAATGCTTCGCATGTGTAGGAGTTATCTCCTGCTGGTCCTAGATAAAAAAAAAAAAAAAAAAAGCATTTTTAATGACAAAACAAAGATTTTTGTCTTCCATTATACTATTTTGTTTGCTGGTTTATTTTGAAATTAAATCAAAGCTGAAAAAACAATAAAGCTGAAAAAAATCAGTAAGCATCCGCACATGTGCACTCGTTAACACTCAATTAACGACTGAAATCAAACTGAAATAGAAGAGAACAAGCGTCGGTGTGACTTTTTGTTATTGTTTTTGTAGCACAATTGTGCACAGAAAATGAAGGTTTGGATTACACTGATCCACGGGCTAATCATATTGATAGATCTTGTATAAGTATATGTACATATATCAAGGTCTATACAGTTCTACAACAATGAACAACACAAAAAACAACAGGAATTTAGTTGGTGTAAATTAAGTTTGGGATGTCTGAAAACAAGAGACTACTACTCTCTAAAAGGTAAACACACACACGCGCTACAGTAGCAAGAAATACATTAATTTAATTTTTGTAAAACAAATGAGTAAAACGTAAACAAATTTTGACAGTCGAGTATAAAATACTTGTAAAACACATGGCGATTTACACAGACGTAATAAATAGACCTTGGTTTGTACCAAAATAAAAATGTGTAGAAAAGCTTTTTGCAACAATATTCGTGGACGTTTTAAACACGGTACTTCAAATCAAGCACAACAAGAATAACAACAATATTTAAAATAACCAAACTCAAAAAAAAAATGAAACTTTCATGCATAATTTGTAAATGCTAAAGTCGCACACACACCCACATCCACACAAATTGCATGTTTTAACCAGGTAGTACTTTTGGGGTATTCACAAAATCTGGTATTTAGTCGTAATATTGTAATATTTGACGTACATAAGTTTAAAAACATTGTTGTTGGTCCTCACACAAAAAAATCGTAAAATAATAACACTTTTTAAAGTATGTATACTAAGTGTTGTAAGTAGTAGTAGAAACTGGCGCCGAAATGTTGAGTCGCCTTAGTCAAGCGGCTGATAATAATTGCAAAACGCCGCTATTAAAGTCAGTAAAAATGATCTTAAATATGAATGAAACTAAAAAGCATATGTTTAAATTGAATATATGTATATTTAAGTATTAAACATATATTCTAATGCATACATATCGTCAAATGCAATTAAAAATGGCTTTAGTTACAGAAAATTTAAAATTTGTGTCTGGTGGGAAAGTTATATTTTTAAATACGATTATTCCAAAAAGTAATAAACGGTGCGGAGGGAGGGTGGCGCCATTGGAATTATCAATTGTGCGGATTTGTGGTGTCACGATGTCGCAGTTGTCGAGTGAGCATCGCGCGTTCGCTGTGGGGTCATTTTTTAAGAGTAATGATTCTTACGTAATTGCTCGTCGACAATTTTGTTCAAAGTTCAGTATTCGGCGAATAAGTGATGTAGCGAGTGTAAATTTAAGGGTGCCGATGGCACGATGGGTGGTAGTCTGCACGTTGACTACTAAACCAAAAACAGACCTGGGTTCAACCCCAGTTTCAGACTAAAATTTTAAAATAAAAATTAACATCTCGCATTTTTCTGATGTGCATTAGAGTGTCTTTGTGTGTCAGTTGTTGTCGGAAGGTTTCAGTGGTGAAGGCATAATCACTGCTCACTGAACAATACCGGCTTCAGGTGATAGCAATCCACAGTCACATCAGAACGCCCTCATTCGTCGGTATTGTGTAGCACCGGCGAAGTAAAATAATAATAAATATGGCTACTGAACCGTAGCTTCAGCACTGCTACGAGTATAAACAAAGAACGTGCGAAAGCAGAGCTGCAAAATAATTAATTAAGCTTCACTTCCTGTCATTTCTCCTACTATCCCTTTTCTATAGTTGTTGGTCCTCACACAAAAAAATCGTAAAATAATAACACTTTTTAAAGTATGTATACTAAGTGTTGTAAGTAGTAGTAGAAACTGGCGCCGAAATGTTGAGTCGCCTTAGTCAAGCGGCTGATAATAATTGCAAAACGCCGCTATTAAAGTCAGTAAAAATGATCTTAAATATGAATGAAACTAAAAAGCATATGTTTAAATTGAATATATGTATATTTAAGTATTAAACATATATTCTAATGCATACATATCGTCAAATGCAATTAAAAATGGCTTTAGTTACAGAAAATTTAAAATTTGTGTCTGGTGGGAAAGTTATATTTTTAAATACGATTATTCCAAAAAGTAATAAACGGTGCGGAGGGAGGGTGGCGCCATTGGAATTATCAATTGTGCGGATTTGTGGTGTCACGATGTCGCAGTTGTCGAGTGAGCATCGCGCGTTCGCTGTGGGGTCATTTTTTAAGAGTAATGATTCTTACGTAATTGCTCGTCGACAATTTTGTTCAAAGTTCAGTATTCGGCGAATAAGTGATGTAGCGAGTGTAAATTTAAGGGTGCCGATGGCACGATGGGTGGTAGTCTGCACGTTGACTACTAAACCAAAAACAGACCTGGGTTCAACCCCAGTTTCAGACTAAAATTTTAAAATAAAAATTAACATCTCGCATTTTTCTGATGTGCATTAGAGTGTCTTTGTGTGTCAGTTGTTGTCGGAAGGTTTCAGTGGTGAAGGCATAATCACTGCTCACTGAACAATACCGGCTTCAGGTGATAGCAATCCACAGTCACATCAGAACGCCCTCATTCGTCGGTATTGTGTAGCACCGGCGAAGTAAAATAATAATAAATATGGCTACTGAACCGTAGCTTCAGCACTGCTACGAGTATAAACAAAGAACGTGCGAAAGCAGAGCTGCAAAATAATTAATTAAGCTTCACTTCCTGTCATTTCTCCTACTATCCCTTTTCTATAGTTCCAGCACAATGTCTCGCATGTGTAGGAGTCATCTCCTAAGTGCTGGTCCGATATTAAAAAAAAGAATAACACCAATTGTAACGAAATTCATATATTGCTGTTTCTTACCGCTTTTGTTGTTCTTAAAAGACAATATTGAATTTTATCTCTTATGGCTTAGTATTTACAGTGTTGGCTCTGCAACTAGAATTGCCCGGCTTCGATATGAGTATGAGGGTGGCGATGGCTGAAGTAGTCTACACGTTGACTACAAAACCAAAAAATTCCTGGGTTCAACCCCAGCTTCAGTCTAAATCATAAAAACATCTCGTATTTTTTCTGATGTGCATTAGAATGTCTTAGTGTCGGTAGGTTTCAGTGGTGAAGGCATAGTCACTGGTCACTGAACGGACGGCAAATCTTCGCATTCAAAATTGAGTACTTTGTCATTGCAATGAAGTTAACGTGGATCACGGCAATCCTTATCGAAACGTATCTACTCGAAGTTGCACTCGATTGGTAATCTACTATCAAAAACAAATAAACACTAGCTTTTTGCTCCGAAACAAAACAAATGAAGATAGAAGAAAACGAAAGAAGTAGTTAAGAAAGTAAGTATTCTCCAAATATGTTTGCAAAATTAACTTTGAAAATATAATTTTAATTGTTTTTAGGGAGAATGAATATCAAGACAAAGATTGTCCAATAACTAGTGCAAAAAATAAGAAGAATACGAATAGAAAAAAATATTTTGATCCATTTCAGTATAAGATTTCTATATTTTTTTTTACAATTAAAGACATAATGCCAACAAAAAAAAAAAAATTAAATACACCAAATTTGTCAAAATTATCTGTTTACATTTCCAGTTTCGTTTAATTGATGTTGTTGTTGTCATAATAATGGCAACTACGAGTATAAAAACAACTATTTGAATTGAAATTGAGTCATCCATTTCGCCGTCCATCATATGTTGGCCTACAACCGGAAATGACACCATATTTGTTTTCAATTCAATTTATAAATTCTAAAAAAAAACTAAACAACGCCAAATTAAACTTTCTCTGCAAAAAGAAATAAATGCCAGAATGTATGATAGTAATCGAATGAGTAGTGAAAAAAAAAACAATTCGACGACCGACAACTGTATGTTATATGTATTATGTTTTGTTGTTTTTTGTATTGTTAATTTGTCTTGCATTTATCCAATTGTGGATTCTAAATAGTTTCGTATTTAACCTCAGTTAGCCTTTGGCAATTAGTTTCATTCAACTGAATTGAAGACCATACTGCATAAATATGACATTCATACATGTGTGTATGGATTAGTGATGCTACGAATACCAATTTTTAATATTCGCGAATATCGAATATCTACGCCAAATATCCCCGAAGACGAATATTTAATTGGAAATTTAGAGCCTCCCCTTTGTTTGCGTCAATAACAATGGCATTCCGATGACTGAATTTGACTTCAACTGCGCCACTGCTCAACATTTCTCAGCTTAAGTTACCCAGCTTCTCCATATCATTTAATTTTAAAAATAATCGATGAATACTTAGCTTTAACAAAAAATCTCAAAAAACTAACACGCAACTGCAGAGTTGTTTCTACCACATTCAACACCCGTCTATTTTCCACAAAATCTATATCTCCCTCTCTCTCTCTCTTAATATTGTTAAATGCAATACATTGCATACCCTTATTGTGTTTGGCGCTTTTGCGGCGAAAACTAGGCGGTTTTTGAAAATGGTACTGTGATTGGCGAAAACGCCAATGAGTAGAAACTTTTGTTGAAATCTATTACAGAAGACGCCGTGAAAACGGTACCGTGTTTGGTGTATTTGTCTGTCAAAAGTGTATAAAACTCTCGTTAAGATATTTGATCACGACATTATTCAAATTTGTTTAAAATAATTAAATGGAAGGGAACAAAATGTAATTAATGAAAAAAGTATAATTAATATAATTAAAACATGATTTTATTCGTACATACATACATATGTACAAATGTACATACATTTTAGAGTAAAAGTCACAACTACTGGTCAATTTGCGAGGCTAGTTGAAATAATGGAACAGAAACCTTATTTGGGAAAGGGCTTCCAGACAAGTTTACAAAAGGTAAATTTTAAGGAAGAGTGGAACACCATATCTGATGATTTAAATTGTATTGCTCCGCCATCGCGTTCTGGGAGGGCTGGATGAAAGTGTGAGCTGACTTTAAATTAAAAAAAAAACTGTCACATAATAAAGCTGAAAGCTATGCTACAGGTGGAGGACCGTTTAAAAAGCTATATTTTTCAGCTTTAGAAGAAGCAGCAATTAATTTATTAGATATGCGTGCTGTTATACAACATAAAGATGCATTTGGAATTAAAAGACCGAAAGCTTTTTCCCCAAACCCCGAACCAAATTTAGTCGCTGCCACGAGTATTGAAGAAATTGATGAGCCTTGTACTTCAACTCCGCTTAATAAATATAGAAAAACAAAGAATAAAGAAAAATTAACGCTTTTAGAAGAACAAGTTAAACTGCAAAAAGAGTTGTGCTTAGAACTCAAACAGAAACTGTCGGAAATTGAACGTTAAAACAGAAAAATATTTAAAGCTAAAGAAGAGAAATTAAATTTATATAAAGAGGAACTCAAAAAGAAATATCAACCTTTTATAAATTCGTAAAAGCGAACTCGAACTTAAAAAAAGAAAAAACGTATTTGAAAGCATCTTTATTAATTCTAAAATAACTAATAAATCTAAAACGAAATATATATTAACACAATTATACTTAAAATATTTTATTTATTATTTTTAACTAACTTTTTGGTAGGGAGTTTAAATATATTCGCTTGTTTTCTTAACTCCTTTATGGCATTTATTTCCTGTATGCTGATTGTCTCGTCATCGTCAGAGGATGAATAAAAAGCTACGCTCAACATTTTCACACAAATTAATTTCACAAAAAATTAATAAACAATTATTGCACGGAGAAGTTTTATTTTTTGAAATTTTCTTTTGTTATTTATGAATGTTTTGACAGATATTTAACCGGGTGTTTCATAATAATTCTATTTATCACAATCTTTTACAATATAATTCATTTACAAAATTTTGCTTGTCGAAAATATTACACGGTACCATAAGATTGTAAATTCGACAGCAACTACGACAGTTGTCGTTTTTCTACTATGCCAAACACAATAAGGGTGATTGCCTACTATTAGGTATTACCTGCCATGGGAAAGGAATAGGGATCACAGGTGATTAAGGGATAGCAGAGGAAACTTTATTATTTCTACAACTCTGTCTTTTTGCCTTTTTTTCAAAAATATATATTTTTGATGAATATTAAAATTTTTGACCCAATCAATTAAAAATTTATTTATATAGAATAAAGTGATGCATTTTACGTCGCATTTCGCCGGTCCCTGTTAACGACTCCAATGGGCGCTCTGGGGAGTTACTGTCTATTGCCATGCGAAACAAAAATGATACTAAATCGAACGATTGGTATTCCCAAATCCGTTTGCGTATTTACCTTTCGCATCTTTTATTTTACCTTTCACAAGTCTGCTATCACCGAACCCTGTAATGCGAAAGAGTATGGCAAAATCATTCAATAAGCGCGAATATCTAGCGATAGCGAATATCTAACGCAAATGGAGGAAAACATGTAAACAAGTTGAAAAATATTTATATATTTAAATTGTTAGTTTTAGGGAACAAGGAAAAAATTACAAACAACAACGGCACTTTGTAATTTTAGTGGATTTCATGGGGCAACATAGCGACTTGGTGAAGGGACAGTTGCAGTCAGGAAATGCCAAACAAGCCGCAAATAATTTGTGAACAAAATGCCTGTTCCGTGATATCAAAATAATTCTTTTTCGTGTAATTAGAGTTAAAACGAAATTTTAAAGTGCTGTTTTGATACCACAAAAATTCGCGTAAACCAAGATAAAATGAAGTTACTGATGTGGGCTGTAGTGCTCAGCAACTACAACCAGCCGGGCGCATCCAAGAACCGCAACAGCCTGGTGGGGGTCGTATCTCCGATGCCACCATGATACACGAGGAACTGGGCTCCCAGCGTTCTCTGCATGCCCCTGCATATGGCCGGGTTCTCGCACAATAGATGAAAACCCGATTCCTCGCTATCGTCCTCACCACAGCTTCTGCATAGTGTATTTCCACTTATCCCAAAGTGTCCTGCGTACCTCCTAAAATGGCCAGCGACCAGTACAGACTGCCATAAAATGGGAAATATTGTTCCTTGACACTCTCATGCGGTTGTCGATACTCCGCCTGTTATAGTTCGAGCAAGTCTACCTCGAGATGGAGCAAAACGATGAAAGGTGTGATGTGTTTGATGTAAGGGTTTTGTCAATCGCTTTCAAATTTGCGTTTAATCGTTTTTTTCGATAATGTTTGAGATATTTTTTTTCAAAACTTTCTAGCATGCTTTTAAAAGTCTACAGCTTGAGATTGACTTACAAATGATTCTCTATCGAATTTCATCACACCTTTTCAAAACAATAGTTGGAATTGCTGTAAATCTCCTTGAATCTCCTTTAGTTTGTGTGGTCATTTAAAGAGAGTATATTGGACCTATCTCTTAAGACTCGTCTTGCAACTCGTTCTACCCGATGGTTTTCCTCTTCAAACCATAAAGATCAGAATCCATAATTTTATTTTCAATAAAAAACTTTTACACTTCATCTCCTGAATGCTGGTCCCAGATAAAAAAAAACGATATTTTTTAAATATTTTGACATTTCATTACTATTAATCCTCGCTATTTTTCTTTTGGCATTGTCAGTGTTGCCATGTTTTAGAGAGTAACCACCCCCCTGCGTTTATTTAGTTACAGCTTTGCCCATAATTAAGTGCAAACTTTAAGTGCTGGAAGTAAACAACTGTGAATGACCTAAATAGCTGCTTAAAAAAGTTAAAATTAAAGTTTAGTGATAATTGATGAATATGCGCCAATAATATTGTTAGAAAAAATATGTTCCAACATAATCATTACTACATTTGTACGCAAAATCAATACGAGGCAACGGAAATTCTTGAAATTTTTGTATGGCATTTCATTAGAATTTTATATTTATTTGATAGACAATATTCTAAATATAAATGAGTTTTTCATTTCGTTTGAACGAAGCAGACATTCATACATCTGTTTTCACCTGTAACTGGGTGCAAAAATCAAATTCATATGAATAAAAGAAAATAATTTCTAAACACTTTGAATTTATTTGAAATATTTTTCATCTTACTAATAATTTAGACGCCACGGTCTGAGAAAAGCATGTGAATAATTTTTGTTGAAAGGTGTTGAAAGGTATTTTACACTATGAATCAAAAAAAAAACTTGCAAAATAAATTTGTTAATAAGTATTTTATTTTCATTCTTTTTTGTGAAAGTATCGATTAGCAAATTTTTGTAACCTTTTTGTAAAGATTTATTTTTTATTTGGTGTTTTTTTCAGAACTCTATTTTAAAATTCGATTTTTTCTGAGATTTGTTTAGATTTTTACCATTTTACCAGCGAAATGTGAAAGTTTTTGATGAAATTGTAATTATTTGGAGAATTTTTGAATTGTTTCTGTTTTGTAGCAAGACATAATTTTAATCTTTTCTCTAAATTATATAATTTATTGGAAAACATTTGGCTTTTGGAAAAATTTTGAAATCTTTTTTTTTGAATTTTTCGTAAATTTTTATGTTTATGTTAAGTGAATTTTACACATATTGATGTCTGTAGTCAATAATAATTAAACATTGCTCATCTTAAGTGTATTATCACAGCTGGAAGGGCAATTAAGTTATGCTGAATGTTGTCGGGAGTAATAATAAGCCAGCCGCACACCAATTTTCGAGAACGCGGTCAATAATTCATAACTTTGGATTAGCTAGGCAGTTAGATTGATTGATGGTGGGTAGCTACAGACGATGAAACAGGTTTATGCAACCAGGCAAGTTTCGTTGTTGGTTGCAGACTATAGTCATATTTATCAAATTTTAATATTTTCTGGTTGAGTGATGTTGGTTGCATAGTGTGAATCGTTTTTAATGGTTTTACTGATTAATTTCAATGGAAACAAGTGGCGAAGGCATAGTCACTAGTCACATTAACGGCTTCAGCTGTAACTAATCCACAGGCACATCAGAACGCCCTCCGTCGTCGGTATTGTGTAGCACCGTCGAAGTAAAATGCTCGGGTATGTTCTGTAAACCGAATCCTCAAAAATTTTTCGTTTTTACACATACATACACATACTTAGGTATTTTTTTTTTATCTGGGACCAGCACTCAGGAGCGGATTCCTACACATGCGAAGCATTGTGCTGGAACTATAGGAAAGGGATAGTAGGAGAAACGACAGGAGGTGAAGCTTAATTAATTATTTTTGCAGCAGTGCAGAAGCTTCGGTTCAGTAGCCATATTTATTATTATTTTACTTCGCCGGTGCTACACAATACCGACGAAAAATAAATCGTTAAATCGACTCGGTTTACAGAACAGAAGGAATTTACTAAAAAAAAATGGCTACTAAAAACGAAGCTTCAAAATTTAATACGCTTTCTTGACACCAGAGACGCTACAACACTGCTATAAAAACAAAGAACGTTCAAAAAGCTTTATTGTAAGATAGTGAAGCTTCACCTCCTCAAGTTCGGATTCAGTGGTAACGACCATAAACGGGTGCTAAAGGACTTCATTAAGGTGCAGGTACAGAACCAGTACTGGAACAACGTAAAGTGTTTGGAACACTTCAAGAAATTTCTGCATTGTGATACAAGCTCTTAGACTGGATAGGAAGAGCTCTTATGGGCCTTTACAACTGCAACGGTCATTTATATAAACCGCTTATAACTATCATGAGCATCTTTAGGTTCTGCTGTGAGGAAGACTCGCATAAGTATTGTTCAAGTTCAAGATATAAATTTAGAGATGTAAAGACAAATGGATATCACAATGGGCTTAAGCTCAGCCGTAAGTGGGGCGTCCCCACGGCGGGGGTCCTCTACTTCACCACAAAGAAAAATAGATCGTCCAACTAAATATTTATTACAACATCGAAACCTCTAACGCGTACAGCACTCGCTTTAGTTATCAGTTGGCATGTAGGAGGCCGAAAAAAAACTTCTTGCTTAATATTTATAATGAATTCACTAGTACGAGCGTTCACCGGTACATTAACAGCGAAATGTTTTGGTTAAAGAACAAAATTGGAATTTTTTGCTGTAGGCTATTCATATTGGGATGCTTTGATTTCGTTTTACAAACACATGAATTTCAACTATTAAATATTAATTACTTTTCTTTGAAATTAATTGCTGAAAAGTATTTTATTCTTCTTTCTTAAAAACAGCAAATATTGTTTTGCAACTCTGGTGTAAACACAAAACGATCGTTTAATTTAATGGTCTTGAGCAATTCAGACCATTATTTTTTTTTTTTTTAATACGATTGAAAATGATTTTCTTTCTTTCTTGATTTTTAAGTCTGTTTATTTGCTTTTTGATATTTGAGTGATTAACTTAACGTAAATTTTTTTTGTTTTTTTTTTTTTTGTTTTAAAAAATTCCAAAGAATTCCTATGTAGACCGACAAAATACAAAAACAGAAATACATAATAGGAAAGGAGGAAATGTGCCTGTGTTGGGCAAAATTTATAACACATACATTTCCGTTTTGTCTGCCTTCAAGTGTAAGCGAAAGACAGTACGACAGGCAGACACACAGACACACGGACAGACGGACGGTTGGAGGAGTGAACCGCTTCAAATCATTCAATGTAAGATTCAAATTGGTTGTTGTTGTTGTTGTTGACTGACGTATTTGTTTTATTACCAGTGACACTTACACACACGTACGACTTTCATAATATTAACGCTTTTAGCGGAAATTTGTAGGCGAACAAGCGAGGACTGCGCTAAGGCAAGTACGCAGAATAATGTATTTTATTATTCACAAGAGCGAAATTCAATTTAATAAAATTAAAAAAAATTAAATTGCAAATAAAACTAACTTTAATGTGTAAGGGCTATTTGTCATATTATTAGCATTTTTTTATCTTAGATGGATGACACTTACACATGCGATGCAATACTCAAAATTCGGCACCCACGTGATCCCAATCTTAGAAGAGAGCCTTTTCTTACACAAAAATTGGGTAAATGAGAGACGTTTTGAGAGAGAAATGTTTTTGTTCTTCTTGCAGGAAACAGTCCGTACATTTTCTTCGGGCTAGTTTCGGTAAGAAGAACAAGCAATCAGCTGTTTCATAAATAAAAAATAATCAAGTAAAAATAAATGTTTTCCAACAGTGAAAAGTGTTGGAAATTTTATTTTATATAAACATGTGAGATGTTTTAGCTTTTTCAAGTAATTTTTTTGGAGGTCTATGGATGAGTTGCTGAAATGTACCTATTGATCAGGTTAACGATACAACAAACATATGTATATACACGCATATGTAAGTAAGTAAATTTGTTATTTGGTATTAAGAATATCATTGTACTGATGTAATACTTTCATTGCATACATGAAAGTTTTCATCAAGTTTATGAATTCATTTCGCTGGTGTTATGTAATAACGTAAATGTTGTTCATAAATATAATGAAAGATTTTTCATTGATTCAAAAGGACATCTTTGGATGACTTATTAATGACAAATTTCATTGTATTAATTTTTTCAGTGTGACAGCCATAATAATGAAAATATTGATTTCATATTTTAAAAAAAACATTAAAAATACATTTCTCTTTTTCGATCTAATTTGTTGCCTCATACAGGGTGGCACAAAAAGAGCTATATGGTTTAAATGGTTTATAACTTTTTTATTTATGCGATTTTTATAATTTTTTTTATAATGTCTATTTTCTGCTTCGCACATACGTGCTCTTTTTAGCATATTTTCCCTAACTTTTCGCAAAATTTCGTGTGTAATGGCCATGATTTCATTTCGAATGTTTCATAATTAATTCCCCAAGTCTTCTTCACAAAATGCTGGAAAAAAACAAAGCAAAAATAATAATTAAATAATAATCAGTAGCGAAATTTAAAACTGAATTGACAGCCTATATTAACAGAAATCCTTAATAACTCGATATATGAGTGAATGACCAATAACCACCAATTAATACAGGAACAAAATTTTGTAAATATTTTAATCATTATATATATATGTACCTAATTTACTGTATATATTTATATATTTAAATTATTAACTAGCTCGTAAATAGCTTGTATTGAAATTATACTGGTAATATTTTATTTTGGCCAATAGGCTATGTATATTACAAATAACTCAATAAATGAAATGAGAAATTATAAAAAATGTAAACTAAAAATGTAAAAAAAAACTTCTCTATAGCGAACTTCTCTATAACGAAATCTTCTCTATAACAAATAAAATTCGTGAACACAACATTTTTGTGAGTATTTTCATACATTTTGATCTCCCTATAACGAACTTCCCTATAGCGAAGTTCTCTCTGTAACGTACAATTTTTTAAGACCTAAATATAATTTTTCACACTAAATATTCTCTCTATTGCGAAGTTTTTAGCAATCGATTTTTTGCATCAATTTAGTCACATATGTATGTATTAATAAAAAAAAAAATTAATGTGTTCATGTAAAAACAATTTTTTTTGTCTTAATAAATATATTTCCTACATAAAAAAAATGTAGTCAAAACTTTCTGCAGTTTCTCTATAACGTAGAAATTTGACGGTCCCCAACTGCTACGTTATAGAGAAGTTCGACTGTAGCTCCTTTTGTGCCACCCTGTATAAGAACTCTTCACACAAGACGCGACATTTTTGGATTGTAACTACTGGGTGTAGCAGGGTTACCTGTATTGAGATGAAAATTAACAGCAAACAAATTTAAGTTATTAGTTTTAATTTTATTTCATATTGCCCAGTCCTCAATTATTCTAATGCGGACGTTTAAGATTTCCACATGTAAATTTATTTGATAAATTTAATTTCATTAATAATTAAGTTAAAAGAAAACTGGCTTGTCCTAATTGGAGCATTGTTTATGGCTAGAAAAAAGTGATAGAAAGCTAATCAAAAATTAAAAAATTATTTATTCTTTCCCACTTCTGTTGTTGATTTTTTGATTATAAAAAAATGACAAAAACTTCCGTTCAAAATAAAATATAAATTTACATATCAATATTTAAAAAGCCGCCAAATCGTGCCACCACTAAAATTTGTTTATGGTGACGTTGCCGATGAGCTGCTGATATAAAAAGTTCCATTCAAAAATGTGTATATTTTTCTTCACTACACATGCATGCACACTGTCATATTGTAGGTTGTTTATGTGTGCGTGTATATGTATGTGTAGTGCTACAACTACATGCTTACAATAGTTGTAAGCTGTTTATATCATAAAACAAGTAAAAAAAAAAATCAAAATAAATGTGAAGCGGTTGTTGCTGGCACGCATTAAGGCATTTAGTTACACTCAAATAAATAAAAAAAACACTTAGAAAAATTATTTGTAAAACGTAAATCACAATTCGTTCGGGAATTAGCATTAAAAAATTAAAAGAAAAAACCTATTTAGATTCTGAAGCCTACAGCAGGCAATTTTATGAATTAGTTAAATTTATCATGTGTTTATATTTATTGAGGCGCTTTTAATTTTTCTGAGTGTATGTTTTCAAGCGGTTGAATGAATGAATGTACGGTCGTTCGATAGAAGAGCAAATATTTATGAATAAATATGGACAAGCTTGAGCCTGCCCACTCGAATATTCGTACACCTAACTGATTGTTTCATTAAGTCAGTCACTTGGATAGTTAGTAAGTAAGTCATGTGTATATTTTACAACCAACTCACTTTTTTTTAATGAATTGTGGGTATGCAAAAATTTACGCTAAAATTATTTTAGACCAGTCACTTAAAAATGCAGAAAAAAACCAAATACGCTTGACAGATCATTTAAAGAATTGAATTGTTTACAAAAGTTAGCAGGCAGAAAATAACAAGAATATTCTTTAATTGTCTATCTATTAATTGTTTTTCTTCTGTTATTTCCGTTGATAAATCAGGGAGCAATGCAAGTGCTGTATAAATTAAAAAAAAACAGTGACGGTCTTAAAGAAAATAAAAAGTATATCATATTATTGTGATAAATTAATTGTGAACTTAAACACAACTAAATATTCATTCATTCATTGTAATAATTGTAGTTCAAATAAAAATCACCTATTCTGGAAATAAAAAACTTCAATTGTAGAAATGTATATTTAAATATAATGGGCTCTATGTATAGTGCACAGTAAAGTTTAAATGAAAAATTTTTAAACATATTTTTGTAGAAAGCACAGTTTTAGCAACTATAGACTAGTTAAAGTATACTTCGTAGCGTAAAACCAACTTAAAAAAACCAGCTAAAGTTGTTTTTAATTAACTTAACACAACTGTTAAAATCAGTTCTTTTTTCCAACTACAAATTTTCGTCGAAAAAAAATTATTTCAGGTTGCCAGAAAAGCACGAACAAAATTTCGAGTGCAATCCATACACCAGGCATAAAGAAATAGCGATCGGAGCGGGAGATTAATGCCCTATTATGGTTTACAACGCAACAAATTTTTTGTATTATGATTGACACCATTTAGTTGCCTTCGTTAAGCTTTTCTCATGTAAGTCATAATACCAGTAACTTCTTAAACAAGACAACTTCAATTAGTTGTGTATCCAGTGTTCAATCTTCAAAACAACAAAAAAGAAATTTTTTTTAATAAAAATTTTTTTTCAGCTATTTTGATGAAATTTAGTCAAAATTTATCTTATGAAGAAGTTTAGTAAAAATTTATCTTGTTTAAGTAGCACAATGAAACGTTTTTTTAACATAAAATTTATCTAACTAACTGTTACGAATTACGAAATATACAAGCAAATAATTTTATTTTTACCAACATTTTATATTTGATTTAAATCTATTTAATTTTTTTTAAATTATTTATTTAAAATTTTTTAAAATTAAATAGATTTAAATCAAATAATAAAATGTTTGTAGTATAAGTAAAATTTTTAAAGAAGATATTTAGTTTGTTTTGTTTGTATAGCTAGTAATTCTCAAATATTTTTTGTGAGTTCTTATATAAACATGTGAAATTTCTAAGCTTTTTTCAAGAATTTGATTAAAGGTCTACTGAAGATTTTCATATTAGCAGCAAATGAAAAGCCGCATATAGACCAGCTAAACCATTTAACAAATAAATAAATAATCGTAATGAATTTTAACTTATGTTGTATAATTAAAAGAATAGTTACATAATTTTTATTTCAGTTATAACATTTTTAATATTTTCTAGAAATAAAATTTTTTAATTTTTATATTTAGCGCTATTTTATAAAAATTAAATTTCTCACATATTATAAAAATATTTTCCCTTATCCATTATGAAAACAAAATATTTGAAAAAAATTAATTTTATTAAATTTAAATTGAGGGTGGCGATGGTCGAAGAAGTCTTCACGTTGACTACAAAACGAAAATTTTTTTCTGGGACAGACTCGTAAAAACTTCTCGCATTTTTTCTGATGTGTATTTATGTGGCTTTGTGTCAGTTGGTGTCGGAAGGTTTCAGTGGCGAAGGCACTGGTCACTGAACAGTAACGGATTCAGCTGTATCCAATACACAGGCACATCAGAACGTTCTCCTTCGTCGGAATTGTGAAGCACCGGCGAAGTAAAATAATTACTAAAAGTGACTACTAAAAACGAAACTTCAAAAATTGAATACGTCTCCTTGACATCAGAGACGCTACAACACTGCTGTAAAAACAAATAATGTGCAAAAAAACAGTGTTGTTAGACAGTGAAGCTTCACCTTCCAGCACAATGCACCGCATGTGTAGGTGTCATCTCCTGAGTGCTGATCCAAAAAAAAAAAAAAATTAAGATCTCAAAATAAACATAATTCAACAATAAAAACGAACGAAGAAATATGAAAAATATATAAAATATATTTATTTTTATTGATTATTTGGTATTGAAATAATAAATAAGAGGTTTTTAATTTTGAAGCATTTTTAAAGAAAACTGACTTTAGTGTGCGACTATAGTTAGGGGCTAAATGTTTTATAACTAACAAAGATGTACAAAGTCTTTAGCTAGTCTGCAACAGTTCAGCCTAATCAAGGATACTAGCATTTAAAAGATCTAGAACGGGACACTCGCTTGCCTTTGGAGCGAGCTAAAATAAAAAAACCTTAAATTTTCTTTTTTTCTAGGTTTTTTTTTTTGGAAATTAATCGCACTATGAATAGTGCAAAATGTAGCTTTTATCGATTTTTTGTTTCTATTGAATAACCAATAAACATAGTATCAGGAACGGGAGAAAATTTAGAAGTCCCTTCAACTGCATATAGAAAAATTAAAAAAAAAATTGCGAATTAGAAAACCATTTTAAAAAGGATTTTTTAATTAAAATAGAATAATATGGCTTTCCACTGATGGCTGTCATATTCAAATATTTGTATTACTATGATTTAGCACACGACATAGTTTGTTACAATGTTTGTTATAAAAATTTTCTTAATTTAAATTGTATTCATAGATATTTTTACATATAAATTTTAGGTTTTGGTAATAAATAAAGCGACATCTCCATTCCCAGAAAGATATTTCTCAATCAATTATTTAAATTTAACATGTATTTTTTGTTAAGTAAATTATAAATATTATGATATAAAATAGAGTCGTATATTTGATATGTTCTACATATTTTAAAGAAATTTCCAGTTTCCAGACCAATTTTCTGAAAATAACAAGCACCACAAACTGAAAGTACATAATTTTCTTAAAATTTTATCATTTCCTATAGAATATTAGATAAAAATCATTTGTTTATATTAATTTTCGATCCTGATAGACCTTTCTGTGGAAATGGCCATATATTAATTAATTAATTTTTTTTTTAAATAGTAAATGCACAACTTTTCAAGAAAATGTCCTATTGGATTCATATAACTTTTTAATAACAAAAAAGTGACGATTTCAATTGTATAATTATTGTCTTCCGACATAAATAATGCCTTATAGATATTTTTCATTACGATTTCATTCTTTTTAGCTCTCACCTCACCCCACACTCACCAGCCAAGTGACATATAAAATAAAAATAAAATATTAAAAGAAAAAAAGTTGTAGTAACTGATGAATGAAAACTTGCCACAAGTGTAAAGCCCACAAGACTTTTGGAAACGATTTTTTTTCATACATTTTTTTTTTTAATATTCTCTTTTTTTTGGTTTCTTTTTTTATTCATATCAAATTTGGAATTTCCAGAACAATGTGTGGGTATTTCGTCAACGTATTATGAACTCATTTAAAAATCATAAAAAATAAACACAAATTACTAAGGCTATTTATTATTAACTTTTAGTTATAATTTATTAATGAACAACAAAAAAAAGTAATAAAGTGTGCTCTTAAAAACAAAACAAAAATACATAAAATTAAATACAGCCAACCCCAGCCCTTTCTCTTTGTAAAGAAGTAACAGCCGGCTTCTGATGCTGACAGAACACTGCTGTAAGAGCAAACGGAATGAAGAGAAACAGGAACTTCCTGCTCTGCCTCGCCGGGGTAAGGCCGGTACTTCTAGGTACAAAGTCGCTGAGGTATCGGAGTACGCCGTCAGGGGAACAGCTTCGCAATGATGGCAATTGGGTAGCTGGATGTACATATTGCCTCTCGGGCATCACAACGATACCAAGTTTGAACCCAAGTGGTTCGGATGTAGATACATACATACCCTTCTACACACCTAACATTGATGCAACGCCTACTAATGATTGTGTGTTACATTCTTGGAAAAAGTTTATTGTAGAGAAATTCCAAGACTTTGAAGTGACAAAGTAGGGTTTATTTCTTACAAAACTCTGCGTTTGCAGCATCTCTGGTATTGCGTAGACGCTTTAGATTTAAAGCTAGACGAGTTTCTTGCTTTCCTGCGCTGCCCTTTTCATTTTCCAAATGCCGAATGCCAGCAAAAAAAAATTTCGTATTTTAGAAGTTCTAAAGGCTTTGAAAACTATGCATTGTACATTTAATAAGAAATGCTTACAAAAATTCTACCGAAATGCTCTAAAGTAAGTGAATACACTGTTTATGTCAGTATTAATGGTGCACAAGAAGAAGGTTGGTCTGATTGGAGACGGAAAGTATTTATTCCTATCAGCCTCTTAGTTCCCCATTATACTTTATGTCATTGTAGTCATATTATCTGTGGATCAGTACGTTATGCGTATGAGTTTATCTCATCCTTATATTAGAGAAAGTTCCGCGACCCAAGTTCCCTCTCCATTAAGGCCTTGATAAAAACGGGGGTCGGAACAAGTTTCTTTTAGCCACTTAATGCCTTCTGCATATTCATACCATTTAAACTTACTACTACAACAACAAACAAAAATCATTGTATACTGTCAAAATAATTCATACAATTTGGCATCAAACAGCGATAAATAGTCGGCCAGATGGACTTGTAAGTTCATCTGTTATATATTCGCCTTGGCACAACTTCTTCCTAGTACTACTGTTACTATTACCAACAGCTTCCCATTGCTGCTCTTAAAAGTTGGTCACAAAGTAGAAAAAGAAGCTACAGGTATTGCTGGCTAAAGATAATTAGGGATTGGTGAAAATTGATTTGAAGGCAGGTATAAAATGGTTACTATTAACGGCAAAAGTGTGAAGCTCACTCCAACTGGTCCGTTGATGAGCAAATTAACAGTTTGTCTAAATCGAAACCCAAGAAGAATGAGCCATTTTGTTCGTAGTTAAATAATGGTGGGAAAGAATTCTCATTTTATTTCTACTTTTTTTTTGTGTATTATTTCCCTAAAAGTCAACAAATATAAAAGAAATCTTTCTTTTGTGGCAGGCATATTTCCATTATTTAAAATAAGTGCATTTGCTGCTACTTTTTCTAACGCAGCTGTATACGACTAGCGGTGTCTAATTTGCTGCTATTATCTTTCTCAATGGTTGATTACATGACAAGGTCATGTATTTTTAAACATACATACGTACAAACACATGTCAATATTTCTTTTTTAATTCTTAAGTACATACTTACACAAATTTATTTCAATAACTTTTTAAAGAATTTATTTAATCCAAAGAAGTTTTAACACACATATGTACAAACATAATTCATATAATTCGTCTTTGACAAAAAACATTTCGTATTGTGTTAAAAGAAATTCCAGATTTAACATCTAAAATATTGTTTATGCAGGGAATAGTTTTTTTTTGTACGAGAAACGCATAAGTGGCAAATTTTGATTTGAGAAGAAAAAGAACATCAAACTGAGCCAACATTTTGCTCTAAAAAGTGAGTTCTGAATAATGGAATGCAATAAAAAGACGCACAGCAAGATATAAAGGCATATTTAGGCTGTAGTTTCGGTTCTGCTACAAATCAACTGATCTGCCACTTAACAGAACAACAATAGAAACTCAAGTTTCTTTGCTTTACCGTTACTGTAATGGGATGTGCTGTAATGGACTCAGGGAACTTGTTCACGGAACGTTCTTATTGCTACGCACAACGCATTCAGCATTAAGAGTTCTTTCATTTGTAATCGATTTGGCAGTGCATCGCAATACGAATTACAGAGAAAACTAATTTTTTGCCCTAAACTCTATGCAAAGGTCTTTCCTAGCAATTTTAACGTGGGAAGATTCAAATGGAATATGCTACACTGCTGCTCATTCCCATGGAGTACTAAAAAACCTGAAAACTAAATTTTATATCGCGGTCTGTTCGGTTTTGGTAAATGTTTTTTTTTTCAACCTACACCACCAGAGGAAATGAAGCGATATAATTTAATTTCCATTCATGAGATATTTAATTTATTTTAAGCTTTAAAATTTCTTTAAAATAACTTAACGCGCCGTTCAATTTCTTCAAATTCATTTAGTTGTTCATGTTACTTTTTACATGTAACATTTTTTTCCCCAATACGTAGGACGATTAAAAACAATAGTGGTTTTCACTCTTGATTGATGATTACAATTATTTTAGGTGTACAACGTACAACAATGCAAAGTGTCTAGTGCCGTTAGTGTCTATTTTAGTTAGTGTGTTGACTCTGCAACCAGAAGATCCGCTGTTCAAATTTCAGTTCATTAAAAAAATTGTATCTGAGCTCAAAGTCGGTATTTGAGGAAGATAACACATCGGTGCAGCTAAATTATAAACAAAATGGTTATCTTTTATACTATTTTCACACAGTCTGGAATTAAAGTAAAATTTGGTTTTACGATATAAAAATATTTTCTTAAATCCATGTTAAAACCTTTTTTAATCGGGTTTAAGTTGATTTAATGAAATGCAGCCTTCATTTTCATGTACTAACAGCAGTGCTACCAAGTTAAAAAATTTAAAACAGCTGGCAATTTAAATGGTAAAAGAAAAGAAAGTATTGGGTACAGCATAATGAAAAAGCTTTCGAGTTGTAGTAGGAAAAAATAAATTAAATTTTATTACACAAACTGTGCGTTAATACCTGATTTAATTAAACTTATAGTGTGAACACAAATCAGCTGTTTGTTAAAATAAGATTTTAACTTTTGGTGTGAAAATACGGTTAGCTTAAAAATTAATTCGTCAACATAACAGCTGAGACGCAGCAACTTTGCTTTATAAATTCTCACAGTCTTAGTGAAGGGCGTGAAGCTCTCAAATTATTTTTTTTAGAGCAAAAATATGTCTGACGCACTGACGCAAGTACACCATCTGTCTTATCTCTACACTATCTCTTCCCAACTACTTCCACTGCAAGCATTGCATATGAGGCTCTGCAACATTGCTTTAAAAATAAAAAACGTGCAAATGCAGAGATTTAAAAATAATGAAACTATCCTCTATCTATCCCTTGCTCACCTGTCATTTCTATCACTATCCCTTTCCTATAGAAAAAACACACTATGAATACAAAGCACATATTTTAAATTTGCTGACTACTACTGTTATCGATAAAAAATTTGTACGTGTCAAAAAAAATTTTATATGTTGAGAACTTAGCGGGTTATGCACAATGTCTAAGATTATGAACTTAGTTTTCTGACCATATATTTTTCTGTAGCTTTTTTTAAATGAAAATAAGGAGGCAACGCTGAAAAAAATGTAAATATTAACCCTGGACAACTATTGTGATATTAAATATAAAAAATAATATATAATAGATATTATAAATTAATTAAAAGTGCATTTACTTTTTTAGGCTTTTTTAGTGCTATAAATTATCGGGTATGTTCTGTAAACCGAATTCACAAAAATTTTTCGTTTTTACACATACATACACATACTTCGGCATTGAGGAATCACTCGTTTTTAAAACGACTCGATTTACAGAACAGGGCGGTATGTACATATATGGAAGAAACAAATTTTGTTTACATTTTTATATTTGTTTCTTTCTGACTTTTGCTGTCTCTTTCTATCAATTTTATATCAATTAATGAAAAATAAATAAAGTGTCATAAAGACTTTCAGGCCCTGATTCACTATCCTATACAATCGCACGATTCTCACATTGGAGAATGACAGTGAAGTCTGACCGAATTTACAAAATCGTTTAAAAATATATATATAGTATAGATAATTGAAAACTACTTTTTATTACCTGTGTCGATTTTCTGGAGATATTTTGTTTAGTGTCAACAAAATTCTCAGCTGTCTGGCTAAAATCACAAAAAAAAAATGTAATTTTAAGAACATTTTTATAAAGTTTTCCAAATCGCACGCCTTTTCAAAAAATCTAGCACACAGATGCATTTTTAGTCCGCACTACCTGACACATAGGATATTTGGCCGATTGTGCGATTATGTAGGATAGTGAATCACGGCCTTTAGAAACAGACATTTTCACACTTGTAAACATGCACAGCGTATTTACAATAGATATTCACGTTGCAATTAAACAACGTTGTAGAAAAATAAAAAATAGAAACAAAGCTTTAAGTTTGAAAGATAATATGTATATAAATTGTTGTTAAGCAACGTTGTGGAAAAATTCATATCAATATATTCTGTTGCTGTGCCTGCTGTTTATACAATATTTACAACACCAACAAGGTTTACAAGAGGAATTTACATGAATGACTGAAAAGCACTAATGTTGTGCTTCACTCTGTTACACATTTGCTACAATCTGCTATAAACAAACAAAATATATATGTACATACGTTAGGGATTTTATTAAGCAGGCCATTCAAAAGCCAAAACCCACACATTCAATAAACTCAGCAGTTAAAAACAAATATTGAAAAGTATTCACAAATCATACTTCCGTTCACTATTATTCTCTGTATTAAAATGATTCTAAAAATTGTTTTCTGTTGGCATATTGGTAGGTGTAATGAAAAAAATTAACACCAGGCATTATAAAGAGAACAATAAGACGTTATTTTGGCATAATTTCCAAGGAAACCAGACTTACATATACATACATACAGATGTATGTATGTATATAGCACATAAACACACAAGTATATAAACAGCTTATTTTTGTCAAAACATCAACAAGGTTAATTATTTATGGACGCAAATAATACATTTTTTTTTTGTAAATTAACAACGGAAGGAGGCTAAAGAAGAGCACCATGAACAAATTTATTTCATTTCCATGAATATTTGAAATCGTTCATTGCAAAGTGAAAGCTCTACTGCTATTAGCGGACATCTCTAATAAGTTGATAATATTTCCCACCATATGAATTATTGCGTTTCGTTCCTTTTAATGGATATCGCTACATAAAAGACATAACTTTTGTCGCAGGCTGTGGCCACTTATAAAAGCTTTCACTGTACATGATTAGTGTTCATTGCAGGTATCTGACAGAAGTATAAAGTTTTTAGGTTGCGAAAATACTCAAGACTCAAAAATTCAAAATATGCGCAACTGCATAGTTATGCTCCGTCGATCATTTCACCACCACTTCCTGACCATAAGGAGTATGAGGGTAATAAAATGGCGGACTATCTGGCCAAAGAAGGGCAAATTTGTCCCTAATTGGCCCAGAGCCATTCTGTAAACTTAGAAAAAGCTACAGAAATAATATTCTTAGGAGTTGGGAAGAGGGAGAAATTGCTGCTCACTGACATAATAATGCCGGCCAGCGTCAAGCCAAACGCTTCCGATCCCGAATACAACGATCTGAAATAGACTGCTTTCGCTGAATATAGCGGACTTGACCCTATTAACGCTGTACTTCACAGGCCATTGTAGCCTGAGGTACCACCTTAACAATTTTGTCGATTTTGTGAACGTGATACTGCCAATTCTGAACACATTCTCTGCGACAGTCCCGCGCTCCACAGACAGAGGTTTCACCATCTGGGTAAAATAGCGTTGTCTCCACACAAGCTGTGGAACACTAGACTCCAAATAGTGCTTGGATTTCTTAGAAGCCTTATGATGGGGGTCTAATATGAAGGCGTCTTCTCAACGCTATCCTCTTCCAACTAGTTCTGCTGCAATGTGTTAACAAATCTCCACTACATCAAAAAACCTTCGAGACTTACAGTAGCTAATTTCAGTTTAATTGGATTTGCGTAGGGGCCAAATTACGGTATACGAACGAAATTTTTATACATTTTAATAAAATTTTGTTTGAAATTTCGATTCGAATCGAATGCCATAATTCGGCCACAGGTTTACCCTTTTTTTCTCAAATTATTCAAATAAAACTAACACCACTTACCGCTGGCCACAAAATATCTACCATTTGGATAACTTTATTTAGAAATAGCTAAAGCCCGGTGTGCTTCGCTACACATATTTAAAAAAATCATATATATATAAAGCGTATGTTCAACTTATATTGAAAAAACTTTTTTTTTTCTGAAATAAATGTTAAACTTCTCTGATTATGACGCAATTATCGCAAATACATCATAATGAATCAAAAAGTCGATATTGAATTTTTTTTCTCGCTTATGGTCTTCTACAATATTTAGAAGATTTTGCTTTAACAGTTTTCAAGATATATATTTAGTTTGTGTGGAATGTACCATGCCCACTGAATAATTCTGTCCACTTTTTTACTAATGTTTATTAAGTTACTCAGACCAAATGCAGAAAAATAAAATTTAACTGTTTTCAAGATATAATGAAATGAAAATTTATTTTGTGTGGGACGTCCAGTTGGAATTTTTAATATTTATATAGCCTATAGTTTCTATATATCGGAATACAGAGGGATCCTGTGAAAATTTCAAGAAAATCGATTCAGCCCTTTAGCTGTTCATAAGGACACATACATACTTACATACAGCCATATGCACATACATACATGTGATTTTTTCTATATAAAAACTAACCGCCGTATTCATAAAAAATTTTGAGATACATTTACATAGGTATATTGATTGAATTTTGTATGGAAATTTATCTACAAAACATTTTGTAAATCAAAAAAAAAGATGATTATGAATATGGCAGTAAGATATTAAATAGTTATGGTCATATTTACAAAAAAAAAATGTGTTTTATTAAAGGGTTATGATAAGAATTACCATATAAGAAGTTCTTTATAAACCAGAAATATTTTTATGCAGACATTTATTATTTTGCAACACACATTGGATATTTTGTTGTTATCGAAGCAAAATTATGAATTATTTGTTTTCAATCATAGAAAGTAGGCGTTCATATTCGCCCAAAGAATATATCGAAATGCAATTTCTAATGGAAATTTCAGTCAGCTATTCCGAGATTTAGTCAACATTCTGTTTTATGTTATTTTAGGCTTAGAATTCCAATACTATTAATTGTTTTTTCGGCAAGACTACTTACTCCATCTACCAGTGCTTTTGCATTTTTGTCTCTCTGACTGTTTGTCTGAGAACTAAACGGTCGTGTTTTTTCAATAATTTACGTGGGTTTTCATTAATAATACACGTTTGTGTGTATGAAGACGTATATACATATGTACGTGTTAATGCTTAAATTTGAGAATGGGTTTCTAAAAATGATTACATACATATACATATATATGTATGTATGTATGTATTACATAACTGTGTATACATACTCTGTACACAGCTATTTCACTTTATGTCCTGCGTGGGTTTTTCATTCATGAATTTCAGTTAACTTGCTTTTGGCCAACAGTCATTATATAGACATTATATACTTGTAAATGCACATGTACACATACACTCACACATAGTGTGTATATGTATATGGGCGCAAACACATTCACACAAATTTCCGATAAGAATTTTACTCTAAAACACTAAATATGTATATGTTTGCACGTGCATGTGTGTGTTTGCCTGAGCATTGGTACGTATGTGTGCATGCGTAAGTATGAAATGTGAATGTAAATTTCGTTTTCACGACTGTGGTCTCGCTCCCTTCAGCACCCGTCAACCATGTCTTTTTTACTACTTTACGGGCCCAACACGTACACATAACAACTTTTGTAGAGTTTTAAAGGATACAAGTTGTGCGCAGGCGACATTTTGTTTAAATTGATGGAACACATACCCATACACATTTGGTCAGTACTTTGGCTTTGCATATACAATACATTTGTATGTACATACAAATACACACAAAAATCCAAAAACACACATACATACGAGTGCATACATATATTTATTGGGGTAAATATTTTTAGTGCTTATTTTGTAGACTTCAACTAACACGCGCCTGTATTTGTTTTTGATATCCTTGAAATAAGTTCACCTTGTTTATTACTGCTGTTTTCCTCCTTCATTATTTTCGTTGCTTCTCTTGCTTGCTAAATTGCAGCTGAGGCCTCTGTCGTAGTTAAGGATGTTGTTTTTCTTTTGTGGTTCTTTTTTTCGCAATGCTTTTGCTTTTGAAGTATCAGGGTCATGGATATAAATTTAAATTTGTTTTTGGGGTCTCCAAAGCAGAGAAATTATTGTGTTTTCCATTATTTATTTTTCTATTTTTCTTAAATCAGTTTAAAGTTTTGTTACTTTATGTGAGAACAAAAGAGTGGACGAACGAAAAAAGAGCAAGCAAAATTTAAATTCCTGTGTTATTATTGTGAATACCAAAGTGATGGATGAGTAACTGAAGCCTCAAAGCAGGATACATAGGATACCTCCATATATACTTATATTTTAAAGAAGAAATGTAGCCAATTTTATGTACATATGTATGTATGTATGTTATACAAATAGATAAATTAAGCAAATATGAATATCTATGCATATCTACAAAATATAATTGGATAAAATTCTGACTTGTAGCAAAATTACTCAATGGATGAAAATCAACAACATATTACAATGTAATTTAGAAGATACATAAATAAAAAAATTAATTGTATGCTGGAAAAGTGAAACCTCTTTGAAAATTGCAAACTTTGCACAAAAAGCATTCAGCCCTTCATTAAATTACATGTGTAAATTAATTGAACTTAATGTTCTCCACAAACTATATATATATATATATATATATATACAGATATATATAGAGTACATCCGTACTATGTACATACATGTATATGGTCACCTGAAATGCAAAAGAGCATAACAACAAAAAAAATCAAAAGAGAGTTTTCAATGGATATTGGTACAGTTCATCAAGGTAGACGTCTTAACTAATTTTTAGCTTTCTATTTCTAAAAATAACCTCTTTATTAAAGAAATGCAAAAGGTCGTAACAAAAAATGATTGTTTTTCACAACTAAAAAATATGCCAAAAATGATAAAAAAAAAATGTCAGGTATGCAGTACTATTCTAAAATAGTTCCCTTATTTTTTGTGTAGAAAAATTAACTCATAATTTTATTTGGAAAAAATCATATTTGTAACTTCAACACTTTTCATTTTATTAAGTTTTTTGTGTCATGTAAAATTTTCAAGTGATTATAGCCCCTTTTATATTTTAGGTGATGATATGTAGATAGATATAAAAACGGTGTCTCAGTAAGAAAGTACTTTTTAAATATAATGTCACTTTTTTTTGTTGCGCAGGTGGCAACTCTGAAATTTGTCATCTGTCACATATTTATTAAATATCGGGTTTATGCGAATAAACTAGAACGAATTCCTGAGCTCAAATCTGAGATCCAACGCATCATCGGCAGAGTTGTATGATAGTGTAGCTTCACCAGATTTCACTTCAGCTTCAGCTTTCTCTAAATATCACTCTCTTTTAGTTCCAGCACAATGCATCGCATGTGCTGTAGGGGTCATTTCCTTAGTGCTGGGCCAAGATAAAAATAAATCGCTCGTCGTTACTCTGATAGAAGTCGTTACTCTGCTGATATCATTACAAGGTATAGTCTCCAAACTTATTCTACCGTAGATTTGGGTCGGCGCGATTGCCACACCCGTAATTACAAATAGCTGGGCCAAAGGAACTACTATGCGGGAATGTAGTATGTAGTACTGCAGTCTTTTGTAACGAATATCAGTTTAAATTTATTTTAAATACTTTGAAATGTCTTTCAATGGAAAGTGACAAATCGGTAGATAATTTTTATTTCAATAAATACAATCAAGTGTTTTATTTATATCGCATTTCAGCTTGCCACTAGAAATACCTAGAAAACTCTTGAATTTTCGGCCATTTGATTGTGTTTAATGGTTTTAATGCATTTCCAGGAAATGTTCCCACTTGTTGCTTTTCCTCGGCACACAACTGTGTGCATATTTCAAGTCAATGTAGCGATTTTTAAAATTCATAAATATCTCGAACCTTAACGCCCCTACATATAACCGCTAAATTGGCATCAGTGGACGCAGAGAGTACCATATAAACGTACGTTCGTATGCATATATTTATGTGTATAAAGAGGTTTTCATTTCGGTATACTTAACTGAACAATATTTGAATGAATCGGCACGCATACTGATACATATGCATAAGAAAAATATCAATGAACTTATAGAAAAAGAGGGAAAGAAAATAAATTCATAGAGAACTATTAAGAATGAGCGAAGAGGAGACAAAAGAGCACAAGTAATACAAACATTTAATGTTGAATGTGTATCTCATAAAATACACGCTACAAACTTACATAAATGCAAAAATTAAATAATACAAAAAAATCTCTACACGGGTTGAATGAATAAAAACATGGAGACATTTGTTACTGAACAACACACATGCAGGCCATCATACACATCTATATATTCAATCCCATACATGGCTGCCAGATACTACTTGAACAACTCGAACTGAGGTCGACCAAAATCCCCCCCTTGAGGAGAAAAAGCAGTTTTTGTGAAATTAGTTATTTACTTGAAAATAATAATACACATAAAAATAATAATACACTCGCATGATTTCAAGGGGTTTAAAGCATCACAATTGTCGTGTAGTGAAAATAGAAGAACACAAGAAATTAATAAAATTATGATGATATTGCTTTAGTGATTAAAAGTTTCAACGACTGAAATATAAAAAATGGTCCTATTATGGAATTCAGCTGACGAAATACCACTTGCAATGTTAAGGCACAGAAACAGTAGATTTACTGCTCGATATATCATTTGGTGTATTCAATTCTAATGAATTCTAGATTGGTACATTCATTAACGGTACATGTGCTCGCAAAAACGTACCTCCAAAGATATGGATTGGCACACGCATGTGCGGTACATGTGCTGCACACTCACTCTCAAATCCATACTGTGTTCCACTTTGCGACGATGCTCAAGAGAGTCAATAGAGTTGACTACCCTACCGTTCCCAATGAATATCTTCTCATTATTCTGGACACGGCCGAGTAATTTCAAAATAGCCTTTCAACCATATATGAGAGTTGTATTCCATTTTCCCTTGGATATAAGGTAAAATAGTAAGATCAGTTGAAGTGAAGTATGTTGTGCAACGTCTTAAAACGCTGACGCGCTTGCATGATTATCTAGAGACCTGAAAAATGTGCACATTCCATCGAACATCACACTGAATTTTCATGCTAAGAACATCATTAGAATTATCATTACTAGAATGAATGACCATAGCAAATACTACTGTCATATGCCAACGGAGTGGATAGGATTGGAAGTTTCTCATATGTGATTAAAAAATAGATTAGGCGAAAAATGGAGTGTGCCCTTGCATTAATCTTGAACTCATTAGATGAGATCCCGCCTATAACAACTGTTATAGCGTGATCCGTAAGAAAGGTCAAATGTGCTCCATCCCACACTCTATCAAAGGCTTTAGGATTAAGCATGAAACTGCTGTAAAATTTGGTAACAACAGCTTGAATAGCCTGTTCGGTAGGTCGATTATGACGACTATAAAACGGACGTAATTTACGAACCACGTTTCTCAAGCCCGAATTTTGATAATTAAATTCAATGATTTTCAAGCGCTGTGCGCTTTTGTCTTTTCTTGCGGTAATCGGGATATTTAGGTGTTTTAGACAATGCTTAGTTTTGGTCCAGATTACACTGTACCAATATATAATTTTTTATGGATGAAATATTTTGAAAAAATATGTATTACACTTTGAATCCATTTCATTAGTAACAGTTGTATTCGGGTATAACAATGAAATGTGGCAGCCCCGATTTTACTAAAAATATTTATGCATGAGAATATGTGATTTTAGTTCAAAAAAGAGAGAAACAAGTATTAATTATTTCAGTATTGTTTTTGTTTTTGTTTCTGATAAGGGTTTTTGAGGTTCAAATAAAAAGAAAGGAAAATTATAGTACATACCTGCTAAAGTAACGTTCACATTTTTTTTGTAATGAGCAGCTCAGTCAGCACAATAGCAACAGCAACAACAGATTATGCACTCTTAATACTCTACACTCTTTTTGGACTTTTTTTTTCTATTTTGCTTTTAAAGTAGCAAAGCAAAAACACAAAAACAAACTTGAGCACAAACATATTCATCAACAGAATGTTTGGCTGTTGAAAAATTATTGGATGAAAATCACTTTACTCGTGGCTGTAGTCGTTAGCGGTTTGTTTTTTCCTCTGTTTGTATTTAAAACGTATGGTAACGCTCTGATGGTGTGCCTTGGAAGTGAAAAAGAAAAATTAATTTACATAAATTAAAGTCAACAAAATATAATAATGAAATAATTAAGAATAAATGTTTTCTAAAGAATTCTATAAAAATAGTTAATTTTGTTACACAGTGTTTTATATTGAAAATAGAAAGTGTTTTTCTTTTCCAAAAAAAAAATACCTATACCCATGTAATGAAATACATAAAAAATTCTCCAAAACAAATTAACAAATAAAAAATTGTTTAGTAGGTACTGCACCCAACTACAAAAAAAAAATACATACACATCAATAACAAAATATATATATAGGGAAAAACATAAGAACCTGTAGCAAAGCTGTTTTAATAAATTAAAATTGTGTAGAATTTTAAAATCGCATCTTCGTTTAATTCAAATAATATTGAAGCTTTACAACGGTGTTGAAGAGTGCACCCTACACTTTCAAAGGACAAGAAAAAAAATTATAAAAAGCCATGAGTAATGTCAAGTTGAGACATAAACAACTAAAGAACGTTCAGTAAAAAGGAAAAAAAGTAAATAAATAACAAAATAGACACAAAATATTAAGCAAAAAAAAAAGAAAAAATGAATGCACTCAGCCCAACAACAGCAACAAATACACAAATAATGTTTCTTGTCGTCATTTGCCTCTGTTCTCTCTACCGACAATTTTTGTTATTGTTTAGAAATTAGAAAATGACAAATTGTTGATGAATTTCCTAAGATAACAATAATGTGCTAAAATAAACTTAAATCTTATACAATAATAACAACAACAACAACAAAACACACATCACAGCACAGCATAATTAACAAATTTACACCCGAAAGAAATACACCATTCAAAACAAGTCAACAAGAAAAGATAAAAATTCACAAAGTATTTGCGTTTTGATACATAGTTTGTGTGGAAGTGTGTAAGTGTCTCTTTTACAAAAAGAAAAAAAAATAACAAAAGCACATTAAAAAAAAGGAAACAAACACAAAATGCCTGAAACGGAATATGAATTGATTAGCAAAGAATGGTTACAAACGGAATTGCGTACCGTTTCCAGTTCCTCTGCGTTGCGTGATGCCAAAGATTTAATAATATTAGATTGTCGCAGTTCGAATGAATTTAGCGAGTGCCATATACGATCGGCTGTTAATTTTTCCATACCTAGCATAATGTTGAGACGTCTAGCTGCTGGTAAAATCGATCTACTGTCCACCATCAAATCACCCGATCTTAAAGAACGCATACGAAATGGCTACAAAGTTAGTTTATTTGTGCTCTATAATGATGTGAGTGCAGTAGGTGGCCCACAGACTAACAACAGCAATAATGATTTATCAGCTGTCCCCACTCTTTTACTATCATCACAACAAACTTCCTCGATGGATGTATTAGGCGGACTTAATGTTGGTTCTGCTTTAGGTAGTCCAGATTCAACTATAAATGTTTTACATAAACGTTTGAAACAAGATGGTTGCCGCGTGGTCGCCTTGCAAGGTAAGTTCTACAAAACAACTTATCACACAAATTGGGTCAGTCAACATATGTACATAAAATCATGAATAGTCGCCGTCTGTTTGAAGTTAAAATTAAAGGTTATTGACTTGTTATCATAATACACATTGTCGGAATATTTATTTTTGTTCATCTTTTTAGTATAAATAGATTTAAAAGAAAATTTCTGTAGGGAACAATTATTATGATCGCACATGTTTTCGCCTTTTTTTTACTTTTTATGGCCGCTATGTTTACTTTAAATATTTACACGCTTTTAAATTTTATAGAAATGGGAAAAATTTAATGTTTTTATTCAAAATCGAAGAAAAATGTTTCTTCCTTGGTCTTTTTTATTGGAATTTTACTAATATATAATTCCTATAAAAAATGTTTGTAAAAGCTACTTAGTTTTTTATGGTTATATGGTATATGTACTCAACAATTCTCAAACATGTTTTGGGAGTTTTTATATAAACATGTGAGAGTACTTTAAATGTTTACACAGTTTTAATAAAAAAAAAAGGAAAAAGGTTTTATTATCATTAATCTATGTAAAATCTAACTCGCTCATTCATAAAAATTTTTCGAAATTATGAAAGGTTTAAAAAGTTTGTATAGAAATTTGTTTATTAAAGCTTTTTTAAATCAAAAATTATTTTATGAATACGGCAATAAATCTATATAAAAGAGTAACGTTACCGACTGGCTCATCAATCGGCTCTCCTCTAGTAGACTCCTCTTTCGATGTTTATATCCAGTAAGAAACGATTTTTGTATATTCTAATGCTAAGAGGGCAAAAAGGGTAAAACCGATAAACTCATATCTCAGAAACTAACACAGATATAATAAAAATTACAAAAAGAATAGTGCTTTTAGTGGGCAAAACGGTTAAAAAAATTAGTTTTGGTACCTCTCTTTGCAACCATATATCTCCAAGAGTACTGCACATATATCAAAAATTTTTTTTCCGTAATCTTTCCTTCTAGAAAAAAAATTCGTACTTTTTCGAAATTCTAACATACATATCGCACCCTAAATACAAAAGTGACACAACTCAAAATTTTCCAAAATGTACTTTTTTCCGTAAAATAATTCACAGTACACATCTCTAACTACTTCAAAAATTTCTTTCTCATCACTGTTTTCTTTAACTGGAAAAATACCGTTATGTCTGTTTTTATGTTAATTGCATTGCTTACGCACGATCAACTAAAAAGACCTATTTTTAGGTCTTAAAGGGTCATAACTCAAAATTATACTTTATTTCCACAAATATAATATAAAATTAAAAAAATTTTAGCAAAACCTTCTTCGAAATAGACTTCTTTCATAATGGAACCAATTTTATTTTAAATATTACAATCATTTTTGCATAAACAGTTTTTTGCCTCTCCTGAAAATTTGAGAATTTTGAGTTGTGCCGCTTTTGTATTTAGGGTGCGATATATGGGGTAAAATTGTACCTTTGTATTTTTATGCCATTTAAATAGTGCTTAGAGGACCTCGGTAGTCTAGTGAGTAGTGCGGGAGTTTATCAGTTGGGGTTCTAGGTTCGATTTTCTCGCAGAGGCTCTGGTACAACACGTGAAAGTTTTTTCGTAACAGGTATCACAATGGGAACACAGTAAATTGGACTCAAGGGGGCTGGAACCTACACATCCAGCAACCTGCAGACCTAACCTAAACCAGGGTACCTCAGTAGCCTATTGCTTGAGCATTAGTCTTATCAATCTGGAGGTCAGGGATCGATTCCCGCCTAGACACTGGGTGTTTCTTGTGGTATCACAATTGGCCTAAGTTCTGGCTGAAGTAAGGCGTTCTCCTTCGGGGAGGGTGCGCCACCTAACCTAACATAAATAGTGCTTATGAGGTAAATTTTTTACTATTTTTATACACACCCATTGGGTATCAAAATAGAGGAGTCTTTGAAGGGAGCATAAAATATAGCAAAATCTCTGCAAAGACAATATGGCGAACGCCCAAAAAAAGTGGGCCACTACTTTATATGCAGCCCCGTGATATGGGCATCAAATTAAAAAGATTTTTGAGAAGAGAACATAAAATCAAATATAATCACTATAAACATAATATCACCGACGACTATTTTTATACACTTTCATAATATAGGTATCAAATGAAAGGATTTTTTGAGAAGAAAACTAAGTGGAATTGGTACTTTTCGGAAAACTGCTTTTACACAAATGTACCTTTTTTATTTTTTTGGAAAACGACCTTTTTATATATTTGGTTATAGTTACAATAAAAATGGGAAAGATTTCATAAGATGGTGTGGCGTAGCGCAGCGCACCGGGTTAATCTAGTTAAAATCAATCAGCACTGACTTGTGGTATAATTTTTCGCTTCTTTTGCTAGGGATATATAAAAATATTAATTTTTAATCGAAAATTAATCCAAAGAAGATTCATCAACACAAATTAGAACTCTCATAAATTATAACTGTCCATAAATTTGTACTTTTGATGAGATATTTTTTATTTATAAAAAAACTATATTAATAAGAAAACTAAATTTTTATTTGCAACAGTTGCGTTAACAGAGTCACCAATGTTAAGAATTTGGGTGTTGAACTATCGGAGAGTTGCGGTTATCGAGAATTGCGTTAACCGATGTTACACTGTAATTTAATACTCTATTATTCGTATTTGTGTATCTTATCTTTTACAATAGTGGAAATATAACAAGTTTGTACTTTTAATTGACAAAATAGCAGTATGAACGTACATATGTATGTATGTGTGGATGTGCATTTATAAATATTAAAAATAATAATAATCAAATAAAAAAATTTAGAAAAAAACTAACTTTATCAATGAAAATGTATAATAAATAATTAAATAGGCTTTGGAAGTGAATTTGTTGCTGGAGGTAAAAGTGCAAACAAACTCTCATGTTCCGTTCAATTTTGCACTTAAATGAGATAAGTGGGGAATTGCTTTGAAACATACAAACGTCCAGACATACATACATCTACATATATATGTATGTATATATTAAAATGCAAGTGTGCTACAGATAATAATACTGATAACTCTGCTCTTCAAACTCGCAACAACACAATTCACTGTCATTCATAACGCAGTTAAGGTTTTTTTTTATTTTTCTTTGTTCTGTTTCATTTGGTAGATAAAGTTGTAGCCGTTCTACTCGTGTATCAATTCATTCATATTGAAAAGTAATGATTAATGGAATAACGAAATTAATGTACGTCGAAAAAATGACACATAATCGTTTCCCTTTGCAACAGAAGGAGAGCAAATGAAAATAATTTGTCGTATTCACAGAAATGTGTATCGTGTTTGAAACATCAATTTGCTGTATGTTTACTGGGAATGAAAGTTTTGTTCGTACAATTATATTGAAAATAATAAAAGCATATTTATTTTTGATTTCAATATACTCTGGGGGAAAAAACAAACGCATTTAAAATTTTGTTTTTGTTTTCAATGTAATTCAGCGACCGACCGATATCGTTGTCCAGGCAGTAAATATTATTTGGAGCTAGAAATTAACAAGAAACATTTATGGGTCGATTATGGATTGCAACGGAACTTCAGTTGAGTGCCTGGGGGCAACCATAAATTTGACAACTGGAGATAATGTAGTATTGATCTGCATGACCTGCATTACCAATTTTAGCAACTGGCAACTGAACAACAGTTCGGTTGCAATCCATAATCGAGCCATTAATTTCAAAATTCACTCACTTCGTAGCAGCACAAATTATAATTGTTTCTATTGTTTTTCCGAAATTTGTATGAAAAGCACAACAATGTATATGAATGATGAAAAGAACAAATAAGACCCGTAAAATATACTGTTATGTGTATATCACCATTTAAGAGTAGTGTTCATAAAAGTTGAGTATTTCATTTATGAAAAACGAAGAATGTTTAAAAAGTGCAATTTTGTTTCTATAATTTTTTCCACCAGTGTATTTACTAGTTCCGGCCAATGCTGCGCATGTATAGGGGTCATACCCTGAGTGCCGGTCCAAGAAAAAAAAAACAGTCAAGAACTTAATATCGAAATATTAGGTTAGGTTTCGAAGGGTGGTGTCCCACAGTACCACTGGAAGAATGTTTTTTAATTCACTAATCTAAAAAACGACCCCAGTTTGAAAGCTCTACAATTTGAACAATTACAAGAAACTTATGTCAATAATTCTAAATTATTATATAATTTTGTGTGATTTAATCTCTAAATAAATATTTTAATAAAATTTTATTTTATAAATATAGCTTCTGATTAAAAATACAATAAAATTTCGTTAAATTTTTGGTATTCGAAAAGGTGAACAAGTGGCAAACATAAACACCGCCGGTTTTAATTGGTTCACGTTGTCGCGAGTGCACTGTAAACACTTTGGTATTGCTTATTTTGGAAATAGCTAATTGTTTGTTCACTTGCCCAAACGAGACCGAAAAAAAGTCTGAGCTGTTTCGTGTAAGAAGATCAAGAACAGTACTCTCCCAAAACGTTTCTCATTTACCCAAATTTTGTGTATGGGAACGCTTTCTGGTAAGATTGTAATCCCGCTGGTGCCCTTGTTAGAATAACGAAACATACCTATTATGTTTTCTTTAAGATAAACGAAATATATCATAATAATACTAATAAAAAAACGGAAAAAACTACCGACCGACTATTTAAATTAAAATCAACCAGATGCTATTAATTTACATGTCATTCCATTATAAGAGCTATTTCTCATTTAATTTTGTATATGTTTTTAACTACAAATATAACAACAACAAGAAATACACTACTGTTTTTACGCATCTCACAATTTATAATAAAAAAAAAAATTAAAGCATTTGTACGCCAGGCCAGGCCAGACCAGAGCAGAGCGGAACAATCCAATACAAGCATGCAACCAGTTTAATTTTCCATATTATTGTAGTTTTTATTGTTTTTTATATGTTCCTTTATTTCTTTCTGGGACTACTTTAATTAATAAAATGCAACCACAATTTAAATTAAGATGATGTTGATTATGACCATGATGATGATCATGATGATGATGATGATGATGATGATGATGATGGGAATGATATTATTACTCATTCACATCTTGCATTTGCATTCGCTGTACGATTGTCAGTTTAGTGCACTTTTTTTGTTAGTTTGCAGTGAGTTTGTCTGTTGTTTTTTTTTTGTCCGTCTTTTCGTTCGTCTGGCTGTCTGCTTCTGGTATATTGATAAAAGGAAAAGCAGAGTATTTCTGTAAATAGAATTTTATTACAATTATACGAGTAACTTCCGTTCTATAAATTGTTATACACAATTTCAAATTTGTCTAAATTGTCTGCAAGTTTGTATGTATTTGTACTAATTAAAATAGGCTTCTGTATAATTTTTTGTGCAACTATCACTGGCGAAATGGAAGCAATATCCCTCGTTAAGGTAAAATAATTGCACTTAATTAATTTCCAGTCGTGTTCGAGTGCCTTTCTATTCCCATACAATCGTTTCTTACCGATAGATGGAGTGATTTTTTTTCCATTTGGTTTTCCAGTACAAAAAAACAAATTCGTGCCATGTGGCAATGCCAAAAATGCTCATTAAGGTTTGCTTGCCATTTCATTAGACCTAATGCCGAGTACACACTTGGCATTTCTTTGTTGTCATTTTGTGACGCCATTTTTGAAATGTGTGCAATCCGTCCAATGACGTTCACATTAGAAGACTCATCTCTGTTGTGTCAATGTGGAACAACAGTGTTTCGTCTCTAAATGAATGAATTGTGATATAATGTCATTTATTTACTTTAGCAATTTAGTGACTTGTTCAATATTGTTTGTTAATATAGAAATGGGTAATCGTGAAATTATTCAATGGCTAGCGTATGTTTGACAATAATAAGAAAAAAAAGCGGTGGGAAGACAAGGACTTAATATGGACACCGCCAATGAATTCTATACCTCTCTTTATTCCACTTTTCGAATGAAGGATTCAATATTTCGAGTTTATGTCGGCAATTTAATTCTTTGCCTCACTCAATTGGTTAACTTTTCTTTAAATTTAAATGCAATAAAGCAGAAAATTCTTGTTTTTCTCAATTCTTAATATTCTTATACATATAGATACTTAATATTTTCTTATTCAATCATTTTATTAAATTTTGTTATTAGTCTTTAAAGATTATTAGCTAAATTAATTGGTTGGTGGATGCATTTGAGGAGGATGGAAAATTATGAAAAATTTTTAATAAAAACAGGATATTTTTCATTACAATATAAAAATATTCAAACACTTTTCGAATATGCCTTTTGTTAAACAACACAAAATGTTTCTTTTCCATATAAATTACATAATTTTACACCTGTTTTATAATAAAATTTACAAAATTAATTTGTTATAAGCTTTTCCATTATTGTGGTTCGTGAATGCAAATAATCAAACGAGCAAATACAAGCATCAGAAACAGCTGATTAGCAGAAGCAGCGAATTGCAGTGATGCATTTACGAACAGGTTCGAGTACTCACGTGCAATTTCTGCCTTTTGTCAAGTAAAATTGATGGTCAGCGGAGCGTATGTTTGTGTTTGTAAAGATGGACGAGTAAAACAAAGTTAAGATTGGAAAATTAGAACCGGGCATATAACTGAATCATACAATGGAAAGAGTTCGCACAATTCTAATTCAAAACGTAAAACAGCAATTTTTCATGCCAAAACAAATACATTTTCTAATACACAGAGCTTTATCACGCAACAAACACCCAGTTTATAATATATGCACAAGATTTAAGTTAACCATATACATCCTTGCTTTAATTTCCCTTGGTATAACTATTTATTTAACCACTACTGTTCAGCATTTAAGTATGAGCGCGTGTGTGAGTTTGCGAATGCAGGCATACATTAAAATTTTGCTCATTAAAGTTAAATAGCCTTGCCAGGCAGTCATACAGGTCGGACTGACTTTACAATGAAAACCCTTTGGAATTCTTATTCTCATCTCCCTCATTTTTATCAATTTTCTTTTCTGATTCTCAGTTACTCTTAGTCGTACTTAGTGTCAATAACCGCTTAGTTTTAGTCATGGCTCTAAAAACTGCGGCAAAGCAATATGCCTGCCTCCTTAGTTATGATACTCAGGCCACTAATTTCAATGTTGTACGAATATAAACGTCATCATCATCCTCGACAGCAAGATCTTGAGAACGCCAGTGCGTATGTGTGTAACGTATATATGTATGAATGTATGTATGTTTGGGCGCTGCAAAGATTGAAGTACTTTTATGTTTTTTCACTGCCTGCTCCATATGATGAGCAGCAGTTAATTCGCAGGCACATGCGTATATTTCTTGTTGTTTTTAGTGTTGCTCTGGCTGTTTGCGTGTGTGTGTGTGCTTGATGTTTACGCATCAACAGGTCGTTGTTTGTTGTTTTATCAAACATACATATATCCATACATACTCGTTATTCGTACATTCCTTTACTTTGCACCGGGTTTATTTCACATTCTTCTTTTTCCATACACCATTGCAACACACCACCAGCCACCTCCACCTTTACCTTCACCGTCGACAACAATCATACGGCCAAACAACAGCACACCACAATATCAGGCTTCTGTGTTAAAATGTACGAATTATACAAAAATAAGGGGAAAAATATACTTTTCGGTGGGATGTTAAATGTACCAAATGTATTTTATAGTTGTAGATTTTAATAAAAATTTAAAATATTTTGTGAGAATTCAATGATTTCACTGAGACTTTTCGTTTAGTACCAAATTTACATTAGAGACATTGAAAGCCAGAAATATTTTGAATTCTCTTTTGAAGTCTCCCAAAGCTATTACAGTTCCGACATTAGCAGGAAAGAAAATTGCCGAAAGTGAAACGAAAAAATGTTCGGGTACATACTCTGCCTCTCACTCTCCTTGCCGACAAACTTCGTCGGTCTGTTGTGCAATGTCACAATTGTAAAAGGGAGCTTAACAATAAAACAATGTCCGTTTGAGCTTGCGATTCAAGATAATAAGGACTACTTAAATTGTATCAAGTGTTATTGTAGAGGGCGAGCAAAAGTGTTCATATTATAATTAACAACAAATACACGATCTGTCCTCATTATGCCAAGCTAGCAATAAGCTAGAAATAGGACGGCTCACACTCTCATGATCATACGGTTCAAGAAATTAACTTGCAAGCAACAACTGCTTTCTCCATTTTTACTCTCAAAACTGTTGATGCTCGAAGTTGTTGGAGTAGGAACTTGCACCTATTTTCACTTCTATATAATGTTATGGATATAAATTATTATTACAAAATCAGTCTTCAATACCAATAATAAATAATGGTACCATATCTCTTTCATACTCGGACTCCTCAAATGCTGTTTCTCCAATTCGTTATTTCTACACTTACGACCGTTGCTGCTGTTGTTTTTATTATTATTATACAGTGGAGTTCTGTTATAACGGTTACAGAGAACAAATTCTCCGGTCCCAACAGCTTTGCATTAGTATTTCATACATAATAATAAGGTTATATCCAACTCCGGTTATAGCTAATTGTCGTTTATAACGAACTGTTTTTTAAGTTCTCTCAAAACAAAAGTGTATGGGAATTTATACGGTTATAACGAACAAAACAAAATCATTAATTTTTTCTTTGGCGTATTTGAAACTTTAAATTATTTATTTCATTTTGGTAACACTATCAGTTGCTCTCTTAAGCCACGTTCAGACTTGGCTAATATTTGATGAAAAAACGTAACCACTGTTTTCAACAAATAATTAGTTAATATTTCGCAGTTTATAAAAGTTCAAATGGATTGAAGTAATAAGTTAATGAAAAACTATGGTATTTCTTCTAAAGATGAAGACCTGTTTCAAATCAAAAGTATTTTTAAAAAACTTCTTAAAATTTCTGCAATATTCTTTCTTGTTGAGTTAGAGTATTATTTAAATAAGCTTGAGATCTTATATTATTTTGTGTTTTAAATTTAATAAAATTATTTATTATCAGTATTTTTAAATACTAAAAAAATTTACAGTATTTAGTGGTTACGATTTTCTGGTCAAATATTTTCCAAATGTGAATGTAGTTTTAGTTAAAAAATTAATAATAAATTTAAACTCGGCGCAACTAAAAACTGTCAAAAGCTCGAAGATATAAAAGAAATTCCATAAATATAGCTTTAAAACAAAACTTAAGAAAATAAGTGAAATATATGAATTTCCAAAGTTTACAGTTTCAACAATTCAAAAAGAAAAAAAATACATAAAAAAAATTATTGAATAAAAAATAGTGAAAACTACCAATAAAAAACTATTTACTCCAGTAATAACGAACAAAATGGCCTGGTCCCGCGGAGTTCGTTATAAGCAAACTTCGCTGTATTATGTAGTTTATTTCTTCATGTCGTATATTTCTGGATTCTGCCAAGTTTTTACTCTTTGCTTCCCTTTTATAGTTATAAAGAAAGTACGACAATGGCGTTGCTTAGGAATTTTTAGTTCATGTGTTTTCATTAGTTTTTTTTTTTTGTTAATTTTCAGAATTTAACTGATGTTTCTTGACTTGCTGGTCTGTGGAGTAGTGGCCTCTTTCTCAATGCCTTTTAAGTTTATTGTGATTTTTTTACACGATACATTTGCTGTTCTTAGCATTGAATTGAGTTCATGTCATCTTTTTTTGGTTAAACCAAGCAGATCTTGTTGTTACTTTTCTTTAGTGCACATAAATATTATTAATTTTTCATATATACATACATAATACATATGTATGAGTATTATTATTACATATTTATTTTTCAATGGTAGAGAAAGCCTAAACTCGAAAAGAAAATTTAGTTTTGTCAATACAAATGCAATTGCTTTTTAATCAGTGTGCATATTTTTATTGTATAACACTCCTACAACCCACATACATATGTAGTGGTTTAATTAAAACTTAAAATTGTTAAAAATAAATCAAATTCTCAAGTAAGAGCTGTTAAATGCGGTTAACCTGAAAACATAACAATGGAAAAAAACAAATAATTATAGAGAAACCCACACACTATTTTTAAAATAACAAATCGGAAGTGGAAATGTGTTAAACGCCGAAATATGTATTTGTTTAGAAAGTATTATCGTTAAAGCTAAAAATAAAAACTCCATGAGCAATTTTTCGAAATTGATGCACTTCTATGTCCGAGTTTATACAGGCGAACAGTTGAAAGAGAAACATCTGGAATTCTCTTTAGTTTTTTTATACGCCTTCACACAGACGTAATGTTGCCGTCGACATTCCATTATTATTGTTGTTATTTGCTTTTTTTGTAAGCAAAGGAAATGTGAACAAATCGTATCGCCGAGCACGGAACACAAAAACAATGCTGTCTTTCGCACCCGTAATATGATGCTACCAAATTAAATGTTTCAATTCCAAATGTTCGCCTGTCTGAACTCAGACTATGGACTGAGCACATAGAAGGGAAATGTGTATGTACAATATACAATGTACATACAGTATCGGTCATATCTCTAGCACCCCAACACTAAAATTTTTTCATCTAAACAAAATTTTTCGGTTATACAGTCGAACTTCTCTATAACGTAGCAGTTGGGGACCGTCAAATTTCTACATTATAGAGAAAATTCTTTATGGAGAAACTGCAGAAAATTTTGACTACATTTTTTTTATGTAGAAAATATATTTATTAAGGGCTTATTTCTGATTTAAGAAAGAACGCTTTCATTCGCATTCTATGAGAAAGAACATTGATTTCGATTTCTCTACACACTTTCTATGCGAACAGTGACTCGATCTAGAACTCGAATGAAAACGTAAGTGTTTTCATATAAAATCCGATTTCTCTGTTAAGAACGTGTGAGAATGAAATGTCAAAATCACTCACTTTTGGTTTTGCTTTCGTAAGAGAATTTACATATGAGTATACATACTTGTAAATAAAAAAAGAAGAATAAAAAATCTAAGTACAATAAAAAAGTATTTACAAATGGATAACAAGTGGTAAGTATAAACTATTCATATGATATACATATGAATGTATGTATTTAACAATTGTTTTTTCAGTTTAAAGAAGTCAACAATGCAGCAACTGAAACACTTTTATAAAATTAAAACAAAAAACACAAAATTTACAAATATTTTTTTAAATTTTCTCATCCTTTTATTTATTGATACTTTCCACCAGCTGATCACACTTACACGCAGTTGTATTAGCTTTAGAATAACTTCGTAGTATTTTTTAATACTTTTAACAGAAATATAATAATTTATGATCTGGCATTGCTTCTACTTATTAAAACGTAAGCTACCAAAATTGACATACGTAACTTACTGCGAAAGAAAGTGAGTGCCAATGAGAAATCCAAATTGATTCGAATTCGAGCGAGTGCTTTTCGTTCGCTTAAGTTATCTTTCTTAGCTCAGAAATAGGCTGTAAGACAAAAAAAAATTGTTTTTACATGAACACATAAATTTTTTTTTTAATAATACATACATATGTGACTAAATTGATGCAAAAAATCGATTGCTAAAAACTTCGCAATAGAGAGATTATTTAGTGTGAAAAATTCTATTTAGGTCTTAAAAAATTGTACGTTACAGAGAGAACTTCGCTATAGGAAAGTTCGTTATAGGCAGATCAAAATGTATGAAAATACTGACAAAAATGTTGTGTTCGCGAATTTTATTTGTTATAGAGAAGTTCGCTATAGAGAAGTTCGACTGTATTTTCTAGTAATTATTATTTTTTATTTTTGATAACAGAAAACTGTTGAACTTCATTGCTGTATGAAAAAAAAACAAATTATATTACCAGCTTACTCTTTTTGAAACGTAATTTTTAACGTTGTAAATTAACTCATCATTTTATTTGAATTATATCGCAAAAAATCATATTTGTAAGCACAACAAAATGTTTAAGTGATTATAGGCCCTTTTGCATTATAGGTGACGATATGTGTATGTATGTTAGAAAATTCGAAATACTTGTCCACATCTGCTATATAAAAAAAAAATTCTAATCGATTAAGTTTTAGTCGCATAAGCCCACGCGATGTCATGTAAATAATGGATGCTTAAAGTACCGATTTTTAACACTTTAAACTAAATAAATTTAATAAATTATCGTAAAAATCTACAGCAACAAAAAAGCAACAAAAACAACAACATGAACAACATCAACAGCATTCATAATATTAACGCACATGAATGGTACTCGTTTTTGAGTTAAATGTACAAAAACCGACTAAAAATTCAAAAATAACATTAATGGCGACAACAACAACGACAACAAGAAAATTGCAGCAATAAACGGTGTTGTTGGCGATTTCCGGTCGTTTTGTACTACGGCCAATTGAAAGAAGAATGAATAACAGACCCCAATATCAAAAGTATTGTATAACGAGTATGAGTAGTTAAAGGCACAGACGAACGCAACAGCAACAACAACAAGAAAGCTTCGTTCAAAAGCGGACGTATAGAATAAATTAAGTGACTGTAAAGAATTACAATATAAACTTTTTGCCTTTTCTTTTTTAGTTTCTTTACTGCATTAGTGGGCGTTTTTTATGTACTCGTATATCTGCTATTACAAACATATAAATTAAATAAAGAAAGAATTTAAAGGAATTTCAACTTTCATTCAAAATGTTTGCTTGGCTGCATTAGAAAATTACGAGCATTATGACTTTTTCCATTTTAGTGTTTGTTTAATAAACAATTCTTTGCATTGTTTATTTTATTAGTAATCTTGTCTTTTTCTATGTTTCCTGTATAAATGAAAGAAAACTAAATGGAAAAGAATTCTACGAAATATTTGTTTGTATTTTTACTTTTTTCCTTAGTCAAGCAACTTTTTCAGTATGAAGTAGCTTGTCAAGAGCAACATAATACCTCTCTCCTACATGCACACAAATATACATACATATGGATGTACAGGGTGGGCCAAAAGGAGCGAAGGTGTTTGAATTCCTTATAACTTTTTTATCATAATTTTTTTTTTGTTTTCACTATTTTGTAAAGAAGACTTGGGGAATCTAAAATGGAACAGTACACAATTGAACAACGTGTCAAAATCGTCAAACTTTTTTTCAGAAGAAAATCATGATTTTACTAAAAAGTTTAATTATGAGCGACGAAGCCCATATCGAATTGAATGAGTTCGTTAATAGGGAAAAAGGGCTACGGAAAATCCAAGGGAGTTCAACACCACACACTTAAGTGTACCGTTTGGTGTGGTGTTTCGTCGGAAATGATAATTGGCCCTTGTTTTTTTTGAAAATAAACACGGTGTCGCCGCTTCAATCACTGGTGTTAGAACAATGTTGTAAAATTGTTTAAGGCGAGGAGTGGAGAAACATCCACAAGTATGGTTCCAACAGGATGGAGCCACAGCTCACACTGCGTGGGACACAATCGCTCTTTGAAATCAAAAACCTTCGGTCATTTTGGGCCACCCTGTACTTTTTAGTGAAAATTATTTTGTTTATTTCAATAAATTTATATAATTTGTATATAAATTTTTGAATTAATATTGTTAGCACGTTTAATGACTGGCAAGTACGTACATACAACATACATACATACATACATACATACATACATACATACATACATACATACATACATACATATGTATATGCTTAACCAATACTCCGCACTGGCCATTTCTTTATTATGTTATGCAAATAAATCCGTTTTAAGCCCCGAGCATATTGTAACATAAACATATTTTTCCTAATGTGCCTGCGAAAAAAAAACACAAAGCACCCGTTGCGAAATGCAATTCATAATTTAAAATTAATCAGAATACAGTATAACCTCGATAAATGCAACGTTTAACGATAGTCGCAGCACCCAAATAATTAACATTGATGACTCTGTTAACGCAATTTTTTAAAAAAACAAAGTTAAGTTTTATTTTTCAAAATAGCCTTTTTTATAAATAAAAAATTTTTCTTCTGAAAAAAAAACACGGGCGAAAATTGCACTCTTTTTCCGTCAAAAATATGACTATTGAACTTGATAACAACAATCAGTACAAATTTACATAGAATGTGTATTTTTTATTTATTCTAAATATATTTTTATATTTTTTTTGTTTTTATTCTTTATTTTAATTAAATAACTGCGTTTTTTTTTTAAAGTTAATATTTATTTTCTTAAGTAAAACTTTTATTTGATTTAAAATAATATTTGTAATTTTTGACTCGGTTTTCGCCCAAAATTTGCTATTGGTTGCGTTAAGCGAGGTTACACTATATTTGCGCTATTCCCCAGGTAGTCAGACATAAAGTCATATGTTTTGAAATAATAACACGAAAGAGTAGAACGCTATAAACAACTATTCATTATTTAGTGTGGTATTTGAAAAAATTCATTCGGTTGCTAACAAAAAAAACCCCTTTAAAACAAAAACTAAATTTAAAATTTTGTTTTTGTTTCGAATGTTGTTCTGCGAACGAACGAATTCGAGTGACATCGTGAGCCAGGCAGTTAATGAAATACAACTTTGATTTTCATGGACTAAAAGCAGTGCTACCAAGTTGAAAAAATTAAAAACAGCTGACAATTTAAATGGTGCTCAATGAAATCAAAAAAAAAACAAGGAAAATTTGGTAAATAAAGTCACTACAATAATTTCAAACAATGTATGCAGCAGCAACAACAATAAAAAAGTGCAGAAGAAAAAGAGGCTATTGGGTACAGCACAATGAAAATGCTTTCATCGAATTGTGGGAGGAGAAAATATTTTAAATTTTATTACACAAACTGTGCGTTAAAATCTGATTTAATGAAACTTATATTGAGAACGCAAAATCAGCTGTTTGTGGTTTTAAGGTTAAAATCTGGTTTTAACTTATGGTGTTAAAACACTATTACGTGCAAATTTTACAATTTTTTAATGTGTTGTCTGCGAAGCAAAACAACACATTTTCAAACTGTTTTTTTTTTTTTCAAACCTTAATATTTTTATCTTGACGCTTCTTACACTTTTTGCGTAATTTTTACCCTTTTTACTATACACTTGACACTTGTCTTCATTTATAAAATGACATCACTTATAAAAATAAAATTGTATTTATTTAAACTTTTTTTCAAAAATTGTTATTGTTTCTTACAGAAATATGCGCTTGAAGTGAGTGTGTATTACAAATAATTAATTAAAAGCTGGCATCACTAAACAAAGTGCAGTGAAGTTGAAAATGGTGTAGTTGTCTTATTTTTATTCGTATTTTTTTTTTCATTCCTCGTATTCTAATATTTTAATCGAAAGTATCGTATGTGCTGCACATAGAGAAATAACACATGCTATTGCTTAAAGGTGTAGAGACTGTATGTACAAATTTACCACGATAAAGTGACATTGCATATGACAAATGCATAAATATAATGTGAATATGTACAGCTTAAATTGAGCAGCTATAATTTTCAATTGTCACGTTAATTTTACATTGGAATTAATTTCCGTGTGCATGTTTATATACATATATACATAAGTGTACTTATTCGCATGTTAATTAATAACATTAATATTTTCGACTGCTTCATTCTTGCATTTGATCGAGTTGATGCGTATTTATGGCGTTACAAATATTGCACATCCACAATAATTCATTGATAATTTATGACATAGAAAGCTTTTTGTGTGTTTTCTTCCTGTTTAATGAATCACTTGTACAATAAAAGTTTTTGTTCGTAAATAATTAATGATGACTTGTTGTCAGTGGGTATTGTTGCCCCTATTAGTTTATTGAATATGTAAAACATTTTGTGTTTTCTGTTTTGTTTATTCGTTCTGGCCTGTTTGCTTGTTTGTTTATTTTATAAATTTTAAATCCAATGAAAAATATATAAAAAAAAAATAAAAAACAACCATACACACTGGCGAGCAAAATTGCTGCATGTCACATCGGACAGTGGATTTAACGCCAAAAAAAAAAATAACAATTGAAAAATTGCTGGGGTTGGTCCAAAATTTCTCCAGTGAGAGCGATGCTCGGCGAATGTAAAGCTTATTGTAGCAAAAAGAAAACAGAAAGCATCATCAATTGCAATAGAAAAGATTTTCAGTAAATAGACTCCAAGCCGAGCATTGCAAAGAATCGGCCTAATTTTAGCTGTTAAACAGAAACAACCTACACTTTCTGGGAAGAACGTCAAAGCTTGCCTGGAGTTTAGCAAGAAATACAAATATTTGGCTGCAGGTAATTGAAATAAATTATGTAGTCGAGCGAAACGAACGGAAATAGATTTCAATCGGATGACAACGAGTATTTTTGGAAGCGACCGAATGAACGTATACAAAAAAAAATCATGTGAAGCAAACAAAGTAATTTCACATCGTCACAATAGTAGTTGAATAATAAAAAAGAGCGCTACCTCACCATACTACAGATCTCAAATTATGGCATTTGGTTTCGAACGAAATTCTTTACATTGTAATAACATTTTGTTTAAAATTTCCACTCGAATCGAATGGTATAATTTGGCCTGAGATTGACAAATGCCCTTATTTTGCTGGCTACGTAATTTTGCAACAATCTAGACACCCCAAACACGCTGTATAAATTATTTAAAAAGAATGGTTGGAGAAGCAAATGCTCCCGGATTTGAATTTAATCGAAAATTTCTATGCAAAAGGAACAGTGGCCCAATATGAAAACCCCCTGCAATACTAAGGGCCAAATTTAGGCTGAATGCCAAAATATACACAGAGAAACTATTAAAAAAACTTACAGAAAGGATAACAACGCGCGTAAAATATGCAAGAAAAAATAAGGGACAAGAGTCAAGAGTTTTGTTTTTAGAATAGGTTAACTTGAAAAAAGGTTGTGGGAAGGGGCATTAGCGTCGACCCAATCCCAACGAAGTAACACTTATGTTCAACTCGGCATATTATGAGCTCTAACAGAAGATTCGGGGTACCTCTGGCAAAAAACCAAGTCGATAAACCGGTCACGCTAATAAACCAGTCAGCATTCTAGGTCTCCGCAATCCAAGTTCCGAAGACATCCTAGCTCCACTAAATTGATCTTCTAGAAAACTTGTCTTTATATACATCATCTCCGGTTGACCGGTTATTATGCCTAACACTCTCCTGAGTTTTGTTTTAAGAATAGAGTGCAGTTAAAACCACATGATTTTTTTTATGAATGAATGAAAATTTTTTCGTCTTTAAGTTCATAGTTAATTTATCACTATTATGTTAAAAATCACTTTTGATTAGAAAAAAAGAATAAATGTAAAAAGAACAATTGATCTCAAACACCAGTCTATGCCACTACATACGTCATCAGTACACTTTGTGTAAACTCATTAATATCATCTATTAAACCCGACAGAGTTGAAGAAAAAGTATACGAAAACATCTACTTTTTAACTGTCTCTCCTTATTCAATTTTAATAGAGCAGAAAAATTAAACAACAAATAACTGATAACTTCGGTTTTATGGTGCCACTTTTGCTTGCCACTGTATGCATGTATGTAGATATGTGCTTGTTGAATTTGGTATTTATTGTTAAATTTTTTTCATTATTAATTTCATTGAATACTTTGTTTCACACATTTTCTATTGTATTTTCATTGAATAGAAAATGCATACACACACATGCATACTTACATAAGCATGTGTGTATTTACGTGCGTGTAACATCAACGGAATTCACATAAACAATTCTCTTTCATATAATAAAACTTTTCAAAATATGCACATGACTATTTATGGTTGTTGCGAGTTGCAAATGCGACGAAACAGGAAAAGTTATGACTCATGGGTTTGACTTTGTTACAATTACATGTAATAGGAGTAAGGACTAACCAAGTACATGTACATAGATGGAAGAATAATTCCGTTGCAATTCGAGTCAATGGTGTTTTCTTCCGCAGTTAACAACTGTTGTCAAGTGTTGGTTTGCGATTTCGTGACACTTGAAGATCTTGAAAAAAAAAAAAACAAAATCATGGTTCAGAGAAACTCATTGAGGTTTTTTATTTTTAAAGAGAAATAAAACTCAGGCAATGACTGCCTACTTCTAGGAGTAACCTTCTATAAGAAAGGTACAGTAATATGGATCACTGAAGATAGAGATATAGGAAAGCTCAAGGCGAATTCATACCAGGTGGCCGTATTAGCTAAACTTCTCATCAGTTGATTTCTGTTTAATTGTCAAAATTTTGTTCAACTCAAAGCATGTTAATACGTGAACTGTTTTGACAACTCGAATAAAATTGTCGTATATTAAACAAAAAATGCTGTTGTTGTAGAGACGAAGTCACCTGGGCTGAATTCGCCTTGGGAGAGCTTTATTATTTTTACATCACTGATTTTGCACGCTTTTGTTTTTAAAGCTGTGTTGCAGCGCTTCTGATGTCAAGGAAACGCATTCATTTTTTTTAAATATATATTTTACTTCGCCGATGATACGCTACAATACCGACGAAGGAGCGTGCTCTGATGTTACTTGTGGATTAGTATCAGCTGAAATCGGTACTGTTCACTAAGGACAGTATCAGACAATAACTGATACAAAGATGTGCATTTGCACATCAGAAAAATATGTTTTTATGACTTAGCTGGATATTGGGCTCAAATCCAGAACCTTTGGTTTTGCAGTCAGCGTGCTAAATACCTCAGCCATCGCCAACCATTTTATGGCAGAGAATTTAATTTGAGCAATCAAGGAGCATTTTAGCTCCACTTTTACCCTCACGGGCATCGTTCATACCATGCAATTTCTGCCTCCACCAAAACTATCTTATTGATTGTGGTGAACTTGAACGAAGTCAGGTGTAAAAGGCAGAACAACGTTAGCGGGTCCGCAAGTACTATATATTTTTGGAATTAAAATTAAAACTCACTGGAATAATTTGTGCCTGCCAGCGGCAGTCCAAACAGGTCCTATTCCCCCAACAGGGGAATATCAGATAAGCTGCTTTCCTTAAGTACAACAGACCTCAGCCTTTTAACGGAGAACTTTATAGGACATAGCGGCCTGCGTTAGCACTTAAACAAAATGAAAATCTCTGACCAACGTTTATCGATTTTGTGAGGGTGGCGTTGAACAGGTTCTCTGCGATTACACCAGAGGCTTTGTTACTTTGGTGACATTGTTGTGTCTCCACGGGTTGGGGAACACCAAACCGCAAATAGTGCTTTTTATCTTGGAGATAACCCTGCAATGCATGGGGCATGAACTAGACTAGAACTATAATTAGAGAAAGAACAGGTAATTTCTTACAACTCTGCTTTTGCACGTTTGTAGCAGTGTTGAAGCGAATCTAATGTCAAGGAGTTTCGTGTTAGCAGCAATTTTTAGTAATTATTTCACTTTGCCGGTGCTACAAAATACTGACGAAGGAGGGCGTTCTGATGTGCCTGTGGATTGGTTACAGCTGAAACCGTTACTGTTCAGTGACCAGTGACTATACCTTCGCCACTTAAACCTTAGAACTATTCAGTATTAATTAAATAATTTCTACAATATATTATGAGCGAGAACTTCACGTTAACGCAAAGCGTTTGATAAATTTTTTTTTTACGGAACTAAATGTCCCCGTGTACTTCAAAAGAGTTTGTCAATATGAATACAACGCTCAAAATCTGCTCTCATCTGTCATTTGGTATCTTCTTTTCTTTTTATTTTCTAACTGATATTTTATTAATTGATGGGAAGAAATATAAAATTAAATATTTTTAACTTATGACGTTATTAAACCATTAAGATTTTTGTCGAAAACTGATAAAAGACATAACAGCAACAAATCAAAAAGGCATAAGAAAGCTGGTTGGTTTTTTTTCTTATTTTTTTTTTTTTTTTTTTTTACCATTTTCGAATCCGGTTTAAAAAAAATTCATTAAAAAAAGTTTGCACACACACACACACTCATACATATTTTTAATAAATATTTTTGTTTCAAAATTTATGAAGGTCGTTTTGTGAAACTCATCAATGAATTGACAAAAAAAAAAATATAAATAAAAAACAAATATAGCTGAAATCACCATCATTGTTTTGGGACAAAAAAAGTATTTATTAAAATGAAAAGAAAAAAAAAATAAATATGTATATAAAAATCAGACATAATAAATAAGTAAATAAAAATACGCCCACACGTTGTTAATTATTGAATTTTTCCCAGCGATTTTTATAATAAAAGTTTAACCGCAACAATAAACGTTGCTTTCAATTGTGAATAAAATCTGCCTGGCCCACAATGTCACTAGATATCGTTCGTTCACATAATTCCATTTAAAACATAAATACAATTTAAAATGTTGCTTTTGTTTTGAATGTTGTTAACCCGGTGCACTTTGCCGACCCGACACCAACTTTACTAATTTCGACCAATTTTTTATATATGTATATGGCTTTTTATAAAAAGTGGTTTTTTTATCAGTACATTTTTCAAATAGTAGCTTTTCCACAAAAAATGTAACTTTGCAAAAGTACACAGTTTAAAAATTGTGTTTTTAAAAAAAGAACCATTTTCAGCAAGTACATTTTCAAAAAGTTCTATATAAAAAAGTACTTTTTTCAAAAGGCCGTTTTTCTGACAACTAACCATTCCAATTTATTTTTACATTTCTTCTCAAAAATCCCTTTCACATGGCATCCATATCATAAAAATTAGAGGGTGGGCCAAAACTCACGTTTTTGTTTAAGAGCCCAGTTGAAAATGGTGGTCATCTCTCTGATATTACTTTATCATAATTAAAATTTATATCATACAAACTTAATATTATAAATATATAGTAAATATTTCTTGTTTTTTCTAAAGCTTAAAGGTTTTTATTAAAAATTTTCTATTTATTTCAATATTTGTTAACCATCAGTTAACATCTTCAGGTAATTTCAGTATATGTTTATGTGCATATATATATATATTAATAACTAGCATTTACTAGCGGCTTCGTTCACGCCCAATTTTTCTATCCCATCCTCAAAATATTTCAAACAATACCAGAAAAAATTTTGGAAATCGATACAGCCGTGATGCGGCTGCTTAGCATTCATTTAAGTTTTAATTATATTTATATGTAGATAGTTGTATAGTTTCGGTGAGTAATTTATTTCCCCCTACGTCTTCTTCTGTTACTATTTTTTTTATATATCCCATAAGTTATTTTCGACTCAGATATATCCATGTTTTAAATTTAATAAAAATTTAAAATAATAATGTTAAATTTAAAAAAAAAAATTAAAATTTAGTTAATAAAAAATAGGGACAATTTATATAATTTTAATAGTAATTTTAAGTTTTTCTATTATAATTGTTAAATATTTCATATGTAATTTGAGTTATTTTGAATTTTAAAAAAAAAAGAAAAGAAACATTTTTTTCAAAATACTTTTATATAATTGACAAAAAAATTTTTCTTTTCAAATAATATAAAATATTTTGATTTTATGTTTGTTAAATAATTTTATTCGAAAAAATTTAATTTTCCTGAAGATGCTAACCAAGGGTTAGCGAAATATCGAAAATAAATAATTTTAAAACTTTTTCTTAAAAAGACCTACAATGCTAAATAATATTATTGCATTTAATAAAAATCGTTCAAATACCTTAGGAGAGGCATATATTACCCCATAAGTCTCCTCGTGATACGATTTCCTAAAAAATGTATTACCTACGTGTTCTTTTAGTCTCTGATCTACCTACGTTTTACATTTTAATTATAATATTTTTTAAGCTTAAGGTCAGTAAAGTTCTTTAATTTTTATTTATTTGTTCAATATTTCGCCACTTCTTTGTGTGGCTTCTTTAGGAAATTGATTCTTGTTTAAAATTATTATTCGCAATAAGGAAAATAAAAATTATTTTGTCAAAACTATTTTATAAAATTCAAAATAAAAATATTAATATTGTTACGTTTTAAATTTTATGCAAATCGCTTTGATATTCAAAACAGTTATTTAAAAAAGTTTACCGCACCTGTCAATACTGTTTTGCATTTACTGCAAAAATGGTTTTTTGTATATGTAGATACGGGACCCAATTTTTATGCAAAATTTCAAAAGAATCTGTTAAAAATAAAATAGTTTTTATTTTGCACACATGGCAACCTTGCTGCCCACTTCGTAAGGGGCTCAAAATCTAATATGTATTGACCCGAACCTGTGTTAAAAATTTTAAAATTTATATACATGCATATACATATACATAGATTAAAATAATAATAAACAAAAAGGTTATTAAATTTTTACATGCAGGCGTGAAGTCGGTCAGACTTTACTATCATTTCTCTGTGAATGATGCGTGCGATTGTGTAGGATAGTGAACAGGGCATTTATAAGTTCTCAAAAAAAAAAAAACGCGCAACTGAAAAGTTGTGCCTGAATTAAGCACTCTTTCCTACTCTCTCTCTTCTGAACGATATCTCTTTACAATTAGTTAGCTAGAAGACATTCATTTATCACTGTTCGAATAGGTCACTCCAATTTACATGAAAAATTTCTGAAACTTGCGAAAACTTTGCCACTTCATTAGTGTCGGGCAAGCTAAAACTCCATCACCCGGCCAACTACATAAACTAAACATCACTCATCCAGTCCCAAATTGCATGGAGGATCTCTACAAGTTCCGCAGAGTTTCCAACTAGAATGTCATCATTAGTGTCGGGAAAACTAAGAACGTCATAGAACAAATTCAGCACCTGAGCAAAATAACTTTTTTAATTGTCTTCATCGGCTAAGATAATGCTATTTTTCTAACGTCATGCAGCGTAACCCAACCCGATCGCACTTATACAATGCGACGATATGCATACATATGTATTTTTGTTATTCTTCATATTTGAAATGCATTATATTTTTATTTCTCGCTTCTATTCATTGTGAAATAATGCAATTTTCGTTACTGAACAAGATACAACACATTTATGCATGTCTTTTCTGTCCGTCTGTCTGTTGAAAAGAAACCAATTTTTATGAATGAATTATAAAAAGGCGGTTAAAAGCAACTCATGCAATCCATAATATTTCGTGTTGTTTTTTCGTTGTGTTCTCCTTTATGGGTTTTTTTTTTGTATTTTCTTACTGGTTGACTGTTTTCTGAGTTCATTATTTCCGCCTTTTTCTTCATCATCATCATCATCATCATCGTAGTCGTCATACAACATGACACACACACTGTTGGTATATGGAGAACAAATATGAGAGGTGTAGTACAAATAAAAGAAAATAACTGAAGTATAACGAAACATTTCATTCAACAATTTAGTTTGTCTTTTTTTTTTTGTTTTTTGCAAAAATAATTAACTTATACAACAATTTATTTTTTTTTTTTTCATTTTGATTATTATTAGTTTATTGTTGCAGAGATTATTGCCAAGATTGTATGAATTAAAGAAAAATCCCATTCATGGAAAATGGGTTTGTTTCCTCTTCTTTTTTTATTTTGTTTGCTTGCCTCAGTTGGTGATACAATATTTTCCTTAATTTGTTGCAGAAATATATGTATGTACATGTACATGTAGAAATTCTATATAACCATTGAGCATAGCAATAAGTTTATTGAGGGATGAACAAAATTCATTCATAAAATGATGACTTCAATTTATATACGAGGACAGGGAAAAAAGTCCCTTGACCAGCACTCTGGAGATGACACCTACACATGCGATGAATTGGGTTGGAACTAGTGGAAAGGAATAGTGAGGGAGAAGGATAAGAGGAGTTGAAGTTTCTTTGTTTTATAGCAGTGTTGAAGCGCCTCTGATATCATGGCGGGTGACGATGGCTGCAATAATATGCATTTTGGCTATGAAACCAAAAATTTCATTGCAACCCCAGTTTCAGACCAAATTATAAACACTTTTCGCATATTTGCTGATGTGCATTAGTGTGTCTTTGTGTCAGTTGTTGTCGGAAGGTTTCAGTGGCGAAGGCAGTCACTGGTCACTGAACAGTACCGGCTTCAGCTGACACTAATCCACAAGTAACATCAGAGCGCTCTCCTTCATCGTTATTGTGTAGCATCATCGGCGAAGTAAAATAATTAATTAAATGTCCACCAAATACAGCTTAAAAAAAAATACCACACAAATTCACACATGAGCAGTACGAGGCCAGTATTAGTTTCTAAAAACTGTTGCTGGCTTCACATTGAACGTGGAAAAATAATTTTGCAGACTTTTGTACGTAATTTTATTTTATCTACAGTAAAAGCTTGATAATTCGGATCCTAATCTGCATTATCAAATTTTCCGGATTAGCGAATAAAGTTTTAAAATTGTTGTTCTTGTATTAAAATGCTTTTGAAACACCTATCGAAAGGTATATTTTTTTTTTTTATTTTTTTTTATTTATTTTTTTTTTATCTGGGACCAGCACTCAGAAGATGACTCCTACACTTGCGCGGCATTGTGCTGGAACTATAGGAAAGGGATAGTAGAAGAAACGACAGGAGGTGAAGCTTAATTAATTATTTTACAGCTCTGCTTTCGCACGTTCTTTGTTTATACTCGTAGCAGTGCTGAAGCTTCGGTTTAGTAGCCATTTTTATTATTATTTTACTTCGCCGGTGCTACACAATACCGACGAAGGAGGGCGTTCTGATGTGATTGTGGATTGCTATCAGCTGAAGCCGGTATTGTTTAGTGACCAGTGACTATGCCTTCGCCGCTGAAACCTTCCGACAACAACTGACACACAAAGACACACTAATGCACATCAGAAAAATGCGAGATGTTTATTTGTATTTTAAAATTTTCGTCTGAAACTGGGGTTGAACCCACGTCTGTTTTTGGTGTAGTAGTCAACGTGCAGACTACCATCCATCGTGCCATCGCCACCCTCCATATTAGTGGAATTCACGGTTCGTAGTAAATACCTGGTAGATCTTGCAGCTGTAGTATAACAACAACAAAATGTATTGATTTACTAAAGCTACAAGATTTAAAAATTCAAGTATGCCACAAAAAAAATCCCAAGGCTAATTATTTTGCCATTAACTTTTGGTTGCCGAGAACAGTTCAAACTTTTTTCCAAAGCTAAATCACGCAATTTGTGCAGCACTAAAAATTTTCTACTGTCGATATGATTTTTTTCTGACCATTTTGTTGATGTATCCGAACAAATAACATGAAATTGAGTAGCAAAGTAATTTGATTTTCCAGCAAAAGGAGAGAAAAAACTATGTTTTCATGCAATTCGGATTATAAAGCAGTAATCAATCCGGATTATAGAGTACGCAATGTAATGAAAAATGCTGTCCGGATTACCGAGGTTTTATTGGATAGTCATACAAATTATTATTATAATTGAATGAATATTTAGATTTAAATCTAATTATATCTTTGGAACTAAAAACGCCTGCCGCCAGTTATCTGTTCCGCACAAATTCTGAAGATTATCGTGAGATTAATGCCATATTTCAGTTTAACTTAAATTTCTACATACATATGTAATTCGTATCCATAAACTAATGCAATTATTTTATAACTTCTAATCAATGGCTGACTAAACAAACATACAAAATCTTTATAATTTATATTCGAAAGATGGACGAGTGTGTGCATGAAGAAACATGATTAATTTAGTCGAATGTCGTATGATTTTTTCTTATTTTCGTACATTTAACTAATCAAGTTTTGAAACTGGTTTGTGTTTGGTTTGTTTCCGAATGTTGGTTTGTAGTATCATTGGGGAATGTCTTTACTTTTAATAAATAAAATTTTAAACAGCACGTTCTGTTAACGGGTGCCGCTGCGGTCGTGAAAATTCAAATCGTTGACGTAGAAAAAAAAATAAAAATACAAATAAAATGCTCATGAATGAATGAATGGAATTTATGAAAGGAAGTGAAGAATAAACGTACCGTGTTATATAAGGAAAAGCAAATATACATTACAATACCATACGAGAAGCTCAACGGTCGCTCATTCCGCCAAAGTAGGGGAAAGTGAGAGAGTGAGAATGTCAGTTAGTAAGATGAGATGTTTTATTTCTACGCTTTGTTAATCAAACACAAAAACTTAATGATTGAATTGAATTGAAGAAAATTGGAACATTTTACAATATAAGTGACTGTAGCGAATAAATAAATGACTTAAATGACTGGCTGACTGAATGACGACTGTTTCTTTTTTTTTTTTTCTTATCTTACTAAATTCTTACTACGCTCCCCTGGTTCTTATTGTAAAAATTATCTGTGAGTTAGTTTGAACCCCTTTGTGATACTAATACATCATTAAATTATAGAAACGGCATCACGAGCAGTGGTCTGTGGTCTAATGCGCTATTCTTCTTTCATATACGAGTATGTAGAGCAGAGTACACAAAAAAAAAAGGAAAATAAAGGTTCAATTAAAAAATACGAAGATTCAATTAAAATAATAATTAGGTTTCAACTTATCACGAAAAACGCTAAATCAATAACAAGTTTTAAGTGAAAAAAATTTTAAAATGTGACCATTTTGATTGCAGTTTGTTGAGAGAAAACCAAAATCAATTAAAATGAAGGTGGATTCAATTAAATTATTAATTGAGATAAAAAATTTTTCTGAGCAAAAACTTAATTGCGAAAAATTTAATTAATTTAATTAATTAAAATTTATTAACAGTCGAAAATTTCACTCTTTTTTCCGTTAAAAACATGAACCTTAAATACAGGGTGTCTGGTAGCAGATTTATATTTTTAAACTTAAATAAAAAACGTAATAATTGACACAAGGTTTTATTAAGAGCATTGAACGATAGAATGGAAATGCGGATTTTATTTTTTAAAGAGTATGTCATCCAGATCCTTTTTTAAAATTTCATTAATAATCGCTCTTGGAAGTCCCAGTGAGGTTGCTCTTTTCCGTATTGAAAGTCGCGGATTTTCACGTAAACTGCTTTCAACCAGTTCAATGTTTTCGGGTGTCCTTGAAGATCGACTGGGCCCTGGCCGTGCGGCATTCATAGCTGAAGCAGTTGCGCGGAAACTCTGCACCCACGAACGAATTAAATTTACACTCGGTCCATCACTCATTCGCCGGATACCGAACTTTGAACAAAATTGTCGACCAGCAATTACGTAAGAATCATTACTCTTAAAAATGTCTCCACAGCGAACGCCCGATGCTCACTCGAAAACTGCGACATCGTGACTGACAAATCCGCACAATCGATAATTCCAACGGCGCCACCCTCCCTCGGAACCGTTTATTACTTTTTGAATTAATCGTATTTAAAAATATAAATTTGCCACCAGAGACCCTGTATATACATGTATATATTTTTTTAAATCTTTGATCACAACTTATTTTTTAACTCCAACACTTGCAACAAAAGATAGTCTACTACATACGAGTAGTACTAAAAACATCACTTTAACAGAATAACCATTGCCAATATATTTAATTTAACATAAACGCAAACTTTTAAATATCTCGAAACAAGAGAAAAGTGACTTATACTACTTTCAAATACAACAACTCATATAATAATCTATTGACTATAATGCCATCATCGGTAGAAAGTGACCGTGTTTTCTCATTGACATGAGTTTTTTTTTAATAAAATTAGACACAGGTTGTCAGGGGGATTGTCGGATTATTGAAAAATCAATTCCGGTTTCCCGGGAAATGAAAATGTCCGGGAAGAGAAAAACCATAATAAATACACATCTAAAACAATGCATTATCAAAATATTTGCTGTAGAAGGAAACAGCAACAGCACCCACCCAATAAAAAAAAAGTGCTGGTCTGGAGCTCTTTTTTTTTTTGTTTATTTGAATGAATTCGTCAGCAACAGTATCAAAAAAGCAACTACAACAACGCATAATGTACAATATGATTTACAATAGAAAAACCAACAGTAATGACAATAAGAAAATATGGATGTATGTACATATGTTTTTACATCCGCCAAATAATAAACTTTTTACAATAAATAAAGTCGGACGAAAACAAAAACAACAACAGCAATAACAAATGCTACTGATACTATATTTAAAATAGACTTTGTCACCTTTTAGCCTGCAGCTAAATTGGAAAATATTGCGGCCATATTGGGCGAGGAGTTAACCAGTAGTTTTTATTATGAAACAATAAATTTTTGTATGGTCTAGGTGATGACCTTTTTCAACAGCAACAAAAGTTCTATATATAGATCGATGTACATATGGATGTATGTATCAGAGAACGACAAAATGTGATTGAAAAAAATTCATATATATGTAATCATATTGTGAAAAGATTACTGGAACATACACATATATTTAAAGATATACATATGTATATACATTTATACGTCATGTACATTTGTACATTCATTCATATGAACAAATAAAAATAAGAGTTTTTCTTTCTATTCATTTCCAGATGGTTTCTGTAGTTTCCGCCAAACATTCCCTGAATGGTGTGAAGATAGCAATTTACAAAATAAAGAAATGGACTCTAGTCGTAGTACACAGGCAGATCAACTAATGGGTTTAAGGTAAGCCAAACTAAATGCCAAATGAGTCCATGCAACAAATACTCGTATGTATGTAAGTATCAAGGCGAATTCATAACGGGTGAAATGTTTGATGTCAAAATTATATGAATTATTTTGACAACGTACGATCTTTGTGGTTGTTGTACTAGTAAGTTTGCATGTATGTAGTATATATGTAGTATGTACATACGCTAGATTAGGTTAGAGGGCAATCGACCAAGACGGGTTGACCCAAGTAGCACCGTAGTTGCCGTTCTGCTACCTTTGCCCCGTAGCAACCGGAGGACGTTACAGCCACCCTGTGCCATTCACGTACCTCATTAAGTCCGTCAGCTCCAAACGAGAGCACAGCCCCACGTTGTCAATGAAAGGCAACCCAGGGCATCCCAGCCCGAGCGGGTCACTCAAAGAGAAAGTGCACAACAGTATCCCTCTTCGAATCCTCCTCACAGTTCCTACACCGGGCATTGAACGAAATGCCCATCCTCTCAGCATGCATACCGATGAACCAGTGTCCCATACAGACGGTCGTGAGTCTACCAATGGACAATCGGGAAAATCTCAGACATACTACTATGGCGCAGCCTGAGATAGAAACCCACCGGAAAAAATCCTCACTCTGTCCCCTTGCAACAGCAAATGGGACCCCTATATCAGAAATTATAACAGCAGATGGCAAACCGGGCGAACCCAGTACTGCCAGCTCATCAGCCATCTCATTACCGCTGATGTTCCTATGCCCCAGAACTCACACAAGGGAAACGGCACAGAAATCCCGGAGGACAGCCAGCTCCTCCCTACACTCACTGACAACACGAGGGCAGACGCACGGCGACACCAACGACCTCAACGCCGCCTGACTATCGGAAAGCATAGCAACAGTACCCTCCGCGCGCTGCCTTCTCAGCATAAGGCAAGCCGGCCAGATAGCGAAAACCTCCACTACATAAATTCAATTAATTTTTTTTAAAAGTTCATAGAAAAAAACCTATTATTCACTGAAAAAAAACTCGTCATTCGTACAATGAATTTTTACATTAATACAATGAAATTTGCCATTAAAAGTCACGCAAATATAATTTTGGTGCGTGTTTCATAAATGTAATGAAAACTTTTTAATTATATTTATTTTTTGAGTGCTGATCTTTTTTATGAAAAATTTTTTTAATTATTTATTTTCAATATTTCGCTACCAAATAGGTAGCATCGTCAGGAAATAATAATTTGTATTAACAAAAAATTTTTTTTTAAACAAAGAAGAAAAAAGAAATATTTTTTTTGAAGATAAATAATTAGAAAAACGTTTCATAAAAAAGACCAACGCTCAAAAAATAAATATAATTAAAAAATTTGATAAAGGTCAAATAAAAATAGAAGTAGAATGTAATGAAACTATTTCTTAGTTCAACGAAACGAAAATGTTTCATTGATATGTAATAATTATTCCAACCATAGAAAATGTGTATTGAAATGTTATATTTTCACAGATCTCTGAGGATTTCAACACCACATTCCGATTCAGCTTGTAGCAGTTCAGCTGAATCATCAGATTGTGAAGGTACTTCACATCACAATCTCAACGAGGCCCCAGTAGAAATAATACCTGGCCTATTTTTAGGCAATGCCATGCATAGTTGTGATGCAAGAGGACTGCAAAAGTATAATATAAAAGTGAGTCTAAATTGTGTAAAATAATTTTTCATCGTCCTTCTTTAATATGGAATTTTTTTTCATTTCCTAGTACGTTCTAAATGTAACTAAAGATCTTCCAAATGTCTTCGAAGCTTCGGGCGGTATACAATATTTACAAATACCAATCACCGATCACTACTCACAAGATTTGGCCATGCATTTTCCAGCTGCCATACAATTTATTGGTAAACTGAGTTGTTTTTTCTTCAATACTTTTTCTAAAGCATAAAGATTAATGCATTTGTTTATTTAACAGAGGAAGCCCGTTCAAAAAATTCGGCAGTGCTGGTTCACTGTCTGGCTGGTGTTTCTCGTTCTGTAACAGTAACATTGGCCTACTTAATGCATACCCGAGCGTTAAATTTAAATGATGCATTTACTCTAGTGCGCGATCGCAAACCGGATGTGTCGCCCAATTTTCATTTTATGCAACAACTACATTCATTCGAACGCCAATTGCGTTCAAATACCAATGAAGCGATGGATCAATGTAGCACTGGTGGAGCAGGAAGCGCTGCCCCTATAACAAACTCCGACATTTCCATGGGTCCCTGTGTATCATCGAAATTTTCGTGCAACTGCATAACCCCGGATTGTAAGTGTATACAATCCGGCGGTTATATTGCTGAATTGGCTAAAGCAGCCACCGGTATATCACCTGATTCAGGTATTGAATTTGATCGGTGGACGCCGTCTTCGGATACCGGACTTAAATGAGATCAACTTGTAGGAAAAAGTTTTGTACTGCCACCGAATATGAATGAGCCGCCGCAAATCTTAAACGCCGACAATATGTCGCCAGCCTCAACGAACTCTTCATCGACCTCAACTACTACCACAGCCGAAGCTGTCTCAGTAGTTGAAGTTAATAAAACCAAATTAAACGAAGAGTAAGTGGTGTGTGGTGTGTGGATAAGCCTCTCGGTGGAATTTAATATCCCAACAAAAAACGCAAAGCGATTACATGGACGTACAAAACCTTTTCCTACTTTTTGTTACATCATATTCTTGTTTTATTTTTTTCTTTTTAATTAAAAATTGTTGTCTCTCTTTTTAAAACACAAAGGCACAAATTTTAAGGCTCCCTCCTTCCTGCTTAAACTTATATATATATATTATATTAAATATATATATATATATTAAATATATTTATATATTAAATATATTTATATATTTTAAAAGTAATAAATGAAATGTTTTAATTTAAATGTACATTAAATAGAAGGAATGCTCTACCTTCTCTATAAACCTTACATTCATGGAGGGTGTGGCATTCTACTAAAAATTAATTTTGAATGAAATGTATTTTAGTTTTTAAGTTTCAACATTTATACTAAAATATTAAGATTAAATCTTAAATAGAATTTTATGGGTATTGAATTGTTATAAAAAATATTTAGAAAAAAAAGAATTAAATCAATTTTAATTTTAAAGCAAAAAACAAAAGAGTTCTAACGATTAACGAAAATTAAAACCAACATAATAAATGTTTGAAAACAGTTATGAAAATATTTAATAAAATTTTATTAATTTACGTATGTATATATGTATGTACAACGTACATAATAACATACAATATTTAAGTCATTTATTATTAAACTAAAACAGAAAAGAAAAAAACACCCTGAAAAACGCAAGCAAATTGAATAATTTATACTTTAATATCGAAACACTGTAATAGTCTACAAAAACAAATATATATGTATTAAAAATTAAAGAAAAAACAACATACAGAATTATGAAAAAGAATTCCGTTTTTATAAAAATTATAATCCTAAATGAAATTTCAAAGATTTTATGAAGAAAAATAAACAAATCAAGAATTATTTTCAAAGAAAATTTACGATTTTTAAGTTCCCCCAAAAACTGCGTAGAAAATTTGGTACTGTTCGGAAATGCTTAAAGCAAAAGTTTACAACACAGCAAATGTCTTGAGTTCTAAAATGCAACAGTGAATTAGCTGATGCGGAAAAAAACACATCCAACAAGCATCACAGAAATGGCCGATGCAATAAAAAAGCAATAAAGTATTTTTAAGAAATAAACTCTATAAAATTGATTACTGAGAATGAAAGCATATCCATGTAGTAGTACTATTTAGTTAGCTCATCAGTGGATTTTTCGTAATTGCTAACTACAAACGTAAGATTCTTATTTTCAAAAATCAATTCGATTGATTAAATCGAGAATTAAAGAAATATTTTTTTTTACTATGCTAATTTATTTCGTTTATGTTTTTCGTTTGCGCATCAGCATCGCAAACTAATCACAGATGCGCATCAGATGCGGCCCAGTGATGCATACCCGTTATAACTTAAAATTTTTCCATAGATTTTATGAAGAACGATTACAAAAAATAAATTAAATATATACATACATACTTTTAATATGCTCTTAATGAAAAATTCGAAAATATTCAATTATTGAAAACATAAATTTATTGCCCAGAAGAAAACTAATTTTAAAAATATTGCAAGATATAAAGCCCGGTAAACAGATCTTTTCCGAAAATCACGTGATTTCAAAAATATAATTCAACTAACAGCTGACTTTATTTATTATTTAGACGTTTAAATTATTTAATTCAAACTTAAATTCGATGGTCGGTGCAGGTGAATGATATAATCTTTATATCATTAATTTAAAAAAAAACCACGTCATTTGAAATCACCGAATCTCCATTGATCTTAAGACTTGCCTGCTGTAGCTATGTTTTTCATATTTCTTTATTTTTGCGTCATTATTACATTACATTATTTCGCATTTAAAAAAACGTTGACAATAACGCTGTCGAACACCATTTTTTTGGTAAGCCGTCTCCCCCTTTCAAAAATTATTTAAATTTTTATTTTCATGGCACTTTCTACAAATAGCATTTCGCTCAACTATAAGAAAATTTTGGGTAAGCAATTTTGCATGTCTTTGAAATTCGCAATTTTTAAGCTTCAATGTTTCTACAAAAAGGAAAATTATTTGACATGAAACCTAAGCTTCGAACAAATAATTACATATACTTAAGATGTATATCATTCTTCGAAGAAATGCGAATAACGTAAGTTCTATACCAAGGCAAATTCATTACCAGGGAAACTCCAAGGCGAATTTTTAATTTATCTTCAACATTAAATAAACAAACCAGTACAGATTGGGTTTTTAGAGGAATAACAAAAACAAATGAAAACAGATCAGGGCGTTTGAAAAAATTATATAAATGGCTGTGTAAAAAATATTACAAAAACCATTATGGACTCTACGTATCGCAGAAGAAAGTATTAACTCGAAATTTTCAAATTTTTTTTCTTTTTGTAAGAAATCAACTAAACATTAATATCTATTCGCAGTACAGATTTCACCTTATTCAGTTAACTCTTTAATCTCAAAAAACTCTGATGAATTTCAATTCAGTCAAATCCAGTTAAAATGTAACAACAAACAGTTTCCGGTCTCTACTGAAAATTTTAAAATCTTGGTCAAGTGCGATATTAATTTGAAGCTTAAACGAAAAATTTGCTGTTCAAAACGGTTGTTGTAGTTGTGCAAATAAATTAAGCAAATTAGTGATGATAAAATTATTTCACCCTATCGCAAAGAAGAAGAAAAGTTTTTGTTCCCCTCGAGGTGAAAATTGGTATCATGAAGTTCAAGTGGAATTTTTTTTCCGTTATCATTTTTAATGAATGGAGAAAAAGGAAGATTTTAAAAACATAAAAACCAAACCAATTTCACTTTTAATACGGAAATAAAATTCCGTGGCTTTCCATGTCTTAAGTGTTGAATTGTTTTTTTTTAATATTCAGGGGCCAGATAATTCGTTATGCGCATAAAAATTTTTGCATTTGAACAATAAAAGTATCTGAATGCTAGAATTAACAGAAGTGTGAAAATTAAAGAATTTATTACGATTATTTCGGCATTTCATTTGGTGCTAATATCAAAATCTTCAGTAGACCTTCAACCAAATTCTTGGAAAAAGCTAAGAAATTTCATATGTTTATACAAGAACTCCCCAAAAAATAGATGATAATTACGAAATATACAAACAAAACAAACCAAATAGTTTTTATAAAAATTTTCCTTATACAACAAACATTTGTATGACAATGATTGTATTTAAAAGTCAAAATCAAAAATTAAATTTTCCAATAAAGAATTTAAAAATAAAATAAACAAAAATAAGAGTAGTCCAAAAATTTAAATAAACCAAAAAAATGTAACCATTTTTTCGGCAACGAATTAGTTAATATTTAATAATATATATATACATATATATAATAATGATAATAATAATATTCAATAATTTATTGAAAACCGAAGGTGTTTCGTTTAAGATAAATGCCTGTTCCAAATCAAAAGTATTTTCAAATAATAAAAAAAAAGTGTACAGAATTTAGTGGTTACGTTTTTTTGGGCAAATATTTGCCATATGTGACCGTACGTTTAGACTTGGAACTATGATGTACCTGGGCGCTTTAAGTTAATCAGTAATCCAAAACTCGGCCGCCATGTCTCTGTATACTTTGATAAAACTCACTCAATTGGTATGTTGGTTTGCATTTTATTTATTATTTATGTATGTTTGGACTATAATAGCTGATCTTTATATAAAAAAATATATATTTATCAAAATATATAAATTTTGTATGAAATTCCCCAGCAAAAGTCAAGTGAATAAATTAAATGGAAAAGTGAAAAAAACTCGCGTGGAAAAAAATCATACACGATAAGGGGAATTTTATATTAATATGAAATTATTAACGATAATTTTGATTATTCGTAAATATTTCACGATTGAAAATTTAGGGAAAGGGGAAATATTTCGAGGGAAAAAGTATTCACGATAGGGGTGATTGTATGTACACATACATATATTTTGAAAATAAGCTTACCTTGAAAGGAGTTTTAATATTATAAATACCCTACATCATGATTATTGGCAGTACTCTTCACTGCAATAACTTTTTATTGGAACATGAGCACATTGAACACTTTTATATCTATTTAATTTAATTTAAGAAACAAATTTTAAACTATTAAAGCGTCTATCTGACCTATACAAAAAATCTTTTTAAGCCTAATAAAGCTAAATACAGTAGACTGGGAATAGAGGGAACTAATTAATGCAAAGACTTTTCTCTCAACCAAGAGTGTAAGCATTCAATCGAGATTAAAATTATATAAAACTTTTAATATACAAAAAGTGTTTATTAATATTTATTAATACTGTAGTTTTACGTCCATATGCAAAAAAAAAACAATTTTTAAAGTTGTGTGCACGTTGAAACCGATTACAAAATTCGTTTTTGCATATTTATTGTTATATATTGTGGTTGCACTAAGCACACTATACGCATAATTAAAAAAAAATATAACGCTCTCTCCAAAAATTTCTTTTTACCATTCCCGATATGCGAAGGTACAGCCTTTTAATTTGACAAATGCGAATGATTTCAGACTCAAGATTTGCATCAACAAACTTTGGTCAGTATGTACTCTTTTTACAAAGGTCTGAAGAGATTTAGCGAAATGCCACAAGATTTAAAAAAACGAAACTAAGATTTATATTTTTAAACGTAGCATTTGTTTTTTATTGTTATATTCTTTTTTACTTTATTTTTTGTTCTCTATTTTGTTATAAACTTATATACAAATGTTGTTAATATTTATAATAGCAATACATACATGCTAAATAAATGATCAATCAATCAATTAATCAAACAAAAATAGTATTGATCAGCTAAGTAACCCTGATTTTACACATGTGATTACTTGCAATGTAAATATGTATTATGATCGAAAAAGAAAAAAATTAGTTCGAATGTCTGGTAAGTTGGTCACGCACGTGCAAGTTCATTTGAAAAATGCTGTCAACAAGTAAAGTACTAGCAAAAATTGCTAAATAACTAAAGTTCAGTATTGCCGTGTTGGCAATATCTGGAAATAATATTTTAACACGTCCATTAGAACGTGTTTGTGTATAGCTGTGTCCCTTTTTATTTCCTATTTTTTTACAAATACAATCAAAATCAATCAATCAACACTTTATTCATTTTAATACGTACTAGTAAATTAATAGAAAACACGTACTTGGTAACACTGTTTCTTCATTTGGCATTTAGTAACTTACCGCAAGTGCCCGAAAGTAACTTGGAAGACAATTTTCTTGTAAGTAGACTCGCAAATTCGTAAAATGTGACTGCAATGGTGAAAAAGTTTGATTATATTGATTTTTACGGACTTGCACCAAACATTCCAACCAAGATTTCCAACAATTAAGCACTTCAATTTAAGTGTTAAAATATGAAGCATTAGTAACGAATTTTTATCAATAGAATAACTATCATATGAAAACGCACATGCTTTTTGTCTCTTTTAATTATTATGCTCTTTATTGTGTGCCAAATCACACGAAATTTGCGAAGTTTCCTCTACCCAATACTAAATCAAAATGGAAGTTCTCTCTCTATAGAGTACTTACTGTAAGAATTTTGGCTGTCCCCTCGAACGCGCGTTCCCTCTACCGCGAGTCCACTGTAAAAGTCTCTCTCACATACAAATTTGGAAAATATAATAAAAAGTAAATGCTTTGCTGTAAAACGCCTAAACATGATAAGTCTTATATGCTAGCTAACTACTTAGTATTGTCTTAGTTAGGATTTTATTAAAATATGCCGCAGAGTGTCTTTATAAACCCTTGTTGAAATACACTTTGGTAGGTACTTTACCATTCGTAGTCTGTTTCATTTCCTCATAGAGTTCTGGCTCGAAACGCTGCATTGTTGAAGTATTTAGGGAACTACAGAAAAATTTATGATTTTTAAAACATTAAGTTTTGGAGCAGAATATATTAACAGAACATACCATGTTTGAGGAAATACGGCACACGCCGTTGGTACCATGAATAGTAAGCTGGGAAAATTAAAGAATCATTTTTAACTCTTGGGATTTAAAAATAAATTGTATGTACAGACTTTTAAAGCGAGAAGCATGTATAGTGATCAAAATCAAAAAAATTAAAGAAAAGTACTTGGGGAACGTTAGTGGATTAATGGGGAAAAAATTTAAGAATTTTAAACGAAATATGTATGTACATGTGTGAAGAATAGAAACAAAGAACGGAAAATTAAAGCGAAAAAATAACGAAAAACATGTGTGAAGGATAGAAACAAAGAGTTGAAAATTAAAGCGAAGAAATAACGAAAAATAAGCAAAATATCGCTGAGAAACTTGAAACAGTGAAATGATGACAACCAATTATCCAGAAAAGCCAAATGAAAATTATTTAATAGAAATAAACAAGGCGAATTCATACCAGGTAAACTTACTAGTACAACAACAACCGATCATTGTATGCTGTCAAAATAATTAATACAATTTTGATATCAAACAGTGATAAATTGTCGCCCAGCTGGGCTAATGAGTTCACTTGTTATGAATTCGCCTTGAATAGAAATAAACAAGACGGATTCATACCAGGTAAACTTATTAGTACAACAACCACAAAAATCATTGTACGTTGTCAAAATAATTCTTACAATTTGACATCAAACAGTGATAAATTGTCGCCCAGCTGGGCTAGTAAGTTCACTTGTTATGAATTCACCTTGGAAACATAAAATTTTTAAATTTTACTGCTGTATTCATAATTTTTTTTTTTGTAAAAGGTTTATTAGACCAGTTTCTATGCAAAATTCAATCAATATACCTTCTATAAATTCGAAAAATGTTTATAAATACGACAGTTAGAATGTTAGCAACACCAGAGAAACTTAAAAAATTAGCAGAAATTTTCAAGAAATAATAAAAATATGATAAAAATATTAAATAAAAATGAGTAAAAATGGAAATGTTTTTGGTACTTACAAACATCCTACTAAAGTTGTCTGGAATGGAGCATTCAACCATTTTACTCTTCTATAAATTGGTAGTTTCTCAACGCGTTCCATAATGAAAGGTAACACTAACATGCCCGGAGCAGCCATACCGATACGAGAAACAACCACTTGGCTAATGCCTTTAGCAGCTGCCATGCGACTTTTGCCCACTACATTACCGTTTTCATCTTTAACATCTATGCCATTAATAATTTCATTTTGACGCATTAACGGTATATTAACGCAGTTGGCCGCACCCACAGCGGCAAAGGGCACAAATCTCTATTGTATGAAGGAAACAAAAAAAAAACAGTTATATTATGTGATTTAAAAATACATATACATATGTTTAAAGGCCCTTTCACACTATAATACAAGTCTTACGTCTTTCATAATAATTTGTGAGATAGAAATCTAATGAGATTTGGTGCTGTTTAGAATTGTTATTTTCTATGGTTGCTTCCACGAAAACACATCCCTGATAAAATGAAAAGTATAAGGTTTTTGAAAATTTTTAAAATATGGTGACAGCCATACGACTGTCAAATTCCCATCCGTACTTTGGTCAGATTAATAACATATTGTTTTTACACTACTATACTTTCCCATTAGATTTAAATTTTTGATATGTCGTATTACTCAGTGTTACAATATAAAAGGACCTTAAGCAGTTTCAACATACCTGGAATATAGGAGATGTCATCTTACTCCAATAGTTTTTGCAACCTATGGCTGCGATTAGGGCTGATGTTGTGGCCGACACATAGGCCACGCCCAACTGCGTTACGGATGTGGGTGAATTGGCATTACGATTTGTGTAATTGACAACAGCATTAAAAGACTGATTGAGAAATTGCCATAAAACAACAGCTGGCACAGTTCGATAGAACGCCAACATGCCACCCGTAATCAGCATGCCACCGGGTACCTAAAACAACCACAATTTTTAATTTTTTTCTTTAATTATAATTCTAATTTATTATGTTTGTATGAATATACATATATATAATAATATATAATACATAATTATGTATGTCTATTGCGAATATTTTTTTTATATTTTACTTGAGTGTATCTACGTACACGCCGACATACAGTACTGTTCAGAACAAAAGGAATGACAGTACTAAAAGTGCTTTGCAGTTTTTGCCCGAAATTAATCCGAATTATGATTCAAAATTACAAAAGTTTATTTGCATAAAAATTCGAAATGACTTGATTTCATGTGGAATACAGAACCAGAACCATATCTAGACTTTTAAGTTTTTATCCGCTGAGCGTTCTGAAATCCTGCAACCATGAACAATTAAAAGCGCTTGCAATAACCTTCGAGGTTGCTAATGTTCGATTATAACTTGACTTTGATTGACTTCACTGACAGAATCATGCGATTCCGAGTTTTTTTTCTGGGACCAGTGCTCAGGAGATATCTCCTACGCATGCTAAATGTAATGCATGCAACGTAACTATTTGGAAACGAATAGTATAAAGAAGAGATAGGTGGTGAAGAGAAAAAAAATAGAATAATTCAACAACAACCCTGCAGTTGGATGTTTTTTGAGAATTTGCAGAGTTGCAACGTTTCAGATGTTAAGTTGACGCATTCTTTGTCAAGCTGAAAGAGAGCCATTTTATTTATTCCGACGTTTTTATTTCCCAAATACCGACGCAAGAGGGCGCTATTAGCGCCATCACAATAGCGAAAAATAATTTTTTACCTGTTCGGGACTCGAAAAATTCGAAAATTCTGGTTGCGAAATCAACTCGTTAGCCATTTAGCCAACATCACCCTCGATTAATTGGGTTTTCGAAATTTAAACTTATATATACAGTAGAAACTCAATTTACACGCAACATTCAAAAATTCTCACACGAATTTTTTTTCACAGACTTTTTCCAGTGTAGATTTTTTATTGTCCATGTATTAATATGTATTTCGAGTTTAGAAGTTCGGTGAAGTCCGAACTGATGTGTTGACGTACCGATTACTTTGAAAATCGAATAATAGTGATAAGATTTCCTTCGTAGGGGAAGCGAAAACAAATTGTCGGAGGAAACAAGCAAGTACAAGCAAAAAAGAAAACCTTTTAATTCTTAGAATTTTCAACGAAATTATGAAACAAAATAAAAATGCTGTGCTAAGAAAAAACGCACCACGCCCGCTTTTCATTGCGAACAGAAATCTGGTTCTAATTCAGTTTTTTATTCTTTTTGCTTTTGCAAATGGTAAAAAAAGAAAACTTGAATAAGATACGTAATTCAATTTGTTGTAATAAGTTGCTTATGTTTTGCATACCACTGTATATTGACCGTAGTAAATAACAGACACATTTGGCAGGGTTTCAAAATTTTAATACACTATCATTTACATACGACATATTCAATGGCACTTCATCACGAGACTTCAAACGTGTCTCTTAAAACAATCAGCAGAAATAAATCGCTAAATTAAAAATATATATGTAATTATTTCAAAATAAATAAATGAACAACTCTTCAAAAATATTTGAACTAACAATAACAAGTGATAAGATAAGTTCACTATTTAAACAATATTGCTTTTAACTTTGAAAATTAATTTAAAAAGTATGCTAAAAAAACATTAAAATGGAATAAAATAATAATAAAGTCCAGAAAATATATTATTAATATTTTGCGATCTATTTTAAATGTTCAGGAAAATGTTTAATCGATAAATCTACTTTAAAATACTATTAATTAGGGGCATACATATATATACACACATGAAATGTATATGTACAGGGTGCGGCATAAGTAATCATCTTATTGGAAAACGGTATAACTTTTGCAAATGTCGCCAAATTCGGTTTTGACATTAAACAAACGCAGAATACAAATCGACAAGCCATGAATCGGTTTCCTCCGCAACAACGCAGAATAATTGTTTCCATTTTATTGCGCAACAATTCGTCAGTTGTGTTGGCGCAGAGTGAATTTCATCGCAGGTTTCCTACCCTTCCAACATCAACTGTACTAACACTGCGCCGTGTACCCACTCGCGTTGAAGAGAGTGGGACAACACGAGATGTTTCGAACCTGCCGGCTCCGGAGCAGCCATTCTACTGAAAATATCGCTATTGGCTCATGATGTCGAATTGGGCATTTGCCGGCGGTCCCTATCCAGAATTTTGGTGAACGATTTGATGATGTTCCCTTACAAAGTGCAAGAAAATTATAGACAAACGAACATCGGATGGTTATTTTTATCGCATCCTGTACATATCCAAACATAATTTTTTATCTATAGTTCTAAAGCATATTAATTTTTTTCTAATCACAAAACACGATTCCACCCATGATGCAATATATAAAAAAAATACACTCAAACTGCAATGGATTATTTTGCACAATGAGCACAAATCGATTTAAATCCTTTAACAAAATTACGACACAAACGCACTCATACAGACATGCATTAATACGGCAATTTTGCTTTATATATGTATGTATGTACATATACTTACTTGAAAACTCATGCGCCCGCAAAAGTTTTGTAGTTCCCCGGTGTCCGGATGGAAGGCAGAATTATACAATTTCATTGCATGTTTAACTTGATCAGTTGTAGTGTGTGCCGGCTCTTGCCGCTGGCGGTAGGACTCTAGAAGCTCTTTGGCTTGTATCAGCTTACTGCTTGGGAGAATAACCGTACGAGGATCGGTCATCCAGGCAAAATGCCTAAAACGGCCGGCGAATGAAGATAAATCATATAGCGGTTTGTCAACTTCAATGCGTGCCATATAGAAATCTAAAAGACAATTATTGCAGAAAATAAATTTATATATTTAATACAACATTTTAAGAAAACCTAAATCAAATTTATTGTGATGTAACTTTCAGCAAGAAAAAAAAACTGATACTGGATATTTGAATAATTGCATAATTTAAGATTTTCTGTTTTTTTTTTTCAACAAAGAAAATTGTGATGCTTTTCGATGCCATGTATAGCATAAGTATGTTTGCATATATTTATGTATGTAGGAATTGTGTCGTCTCCTGAATAAGTACTTTTGTTTTTTTTAACAATAGACCAACTGCTTAAAACAAACATAATTAATTATAATTTACCCTTTTTATTTTTATTTTAATTTAATTTTAATTTTATCTTTGCTGTTGCTGTGTTTTCTTAACTTGCAATTTTTCACTTTGTTTTTGCACACACACTTTAGCTACTGTCAATTTGTTTTTCTCGTTCTCTCATATTTTTCGTATTTTATTTTAGCTTAAGGAGAAATGGAATTATTTATAAGGTAAAACTTACTGCTATTAGCTGGCTTTCCGGTTGAAAGAGTAACTTTTGGTTTTTCTATTTTCCCATTCTTATAGTAGTTTTTTTTTTGTTTTACTTTAGTGCGCCAAGCACATGCTTGAAATAATCCGCTGGTTAGAAGAAAAAGCGTTGCCATATCAAATAATTAATACTGAAGGAATATATCATAAAAGTATTCGACGCAAAAAAAATCAATTTAAATTCTTTTTCTTTCAAAAAGTAGTTATGGACATATATGCGGCTCATAATGCCAAATTTCAGTTCCATGCAAGTTTTATATCCATATATAAGTAGATTCGGCAAATCCCAATGATGTAAAGCAAATCCCTTGTACACCGGAAACTAAATAAGCTGGCTACGCTTTACAGCTGTCTCGTTGACATTTATTTAAAGTTTTGTTTTTCTTTCTTATTCACACGTTCTTATTAGCATTTGAATAAGTGGAGGGTTGTTAGTTTTGTTTTTTTTTTCAAGTTTTGTAATTTACATTTAAACAAACAAAAAAAGCAAAAAGGTTAAAGTCATTACATCGCCGCAAAAAAAATAACTCAACACACTTTACAGTAGACATTCTAAACAGTATGTGATATTGTGAAAATTACAAATAAGAATTGCAAAACAAGAAAAAACAAATATTTTAAAGTTGGAAATTAGGACATAAACCGGACTAACAACTTTTAAAGCAGTTTAACTACCGGACATAATACTTTAAGTTAAGGAATGCAGCAAGCTTAGCTATTGAAATTAAAAAAAAGTTGATGGCATTAAAATGACAAAAGCTTTTACGTCATGGTGTTGTTTACAGGTATTTTTGTATCTATTTGTAACACAACCCATTCCAAATCAAGGAGCTCATATATTAGCCGTACTGCCAAGTGTATGGAAATCCCATTATCTATTTGGGCATCATTTGCTTTCGCAACTAGTAGACCGGAATAATCATACAGTGACCTTAATAAGTCCCTATGAAATGGATAAGGTGGAGAGAAAAAGTATATCCAATGAGAAATTTCAAGAAATAAAAGTAGAAGGTTTGCTAGGAAATTGGATTGAAATGGGTTTATCGTTTAATATTGAAGAAATGTATGAAAAGTCTATAATGGAGCATTTCACACGACTAATGTATGCCACAACCAGCAATACAGATTGTATATTGCAGAATAACAGAGTGCGAGAATTGTTGCAGTCACCGCAAAAGTTCGATTTACTAATAGTGGATCTATATTTAAGTGATGCCTTATTAGGGTAAGTAGTCAAAACCATTTTCTTTATATTTCGTAATTGACTGCTTGCTTATCCAAACGTTCATTCTCTAGTTTAGCTTTTTACTATCAAATACCCACTGTAGTTTTAAGTCCCAGTGGTTCGAATACTTGGTTAAATCAACGTTTTGGTAATCCGCAAAATGCTGCCTTGGATCCTAGTAACTTTTTACCTTACGCAAAAGATATGTCATTTTTGGAGCGTTGTGTAAATACTCTGATGGCCATGTTTGAAAAGCTCACGTATTCCTTTTTTCATATGATCTCTCAACAAGCTGTTTATACTAAACATTTCGAACCTCTTTGCCAACTAGCCACTTGGTGCAGTGAACTACCCCACTATGAAGAACTGACTGATAATCTATCACTGGCTTTAATTAATACACATCCAGTACTGCAATATCCTAGAGCATTTTTACCTAATATGGTGAGCGTACCCGGTGTTCATTTAAAAACCTCAAAAGCAGAACAAGAACTGCCAAATGTAAGTAAAAAATATAAACGATCTATACAAAAATGTAGCGTACATTTTTATTTATTTATAATATTTTTAGGATATTAAACAGTTTATTGAAGAAGCAAGAAAAGGGGTAATATTCATGAGTTTTGGTGCTAATAAATATGACTTTCCCTTGGAAAAAATGGATCTGTTTTTGGATGTTTTCGAAACAATGCCTGAAATGCGATTCATAATTAAATACGATCAACACATGGCGCTATCTCTTACAGTTAATGTTTCTTCACAAATAATGATAAAAAATTGGTGGCCGCAACAGGCGATTTTAGGCAAGTACATTTTATTGTAAAAATATTGCGTATTAAAAGAATACATTTCCTTAATTAGCTCATGATAACATTAAAATGTTTATAACTACTGGTGGCTTTATGAGTATAACCGAAGCTATTTATTTCGAAAAGTCCATATTTGCCATACCCATTACTCCAGAACAATATGTACTGTGTAAAAAATTAAGCCAGCAAAATGCTGCTTTTCTACTCAATTACAATGACTTGAGTTATGATCAAATAATATATGCCATTAAGAATGTATTGGGCGACAAATCGAACTACCACGAATCAGTAATGCAACTAAAAAAACAATTACTACACAACTTGGATAGTGTCAATCCTCTGTCAAGAGCTTTACATGCCGTTGAAATGACACTACGCACTAATGGTTTAGAATACCTAAAGACCCACTCACATCACCTAAGCTTTTGGAAGTCTATACTCTTAGATGTTATGTTTATGTTAATTTTAGGTTTATTAACGATTCTTGCCATATTATTTCTACTAACCTGCTGCATTTTAAAGAGGTCATATCAAAATCAAACCAAAATCAAATTAATTAACCAACAAAAGCAACGCTATCATTGCAATGAATTTCTGCCTAGTACTAGTACGAGTCAAAAAAATTGCAATATAGTAAAACATAAACGTATAGAAAATGATCAAGATAGTGATAATACTACATTGTGCCACGAAAGACGTACAGCCTCAAATGCAGATGTATATGAAAATGAGAAAAGGCTTTCATCGGAAAGCTCATCGTGTTGTAATTGCTCTGTTACATCATCTTCAGCTCCTACAACACCATTATAAAAAAGAGACTCGTCGCTCTTTAAAGACGTATCTACAGTTATTGATAAAAATTTATAAACTAAAAAAATTATTTTGTTGTTGATATTTTGAGATTTTAACTTTATATGGTATTTGAATATAAAACTATGTAAATGCATTTGTGCAAGAGTCAAAGTTGTAAACTATATACATACATCCTTACATATGTACTTTAAGAATATTATAACTAAAGCATCACTATATACATATATATATATATATATATATATGTGTGTGTTATTCACGAATTTATTAATTTCTGGAAGTTTTATTTCTAAATATCTTTTGATTTAAAAAATTCTATACATACAGAGGTGCATACAATACACAAGTGAGCCTTTGGAATTGGCGGGCTGCTAACCTAACCAACATACATACAACAAAGTCACAAAAGTATTTTGAAAATTTTCATATCTTACCCAAATCAAATGGTTGAATCCCAAATTTTATGGCAGCTACTTATATCAATCTATTTTATTCCGTCAACTTAGTAGTGTAATTTGTAAATGGACCGGGCGTCACTTGTGTGCTCTACGTACAATTTTTTAATTTTTATTTTTCAGCGAACGAATAATATTCTAATTCTTATTTTCCCCCGAACGCAAAATCATTTAATTATTATTTCCCGTCTTTCCGTTTTTTAACTTTGCGGATTGAAAACTAAACACAATATTTATATTACCACAAAATGCAAATAAATAATAAAAATAAAGCATCAAGGTAAGAATACGCGATCAAAGTGAGTGGTGAATATCTAGCAAAAAAAAAACATAATTAAAATCCCTACTAGACGATATGTTATTTACAGCTGACTTGTTAAATCCCCCACATGTAAGTATATCGTGTGATACATTTAAAACGTATGGAAAAATATAATAATTTACAAGTGCAGCATAGGAATATGTTTTTAGCTAGATTTATCTATTTAATAACAATTATATAAATAATGTATTATTATTGAATATAAACTTGACATTTTGAAGTTTAGAGAAATATAATAAAAGTATATACTCCTTTTCCCGTCATCGCGTTCTACCCTTTACTAGTTATTAAGTTAAGCGACTATTAGACGGTATGCCAGTTTGGCATGTTGAAAATCAAATAATTTTGATATTTTACTCTCTCATATTATATCATGCCAAACTGTTATGTCAAGTACAATCGTCTAATAGCTGCTTTACCAGCGATTTTTCTACGCAGACGCTATCTGTGCTTTTACGGTATTTTGTGATCCTACGCTTATATTTTTTTTTATCAGTTGTACAAGTTTGTTATGCGAATTAAAATAAGTTATTTAAAAATGGAACGTGTAAGTGAATATTTTAAAGAGTTCATTGAATTTGTTGAATTTGTGCAGTTAACATTCTGTGCTGTAAGTACGTACAAAAAACTTCAGACGAACGTGAGAGAATTTTGGATGCGTCCCTTGGTCTTGGAAAGAGAAGTTACTGGTTTTGCTGCAACTTTCGACACACTGAAAAGCCGAGACCATGAACAATTTCGTATAGCAACGAGAATGTCCCCAGACGTCTTCGATGGCTTGTTCAACGTTCTTAAGGATAATCTTGAGAAGAAAACTGTGGGAGCTATACCAGCAGATTGTAGGCTATTTTTGACGTTAATGTCAGTTTAAAATTGTATGTGTGCGATAAAATATAAATATAAATAAAACTAAAATTGTCTCCATACAGCTACTTAGCGCATGGTACTAGTAGGCAATACCTGCCGATAACATGTAAAATGTTGGTGACCGTAGTAAAACGAATAGTTTTAGAAACATGCAAGATTATATGCAGTCAGCTAAGTGGTCTGTATTTATCCTTTCCAAACACATGTGAATGGAAGCGAATAGCGGAAGATTTCAAATACATGTGGGATTTGCCAAATTGTGTCGGGGCGATCGACGGAAAGCAAGTGGCCGTAACATGCCCATCTCGTTCTGGTTCCAATTATTATAATTACAAAGGTATGTTTGAATGCCTAATCGATTAATTTTTATCTAAACTTTTCTTACCTCCTTTCAGGAACTTACAACATTGTACTGATGGGAGTGTGCGATGCAAATTATATATTCACTGCGATCGATATATCCGCTAATGGAAGTCAAAGCGATGATGGACTGGTGACATATTCGCAATTTGGAAAATTACTGAGATCAGGAAATATTAATTTTCCAGCGGAGAAAACATTACCAAACAGCCAAGTCAAGTTTCCGTATTATTTAGTTGGTGATGCTGCTTTTCCTCTTAAACCATACCTTATGAGGCCATATCCCGGGCTATTATTAAGCGAACAGAAGCAGAACTTTAATAAAAGAATATCTAGAGCACGAAGAACCATAGAAAATGCTTTTGGTATTTTAACAGCACGTTGGAGAATACTCCGTAGAACTCTGAATATGCCAGAAGAGTCCGCGAAGAAGGTTATTTGCGCGACGGTGTTGCTTCACAATTATTTGAAAATACACGACTCAACATATTGCCCACCAGATTTCGTAGATCGGGAACAAAACGGTTCAGTTATGGAAGGCTTGTGGAGACGACGAACTCAGCCATTGCAAAAGTGCCCTAGATTTTCCTCGAATAACTCCAGCAGGAATACATTCCAGCAAAGGGACATTTTGAGTGAATACCTCTTTTTAAATAAAATATAAAAAATACAAAACTTTTTTTTATAGATTTTTTTCGATTTAATGCATTTTGTATTTAAGACCGTCTTATTATTTTTAACATTTTGTATTAAAATTTCTATAAACTATTAGGTCCCTTATGCAAAAACGTTTGTTTAAGTTAAAGTATACGTTAAAACCGATTTTCTTATACAAAATTCCAACTTCAAGCAGACATTAATTTAAATAGTGAAAACACCAATTATTAAAATTTTTAAATAAGCTCATGACCGATAGCTTACAGTCAAAATTACTGTGATAATTACTAATATTGATGCAACGGTATCCGTATCGCAGAATAGCCAAAAATATAAAGTCCAGATCGCGGATCGCGCAATAAAAATTTAACATGTATATCGTGATATCAGTTCCCAATTCGTAATCAAAATCAATATATAAGCCGTACTATGCGCAAAAACAGATAAATAATAAACAAACGAAAACATTTTACATAATTTTTTTGTAGTTTGGTTATTTCTCATTTCTGACATTTTCTAAGCAGCGACCTACGTAGCACAAAATAATTACAATATTGATACGATAAATACTGTACAAGAACCAGACGCACATTTTCCATCAATATATTCAAATATGTATATCGCGATGTGTACCAGTGTCCAAAAAAGACAAAAATAATACCGTTTTTTGATTAGTACATTTTTTTATAAATTCTGCCACTCAAACAAGTTATATCACTCTTTTTTCGTTGCTGTTACTTGACTCTGCAAGTAATTAATAAAATAGAACTTCGCGGTCCTAACTGCATCGGTCGATAAATCTTCGAAAATTTCGCGCACCATAGAAAAAAAGCCTTCATGGCTAGGACTCTCTTTTTTACATGGTGCAACGGCAAATCTGGCTTGTGCTATTTTCTTCATTTCTTCCAAAAATTCTGTGAAATCTCCATTAGAAGCCTCCCGTCTTGATTTCTTTCGACTGCTACATGCCACTTCTGATGAGGAAGAGATGGATTCATTACTGAAACTTAATACGTCGTTAGGAATTGCATTCCCTTCAAAAAATTTCGTCTGCAAAAGGAATTGTTCAAATTCGTAACAAGATAACAAATATTTTATGCCTACGTCTTCTAAACTCTCTATACTTTGAGAACAAGTTTCTTCAATAATAGTATTGAATGCTTCATTTACACTTCCTTCATGTACAATTTTCTCAAACAATGGTTGAGGCGGCGAGAAGCTTATAACAGGAAAAAAACACATTAACTTCATGATTTTTTCAAAATAAAAATATTTTACTTTCGTGGTTTTATATGTTCGCGAAGGAACTCCAATTGCTGATAATATTGCCACGGATTTTCTTCAAATTCTGTGCCGCTCCCAGAGCCATGATAATTCTCAGCGTGTTTCTTTACAAATCTATCCCTCAAAGTTTTCCAACGAGATTGGCAAACTGCCACTATAAAACAATCGATACAGAATATCATCAATTACATAGCCATAAAACTGTTATTACCTGGTACATTTAGTTCATCGGCTATTGAATTCCAGGCAGATGCACGCTCATTCTTTTTTCTGTAAGTAGGGCAAGTTTTTTTATAAAGAACTTCGTGTCTTTTTACCGCTTCAATTAATTTTTCCTCCATTGCGTTATTCGTTACCGTCCTGTAGCAAGATAAAAAAATATATTAACATAGATTTTTTTTAAATAAAAATATTTTACTTTCGTAGTTGTATATGTTCGCGGAGAAACTCCAGTTGGTGATAATATTGCCATGAGTTATCTTCGAATTTTATTCCGCTCCTAGAGGCATGATAATTCTCAGCGTGTAATTTCACAAATCTATCTCTCAAAGTTTTCCAACGAGATTGGCAAACATCCACTATCAAAATGCAATACTAAAATTCGTCATAGTCATTAATGAAAATATTAATACCTGGTGTATTTAATTCCTCTGATATTGAATTCCAAGCAGCTACACGCTCATTCCTATTTCTGTAAGTAAGGGCGCTTTTCTTATAAAGAACTTCGTGTCTTTTTACTGCTTCAATTAATGTTTCGACCATTGTGTTTATTTCAAAATCAACATATAACTATTGAGAGATGATACTTAGTACATAAACTGATTAAATTTTCCATTTAATTAATTTTATTTTTCGAAATTAACACATTTTTCACTACAATAATAAAAACAAAATTATCAACAATACATTTATATTGATAGTATTGAAAATAAAAATCAAATTGCCATCTTTGGCAATGAGTATCAGCTGAGCAATTGTAAAGATGCTTGCAATGTGAATTCATATATTTGACAACTTGAATACAATTGTTGTATTTGTAAACAAAAATGCAGTTAATGTAGGGGCCAGATCACCTGGTAAGAATTCGCCTTGGATGCTTGTAAAGCATATTCCCCTTTTACAATGCTTAAATTGAAATGCAGACAAAAGGTAAATTAAACTCAGTAGTTAATACGCCCGTCAGCTGATTCAACCAATTGTAACGTAATACGTATTTTTAAGCCAAACGTTTTGAGAAAATATTAAGTAAAGTGGTTGTGAATAATTTAATAATTTTGCTATTCTTATCTATCTTCCTTCTTCTTCACCGGTATCACAATAAGACCATGACCCAAGTTGGCTGGGCTTTTATTTTCACAAACAACCTGCCCCCCAAGGCAAATTCATTACCAGGTAAACTCACTAGGTAATTCGCCGGTCAGCTGATTCAACGATTTGTACCGTATTTTAAAACCGAACGTTAAAGTTTGATTACTTTAGTGAAAAAGTTAATAATTCATTCATATAGTAATAAAAATGCATAATAAATTGCTTTTTGTAATAATTAATTTAATTTTACTTACATCACACTAATTTAACGCATTCTTTTTAGTTTATGTTATATTTAACAAAACTCATGTATATAAAAATTTTACATTCGGCTGCAAAGCGAATTGACGAATTTGCATTGCGACCACCATCTTTAATAAACCTTGATAAAATTCAAACAGTCAACCGTAGCAAAAACATGTGGAGCCTATTTAGGACAATAATAGTGTTTTTACCGTGTATATTGTTCTTTGAGCATTTTGACTTTTAACAATATTTAATCTCAAGGTGTTGTAAAAAATTGTCAAATTCAATACAAAAAAAAAATTTAGCTTAAATTGTTATGTATAATTGAGAGCTTAATAAAATATATGAACCATCTTTTTGATATACCTAAATGACAAATAAACTCTTAACAATTTTCATACATTTTTTCCCTACACATTTACAGTGGATCTTTTAAATTAATCACTTAAAATTTAAATCAATAAAGAAAAGCTCTAAACTTGTAAAATGTTACGAGTTCCAACTGGATTACTGCAGCGCTTGGCTGTTACTGAGAGCAAAACTGGCCTAATGCCATTTGCTTTGGAATTTGTGAGATTGAGATATGTGAAGCGTAAACCTCGTGATGCTCCTGTTGCGAAAAGTAAAATGTTCCGTGTGCCCGAAAGAAAACGGCAGACACCAGAAGAGAAGGAAGAACTAAAACGCTTGCACGATAATTACAAGTTAGTTTTTCTTGCACAAGAGCGCTGGAGAATACCTAATCTATGTGTATCAATTGTATAATTTTTTTCAGAACACAACTACGAACCGTGTTACGTTTCTTAAGAGAAGAAAATAAACGACTGGTTGAAACTGCTACTGCTGCCAATTATGTTTTGACACCCGAACAAGAGTATGATGAATTCCAACGATGTGTATCGGAAAATGATAATTGGAATATGGAAGTTGCTGCCATTAGAAAAGAACGTTTAGCTGTGGCGAAAAAAGAAACCGAAGAATACGTCAAAAATCGCTTGATGTTGGCTCAAGAAAAGGAAGAAAAAGAACTTGCAAAAATTGAAGCAATAGTAAAGAAACAAAAGGTATTTGCGTAATTGTTATAAATTGTACTCTAAATTATAATTATATGTTGTGTGCAGGAGTTATCGAAAACGTTCATCAAACGTGAAGACCTCGAGGCAGCTATTGAACATGCTTTGGCTAATCCTGTGGACCACAACTTTGCCATAGATAAACATGGTAATATTTATCGGGGACGCAATAACACACCAGTAAGACAAAATCTTCAAGTACCAGCGGATAATGAAAATCGCATTGCAGTTGAAAATTAAAGAAAACAACATATTAATTTGATCGACTATTATTTATTGTTGCAAAATAAACTTATTAATTTTTTAATATAAAATAATCCATACTTTGAAATGCAATACCAATAGTTAACAACAAAAAATGTTTTGTAATCATACAACGAAATGGAAAGTAATCTATATAAAATTAGTACATAATGCTATAGAGTTTGATCACTACTTGACTCTTGGTTAAGTAGATGTTCCCAATCTGGCGTCGCTGTTATTTTAGCTTCGATAGGGCCTAAATTAATCATATTACCATTGCGTTCATCTCTATTGCAGCTTATGGACATCAAATCCTGGAATAAATATATAAAAATGATATAAAATTAACTTTACTACAGATTTTAAAAACCTGTAAAAATCCGCATTTAATCCCCATTTCCAGATCAAAATAAGTTTTTCCCAGGATTAATTTTGTTTTACCGGACTTGTAGCGTATCAAACGCCCCACTTGACCCTCTTCCATTTTCGACAATACACTATTTGTAATTGGTTCCTTCTTGCTATCGCTATTTGTTCGTTTAGCGGTATCTGCTGCCGAAGACGTTGAGGGATTTGTAGAACATTCCTGTGATTCAGAATCTTCTTCCACGAGGGGTAATGTGTCCGGAAACTTAATTATCTTTGTTAAAAAATGTCTAAAATTTAGTTAAAAGAAGACAACTTACTTGCATTAGAAATATCTGTTGTTGTGTATTATCCAGTAATTGTGTTACCGACTCCGGATAACATGGTATGGGTTTATTCTTTTGCTCGATTTGTTCAGCAACATGTAGTGCTTGTATACGAGATGCTATGGCTACAGCATCTGTTGGAATAATAATTATTTAATTTTGTAATTATAGGTGTGCGCATATGTGTGCTTTTTACACCAACATTCTTTTAAGTGTTCAAAGCATTTCGTTCTCTTCTTAATTTCCTACAACAATTACCTGCATTTGAGTCACTTAAATCAGCATTTTCGCTCATTGTTTCAATTTTAATCTCTGGTTTAATATATTTCCATTTGGCTTCAGAGTTTCAAAAAAAAGTGTACAAAGAAAATAATGAGTCGGGAACGACTGGGCGACTGAATACTATATGAATTGTTTATTATTGGAAATTCAGAAATTTTACTGAAGTGGAAATAAACGACTCCAAAGAAAATTTTTTCCATAAATATTTAATTTGGGATAATGTGGAACATAACTGGGTGTAAAGATGTTTACATGTCAGCTAATATTCTTTTTTCCTGAAAAATATGTTTGTTTGGGTTAATCCTTACCTTGATTTAATTGGACAGGCATCCTATCCAAATCAGTCTTTTCTACCGCTTCGTCTTTATCGTCGGCATCGAGGGATGTTAAAAAGTCTGTGTCATCAGAAAATGCAACCTTTAAATCTAATTTCTGTATACTTTTTTTCACTGTTGGCTTTGTCAGAGTTGAAGGTGCATCGTCCTCAGCTCTGCTGTAAGTCGATCTGGAGGTTGGACGTATATTGGTGGCACCAGCACCTTCTGAAAACACGCCAGTCGTTTGGATAAGTGTTGAACCTCCACGACCACCTCTTCCGCCGTCCCTCCCACCACGTCCTCGACCTCTTCCTCTAGTTACTGTAGTATCTTTAGAAGTTTTTACATTTCTGTATAAAAAAAAAGCAAACTTTTTGTCTTTATCACATAATAGTTCTGCAATTCACTCACGTGTTTTTATTCCTCACGACATTTAGATTGGGCAAAAATACTTTTTTATTTGTAACAGCTCCCCCTCTTCCCCCTAGTGTTAGGTCTCTTGCGGGAGTTAGAGACGTGAGTTTGGCAGTCCCGTTAGATACAAGTGTTGTGGAAGACAACTCACGTTTCGTCATTGCTTTAATTTCAGCCGCATTAACAGCCGTACTCGATCGTTTCAGAGAATTTTTAGTGGCAGACATGTTCTCATTATCAGATAACACACCAGCTTTATTTCAGCTAAGTGCGATTATCTAAAACAAACTTTTTACAATTCAGTGCGTACTGTATAGCTTAAAGTAAAATGTTCTTTATTTATAATTGTTTGCGAATTTTTATTTTATGCAAGCTACGTTTTCTAAAAACACAGCACAAATGTCAGAACAAAGACCGTCAAAAATATTTAAAGCAATTATGTAGAGTTGCCAAATCCACCAGATGATAGCAATATACAAGTGGCATCTAGTAATCCGATTATTACTTTGGGACATTTTTGACAAAGGCTACCAAAGAAGAGTTCCAAAGATGGAGGGATTTTGTGTTTGTGCAAGCCTATGGCGGTATTTGTGCGTGACGGCTTGCACAAAAATCAGAAAATTGGGATATCATTTTGAATTTGTCGTAAAGCAGTTATGTAGTCTATTGTCAATTTCTTCATTTATAATAAAATTTTCCAGAGCATGGTCGTTACGTGAAATAATTAATATAAATAATAAAAAAAAAAATTAAAAATTACACTTTTTCGTAATCATCGCCAAGCAAAAACAAAAAATATTGAATATAATTGCAATTTATTTTTCAAGCTCAATTGTTCTCAGTTGAAATTTTAAATACATTTTTTATTTTTTGGAAAAGATGCTATGTCGTTACCTTCATATTAAACTTTGAATATTGTTAAGGGTGCTTAACATTGTCCCACAAGTTGTACGACATGCCAAATTTTTGTGTAGAAGAGCACAAGTCGGATCGTCTAAACGTAATATGTAATAAAACTATAAGATTTTGAGAGAAAATACGGATGAAAATTTGACAGTCGTATGGCTCTCTTGATTTTTTAAAATTTTTCAAAAATCAACACACACCATCAGATCAGGGATGCATTTTTATGTAAACAAATGTGAGAAAGACAGGGAGCGAAAACTGCTTTCATAAATTTATACCAATTATAAAATCAAAATGTACATTTTAGACCACGACAGCACAATTTTATAAAAATATACGTATATTTTCCAAAAGTACACTAAAAATTTTGACCACGAAAATAACATATTCGAAAGTTATAAAAATATTTTTCAAGGTTATTAAAAAAAAATTCAATTGCACAAGAACTCCATCCCTGGGAAAAACAAGCAAACAGCTGTAGTTAAATTAAATGAGAATGTTTTCATTTTAGACCTCTGTGGTTTTCATCTTAATTGATTTTATCCATACCAATGGTGTAAACGCCAGAAAACAACCACCCGATTTTTACTCTCTTTTTTTGAAATACGGATGGAATTTCATTTTATTTTCTTTCACATTTTACGTATGACAAATCTTATCGTTTAAAGCACCCTTTATTGACATTCTTTGAGTAGAAAACAACTTTGACAACTGAACTGAAATCAGCTGATTAACCTTTTAGCTAATGTAGTGACCTGGTATGTATTCGCCTTGATTGTTTACAAGAAAACGTCAAAAACATAGTCGTATTTTGCCGCAGTGGCTGGTGCGAATTTATGGAGCTTTTACTTTGTCACAAAGTGTACATTCTGTGTTCGAAACTCGAAAAGGGTAGATGTGTGCGACGGAGAAAAAGTTTGTAAAATACATAAAGTGCAAATTAAACAGGAAATTTAATTAATACAAATTATATATAGTGGGAAATGCTAAGGAATGCATATAAGAATCTATAATTAACGAAAAATTATAGAGCATATATCCTAATGAAAGTGAACAAATTCTTTTAGTTACAAAAAGTCTGTATGTGTCAATTTTCGGTCTGCTTTTTCTTGCCTGAAAACCCAGCACAGGAGTGGCAGCAACAAACACAACAAAAATCATACAAATATATACAATTCACAGCTCGTGGAAGATATGCATAAAACTCAAAAGCAAAATTTTTAAGTGAAATTTATTTTCATCTCTAAAAAAATGCCTCATTATTATTAATTAACAAATACATACATATAACCGAAGCAAAAGCAATCGCGAATAAAAATAAATTTAATATGAATGTTTATTTTGTTTATATTTCAATTAATAACGTTTATTCCCCAGAAGTATTTAAAAAGGAGAAAATAGAAAATCTACATCATATTTTGTGTGAAAATTAAGTTCTCCATTGTGTGTCTTTGAAAAATTTAAAACCTACGAGAGATAGTCGAAGAAATAAAAGAAAACGCGAAGAATAGAAAAACATTCCAAGATTAACATGATTTAACATAAAATTACATATAAATTTTAGATTTAAATGCTTCTCTATATGTAGTTTTTTTGTGCTTACGTTTTTGGGAGATAAAATCTCGAGAGACGTTATAAAAACATATTAGATTGAAATAGAAAAAGCATAATAAAATACAAGCACCCACCCATTATGTCTAGCTGGGCCGAACGTGTTCATCGCCGTGCTGCTGATTTTAGCAATGTGGTTACTTCTTGTGGCCATCCCGGCTCATCGGCACCTGCATATCCGTACCGTTTGGAAAAAGTGAAATTCGGTGTACCTTTGGAGGAGGTGTGCAAGAACGACAACATTCCTGGTCCTTTGTTAGTCCTCATACTGAAACTGAATAAAGAGTCGCCAAATCGTCGTGATGTGTTTCGTGCACCTGGACATCAGGGTGCCATGAAAAAATTAATACATTTTCTTCAAGCTGGTCGTTTAGTAAATGTTGACAACTATTCTGTTTATACAATTGCCAGTGTATTAAAAAAGTTTCTACGCAAAATACCAAATGGCGTTTTTGGACGCTCTGGTGAAGAAGAGCTGTTTGCTATTATTGAACTTTCCAACGAATCGGAACAAATAGATCGTTTACACAAGTAAGTTAAATATAAATGCATATACAACATACGATTCATATATTTTTTATTGAATTTGTAAGTATTGTTGAAAATAGGGAAAACGTATGACAGAAATAATTTTATATTTTTTTAAATAAACACAACCTGCAAAGTAAGAGTATAAGAAATATCTCCTGCTTAATTCTAATAGTCATACCTATGTATATCACAATAAAACAAAAATATGCATATTCACATCAATTGTTTAGCTGTAATTTACAGAATGAATTGATCGCAATGCGAATGCTGAGGAAACGTGTTTTCGAACAGTGTTTCAGTTTTTGGTTTCTTAATTTCATAAATCGTTTCAATTGGTAGTAAACTTGTTTCTTCTGCTAGATATGGAACATGTAATTAATATAAAAAGAGAAATCATAATTTTTAAACAAAAAGAGACATCACACAGAGAACTAGAAGTGCCTACATGTCTTTAGATATTAATATATAGTGCCTATACAGTGTTCTCGGGATAATTATATCGCTAGTATAAAACATCAACTGGGGGTTATTCTTCTTCCAAGCCATGCAAAAGTATAGATATTTATCTACGGTTGTTATATGTTTAGCTAGTCTATACCTATGTACATACATTTCATTTGGTGCGAATAAGAAAATCTACAGTCGGCCTTTAAACAAATTCTTGAAAAAAGCTAAGAAATTTTATATGTCAATACAAGAATTTCCGAAAATATTTTTTTGTGAATCACGAAATATACAAACAGAAGAAACTAAATAGCCTCTTCTTCTAACATTTTCTTTACCCAGCCAACATTGTATTATTCCTTTTAAATCCATTTAATTTTGCTAAACCTTTTTACAATGACTGTACGGATAGCTGAAGTAGTCTGCACGTGGGCGTTCAACCCCAGTTTCAGACACACAAAAACATCTCGCATTTTTTCTGATATGAATTTGTGTGGCTTTGTGTCAGTTGTTGTCGTAAGGTTTCAGTGTCGAAGGTATAGACACTGGTCACTAAACAGTAACGGTTTCGGCTGTAACCAATCAACAGGCACATCAGAACATCCTTCTTCCGCGGTATTGTGTAGCACTGTATCAAAAATATGAACTAAAAACGAAGCTTCAAAATTTAAAACGTCTCTTTGACATCAGGGGCGCTACAACACTGCTATAAAAACAATGAACGTACAAAAAGCACAATGCATCGCATGTGTAGGGGTCATCTCTTGAGTGCTGGTCCAATATAAAAAAAATCCCTCAGGCTTTGTTGGACATACATATATAAATAATCGTACTTAATTTTGACTCGTGTTGAATAGCATTTAACATAGCAACTTAATTTATGACCAATAAAAACAATTTAAACTACAGCATCAATAATATTTTGATATTAAATTTTCACATTCATAAGCGTCAACACTCGCGGTTTTAATTAGTTGCCGTTATCACGGACCCGCTGTAATTCAATATTTATTTGAAAATTTTGAGTGCAGATGTTGTCCTCCAAAATGTATACCTATAAACAACTAGAAAACATGTTCATTTTCAAGTATTTCTTGCTTGTTTAGTTTCATACAAGTAGTTGTTGTTGTTTTGTTTCTAATACGCAAACACATATTTGTTGCAACTTGTACAATGAAAGAACTTTGCAATTGTAATCACCATTTATTTTTGCAATTGTACAAACAAAATTGATTTTTATTTGAAAGTTATTTGTTTTTATTTCAAGTCTATAAAAATAAAACTTGTTTATTTTTTAACAATTGTTTATATTTATTGCATTTATCACAAACACATGCATGCATACATTCAGATGTTTCTGAAGCTTCTTTCTGTTCTCGGCTGCATATTTTCAGTGTTGCCAGGTTTTGACTCTGTTTATATATATATATAAATATATAAAAAGAAATGTATAAATAAATACAATTAAATAATAATAAAAATAATATTAATAATAAATAAATATTGAAAATAATAAAAATAATGAAATAAAAAAATTATAGCATGTATATTAAATGATATCAGATGTTCGCAATATTTTTAAAACAGAACAACAACGTGTGTTCTGGAAAATCATTAAAATAAAGAAAAAATTAAATCAAACATATTCGCTGAGGGTGGCGATGGCACGATGGATGGTAGTCTGCACGTTGACTTCAAATCCAAAAAGAGACCTGGGTTCAACCCCAGTTTCAGACTAAGATTTTAAAATAAAAATAAAAATCTCGCATTTTTCTGATGTGCATACCGGCTTCAGCTGATAGCAATCCACAATCGTATCAGAACGCCCTCCTTCGTCGGTATTGTGTAGCACCGGCGAAGTAAAATAATAATAAAAATGGCTACTGAACCGAAACTTCAGCACTGCTACGAGTATAAACGAAGAACGTACGAAAGCAGAGCTGCAAAAATAATTAATTAAGCTTCACCTCCTGTCGTTTCTCCTATTATCCCTTTCCTATAGTTCCAGCTCAATGCTTCCCATGTGTAGGAGTCATCTCCTGAGTGCTGGTCCCAGATAAAAAAAATAAAAACTATGACGAAATTAAATTGAATAGAAACAGATAGGGAATCCCATTATTTAAAACTTCGCAAATGTAGAAACACAAAAAATGTTTTTCAAAGGGGTTTTAAATATTAAATAGTACTGGTTTATGTCGGATACCTAGCATTTTAAATGTCTATAGCACTGGAGATTATAAAGGGTACAGGAAGTCTGTAGTTCCAATGTTACTACGTAAAAAAAGTATCTAGTCAGTAGTCTAAGTGTCTGTAGTAAATATTGCGATTCCATTATCTACATATGCCCCCAAGTGGATTACCTAGTCTAGTACTTCTAGTACTAGTGCTTTTTCAATGACTCGCACGTGTTAAGTGTCTATAGCATTCACGCATAGAAAACAAATTAATTTTATATATGTATGTATGTATGTATTTCTTTTGTCTTTAAGTTTTTTATTCACCTGCAATTTGTGTTTGTTTTTGTTTGTGTTTGAAAAGTTTTTCTTTTTATTTTTATGCACATACGTAAACACTGCAATTAGAGCAGAACATTTATAATCAACAAGTATTTTTTATTACTATAATTAATTACAGACGAACTTACATAAATACAATTGTAAGTACACATCTTTATTTTTTGGTTAGTTTTAAGCGCTGCTTAAACTTTTGTTCAAATACGTCAAACTGTATTAATAAATTGTATTTAAAGTTAAACAATCATTTGAATGTAATTATATTTCAGAAATATATACATATGTAAATGAAAGTTTAAAATTAAAATAATTTTCAGGTTTTATAAATCTTAGTCATCTTTTTGTCTCATTGACGCTTATTGTTGACAGCAGCAGTTCGATTATTTTAAATTCAAGACTTGCGCTTCAATAATGCAACGGTAATGCATTAAAAATTATGTGCGTTTTAGTAGCAGTGAACAAAATACTAATCGATTTTGAAGAAAGATTTTCAAAATACATACAACATTTGTATAAAAAATATTCTAGTATGAGTCCATTCATAATTTCTTGCCAAACCAGCTAATTTCCAAAAAAATAATCAAAAAAGAACCGGATGTGAAATTATACATACATTTGTACTTAAGTTTGTACAAATAATTTTAATTTTTTGTTGTAACTTTCTCCTAATTGTATAACTTTTATAATTTTTTTAAAAAAAAAAAGCTTTATATTTTTTAGATACTACTTTTTAAACATCTATTGTTTTTCATTGCGCTCTGTGTTTTACTTTATTATAAAGTAACCACAAACTTTAGGCTCATTCATTATGAAAGCTAGAAGTACATATAAATTTAATGGAATATTTTCGTATTTTAATTTAATTTCGCTATTAATTTTAGGAATACATATGTAATTCTGTGTGTGTATTTTTTATCTTAGATCAGTGCTCAGGGGAAATCTCCTCAGTATGCAATGCATTGCACTAGAACTAGATAGAGAGAGTGATAGACAGAAATAGACAGGTGGTGAAAGTGAAAGAAGATAGAGCTTAATTCTTGCATAACTTTGCAGTTGCGTGTTAATTATAAAACAAAGTTCACACATCTCTGATGTTAATTTTGACTTAATTTTTTTAAGTTAAGAGGAGTCAATTTTGTTTATTATTTTACTTCGCCGACGTTTTGTTGTTCAACTACCGACGAAGGACGAGAGCTGTTGAAGCACAGAAAATTTAGAAAAAACTTTTTTTTGACACGACCGGGCTGGGAGTCTAACGTGAGTCCTTCTGGTTGCAGAGCCAACACGCTAACTACTCGCTATCTACACATTAGTTGTTTTGACAAAACAACTTAATTGAAATCTTAAAATTTCTTAAGAGAGTCAAACAACTATTTAAGTAGTTTCATTTGTTTCGTATTTTTTACATTGTCTTTTAACAAATTTTTAAAAATATTGCATATAAAAACTTGTAAATGTAACTAAGTTAAAGTCTCCATAATTTTACTTTCTACTAAAATCTCTACCATGTTATGCTTTCAAATTAAATTAACAACAAGTCCCCAGATATGTTAATTACTATTTGTGTATATGTATCTCAAAAACTAAAATTCATAGAAAAGCGCTGCTTAGTGTAAACAAAGCGTTCTGTGAAGTTTCTTTTACGATTAAAATGTGAAAAAATTGGTTTATCTGGACTTAAGATGCTTCGTTAAAAGTCCACAGAGTTGCATTTTCTGCAATTTCTATAATTTTATCAAATAGAGATATAAAAACATTGACAAAAAAATTAATTAAAAAAGTGTAGCGATGAAATTCACATTAGATATTATTTTTTTCTAATTAATAATTCAAATAAGTTTTCTATATACTATTTTATGTGTACATAATCTGTTTTATTACAAATAAGCCACTTAAAATGTGATACGTTCTTCGGTTCACAAATATTACTAAATAATTATTTTCATTAGGGCGTAGAGAAAAAACATTTATGTGCATATGATTACTTTAGTTTTTTTATTTTGTTTTGTAAATAAATAGTAATTATAAGCATAGCATTTTTTCACCAATACGGTTTTATGAAATATAACTATGCAGAGAAGCTCACTTTCCAAATTGATAAAATAATATTTATGGCTGCCTTTTGATAAAAATTTAAATGTATGTAATTTATATGAACATATTCTTTTTCTAATTGATTTGACAATCTTAATATATATATATATAGATACGAATATAAGCACAAAGTTATTTCCTGAGTGGTTTTAAAACTACAACACATTTTCACTTATAAATACATATCGCACATTTACTTTAACAACGTCGTAATTCAAAAAAATCTAGTTTAGTAAAAAAACCTATTTAAAGTTTTCAATTTACATGCATGTTAATGGGAAAATGAAAAAAGTTTCTTCTGTCATGAGGTGAGTTCTTAAGATATTTGCAAGAATATTTTACATAAAATAAAAGCCGACATTCTTTCTATTCTGCATCATTAACTCAAAAAGTGTATTTTTTGAATTATGCCGTTATTGAAGTAAATGAACGATATATTCTTAAGAATCCCAATCATATTTTTAAAGGTGATTAATAGTCTACATTAATACTACATAATTTTAATATCACTGCAATTAACGTATATTTAATTATTATCAATTATTTTTCGTTTACTTTTATATATCGTCATATAAAACGTAAAACCATATAAGTGACAAAATTTAAAAAATTGGGTTCTCTATTGAATATTGTGTACCATGTAAAAATGCATGTCCCATGTAAAATAAACTATTTTATCGAAATATAAGTGATTCTTTTAATTTTATGCGAGTTATGAAGAAACTTTTTTCAGGTTGGTTACTTAACCCTGTTATCAAGTTTTTACCCTCTCCTTTAAAATCTAAAAACGTGTAGTTACGTGGTTTTAAATTTTATATCACGATATGTATTTATGTATATGTACGATATGTATGTAATATAAAGATAGTTATTTATATTTATAAAAGTAATACCTATTAATAATTTATTTTATGCTTCGTATAAAAAAATAAGTGTTAATTAATTTGTTCGTTTATTACATAAATACATATATTTCACGTATTCAACTACCCCACTCAATATTTATTAAACCCGAGGTCTTTTCTTATTTTATTTGGTTTTATTATTCGATATTAATAGGAAATTTCCTATTATTCCTGATGATGTTAACAAGCTGTTAACGAAATATCGAATAATAAAACCAAATAAAATAAGAAAAGACCTCGGGCTTAATAAATATATTTCAAAAAAAAAAATTTATTTGAGAACAATTTTAATTCACACTTTTTTATTCAAAATTATTCCGAAAAGTAAATTTCAATATTATCTCTGAATGGACATAATTTCCATTAACTAAAATGTTTGTGCATTACAATACCGATGTGAAGAAAAAGATTAGAAATCTTCCTTATTTCACACTGCTTGGCACTCGCTTTACCATTATTTCAAAATAACTAATAATAAAATACATTTTCATACATACATTTATAAACATGCACTTTTAACAACGTGAAATAATAATAATAATTATTTGTAATAGTCCTACACATTTGTTAATATTTTTTTTTAACTATTGTTGCGGTTAAACATTTCAGTTGCGATTAAAATTTTTTTCTACCGAATGTAGGAGCGAGTGCTCATGTGCAAATAAAAGTTTAATGAACGAAATGATGATGTATTCAACAAAACAACAACGACAATTATTTTTTATATGTATAAAATGAATGAAGATATTTTTACACGGTATTTTATTTGCGTACAATATAACGGTTTTTGTATTGTTAATTGATTATTTTGTGATATGTAAGTATGTGTGGCAAAAATAAAATCATAAAGTCAAATAAAATTAAAAATATTATATAAATATATGCATGTGTATTTCTTTCTTTCACTATATATGTATGTACATGGATGCAACAATAACAATATGATTTATACACGCATTTGCCTTATATGATTTATTGACATAATTTTTTTTTAATTGTTACAAATTAATCGGTTTAAACTTTAAAAAAAGCTAAAGCTTATATAAGACGTTATTGTATAAGTTTTCGGATAACTAAGCACAAATGTATGTACATCCATAGGTACATACATACATTAGGGGGTCGCAGTCTTTAATATTATTAAAAAAAAAGAGTTTTAAGAATTCATATGTTTCATTTTCATTTATTAATTCTTTTGAAAAATACTTTGCCTAATATTATAATAATAAAACTAAAAATAAAAATTTTTATACTTGAGTAGTGCGCTTAACTTGTATTACGAGAATCGTATCGTCGAAATAAGTATAACGAAATTGTATCAAGTCAGCTTTATCTTAGCTGTAACTTAACATTTGCAAAAATAATTTATGTGCTTTTTAGTTAGTCGATAAAATGTATGGGATCCAAAAAAAATGTACGTGTTGTGTATATAAATACATATACATACATATGAAAATAAATATTTTAAATTACATTTTTGCAAACATAATGAACAAGTACATACTAAATAAAATAATTTTAATGAAAAAAATTTTTCATTTCGTTTTAAATACGAAGCATTTGTTTGTTTTTTACCTGTTCCTCTTTGCACTTTTCCTATATTTTCGGAAAAATGCCTCTTGATTTTAATGTTTATCTACTATCGTTAACATTAAGTTACAGAATCGCACACTCGTTAGTGCAAGCGACCTTAAAAGTCGACAAATTTAACAATTGTCTAATTGTTACAATTTACTTAATCGCACTACGTATACAACAAAAATTTTTATAATGTTTATACATACATATGCTTTTTATACATATAAATTCATATACATATGTATGTATATACATATGTATATATATATATATATCTGCAAAGTTCTACTTGAAATTTTTAAGTTAGCGTTTTGAAATGTCCTTTCAAGGTTTTATTTTCAAAGTTAAATTTTATTAAATGCAAAGATGAGAAAGGGAAAAATATTTATCCATTATTAACTTTATTAATTAACTTACAATAAAAAAAGTTGTTTATTTAGTCTAGTTAAACACATCGGAAAAAATTTTACTTGACTATTCGACATACCAAAAATTAACATTTAAAAAAAGCCGACAGTCATAGCACCGAAAAAACCGTTTTCAAGCCCGTTTGGAAAACCGGCGTGATCTCCCTAATACATATGTAATTGCACATGCATTCATAAGGAAATATTTTTAAGTATAATTTTGATTCTTTTAAATATCTTAAATTGGAAAGAGAAATTTTTTTATCATTCATTCGAACTGTTCGTTTTTAATTTTTAAAGTCGGAAGTTAAAATACAATACAGTAGCAGTTGTTTGCATATTATTTTCCCTCCATATGAATTTGGACATACATTTTTTTCTTATTATTTTATGACCAACTGATAAATTTAAAAAAAAGAATGTCTGGCATAAATTAGTTTACATAAAATATTATAAAAATTTTTTTATATTAATACCGCCAAGGCACATGTAAAAAAAAAACAATATACATACTACATACATACATACTTATATCTTTAATAAAAGTTCAATGAACTAGTTACCAATAAATATAACAAGGTCAAGATTAAAATATTTTCTTATATGTAGCTATTAATGATGATAATTATAATTTTAAATGTATATGAATTTCCATTTAAAATATTTCACTTAAATCGGCATTTTAGTTTTCTGAACTTGTTTAATTAGCTTCTGGAGTGCACCGGTAGTCTAGTGTGTAGTGTGCTAATTTATCAGTTGGGTTTCTAACATCGATAACTAGCACAGACTTCGGTCTGTACCACTACAATAGGCCAACGTTTTTTCACAACAGGTATCACAAAAGGACCATAATAAATTGGACCGAGGTGCGCAGCTTACATGCCGACCTAACCTAACCTAATTATCTTCCGGGCTCATGATGTCACACGAAATTGCCAAATATTATCTAGGGTTGTGTGTGGACATAATAAATACTTGCAAAAAATAACGCATATCTCAAATATGGCAATTGAAATTAAGCCAAAAACAAATTATGACTTTTCTCAGAAGCTGGCTGACATCGATATCATCGACAATGTCGAAAACTCTACTTTAAAACTGTAGTGAATTTACAAATTGCAATTTTCCATATTCACCCTTATTACAGTTGTCGATGTCGACATCGACACCAAATCTTAGACTCTATTAATTCGAAATGCAACGACTTTTGTACCAAATTAAAATTGGCATTTTAAAATCGATTTTAAAAAAATTTATTTTTTATTTATTTATGATGTCAAGAAAATGAGCTTGCGTTATGTACACTTATGAAAAGCACTTACTACCTGTTTACAGAAGTCGAAAAGTAATTTTTGTTTCAGAATTTTGCACGTTATTGTTCTTTTTCCATATAAATTCTCAAGTGTTCTTTATTTTACATGCAGTTACACTTAAGTGGAAATGTGTGTATGTAACAAAAAGTCTCAAAGATGCCTTTAAAAATAGTGTGGTGACATTAACTTTTAAATTGAGTGTCATTGTAATTGAAGAGAGAGAGAGAGATAGAGAGACAAGCAAAATACACACCTCACATAAAGAGCTTCTATTTTCAACAACAAGAAGTGGCCCTCAAAAAAGCAACAGGTTTCTGTAAAACATCCTTTTAATTCGTCTAAGACCAAAAAACGTGCTCGTATTATATACATGCATACATACATACATGCATATTTACAGAATTTATTTCTAGATTTTTTTCTTAGATATTTATGGCGTATATGGCTAGCAAACGCGACCCACATTTGTTTAGTTAGACAAGTAGGAATGGGAAAACATGTGTGTACGAAAAAAAAGAATGACGTACGTTGGACGAAATTGCCATTTTATTGTATGTGTATGTAACATCTATAAAGTCGAAAATAATTTTTTTTGTTGTAATTTAGTTTTTGTACAAAAATAAAATTAATCGGTGTATGCAGCATCATCATTACAACTACATATAAAAAAATCTAATTAAAGAAAAAAGTGTTACCAGAACATTTTTTTGGACAGAACTCTTTCTCTGCATTTCGTATTGCATATCGATTTTATATTGTAACTAATTTGTAGAATACTTTAAAAAATGTGACAGAACGAAAGCACATATTACTGTAAGACATGATCCATCAGTCCTTAACAGCTGTTTTATAAAGAGTGTTGTCATTATGAAACATTTCTTAATTAAAATGTTGCAGCATAACTTGAGGATGATCGAAACAGCTGATTTATAAAGAAGAATAAATGCTCTGACAATTCCGAATTATTTGATATCACGTAGATCACAATCAACCAATCACTTATTTATTATCTTATTTTTGGTGATATCCATCTGTAAGACACTACAACCATTTGGAATAAATAGTAGTTTTACAGTGAACTATTTTAACATTTTTCATTTATCGATACGTTTGTAATTGAAAAGAATTCTAAAATTATTTTCTGGTAAAATTAACTCATTAATAAATTGAAGTATTTTATTTTACCGGAATGCAATAATCCGGAAATGATATTGATACTGACGGTTCGAAGAATGGTAAGCGAGCGGCTTGCGAACCCTGTGACATGAGTCGTAATGTGATGAAATCTTTCCTTCTGCCAGATCGTAATATGATCTTTCAGTCTGAGACTTTGAACATCACTGAAAGTCGCAGTAGGAAACTCATAACAGGGTTGTGGTCTGTATTTTTAGGGACAGTAAAGCTGTTGCTAGGGCCTGTATGAGGAAGGAATTTGGGCGATGGAACTGATATGCTTGCCAAGCTGTGATCATATCTATATTTCGAAGTGTCAATGCTGAATTCAAGCAATGGGCGAAAGCGGAATATGAGACAGTTTGAAAAAATGTTACTGTGGGTAGAATTACCAGAATTCTGTAGGGCGATCAGAATCAAGTGAAGTCAGTTAGAGTTACTGAGACTAAGCAGGCCAACACTCAGGATACTTGTTGTCAGAATAACCGGTCCCACGAAGACGAGCTCTCATCTCATTCGCAAGGGATGGAGGATATCACATGCACATCATGCGAAGAGGAATACAAGACACTGAAGCAGTATTTGTGTCATTGTCCAACGTTTAGTCAGATTAGAGTACATGTTTTCCAGAGCACCAACATACCTAACCTGGAATACCTTAGGGACTGCAATTGGAGGAACCGGTTTATGGTATACATTTTTGCTCTAGATATCCCGCATCTTTGGGTAGGGTGCACAACATACCGAGTTGTGCACAGGTATAATCTCGTATGGGATTGTGTTGACGCTGTTCCCCCTTTCGACTTAACCTAACTTAAAGTATGCCATTATTTATGTTACTTCTGCAGTGTCATACCGAGAATGCCGTCAATTAAAAAATTACGCATTTGGTAGGCGGTGGTAGATAAAGTGCACTTTATTTCAGATGCAAAAAAGATAAAATTGTTCACCAACAATATGCATGCGTTGTTTATGCAATTGTGAATAAACACACATGTGGTATTTTAAGTTTTTTTTATGTACGAGTATTTTATCAATTGTGTGTGTTGTGTTTGAGTGTTTATAAAGACCTAAGGGTTATGGCCACTCGCCTGCATTATTTCCAATGACATCATTGTGGTAGTTACTCGCAGAAAAAATTAAAAGAAACACGCCACTAAACAATATTTTAAATACAGAATAGACTATGTCTGCCTGTAATGTTGACTAAACAAAATTCTATGAATAGGAAGTAATCAATGGCCAGCTAGAGTAGAGTTTGAACTCTTAATTGGCATTATTATTGATACAATGTTTAAGGGAAGAAGTCGTCGTGTAACATATGTACGAGAAGACCGTAAAATCGAAATTTTTTTTCGCGAAATATCCCAAATGAATTTCGAAAGAAGCCAAAACATAAATTATTAAAAATGCCACTATAAAAATATAAAAGTAGAGCCAGAGAATATGACATCAAAAGCTGCAAATGTACAAAGAACACCTTTGTTTTCACTGTAGGGGGTAATTGAAGCAGAACACAAATAAATCGGGTATCTCTTCGTTCCATTTCATAACCCAATCATTGCCGATCCATCCAATAAGTGTCACATCCATTAACCATTGAGATCTGTGCCAAACTTAGCATTTGCTGCACTCTCTATTATCATCACGAAATATGTATGATAAAAACACGATTTTCTAAAATGTTCGATTTTACAATCAGTAACTTTCTGTAGCGGTAAGTTAAAACAATTAAAAACTATTTGTTTTCCATGAAATGAAATTTGATATAAAAAAAAAAACAAAATGTGCAAATAAATTCCAGTATTTAGATTAAAAAAAAAGTTATTTTCATTTGAGAACGGCGTCTGTTAAAAAACGTTTCTTATCTTAAACTTAATTCAATTGAGTCGTTTCCTTTGGCAACTTTAGCTCTGCCAAGCAATTTTTAAACATCAACATTAAGACATAATAATGGTCTTGTGTTTATTGTTTTATGAAACCAAGAAGAAAAATTGCAATTTAAGACATGCTGAGTTATTCCATAGAAATCTGTTTATGATGGGTGGGTGGTCAATGCTGAGTAGACTTTTTAATATTTAAAATCACTTTTAATTATTCATTTTCTATACAATAGAAAAAAATTGGTATTTTAAATAAAGAAAAGTAAATGAGGTTTACTAAAATTATGTCTGGCGATGGTAATAATTTTTTAAGCTTGAGATTTGATCATGTCCCTAGAAATTGAAATAAGACACTCTGCACAAACCTACGAGTTTTTAGAAGATGGCCAAATTAAATAAATATTTATTCATATAAAAATGAATCGGGTTTTTTCGAAAACTTTTAAACTAATATTTTCAAATGTGCCATACGGTTGCATTCAGTAACAAAGTTGCGGACGGACCGGCTAAGAACAGGACCTCATATCGGACTGCCATATCGATGGCTGAATAATTTGTTGGATGGCGGCTGGAAAGACGTTCAGTGGCTGCCAGTCAGATAATTTACACAAAACAATTTTCTCACTTGTATATTTTTAGTTATAAAAATGTAATTTAATGTAAAGATGTAAAAGTATGAACAATATTTAAACTAAAGTATTTAAGAGGTTCGAATCCGCGCATTCTAGTGTTATTTTATGTCAAAATAATAATCTTAGTTGAAGCACAACTGCAATCTTTTGAATCTACTGCAAAACATTCAGTGTTTCCTTCAGCAAACATCTTTAAACATACTTTAATTTATTTTTTTTATTTTATTTATTCATTCAATGAAGTAATATAAAGCCTCTAAGGCCAACCTTACATATTACTTAAGGCCCGTTCAGACTATTATAATTTGTATTAATACTTGTCAAAAATTCAAATAATACGTGCAAGTGTGATAGTGTGAACGCAAAATGTTACGAAAACCACAAGTATTACGATAAAAAATTGACATCCCATAATACTTTCTCATTTTTTGAAAATTTTCTAAACGATAATACTTTTCATCTGATTTAAATTCACAAGCCAACTGTTCCGCCGCCGGTGGCGTGCCGTCCCTTTTCTGTTATTTTTTTCTTCATATAAAGGCCCAACATTTTTAAAATTTTAATCGCATAGAAATATATTTCGTCTTAAAAGCTTTTTTAATATTATTCATTTGATTTATTTTCTTTATCTAAATCGAATATTTTAACTGCTGCATACTTTCAAGAGCCGGCACGTTTGACATCTACGTAAAAAAACCTGCCGCCGTTAGCCAATAATAATAATTCAATATGCGCATGCTGCTTGTGTTTCTTTATTATAGCTAAAGCCATCAAAACTCCCACAAATTTACATTTATTTCTTTTTTGAAATAACATGACTTTTCCTTTTTTTAATTTTAAAACACTTTTGTTTATTAAAAATTATTTTCTCAACTTCTGTTTTTTTTGTATTTTCTCTCTATTTCAAGTGTGATGGTGTGAATACAAAATGTCAGTTTACGTTAGATTTTTTGACAGTCGCAATAAATGTATTTAGATTTCTGTATCGTAAAATGTGATGAAAGTCTTAATACTTGTATAATAGTCTGAATGGCCCTTTAGATATATAAAATGCTTTAATATAATATAATATAATAGTAGATATAAATATAGTATAATACAAATACATACTAAAGTGATGTATAAAATAAATGCAATAATTAAAGATCTTTATTTAAAGTCTGTTTAAATTCAACCAGAGTTGAAGCACAACAACAATCTTTTTAATCTATTGCAAAATATTAAGACATTGTGACAATATGACTTAATAGCACACCGTTTGAATACCCCAATTATTTTTATTTATTTGTTAATAACAACTTAATGGTTGAGTTGCTTTAAATGTAATTATTGTAGTATTATAAAATACAATTTTTATTGTACAATCGCCCCAGTATGTACATACTTATGTATGTATTTATCTTGTGTTCAGTTGCTTAGTTGCTTCTGCTTTTATTTTTTAATATTGAATTAATTAATTTGTAATAAAATATTTATTTATTAGATTAGTTATTCCTTATCATCTTGTTTATATTCGTATTCCGCTTATGTATTCTATTATTGTAATATTTTTATTACTGTTGTTCTGCTTTTTTTAAAATTTCTGCAATGCTATTTTCAATATTCTTGTAAATATTTTTACATATCAAAATTTTTAAAAAATTTTTTGTTTTATGTAGTTAACTGCTAGACTGATGAAATGCAATACTAAAATTTTAATTCTTAATAAGTGGTTTTTTATACAGCCATGTCTTTAAATAGTCTTTTAAATGCAACTTTGTAAAATCGATCAAGAAAGGATCGTACTTTACATTAACTGTCGTTATTTTTTTATTCAAGTGTTTTATTTCAATTTAAAAAAAAATTTTTTTTTTTAATAACATTCTGTAATTTAGAATGCCGCGCGGTAAAGCTATTTCTAACGAAGTTCGAGAACTTATCCTCCAAAAATTTAAAAATGGCAAAAGTTATTCGGAAATTTCATTAGAACTACAAGTCCACTGTACATACAATTTATACATATTGTACAATTTTATAAAAAAAAAATGATTCGATTTCGCCAAATTTTGCAAAATGTGGTAGAGTATCTAAGGTTACGCCACGCAATTTGCGGTCATTAGAAAATTTAATCAAACATAACAGACGCAACACAGTTAGGAATTTAGCAGCAGAGTGGTCACTAGCTTTTGGAAGTCCTATAGGACGTGAAACTGCAAGAAAATATTTGAAAAAGTTAAATTGTAGTTTTTACAAAGTAAATAAAATAAGTGAGTTAAAATCCTTCACGTATCGTTATTTAAAAAATGATTGTTTAAGGCAAAAGCCGCAGAAACAAAAACGATTATTTAGGGCGAAAGAGCGACAACTATGGACTCAAAGGCAGTGGGATTCAATTATTTTCAGCGATGAATCAAGATTTGAATTATGTGTAGGCGACACAGGATCAAAAGCATTGCAAAAATTTTAAAGGGAGTACGAACCTTTTACTGTCAGGGTAGTATTTCCATTACTTTTAAATCATTTTCTTTTAATTTTTTTACATTCCTGATTGAACAGGTTTAAGATTAGTGGTTGAGAGTAAAAGTGACTGTTTAATTATTGATATTCTTGTTAATTTGTTTGAATGTGTTTGAGAGCATCCATCTACATACATACATATATAAAATTGTATGTATGAATATATGTTTTTCTCACTTTTCTTCTAATGGTGTATGTAAATGTGTAGTATTAGGTTCGCATAAAATTTAATTAGTTTCAGCAGAGACTTGAAATAATGAAGTCGTTGTTCTAGATATAAAAAGTAAATGTACGAACACACATATGTACATACATATGTACATACATACTAGGGCCATCAATCCGGTTTTCTAACTGGATTTTTCAGTGTTTGGCTGTCGGTTTTTTTAATCTTTTAATCTTTCATGCCATGCATTGCAGTGGAATTAGAAAATTAGATAAGGCAACGAGGTTAGAGGGAGTAGTGTTTAAGGACATTTGATTTGAATCTCCCCACGTCAAAAGTGACAGGAAAGACCAGTTTGTTGCACATGCGCGCCGAAAAACCAGTCTGAAATTCTATTTTAAATTGAAGAACCAAAAATATGACTGGTTTAATAGATCGCGGATTATAATAATTATACGCTTCTACATACCGTAAAAACAAGAAATATGGTTTTTTTTACAGACAAACCTAAATTACAACGCAAAGCGTTGTTTGTCTTTTAAAATTTCTCATGTATGAAACCAACCGAAATAACGCGGCCTCAACGCTTTGCAATTGGAAAATCCAATTTTGATAGCACTGCAAAAAAAATTTAATTGTTGAAAAGTAATGAGTATATAGTTGTTTTCAGGTCAATTTAGAGATTTATCTCTAAATTTATCTAAAATTTCTATTTAAAGTTTTTTTTATTAATAAAAGTGAATAAACATGACTGTTTCTGGTGCAACGTTAGCGCTCTAATTTAGGTTACTCATTGCAACGTAAAATCTAAGTCCTAAATTACGCTGGGTGACTTTAACACAGGAAAATGACATTGAAAAAGTTTGGAATGCTAAAGGATTTATATCTCTAATAGATAAACATAGAGCAACTACAAAACATGGAACACATATTGACTGAATTTTTTCAAATAATAATCAAAGGAACAGTGAAGATAAAATGTATCCAACAATACACAGCTACCACAAAGATATTTTACTTGGAATTAAATAATAAACCAAAAAGCGTTAAGAATTTGAAAACTAAACGATTTCAAAATGTTATAGAATAGACTTAAGTTCAAAAAGAAATGGTATTAGTAGATGAAGGATACGATAGTGTGGAAAACTCCTCCGCTAGGCTGCCCAATACACGGAGGCGCAGTTAACCGAGAGTTACTTCTCTTTATAAAAGAAATCTTGTTTTCCTTATCTGAACTGATTTTGAAATAATTTCATAAGTTTATTGATACATAAACAATTCTCAAAAGCTAAATTATGTCTTTTTCATAGCGGGTAAAAATAAATAACGAAAAGAAAAGAAATAATAATTAGCCCAATTGAAGGCTGGTATTTGCAACGAAAACAAAAAGAATATGGAAACCTCATAAAATGAAATAACACAATATTAAAATATGAAAGCAATGAAAGAATATTTTCAGTTGTTGAATTCACAAAGTGGCTGTATCATTGTATCGGCATATAATAAAAAATTAAAAATAATCATGCATGTGATGGAAATCGATCGATTTAAAAAGTAAATCGTCTATTGAAATGGACAGTAGTGTGATGAATTTCGATCGATATCATATTCCATATTTGTTTCGTTTCCACATACTATCTTCTCTAAATACAACTGTATGAAATCTAATAATACAACTGTAAAATATGTAAACATATGTGTATGTGAGGGATGTTTGTAAAATATTTAAACAAAATAAAATAAAATTTGTATCAACATATTTTATCATTTTTATTTATAAAATATCTTTTTTTGCTGCGGTTTCACTAATTCTCTTGGAAGAAAATAATAGGATGAATAGCGAAAATATTCTAAGAAAACGAAATCGGATCCCTTAAATTTGCCAGATGAAATGTGGGTATTTAAATTTTTAAATTCCACTTCCATATTAACTAGTATTTATTTAAATAGATTTGTTGAATATTTTCGTTTAAATGAGGACGGACTTATAATCATTTTTTATTTATTTTTTTACTTCTTTTTTGTATATTTCTTTACATTTTCTTCAAGTAAAATTAAACGAATTTAAACTGGCATTATCGAAATGCGTCACATTTTAAAAACGTCTTTTATTTCAATGAAACAAGATGGAATATGAAATCGTCACAACAAATCGTCACATACAAATTCATGACACTATTTGTTGATTTCAAAACGTTTTAACGCCGAAAACGATTTTCATCACATACCTGAATAATACACTACCAATTAGTTTATAACTATTATTAATATTTTGTTAAAGTCGTTACCAAAATTTTATTAAACGAGACCATTATTTCGGTAAATTGTTCAAATTATTCAAATTCCAAAAAAACAATATTGCATTATTACCAGAAAAAAAGGTAAAATAAATAATTAATTAATGAGTTCTATTGGAAATGAACTGGTTTAATTTAGGTGAAGAACACATGGTTTTAACACGGGCTGTCATTGTCACATTTAACAAAACAGCTCGTTCTTTAAGTGACTGCTTAATACCCATGAATATCCCATGATTTGCTTACGTTTTAGCATTTGTTCACAAACTAGCTCGTCATGAATACATTGCAAAGTACAAAAGTTAAATTACAACTGCAAAGTTATTCATATAAATAAATCGGCAGACTTGAATGCGTTTCCCATGAGTTCAAAAGTGAGAATGTTGTTAACAATTTTTTCATATATTAAGGTTTTTCCCATATTCCTTTGAATAATGTTGTAATTGTAAAATTATTATCAAAATTATTCGATGTAGTAGTATCTATAGATATAATTTCGAAATTATAAATTTATATGCTAAGTATAAGATGTTAATAAAGGTGAATTTAAAGAGAAAATGTGGTGAACATTTTAGATGGCATTAAAACTTAATTCAGATAAGAAGTCGTGAAGATACCAATTCATAGTGAACGCATTCACTTTGTTTTATTTTATTTTATATAAGGAGTTTCAATGCATAAATGTCTTCGGGGCCAATTTCAAAATGTACTGGGCTGTTGCCATAAACAGGTTGTATGCTGGATCTGAGGAGAGTCATCTACCAATTCGGTACATATGTATTCCTATCGGTTATTAGATAATAGTTTATAATTTATGCGCTATAATATTTTTTTATACACATGTACAAACATAGAAAAAGAAATAATTCCACATAACTTGTATGAATTAATTTTTTAATAAAATAAGATCGAAGATACATTTATATGTACTACGTGTGCATATACCTACATACATGTTTGTACATCGTACATAGAGTACGAACGGTGCGCTCATGATAACATCAACTTCTGAAGTATTGCGATTGTTGAGGTTTATTAATGTGCATAGTTATGGTCAAAAAGACAGTCCAAAGAAGAAAAAAAAAATTTTCTAAAGCCCTCTAAGACTTGCTTTGTTTCGGCTTTTTACGTATATGTGTGACTATGTTTTGTAAAATAGCGCACACAATGACAAGTATTGAAGCTGAACATTGATCGTGTTGCATTCGCTTAAAGCTATAATGTTGCATTATTTTTGACGTTCTAGAGCATTGTGGTTTGATTAGCGTTTTAGAATAGATACTGTTACGTAAAGAAGTGTTGACGAGGGCACTGTATCTATATACATATGCTTGGTATGTATGCCTGTATACTAACTATAGCATGTATACGGTTTGCATGTATAATGAAATAAAATTGAAATTATTTATTTTTAACAAAACACGTTTTTTTGTTCGCTGTATTGTTTTGTTGATTTTCTTTATGATATTACAAAAAATGTTTTTAATCTTGCGAAGGAGGGTGTATCAAGACGTTTCAAAGATTTCTTCGAAAAGTTAATAAATAAATAACCGCACACTCGAATTGAGCTAAAATCGCAAAATTTCGAAATCTTGTCTCGTTTTCACTTAAGTTTTCAACATTTTACAAGATTTCGCAAAAAATAAAACAGCTGATTAAAATGTAATTAAAATGAAATTACATATAGATCACCGGCTTCGCTAATCTCGGCACAGAGTATTTCTTCTCTATGATATAACAAACACCGGCTTCGCTAACTAAACTTCTGCTGCATGATATAAAATACAAAATGTCGTCGAATAAGAGAGTATATGCAAAAATAAGGCACCAATTTCACTAAACACACGGATTTTTTTTTTTTTTTTGTAAGAGAAGAACTCTGGTAATTAATATGAATTATAAGCATTAATTTTAAAGTTAAATAAGAGGCATTTTATATATTCAAACATATTAGAGTGTGTTGACACTATATTTATGTTCCGAAAAAATGGGTGAATCCAGCTTAAAGCACATCAGTAAATTTTTTATGATTGGAGGAGGGCTGTAGAGCCAAAAAGCTAATTAGTCAGCCGATATATGCTGTTTGAGAAAAAGATTTGGCATTGCAGACTTTTTCTTGTACACATCAATTTCTTTTTTTTAATACTTATTTTTTAACCTTTTTTATTTTAATAACAAGCTATATATTAAATTTCTAGCTCAATGGTTCGTCTTTATGTTTATTTGTTATACAAAATGTATAAAATTGTTAATATTGTATGAAATTTTTAAATGTTTTGTATCATATTCTTTACACAATTTTTTACACAAGAATTTTATATTAATTTCAAAAAGAAAAATAATTATAAAGAATAATAAAAATTTCCTGAAAATGTTAAGCGATTGTTATCGAAATATCGAAGTATAACAAATAAAGATAAAGACGAATCGGGTGTTTCCCTAGGCTGAAATTTTTGGTAAATTTTTGTTTTTGTGTTGTGAATCCGATCACATGTGATATAAAATGTAATAATAATTTTCGTGTTGGTGCTTTTATCTTCAATTATTATTGATAATATATATATTTATACATGTTGTGGCGTCCAGTTTTAATTTAATTTTATTTTAAAAGTTATGTTATGCTTGTGATGTCCTGTTAAAATAAAAATATCTATAAAAAATTTTTTAATTTACCGATGTAAAAATTAAATAATTTAATTTAATAAAGAAAGCTGAAGAAGTTGGAAAAAAACCAACGAAACGTTGAGCAAATAGATGTAATAACATCCACATAATTTGTTTTTATTAACAACACAAAAATAAAAATGTACCAAAAATTTCAGCCTAGGGAAACATTCGATTATACTAAAAGCAAAATATTGGTCAAATAAAAAAAAAACTAACATATAAAGACGAATCTTTGAAATTTAAAAATAGATTGTTATCACATCTATTTCTGTTTTTATTCTTAATTATATTATTAATTGACCTTTTTTATTATATTTTTTGAAATATATTTATTAAGCTTGAGGTCTTTTTTTATTTTGTTTTGTTTTATTATTCGATATTTCGTTAACAGTTTGTTCCTGATGATGTAAACAAGCTGTTATCGAATATCGAATAATAAAACAAAACAAAATAAAATAAAAAAGACCTCCAGCTTAATAAATATATTTAAAAAAATATTTCAGTTTTTTTTTTATTTGAAATCTTGAAAAATAACTGGTTTTGTAATTATTTTAGAAATACTAAAATAGTGATTTTGATTTTCCAAAAATGTATTGTACTTTTCATTTTATTCTTTAAAAATATTTACGCTTGATTGGTCTCTCTTAAAGTGTTGTAAAAGGCTTCATAGCGGTGCAAATCTCTTAAATAAATTGGAAAAAAATGTAATGCACTTTTGCATGAAAAGAATACACCATAAATTTAATATACGCAAAAATATTACAGAAAAGAATAGTAAAATTATAAAATACATACATACATACATATATAAATTCCGTGATTTTTCATACAAAAAGTACCCGAAATACTAGGAATATGTGTGAATTGGTATCACTGATCAGTGGTGATTGGCACTGATAATGAACCGAACATAAATAAATAGAAAAATAAAATAAAAAGAAAAAGAAACTTTTTAAACCGCCTTCGCATATGAAGTTAAGACGAAAGCACAATTTTTATTAAACGGCGCCATTATTAAAAGTGCCGCTACTACAACAACTTTTCATATAAAACATGAACTTTTGTCGTTCGCATCGTTGCTACTTGACTTTTAATTCATAATCTTCATTATTTATTCATTCATAAATGCTGAAAAAAAGAAAAAAAAAGAACGTCAATGACAAAATACATTTCAGTCATCACGTTTAACTGCCATTTAAATAGTTTTTCTTCATTTTGTTTATTATAATTACATTAGCATTGGTATTTAATGAAATTTCTAACTAAAAAAAAAATTCAATAACCAAGTTTAAGAGAATATCGCAAAAGTATAATTTTAAAAGGTGTGCTGGTTTACGGTGTTGCCGTTGAAAATATTTCAAAAAGTGCAAAAATTAAATGTAAAAATTACCTGCCCACCACCGTTCGGTGGTCTAAATTACCGTACAATACGTTAATTACCGTACGGTTAACATCACTGAAAACAACTGAGAAACCACTATTTTTTACAGAGTGTGTACAAGTAGCTTGAGCAGAGTTCTTTTCAGCTTTTTATTATGGTACTTGTACAAGGTGGCGCAATAGTTATTACCTGACGTTCTTTGATTAGCGTTTTCGGACCCACATATTTTCCCATCCCAATTCCTGCAGTTAAATCAGAAGAAAGTCGCCGAGCATTGTTCTGTAGCACTCTGTGACATCTGCTGCTCCAACCCGCCAGACATTGCAACATCTTGCGGTCTCCCATACTCTTCTGGCGAGTAGCTGAACGACGCTGTGTCAGACGACCGGGAAATCTATGTCTGAACACAGTCTGCGCCGACGAATTCTTACCCAAAAAATCTAAACAATAAGTCGGCGTTAGTTTTTTTAATTTTGGATCAGCACTCAGGGGATGACCCCAACCCCTTGACCTCTAGAGGAAAAGGATAGTAAGAAATACGACAGGTGGTGAAGCTTCACTATCATGCTACTCTGATTTTGCACGTTCTTTGTTTTATAGCAGTGCTGTAGCACCTCTGATATCAAGAAGTCGTATTAAATTTTTTGAAGCTTCGTTTTTAGTAATTATTTTACTTTGCTGGTGCAACACAATACCGAAGAAGGAGGGCACTCTGATGTGCTTGTGGATTGAGAAATTTAACGATTCGTGTCCTATTGACCTGTATTTTGTATCTGTTTGCTTCACAAATGTCAAAGGAGAACTGACATTTGCGGCCATTTGTACCACCTAGTATTACATTAACATCATGCAAACAAGGCAGTTTTCAAGAGTTGAATAACATAAATATTTCGTTACAAGAAATGCGTGAGAGCATCTGGATGGCTGCCAATCGCTGACTTTCTAACAACGTTTTGCACAATAGAAACTAATTCGCACTTTTTTATGATTTGTATTAATTTGAAGTCGTTAAAGAAAGTGAATTATAGCTGCTTTCGTATTAACTTCTGCTTTGATTTTTCTTGTAGTATGTGTTTGCAAATTAATAGTCGTTTGATATCCATTAAATAACAAAACAATTGCTGTTATTTACTTAATTTTCTTTATTATTATTGCATTTATTTAAAAAAATCTTTTTACGCCAGTGAATCATTGATTTCTTTATAATAATAGTGAAACCATAATGAATGAAAAGATGTTTTTCAATGATTCATTAAATATATTCATTCAACTACACACTGATAAGAAATCTAAGATGTATTTCAGGCACGCAAGTACATAAATAAATTAAAAATAATAATAAAAAAAAAACAACAACCTTAAGGCCTTGTTTCCATAATATTCAATATTTATCGCTTATTTGGAATTATGTTTAAATTTGTCATGAATATTTCATTACATTATTTCTCTTGTTTTTTTTTTACAGATTAATACAATCACTGCCGAAATATACACAACATTTATTAGTTTTACTATTTGGTACATTCCGTGTAATTGCTAGCAATGCAGTACATGCTGGTACCGGCATGACTAGCGAAGCTTTGGGTGTTTCCGTTGCCCCTAGTTTCTTTCAATCGTGTGTTAGTGATGGCAAAACGGCGCGCATGGAGGATGTGCTCAAATTTAAGGTACAAACATTTGACTATCAAATTGTTTTTTTAAGTTTAATTTTACTGACGGATTTATTTACATTTTCGTTTTGATCTTTTAGGTGGCTACAACAATTATGAAACATATAATTGATAAATTTGCTACTCACGATTTGTTTGGTCGTGAAAATTATGAATATTATGCCCGTGTTACGGGTCGCATATTAAAAGTACAAGATGAATGGATATGCAGTTTTCAATATCCACCACCTCCCCGAGGAAAACAAGCTCAACAAAAATATGCACGTAAGTTTCCTTGTATAGTTGAAAGAGTTCTTTATTAATTTGTATTGATTTAATTTTAATTTAAAATTAATTGCTTACGGGGTTTTTTTACTTTGTCATGAAATAATACAATAATTGCAGAAAAGAGAAATACGCCGCATGGATTTTCTTTTACATAGTGTTTATTACTTGTTTAATAAATATTTTGCATGAACTTACACTCACAATTTTGAGTGTTTTATATGTCCGGCACAAGTGCTGCACACTCACTCGCAAATCCGTACCCTGCTTTTTTTGTAAACAACGTTATAAAAATTCTTCTTCATTCGATATCCTAGCGATACCTTCTTCAGGACAGAATATATTGTACTATAAAAATAATTCTTTTAGGGTTTTGACCTCTTTTTTTTATATCAATAAAACTAATTATTTAAACTTAAAGTCTTTTGTATATAAATAATATTTATATTTATTTTTTTTTTTATTCTAATTTTATAATTTTGCTGCTTCCCGAAAAAATATGTGAAATGTATTATTACATACTTTATGATATTCTCATAAGTATTTTTTTTTATAAAAGCAAACGCAATAACTGAGGATGAAAGCATATCCATATAGTTACTATTTCGCTAATGCTTACTTAGCTCATCAGTGGATTTTTCTGAATACAAATGCAAGATTCTAATGTTTAAAATTCAATTAATCAATCGAGAATTGAAGTTGAATACCGAACACAAAACCAAAAATCTTTAAACAACAACATAACAACCCATGAGTTCACTTTTTTTATTACACATACATATTTCTCATCTACACTAGGCTTGCCATCGGCCAGCATAACTAATGTATTTTGAATCAAATGATTCAATTTTATTATATGTTTCAATTTTCATTGACAAACAGTTTTTCTTTATTGTGAATTTTTTAAAAAATATTTCTTTTATTATAAACAAAAATCTATTTTCCTGAAGAAGCGACACAAAGGGGCAGAGAAATATAGAAATAAAAATAAAAATAAATTTTATTTATATACCAAAGACCTTAAGCTTGAATAATTCGTTTTATTATTATTATTATTTTTAATAATTAATATTAAAAACAAAAGAAATTATGTCGTTTCTGTATTTTGATAGAACTACGACATAACATAGTTGATATTCAGGTATGTGATGAAAATCGTTTTCGGCGTTAAAACGTTTTGAAATCGACAAATAATGTGATGAATTTGTATGTGACGTTTTGTTGTGACGATTTCAGATTCCATCTTGTTTCATTGAAAAAAATACGTTTTTAACATGTGAAGCATTTCGAGAATGCCAGTTTAAATTCATTTTCAAATCGTTTAATTTTACTTGAAACAAAATGTAAGGAAATATACAAAAAAAGTAAAAAAATAAATAAAAAATTATTATAAATCCGTCCTTATTTAAACGAAAATATTCAACGAATCTATTTAAATAAATACTAGTTAATATAGAAGTGAAATTTAAAAATTTAAATGCCCACATTTCATCTGGCAAATTTAAGGGATCCGATTTATCTCTTAAACGTTTTCTTAGAATATTTTCGCTTGTCATCCTATTATTTTCTTCCAAGAGAATTACCGAAACTGCATTAAAAAAAAGGCATTTTATAAATAAAAATGATAAATATGTTGATACAAATTTCATTTTGTTATTTTGTTTAAATATTTTACAAACATCACTCACATACACATATGTTTACATATTTTACAGTTGTATTATTATATATTATACAGTTGTATTTAGAGAAGATATGTGGAAACGAAACAAATATGGAATATGAAGTCGATCGAAATTCATCACACTACTGTCGATTTCAAAATACGATTTCCTTTTTAAATCGATCGATTTCCATCACATACCTGATTAACTCCATTCGTTTACACCAAAATTTGTGCAAACTTGCACTGGATTATACTGAAAACCATTCGTTTACACAATAATAATTAACAATGGCTGTATTCGTTTACCGCATAATTTGTGCACATTTGCACAAAATTCTACTGATAACCATTCGTTTACTGAAAAATTTACAAAAGACAACACCATTTGAGAGAGTAATATGACAGTTCTTTTCTGAGAGTCTGCAAATTTTTACTGAACGAATTTTTGCCAGTAGAATCGACTGGAAAAGAAAAACATATGGTTAAAAAATAAACAAGCAAAATTAAGCAAACAAAAGTTTAAAATTTTTCATAAAAATATTTAACAAAAAAGCAAAAATTTTATCTGAATTGGTCTTTAGTGTCAGTTTCTCATATTATCCCACAAGTCCTTGCTACTGCATGCAGTGATGTTAACTTGTTTATTTCGATTTCCGTACAGCCCTAAAAAAATTAACGTTTTTAAGTAAAATAATCGTACGCAAATTCTTGTACAAAAATAATAATATTTTTTATTTTAACAGGGGTATTATTTATATATTTGCTATTCAGTAAAGGAAAAACATAAATTATAAAAATAAAGTATTTAGAATTTGAAGAATTTTCCGTAAAATCAACTTCAGCATTTTTGTAATATTTAAATATTACAATCTTAGCTAAAAAGTTTTAGTTAGCCATATATGGCACAAACGTATAGAATTTAACTGCAATTGGTGTTATTTTTAATAGTTCTAATGGAACAACACTTTTTATGATTTGTTTTTATGATAAATATGTATAACATGTGTAGAGACATTATGACAAAAAAGTTTGGGATTTAACGTTTAAAATTAAAACTTTTTAAAATTACCATACAAACTTATGTATTACCTGCCTACCGTTCGGAGGTCTAAATTGACATACAATACTATAATTACCGCACGATTAACATCACTGACTGCATGTAAATTTCATTAAGCCTAAGTTTAATTTATTGAGCCTTTGAAATAAAAATTATTAGTACATACACACATATTTTTTTTTAACATAAAATTTTAAACTTATGACTAGAAAGTAATATATTAATTAAAATAAATGAAAACAGTTACCTACTTACAAAGGTTGATCACATTACATAAATTTATGAAGTGTTACGCCCTTGACCAGAGGTATAATAAGCCAATAGTACTGGTGACTATGTCAATAGCAAATCATTACAGTTTTGCCACTGTCATTTCCTGCAGTGTGTAATTACTAATTATTATAAATATGGGTCTAATAATTTTTTATCTATACGATTTTAAAATTGTAATAATTAATAAATCCCATTAAGATATTGCAAACCATACATACGAAACGTTTACTAATTTTTTATTTTTACATTTTTAAACAGTGCAACATTCATTGGAAGCGGAAAAAACATGGTTACAATGTCAATGTGAACGCTGGGGTTTACGTGAGTACATTTTAATTATTTTTCTTTTTAAAGCATTTTATTTTTCCTTTCTTCCGTTTTTATCACAATGAAATTAACTTTTCATTAAAACTTGGATATTGTGGTTAATTTATTTATGTTTCTGTACTTCTATAAGAATTAAAGTAAAAAAGTTAATTGGTATAAATAAAATTGAAATGAAATTGTGACTAATGGAAAAATTGTCTATGGCTGCTTGTACTGTACTTCACTCATTATATCAACTTAACCAAACATTGCTGTCAATTATTTTCATTGTCTATTACTAATTAAATTATTGATCATTTTTAACCACAACATTTCATTAAGTGCAATTTAAAAAAAAAGAAGAACCATTTTCTTTATTACCAAAATACGAAACATTTCCAATGGACTGTCTGTTTTTTTTTTGTTTGTTTTATTTATGAATATGAACAATTGTTTTATTACTTCTGAAATTTTTATATGAACACAGTAATTAAATTTCGTTTCAAACTTAATTTGCATATCAAATGTTTCTCTCTCTCTCTTTCTTTCCCTAAAAACCCAATAAATAAAAAAAAAATAAATATGTCTGTTGTAATGCTGTTGTGAATTTTTTAAATTGAAAATTGAAATATTACGGCACCGCATGTTTGTCTAACCAAAAAATCAACAGTTGCTCAAGAAGAATCACGCTCTACTCCTGCCTTGCTAACAAGTTCAAGCTCTGCTTTGGATAATAGTGTTGTATCATTGGGCGTAACGCCCGAACATTCATTCATGGAATCATGTGCTCGACTCTCTGTTTCTTTAGAGGGCCCTGGCATGTTTGCATTGACTTCCTCACCTTTACCGGGACGCAAACGTAATTTGCACGCCGATGATGATGAAGACGATGATGATAATATAGATGGAGATGACTACAACAATGACGATGAGAATGAGAATGAAAGCGACGAAGAAGACAACGATAACAATCATTTTAATGACCAACTAGAGCCACAGCATTACTTCTCTCAGCAAGCAGCAAATAATGATGAAGAGTTCGTCAACGAATTAGATATTTCTAATGAAAATGTAGAAAAGCAGTCGTATAAAGTGAATTTTCGTACTTGCAAAATGCCATCAATATCGTACGTTAAACCATGTAAATTAAATTCTCGGCCATTCGATTCAGCCAACGAACAAAAGATCGTTGTTGCAGAGTGCGATAACACATTGACAGACAGCCAAGATGATGTGGACGATGAAATGACAAGTGTGGTTAAAAGACGTTATAAGCAAAATAAAAAAAAGTCCATTGCCAATAACACAGCACAGCTAAGAGTACAACAGCAAAGGCGTTTGAGAACGTCGGCAATAACGACACCAGCATCCGCCACAAGTTCCAGCAATGTCAAGAGTTTCGACACAAAAAATAGTGATTTATTTACGAACGATTACGAATGCATAGGAAATCCTAAACTAGCAACAACCACTGCATCAAACGTAACACTGAAAGCTTTAGGTGTTGATGCATCTTCGTTACAGCAAAAGAGTCGTGTATGCAGTCGTTGTAAAAGAGGCATTAGACATTCGTCTTCGTGTTCCTCGTCAACTGTTTCTGGTGGTGGTGCTAATGGCACCAACAGCATTGCCATGACAATGGAAGAGTTAAGAGCGGTCAATCGCTATGCTGAAAGTACTAAAAGTCTGTCATACTTGCCACAGGTGAGGGATGAATACTTGCTTGCTTCAAGGATTTCGGTATAAATTCCTTTTTTAATGTTTTTTTTTTTTTTAATATTTTTATTATTATAACTGCTCCTTTGCCTAGTTAGATGTTAGTAAATTTAGATTTTGTTCTACATACATATACAAAATTGAGAGCCCAGAATGTGTGCACAAATTGTGAGCATGTCTTTCTGAATAACTTTAAAGCATGTTTGAATACTATTGTGATTTTGTCAACTCCAAAATGCTCTTTCTGTCTCACTCTCTCTCTTTCACTGGCCACCACATCTCCACCCTTATTGGCAAATTAGTTTTGATTTTTTAAATAAATTTTATAATATTTTTTTCTAATTATTAATTACTAATCATAAGAGCAGAAACAAACGTACAAATATTATTTTTTTTACTATTGTACAAACACTTTAATAAGGACCAAATTTAAAAACAACTCCTCACGTATAACGAAGGATATGTACTTTCAGAACACTCCTATACTCATAACAGTCAATACTTACGCTCATTATAACAATTAATTTAGATACTTCACAAAATTTAATTTTAGTAAAAATTGTTAAGAAGTTAATTTTCCTCCAAATGCGAATGAAAACTGCTTTCTATATTGAAGACAATAAAAAAACACAAAAAAAAAATAAAAAAACTAATTTTCGTTCACATTCATAGGAACAGGTAGTATATTTAGATTTGATGTTTTCTTTTTTTATTTTAGTTATTATTTTTCTTTTTTTATTTTAGTTATTATTTTTCTTTTTAATTACAACTAAACTCTGTTGTCTATTTAATTTTTATCTTAATATTTTTCTGTTTTGTTTAAGCACTTATACTTTTTTTAATACTTTTGTTTTATTATTATTATTACTTATTTATTTTTTGTTTTGTAATACTAGTTTCAGTTCATTTGTCATTTTAAAAATGAAGGTTTTTTTATTTTCCTAAATTTTTATTATTGTATACATACTACTTCAAATTGAATAAAAACTTGTTATATTATATAAGATTTATTTTGTTTCTTTTTATATATACATACTCGTACATGCCTATGTACATCGAAAGAAAAAGTAAATATAAAAAATATATATACATACATACATGTTAAGAGTAAAAAGTAGGACCCGGTTCTGGTATTTGTAAGTCCCAATTTATGCGATATCAGCTTTGCTTGAACATTAAATTCATAACTGACAAGATTAAATTGATTTGATTTATTTAATTTAAAATTATAAAGTTAAGAGAGGAATCTTCTTGACAATTCACTTAATACTGCCCGGCATTGTACATCAAACAAGTATAACAAGTATACAAATAAAGTATACTCGTAAAAATATTTCTTGCTACCATCAAGCAAAACCATCATCGTGTAAATTAGGTCACTCAGGCATAGACATCCAGTTGCTTATTTTTATAATATAGAATCTCGTATCAATGTAGTAATTACATTTCTTAGCAGTACAATAACCAGAACATAGATTTTTATACGAATAACATAAAAAAAAACAACTAATATTTGCTTTCTAATGTATAAATAATAATTAGTAAGGACTTTTGGGAAAATAAAAATAATTGTTTATTTCAGTGAATACATTGTTTAATACTAATATTTGTTTTGCAACAAAACATGTACATACATGCATAAAACATACATTCATAAATATTAATTCCTAAAATTTTGAAAGACTATATTGATTTACTACTAATTTTAGATTTTAAATCAGATATTTAGTTTTTTATACTAAGATTTTTTTTTATAAATTAAATAAAAACTTGTTTTTATTTGTATTGAACCCAGCAAATGTTTTAATTGGTTTCTAAGTTTATATTTTATTTGCAATTCGAATTTATGATTGGAGCACTTTTTTTTATTTATTTCTTTTTTATAATTTAATTTTTATAATTTATTTCCATTTTTTATATTTTTTTATGTTTTAAATCAAACCTAACCTCAATAAATGACCAACCTTAATGAGTATTACAAATGAATGGAGTGTTTTTTTTTTTATTTGAAAAATAAAAATATACTGTTTCTAATAAAAATTGGCTGCTTGTTTTAAAACCTATTGACAAGATTTTATAGAATGAGATGACCAGATGATGGCTACATGTAAAATATGCTATATGTATATCTATATACTAGATATATATTCCGTTTTCATTATTTTTTTTTAATATTGAAACGTGCTACTTTTCTGATTTATATTTGTAAAATAAATTTATGAAAAAACTCATACATCACGTATGCATTATTTAGTCTACATTTCGAATACTAATAGCCTTATTTCAGTTGTCAACATCGACACCAAAACTTTTCCCCTTAGTTACGTCCCTATTCATTTGCTTTCATTTAAAATTTAAATTGATATTTACCATAATTCAACTTTTCCACTAAATTTCTATTAAATTGTGAACTGAAAGCGATAGCATATCGATTTGAAAGAAGCTGGATTTTGATGACGACGGCAGTGTTGACAACTGGAATAAGAGTGTTTATCTTTATTATTCTCTTTTAAATTTCACTACACCACCGCTTTTGATTTTATAAAGATACTTACTTCATCACTTTCGTTATTTGCTTGTGAATGTATCACCTGTTGAAGTTTTATTTCTTCTTTAACTTTTTATTGTGCAATCTTTAAATAATTAAAAGAAAATGTATTTTACAAGCGTTTGCTACAAACTATCTAAATGCAGTACATTCTGGAGATCCCCCAGGGGTTAAGAGAAATTGCTTTTCATAATTTCTTTCTAATAATACCTTCCAATTAGAAATTGTTTTATTTACATGAACAAATTTCTGGTCAATTAGCAGAAAGGCAACGAATCTAAGGAACTGTTTATATTTATTCGATATTTGACAATTCTTCTAGATTTGTCACCTGTTTTTTTTTTTTTTTTTTTTTTAATAATTTTTACTAATTTTCATGTTGGTCATAATATTATTTGTGCGTTTATGAATACTATATAAAAATAATATTTATATGTACGACTTCGAGCATGTTTTCTTCAAGAAATTATAAATGTTTTTTGAAAAACATAATTTAATTTTATATATAAACGAGAAGACCTTAAGCTTGTGGAAAGTAGCAAAAATTATTATTCGATATAAGCAACAATTAGTTTTATTTTTGGTAGCGGGATATAGAATATTTATGACTGATTGTAAAATGAAAATTTTTTACAATAAAAACTTAATTAATATTATTGTTAATTATTAGTTTTGAGTAAATAACTTTTGTGCAAAATATTAATTAGCAAAATGAAAAACAAATATTTGTGTGGGTGTAGTGAACGCTTTAAAATATTTTCAGTTTTCACTTCGCATTCATATGTTCTCCTATTATTCATAATAATATCTTCATTTGCTTTATTGCTTCTCTTGCTCAATTTCTCTTAAAATATCTAACAAATTTTATTAATGTACAAATCCTTTTCACTAAGTTATTTATTATTCTTTTTTATTATTCTTTTTTGTTTTTGGTATAAAAACTTCCTGTTTATAAAAAAAAACAAAAAATAATAAATAAAAATAAACAAAATGTTTTTCTTTAAAAACAAACAAAACATGAAAATCGACAAATCAAATAAACACCATGAATTAATAATGGATGCATTTAACACAAAACGAAACAAAATAAAATTTAAAATACGCCTGATGTGTGCTTGAATTTTGGCTACCCACATACACTCAATCCTCCACTATCCAAAAACCAAATATCTCAAAATTTTGCAAAATATCAAATAAAATTATTAAACAACATCAAATATGACATCATGCTTAAAACACCAATACAAATTTCACACAACGATAACAGGTCCATGAACGGCAGACGGCTCGCATGCGTACACGTTCCGAATGGTTTTTAGGTCCCAATGATGGTGATATATTGTGCGTACCACCTAACGCCTGCAATAATTGTTGTCTGTCGGCAGTAAATTTACAAACGGCAGGAAACTATTTGGGTGGTGGCAGTACCAGAGATATGAGACGTATGATCGATAATCACTACTCTGCCAATCAGCCAACACAACAGCAACAGAACCAACAACAAAAACAGCATCATGTAAACGAAGCTGTCAATACCACATTATATCTTTATTATAAACAACGCCAACATCACCAGCAGCAGCAGAATTATCAGTCAATGCCAATGCAACGACAAAGTTTTCATTTGTCACCCGAGCACATGGATACTGATGAAAGTTTCTTTCCTTATGCCACCGGTAGCAATAGTATGAATCAACAATTGAATTTACATTCCATGCAGCAGCAGCAGCAGCAACAGCAACAACAACAACACCACCAACAACAACCTATTCAGCAGCAACAGCAGCTTAAGCCACCAACACAATTTAATACGTGCCAAGCCCAAGAGGGTCAAGGACAATTTTTGGATACAAATTATGGTAGATATGATTTTGATGATAAAGACATATTAATTGCAACAGCAACTGATAATAATAATTTTAATTGCCATAATAATAACAAATACAACAACAATAATAACAACAAAGAAAACAATAACCACGACGGTTACACTTTAAGTAATCGTCAACATTTAATGAAAACTAGTACTACTGCAACAACTTGCAACGAAACGACATTATTACATCCAACTACTACCATACACACCCATACACAACTACCATTATATAATGCAGCATGTGCAGCATCAGCATCATCCTTGTCACTTTATCATTTGCATGCCAACAACAACAACAACAACAAGTACAACAATAGAATACAAAATAAAACTTACAATTCCCTGCGCCAACACCATATTTTACAATATTATTCTACTGATTCGTTAGCAAATAAGTATTATATTGATGATGATGATGATGATAATGATGATGATGATGATGATTTTAAAGATGATAATGATGAAAAGGCGGAAGAAAATGAACCCTGTTCGTCTAACTCTATTATATCCTCAAAATTATCATATCAAAGTCTTCGTCAGCAACAACAACAACAACAACAAGAACACCTCGAGCGACGAGAACATGAACGAAAATCATACAACACAGTAATACATTTCAATAACACCACACTAAATTCCAGCAGTACTAATACAATTACAAACACTGCTAACAGTACCACCACAGCAGTCTTTGCCTCTGCTAATGATGTGACCGACTGTACCATTTCAAATGATATGGCGGCTGTCGATTATATAACATCTAACCATTATCATCGCCATTCAACTCCCAAGTTAAAGCGTCGTCAGCTGCGACAACAGCACCAGGCTCTCAGACACTCACGTTTGCCCTCAACCTCAACATCTTCCTCTTTATATCAATCATTCAATGCTAGTTTGCAAGCACCCATGTCATCTGTTAACCTGGGCACTGCTAATCGCTTTAACATTGTCAATAGTGGTAGTAACGCTTCTCATAACAATAACACTCCAAATGCCATTTCCAATCATGAGAGTCAGTCGAGAGGCGGTGGTGGTGCTAGTGCTAGTGCTGGCAATAGTAATTTTGTTAGTATTATATTTAATGTTTTAGATTTTCTATTTTAATATTTCTCTAATATTTCCGTATTTTTTTGTTGTCTATTTTATTTAAAATCAATAATATCTTTCAATTCAAGTGACTACTAATAATACTAACAAGAACTCAAATTAAGAAGAAGAAAATAAATTTAATTAAACTCCGTTTTAGGTGTCTATTTTATAATTATTAATTGGTATTTAATAAGTTTAGTTAATTTTATGTTAAATGTTGCGCTAGTTGTCTGTCTGTCATCTACGCTTTTGAAACTATTAGTTTGAAATTGATTTTTTTTAAATTGACTTTAATAAGCAATTGTTTGTTTCGCCATTTAATTTGCTTTGCTTTTACATGAATTATTTTTTATAAATTAATAAAAAAATATTTAATTTAACTACAGTTTAGTGTCCTTATGCAAAAACGATTGTTAAAATATAAAGTGTACGTTAAAACCGGTTTTCCCATACAAAATTCCTACTGCAAGCAGACATTCATTTTTGCATAAACAGGATGATAGTTATTTAAGACAATTAACGAGCTCAAAACTACTATTTACAGGGGTTGGCACTCGAAAAAAATATATAAATTTATTTATTTATTTTTATTTAATAATCGCACGGAGCGCATTAAAAAAACATTTAAAATTTTAAGAAACATATTTTATTGTGCAATTTTGCAATCGCTTGCCTTGTGTATCGAATCTGATTTGAGAAGACTTTTCACAAGTTGCATTATTTGTATTTTATAGTTTTTCAATTCAATAGTTTTCAGTATGCGCTCCATGCTGATGGGAGCAGACATATTGCGAGTTTTTGCTAAATGAACTGAGCCTTGTTAGTTTTTTTTAATTATTTATTCATGCATTTCAATGCATGTGCGTGGACTTGGTAACGCTTCGAGTGCCCTGCCCTGTACTTATCGTCTGTCCATCTAAATGCTTACGAAGACTTTCTTTAAAATATTTATTTTCGAACAATTTATTTATACACATACATACATATATTTATTTTATTCTTAAAAAAAAATAAAGACTTTCTTTAAAATATTTATTTTCGAAAAATTTATTTACACAAATATATTATAATTATAATTATGTATATATTTTTTTTATCGTTTTGAAAAAAATGTTTGGAAGATCGTATTTTATACGCATTTAGAGTTACAATCCGTTATTTTTATTATTATTTTTAAATAATTGAAAGTGTTATAAATTTAAAAATACATTGTCAAATGCTTAAACCAGAATGGTTACTGTTCGTCGAATCGACAAAGCTCATTGTGTTGAAAATTGTAAAAAAAAATTTGAAATTCGTATAGAAAAGATTTTTTTTTTATTTATTTTTTAATAAAATTCTTAATTATTAAAAATTTTTTTTATTTTAAAAATCATTCCGCCAGAATTTTTTTTACACATTTCATCGATTCGACGAAGAGTTTTAATTGTTAAATTTAATTCTTGCCTTTTTTAAAACTTATGACATGTACATATATGATTTTTTAAGTAGCAGTTTTTATAGTTATGGTTTGCTTAAGGAGTTTCTGAATAGTCACACTGTACTTCAGAGAAAAAACTTTCGCTGAATTAGGCAGATTGTTTAATTTCATGGGTTCGTACCTCGAATATATTAACAATTTCCAAAGTTATGTACAAAAACTTATTTTCTGTTTAAAAATTTCTTTTGTGTTTTTTTTTTTTTAGTAAATATTGTTAAATAGAAATTAAAATGTTTTAGTTTAATTAATTTTTAATTCGAAAGTTCGGGGAAAAAGCATAATTACAACTTTACAATATATAATTTGTTCTCCACGAATTTTCAAACGTTTTGTCTAGTTAATTAAAGAAGTACAAGTTCGAAGCAAAATTAATTGTTTTTGTTGTTTAAAAGCGCTAATGCTACATTTTAAACTAATTTTATAAAATGCTTTTCACGTTATTGTGACGAGAACTCAAAATTTTCTGGGGTTGCTGTTGTTCAACTAATTGTTTAAACTATGATCACAAAAATATTTTCTAAATTAAACAAAAACCAGTAGAATTGTAAATAAATATGGACCATAGACAAACAAAGCGTTTCATATTGATTAAAATGTTAAATATATGGCTCGATTGCGTATGGCAACCAAACATTGTTCATTTCACTTGCTTTTTAGACTCCACTTTTTATTTTGTTAACCGTCAACGCAACTGAATTTCGTTCCCTAGAGAATCAACCTGATAGTATTTAATAATATTGAAATTAATTAAATATTTGCTTGAATGTCACATTATCATTAAGTTAATTATTTTAATTAATTAATATTTTAAATTAATTTATTTATTTAATTTAATTATTTTAAACTATTATTTATGTAATTTAAAGATACACATACTTTTATGTATGTTAATCTGTATTATTATTGGTTTGAAATTAATTATACATGCATATTTATTTCAATATTATAATAAATAAATTTAGTAAAAACAATTGGTTTTGTAAAACTTTGTGTTTTAGTGTCATGTGTTTATTTTTAACAGCGCTTTTATCGTTATATGCCAATGTCCTTATTTTAATCCTTTAGTTTGTAATTGCTAAAACTTTAATCCTCATCAACAAATAAAAACCTCAAGTAGTTGACACTTTAACCCTTTCGTTAAAGGACTCTTAAAATTTCCACATTCAACAGAAACGACCATAATAACCTCCAATTTTAATTAAAACTAATAAAAACAAGCAAAAAAAAATCTAAATATGTTTTTTTTTCTCTCCTTTCTTTATGACTTTGCTTTAATTATTCATTTGTATAAACTATTATTATTCGATTTTGGTTAATTTGTGTTGTACCGAATTCCAAAATTGCAAACAATCAAAAACCGTCAACAACTTGTATATATGAAATGCCCTTAATATTTCACATCATCGATTTAAAACTTCTAAAGTTGGCAACATCCGTTTAAGTAATAGTGCCGAATCTGTACAGTATCCTGCTAAAAGGCCCTCAACAAGGCGCATACTTTTAGGCGCCAATATACCAAGGCAATATCCTCTACGCTCTTCGTTAAGACGTCACAAAGAGAGACAGAAAGGCACTAACAATAACAACAGCACAGCGAGTTCTTCAAACACCGGCGCTCGACCTAAGTCAACTGGGGCGACTGTTAATTCAACAGAAAGTTTCTTAACCAACTCGAACTCTGCTGAATTAGAAGATCAGTCAACGACCCACAATGAACGTTGTTCCATGGAATCGTCTATAACATTTAAGCCTCCTAGACTTTAAAAAGTTTTCTAAGTATTATCTGTATATATAATATATTTCTAATAATAATAATTAAAAATTAATAAAATATTTCAATATAAGTTTTTGTTATACATACATATATTTTTAAACAATTTAATTTCAAGAAAAATAAGTCTGATTTTTAAGTTTTATTTAAAAAATACATATGTATGCAAGCAATTATCAGAACTTTGAGCATATGTAATCGTATATTAATTACTTTTTTTTAACTATGTTATCTATAATATAAATCAAAGTATATTTATGCAAGTATATATAACCAAAAAAAATTCGAAATTCGGTATTTGAGCAATGAAACGTAAAATAATAAATAAAATGGCTCTCAGAGAAATTTTGTATTTTGTTTGTGTAATAAAATCTACGAACTGTCAAAAGCAGCTGCGTACGCAAAGAAGAAAACATGTCGAAAGAAAAAACAAAAACAGAAAATTTTTGTATTTTTGAGTGAAAGCAAATAAATATATATATATATATATAATTATTAATACCTAATATAAATAAATAAAATAAAAAATATAACCCTCAAATTCATAAAAAAAATTTGAATGTTTAATAAAGTCTTATTTGACAAATTTCTATGGAATAATTGTCAAATAAGCCCTTATTAAGCATTCAATATTTTTTATGAATTTGAGGGCAAAACTTTAATTATAAATATGTTAAAATATTTTTTTCATTTAAAAATTTAAGTAAAACCTTGCAGTTACAAAATTTGTGGAATTATAACAAAACAAAAATAAAATGTAACAAACAAAATATGTAAACATATTTCGACTGTGCGTAGATTAAATAATTAGCCTTATTCTAGTTGTCAACATCGACACGGACACTAACCCTAAGTTAAGTCCCTATTCAGCGGCTGTCATTTAAAATTTAAATCGGTATTTACCACAATTCAACTTTTCCATTAAATTTCAATTAAATTGTGAACTGCATATCGATTTGAAATAAGCTGGATTTTGATGACGACGGCAACGTTGACAACTATAATAAGGGTGAATAATTAATCACATGTCAATACTTGCATATACTTGAATAAATATACTTTGGTAAGAATAAAAAAAAGCCAAAATAACTTTCGAAACAAACTAATTGTGACAAAGAAAAATATACATATATTTTTTTAATGCAAACAAAACAATAGAATAAAAGAAATTCCCACATTAAATGATATTCCGGCCCAAAATTACGGCCTGGGATATCGAACGAAATAACTACACATTTTAATTGAAGTTTGTTTGAAATTTCAATTTGCATCGAATGGTGTCATTTGTCCCAGGAAACATATGATGGAAACCGATTTATTTTAAAACGAATCGTTTTAAAAGATCTTAAATGAATTTCGAACGATATCGAAAATAAGCTTTGAAAGACTTTAAAGGTAATGTCTTTTAACAGATACATATATAGAAAATATTATAAAACAAGCAAATTTTATATATTTTTTTCTTATTTTAATCGTTTTGCTTTCCGGATTGATTTTCAGCGTATTGTATTTGATTATTTGAAATCATTGCGTTCAAAACTGTCATAAAATTAATACTACGAGTACATATACATATATGTAGGTATGTATGTCGCAATAAGCTGAAATTCTGGAATCAAAATACCGCAATATTCGTTGGTATTCTTGTGAGAATTTAATTTATTACAATAATGCGTTCGTATATTTGTATTGAGAACAAAAACAATGTTTTGGTTTTCAGAACAGAACGAACGAGGAGATATCGCTAAACTGGCATTAATATTTAGAACCAAAAACTAACTTTGTTCTGATTTTAAATCGATTCGTTTTCATAATCCTTTTCCGTTATATACATACATAGATAATTAATTAAAATTTTTTTTACTTTTTTATGGGAAAGCAACTTCTTAACTGAAACAATCGTAGAATATAATTTAAAAACGAATCTCAAAATTTTGTAAGCAACATATATGTATAAGAACTTATTCCAAGTAATATAGCATTTATTTCAATTAAATATTTTTATACAAAAGATAAAATTTTATATTTAAAAAAAGGCCACTGCCATTCCTGCAGTTCATAATTCTCGAAGTGATTTTTTCTATGCTTTTGCATAATTTCCTTAAGAGTTGTGAAAAATTTGCGATTTTAAAAAATTCACGGAGATAAAATATGGAATACCTGCGGTTTCTAAAGTTTTTAAAAGTTAAAACGGCTGTGGCACTGGCTTAAAAAAATAATTTTAAAAATATATGCATAAATTAAATTTAAACTATATATTAAATGTTGTCTATGTCTAAAATGATTTAAAGAAGCATTGAAAATTATTAGTAAATACAATCTTAAAAAAAAATATATTGATTTGAAACTCGTATGTCACGTCACCAAAATTTAAATGGTTACAAAAGTTTTCATATTAAAATAATAAGTAAATTACAAAAAATAACACCAAATATTTATAAATTTGTAGCATTAAAAATAGGCAAATTATAAAAAAAAAATACAAAATTTTGCTCGTAACTTATTCACTCACATAAAGGTTTTTATTCAAAATGTTTCCTTAAATTTATTTATTAATATTTTTTGACTACATGAAAAAAATCAAGTTTCACTTTGATAATTGAAGAAATAAGTTGTGATTTTTGTAATAATCTTTTTTTAATTTATAATTAATGTTTTATAAATCGAACTTTTTATAAAATTTTTAGTTACATACTATATTCAACAAGGCAGACTAACAAAAAAAAAATAATTGCTTATTTTATATTCATAAAATATTTGGAATTTGATAGTCGGATTCACAGCGAATTTGGTAAAGTTCGCCAATGCGTATACATACATTTCTAAACTGCCCTGATTTTTACAATTTCAGTAGAATTTTTCAAATTCATTATACAATTTTTAATTTAATAGATATATATATAAATTTTTATTTGAGTACATATTATACTTATGTGTGTAAATATTCATAAAAAACAGTAACTTCATTTAAATAACCATATTATATAAAGAAAACAAAAATTTAAATGTTAGAAAAAAAAAAAAATAAAACAAAAGATCAAATAAATTTAATGAAATACATGTGTGTGTTAATTAATTTTGGTAACCCTGCTATCTGTGTAAACCAATCGTTGCTGTTTACACAATGGACAGTAATTTACTTTTATTTTCTTTATTATTCATAAGAGCAGATAGTTTGTTGAAAAAACCCTGATGCTAAAAGTGTTGGGAAGGGAAGGTTGACTTACTAGGCTGTATTACAGGAAATTCAAAAGCAGGAAAAGTTATATGTTTTGTGTGTGTGTGTGTGTGTCTCCAACATGTTTCAAAGATTTTTACATGTTTTTTGCAAGTAATTAACTTTTGCATTCACTTCTACTGTTTGAAATTTTGAATTTAAATAAACGTTATTAGGAAACTAAACTTCATTTCCTTTGTATTTATTACAACATTTTTTTGAAAGGTTAACATTTTCAATCAGCTGTGGTTTCATTACAATCTGGTAAGTACTTGACTGCTTTAACTCTTTTGTTTCCTACAAATATGGTAACATCTATCGTTGAAGTTGTTTTTCTTTTAGTTCTAATAAATATTTCTTGCAAATGGCCGCAAATACTTTAGAAATGTCTAGTTTTAGCGGAATAAATGACAGAAATTCGTCATAAAATGCGCCAATTGTATTTGCTCATTTGCCTTGAGCTGTAGTGTTACATATGTATATCTGTGCTGTAGTGTTAATAGAAAAAACTGTCTGTGATATGGACAATCATGGTGGTTTTAAAGGAAGAACATATTTTCTCTTCAAATTTTGAATAAATATTGTTGTTTTTATAATAAACGAAAAGAAGGAACATTGAACTGCATTTCATCATGCTTTTTTTACTTCACTTATGATCGCATAGCAGAAAGCAGGTTTATAGCGAGTAAGAAGCCCTTTTCTTATTGGAAATTTTATCCACATTGGCGTTTGAATAGGTGAGTAATTCTTTGAGTGTCCAATTTTAAATCCATATAGCAGTTAAGTTAGTAATTGGTAATTTTTTGGGTTTTCAATACCCAGTTCATGGGTAGTTGAATTGTGTGAGTGTGCAATTTTAAGTGCCGTCGAATTTTCTAAGCCATATAGCAGATTTTTGCACAGTTGTAGAAAAACACCATAAAGATTATCTTATTATGTTAAGGGCCAGGAAGCACTGGCACCAAAAAGAGTCCATCATATTGGAACCCGATCCTACAGCTTCTAAAGACTTTAATCACTATTTGGGGTCCACTGTTTCACAAGTTTGTGAGGAGGCACCACAGTTCCACGCAGGTGAAAAACCCTCGGTCTGACGAGTGCAGGACAATGCGTCACTTTCACAAAATTGACAGACCTTGGTCTCGGGGAAAGTTCTAGTGAACTGCATAGCAGCCGACTGGTCCACAGCAATCTCCACTTCAGCTGCTTCGCAGGCTACTTTCGAGGATATTGCTCGTCCAGCACATGCCGCCATCTGTTTAGCGGCGGTTTTTCGTGAGGCACTGTTGCCTCTTCTTTTTACTTCGTTTTCCTTTCCATAAGAAAAGTAAGGGGACGGGGTTGGTCGACAGTGCCACGGTGTCATGATTACAACCAAAGAGCGCCCAGTATCTGGCTCATTCATACCCAAGGCACGGTAAGAATGACGCATGGGATTGCAGGTTTCACCGAGTATTCCTCTTGATCCGCCATTTTCAGTCGAAAGCAGTGGCTCCTCGTGCAGGAGTGGCAAATAACCACAATGGTCGGTATTTAAGCAATTAGCGATTGCCCCCTCCTGGCCTGTGTATCTACTGCCCTTTCGTGGGAGGTAGTATGATACTTCACCCCCAAACATAAGGATACTGAAAATTATAAAGGAGCCAGTTGTAAAACAGCTCTAGGTTGAAGAACAGCACATGTATTCGTTGTGGCATACACCTAATTAATTGTTTCTTAGGTGCAGTAAGGCCTGTTTTTGTTGTTTGACTTCAAAAGTATTGCGTCTCAATATCACTGGTTGACTGATCTGACACATTTAACTGCGTCGTCTTCCGGTTCTTTATGGTGTTTTCTTTATTAAACATATTGCTACTTTCTATGGGAAGCCATGTAACGTTTACAGTTAGACACACTATGTGGCCAAAGCATAAATTATGAAAAACGATATCGAACGAAATCCCAATACATTTTAATAAAATTTTGTGCCATATTTTGAATCGAATTCCGTAATTTTCTGCTATGGTTATTTATTTTTGCTGAAATAATTATCATTTCCTGATTTCTATTTTGGGCAGATATAGCACATTATTCATTCCTTGACATTCACCCTTATTCCTGTTGTCAACGTCGACATCGAAACTTAGTATCTGCTACGTCGATATGTTGCAACTTTCATTTCATATTTCCAAATATTCAACACTTCTTGTAAATATTAATAAAGCTTTAAAATTGAAAGTTATGGCTTAGCGATTTGAATATACATACTACTGATTAAGTTTTTAAATAAATGTATAATTTAAAAACTACGCGTAGCATTGAAAAATTAAGTATGCAGTTAGGAACAGCTCATCGGATATAATTAGAATCAATTATAGTTTGAATGGCACCAAAATCACTGTTTATCAGTGTTATTTAGGCAAAAATTAAACATAATTATTTTTACAAAAAGCAATTAAATACACACAAAGCAATTATTTCTAAAAAATTAATAAATTTTATTATGAAACAAATAAAAAATAAAACGAAAAAATAAATCTAGGTACATATTTGAACTTTTGCAAATTCTACCGCTCTTTAAAGAATAATTGCAGACTTTGCATTGGTTTATTAATAAAGTAAATTGCACTTTAATATGTTAGATAATATATGTATATTGAAAATTCAGTAGCTTTTTAGGTATAAAATTTTGAATTTCACAAATATTCCTAGTTTGAAAATATAATAATCAAACGGAACATTTGAAAACAATAATTCAATAAATTCCTTAAAATTGTACATTTATATAATACGTTCTATCATTCAAATTAAAGTAGCGTTTTGTTCGCTAGCAGTACTGATTGTGTTAGCGACAAAACAAAAAGTTTATAATAAAGTGATGAGCACCAGCGATAGAATGAATAGTTAATATCGAACACATTCTGTAATAGAAAATAATGTAATTACTAATTAGTATACTCGTATATAAAATATATTTCTAGAAATGTGGCTTACAGTATTTGCATATATTTTGTGGTTTAAGTAATCTAGTATTTCCAGAGATCATTTTACTTTTAATTGTACAGATTTTTGTCCATCAATATGCCATTTTCGATTAAAAAACTTTCCACATCGGAGGGAAAGAAATCATCCGACAAATCATCCGTTACTCTGACAAAATTTCCAATAACCGTTTGAGCCTTATAGACCAATAAAGCTGGCAAGCCTTTTGTACGAAAGTCCCTACTCATGCCTGCCACTGAACTGCAGATTTTGCCAAATTTAACGGTGGGATAATCGCTTGCCAAAGTTTCTAAGCATTTGTTTAGCGTTGCACAGGCAGTTACTTTGCGGTCATATATGTGTATTATAACCGTAGTGTGTTTATTTTCCTTTTCAACACAATCGAGAAATTCCTGGTGTGAGCTCAGATTAAGTACTTTGCCAAATTGCTGGTTGTGGCCACATTGGCGCAACATTTCGGTCATTCTTTGTTTTTGAAATTGTTGCAAAAAATCCTCGGACATCAGTTCGGCCAACTCGGCGTCTAATTCTTCTTGCTTTTTTCGCTCCTCTTCCTCTTCAGCAGTAGCGGTAGTCATGGTCAGCTTTTTAGCCATTTCAATACGCTGTCTCTCACTTTCTTCGCGTTTTTCCGCCTGAAGCTTCTTAAATCTTTGCCAGTCCTCTACTACACCTTTGGGTCCAGTGTTTGTAGATCCTTGATTCCGATAGCCGCCTGCAGGTGCTGGAGGACAAATATCAGGGTCGACGAATCCTTGCGGACCCTGCTTACAGGTAGCTGCTTTTTGTCCATCTTCGTCATCTGCTTCTTCATCATCACTACTACAATAATACTCCAACTTTTCTCCCATTAATTTGTCTTCCAAAGTAGCCATTGTTGTACGTTTTGTTTTATTGAACAAATTAAGCCAAAAATAATTTACTAATCGAATTAACAACAATTTCCTTCCCAAACAACTTTTAACCAGAGAATGAATATTTTTTTCTAAATTAATATCATAATAAACAACCGAGGAGATTTAATGGAGAACAGATGAATGAAAAAATCATACTTTAAAATACAACCTGGCGTCAGTCTGAAATCACATAAAAGGTTTAGGTCTGAGATAAAAAAAGAAAACCGGAGTACCAGATGTAAAAAAAAATTAAAGTTTTCTAGTTTAAATTTTTATATTGTGGGTATTTCGGATAATTTTAAATATTTCTTCCAAGTTTTGCGATACTTTAAGATCAAGCAAACGCAGTTCCAAACTATTGAAATCAGCCTTTTCCAACTGAAAAATATATTAAAAAAATGTAGAAAAAAGATGGAAGAAATTTGAAGAATATTTATATTGAAAAAAATGAATTGAACTTGAATTTCAAGATTTTCTCTCGAAAGTCTCACCTCATCACATGAATCCGTGCAGCAGGGATCATCTAATGCCAAACGCTCAGCAAATGCAACTATACCACACCATAAACGAAAATTTATTTTATAATCTTCTACTTTTAAATTGTTGTAGTTTATTAACTCTAAGACTCGGTTAATATTATTTTCGGTGCCATAAAATTCCAAAACATCTTCCAAAGCCTGATACAGATATTTAATATCCATGTAACGCTCGTGATAGTCGAGTAAAATTAATTTCATTTCTGTTTGTTGACTTAATTGCTCCTGTTGTGGGCACAATTTAAGATATTTGAGAAAAATTCTTTTAAAAATTTGCTTACGCTGACGCGAAACCCAAACGTAGCTGCCTAAGTACTCTATAACAGACATTTCTGACATGGGTGAAAGAAATTAGGAAAGTTAATTGACACAAATACATATATAAATTTATGTATGTATGTAGGTAAAATACGGTACCTTCTATAGATTTTAGGTCCATGGGTACATCAAATCTTGTGGCTGATTTGGAGAATTTTCTTGGCATTTTTTCACATATCACATTTAGTTTCTCCAGCTCTTTAGTTACGTCATTTTCATCTGTAGGTTTTTGCGGTAAATATTTATAGGCCTCCGTATAGGCTCTATGCAGCTGTATGGCACATATGAATAAACGAAATATTTTTGGCAAATTTAAAATTACTAAACAGTCATAAACATATTTACATACATAAATGTCAAATGTATTTTCTATAAGATCTACATCCAATTTAGTTTTTAGAGCCTGAAAAGCTTCATCGGTTAGAAAGCTGCCTTTTAATAAAACCTCTTCACTGGCTCGTTTCTCTTGGCTGGGCAAGAGAGTGGCAGCATTTGGTACTAAGCTAGTTCGAGTACTGGGGTTTAAAGAATCCGGACCTATAGTTGCCACTTGAGTTTCAGGATCTTGGCTTAGGTGGAAAGTGGTAGCAGTAGCTACAAACAGCAACCTTTACAATCTACACAAAAAATTTTAAAATTTCTTTTGTTCATTTCTAACGTACCAGCTACCGCCTTGATTTTCTTTCTACGCTTGCCACGCCTTATATCCTCATCGCCATAATCTTGTTCATTTATGCAAGTTTGTATAGTTTTCTTATCATCTAGTTCGCCAACTTCTTCCGGTATAGTTGCTGTAGCCAAACACGATTTCGGCCTCTGTTGGTCCTCTAACTTTTGTTTTCGACCCTTCTTTTCTTCTATGGCACCAGCACTACGTGTCTGTTGGGCACTATCAGCTAAGCCGACTCCGCTCGATAAATCCGAGCAAGGTTTCCAATACAACGTCTCTTGCGAATGTGATCTTCTTAAATCTAGTATGATTTTCTTGCGTTTCATCATATCATTATTTCCCAATTCGGGTGTAACACAACGACGATTATTGAGAAACGAACCGGCGCTAGTGCGTGTATGTATGCTAGTTACAGTGGGTGTGGGCGTAAGAGGCCGAGAATCAGTATCGGTATAACGACGAAACAAGTCTTCAGGTATGTTATCGGTAGTTTCTACTACCGGAGAGGTTACTTTTTCAGTCAGCGTCGTATGTTGGAAATTTTTTCCCTCTACGGACTATAAAACGATTATGTTATGGTGCGTTTGTAAGAGTTGTATTTCCAATCTTACCAACGATTGTTTGCACTGATTTATAATTTGTTTAACATCAGCTGGTGCCGGATGGTTGCACAATACCGAACATCCTTTCGCAAAGGGATTAAATAGACCCCCAAACGGCCTTAAGGATAAAGCCATTGGTTGTGCTTCAAAGTTTTGAGGCAAATTTGCATTGCTAGGTTTCTGAAATTTAGTAGCAAAATAATGGTTTAGTAAATTTGTCAATTAAATAAAAATATATATCTACTTTGGCGAAAGTTTTTCGGCCTCTTTTGGGTGTTGGCACTAAACCAGACCTACTTGTGTTATTCATTTGAATTAAATTGTCACAATAAAGGAAAATTAATTGACTGCAAGGAAAATGTTAAAGTATTTTTTATTTAATTATAAACAAAGTTTCGTTGCTAAGGTCTTGACTTCGAAAAGTACTCGTAATAATTAGCAATCTGGCCGACCGCATAGACACTTTGTCGTATTCACCGCGAAGAAGAAAAAAGAGAAGAGAAGAGAAAAAAAATTTTTTTTAATTTACCGATGTAAAAATTAAAAAGTAAGTTCCACACAACACATATTTTCATACAGTAACAGTAAAATTATATATTATTTTGACAGATTTAATTGAATAAAGAAACCTCCTGAAGAAGTTTGAAAAAAACCAACGAAACGTTGAGCAAATAGATTTAATAACACCCAAATAATTTGTTTTATTAACAACACAAAAACAAAAATTTACCAAAAATTTCAGCCTAGGGAAACACCCGATTACACTAAAGAATTTGTTTTGTTGAGATAAATTTTATTTCCAAAAAAAAAAAAGAACATTTATTACTTTTTACACGGCCCACAAATTTGCAATATATATTAGCAGTTTTTCGTTTTGTACAATAATGTCGCCAATATGTATGTATGTCATATTTGCACAATATATTGGAAAAAATCAAATGCTTTATATTTTTATAGTACTTCCGATAATGTATTGTGAAATGTGTTGGCAACGCACAAACGGCAAAGTAAAAAATGTAGACGGTTTGTCGACATTGTCACCAATTTATGCGACCCAAGTGGTGACTAGCAGATACTTCAACCTTGGTTTCCTTTAGGGTTATTTTATACATACTAATACATATAAATTTAATGTTTTTTTTATGTAATCATTGACCCGTTGATTTTAAAAGTCATACAACTCCATTCATGAAACAAACAGTAATCGCAATAATTTAAATTTATAAATATTTACATATGTTGTCTTTTCTCTATTAAGTAAATTACAAATATCTAATATATAAAATTCTTGTGTCGCGGTGTTTGTAGAGAATCGGACAACATCTATTTTTCATCCCCCTAAAATTAACCACGCCCACTTTACTCCCATTTTTTTGTACCTACTTTTCTCTTTTTTGCAATATGGATATCAAATGAAAGCGTATGATGAGGAGATTTTAAAAAGTTTATCATCCACCTAAGTCCAATATGGCTACTGACCCTAAAGGGATGAGAATGAAGCCGGTCTCCTGTCTTACTCACTATACAGTTGATAGTAAAAATATTAATAATTATTTTTAATGTTCTGATAGCTATCGAGAATTGTAATTTAAGATATATTTGTTACTTTGATAAAGATTAATTTATTAACCTAAATAAAGCATACTTTCATTGTCTCCAAAGCTTTCGATTATAAGTAAGTAAGTAGATAGCTATTTTTATTGAACTAGAAATAATATACATGGCAAAACAACGTTTGCAGGGTCAGCTAAAAACAGCAAACCTTATTTTTTTTCTCATTAGTAAACAGATTCCGTGCGAAGCCGGGTGATCTAGTTTTTATATAAAATAGACTCGTATATTTTATATTTTTTAAATAATACAGGGTGGCTGATGAATTTTGCTACATTAAGAAACTGGAATAACTTCTTTTGCAATGCATGGAATATTTTCAATCTCTTTTCATTTGAAAGCACATTGAATTAGTTTTAAAGATAATCGAATTTAAATGCCGCCCTGCTCATCGATGCATGTGCGGTATCTTAGCAAAAAATTGTTCATTACTGCCCGCAAAGTTAACGCTGGAACTGCAGCTTTTATCTCTGGAATTGATTATTTTAGTTCTTCCACATTTGTCTGTTGCCATTTGTACACTTCCTGTTTATAATAACCACACAAGAAAAAGTCCGGTGGAGTTAGGTCAGGCGATCTTTGGGGGGACAACGGGAGGTTGAGTTTCTTGAAATGAGCCTGTTAGTTAGTTGAACCAAAACTACGGACGCCAATGCGTGATAGCGGCATTCTTTTTCCAGTATCGCACTTTTAATTTTCGTTAAATCTAAGAATCAATCTACAAAAACCAAAAAAAAAATTCCAGATTACTTAGATAGAAAAAAAGTTATAAAATTTTCTTTCGGTATCGGCTTTCATCAGCCACCCTGCATATTAAATAAGTTTTCAATTTCCAGAGCAACTGTCTCATAATAACAAACACGACAAACTGAAAATACATTTATATTCTTAAAATTCTCTGTAGAATGTTAGAAAATATCATTTCTTTATTGGCATACTAGCTGACCCGCCCACGCATTGCTGTAGCTGTTGTAATAGTTTTATTTAAAAAAATATATATAAAAATCTTTATGTTTCCTTCATTAAAATCGGTTAGTTAGTTTCGGTCATGCAAAAGTTGCCCCCTATCACCCGTCGTGGTCTTATTTTTGAAAAAATATATGGGCTATGTGTACAGCTAGATGCAGACCAATATCTGTTTTACCGCCCCTCCCTACCTTCCAAGTGCCTACACGTATACACAATTTCAGCTCTCTGGCTCTATAATAGAGCGCAGCCGTACATCAAATGGGAGTGCCACACGCACAAAACGATCAGCCTAGTCCCCCTGATAAAAATTACCAGTTTTCATAATTTTTCCATTATTTACTCTCCCATATTCCGAATTTCAGTTCTGGAGCTATAATGAAAGTGCCCGCAGCAAAAAAAAAAATTTTGTATTGTAGGTCGAGTATATAAAATCGTTTGTGTGTTTCTTAGTAACGTATGAACTCCGTAGCTGTAAGAGCTATCGAGCTGAAATTTTCAACACATGTCCGGGTCAATTTACATTCGGTTTTGAGCCCTCGGGATTGGACAGCAGGGTTCCCATTTGCGGCAAAATGTTTTTCATTTTTAACGGATTCTTTTGAAATTTTGCTTACAAATTGGATCCCGTAAATAGATATACGAAATTTTTTTCAGTAAGTGCACAATAGTATTGCCAGTTGCGGGAAATTCTTTTAAATGTTTGTTTTGAATATCAAACCGAACAAAATATCAAAAGAACACGTAGGTAATAGATTTTTTAAGAAATAGTACCTCGAGGGGACGTATTTGCCTCTCCCAAGGTATTACATGCTTTTTATGATATTTAAAACATGGATATATCTAAATCGAAAATAACTCATAGGATTTTTTATTTTTTATAAAAACTTCCTGAAGATGTTAACCGAAGGTTAACGAAATATCGAAAATAAATATAAAAATAATAAATAAAAGGAGAAAAAACCTTAAAGCTTAAAAAAATAGATTGTTAAAATAATAAAAAAAAAGTTAAAAAAAAAGTATTAAGAAAAATAACTCATAGGACATACATAAAAAAGAAGAAGAAGACGTATGGGGCAATATATTACGCACCGAAACTATACAACTATCTTTATAATTAAAACTTAAATGATGTTCGTTGCTAAGCGCATCACGGCAGAACTGCTGAATCGATTTCCATAATTTTTTTCCGGATATGGTTTATAATATTTTGTGGATGGAGAGAAAAGTTGGGCGTGAGCAAAGCTGCGGGTAAATGCTAGTTATAATATATATATATATATATAATATTAATTTTCGATCCCGGTAAACCTTTCTATGGAAATGCCCATATACATACATATTTTCTATGCCACCACACACAAGTAAATTTTATTTCATTCATTTGTGATAATTGTACTTGAAATAAATATCACTAATTAATTCTAAATATAATAAAAACGTTTTAGAAAGTAATCTTTAGTGTTCGAATTGAAGTTTACTTTTTTGTTTAAGATGCCAAAAGGCTGGGTTGAAAATTTCAAAATTTATTTTTTTTTATATAAAAAAAAATAACAAAAATTAAATAACATATTTAAAGATAGACCGCTCGTTTTTTTAGAAACATTTTTGTTATTAAAAAAAAAAATAAAGAAGAGTTAGGGTGACTGCGGCTACTAAAAGTAACAAATGATAATTTTTATAGCTACCAGCCCTTTGCATGTAAATCTATTTGACTACAAATTAAATATATCGTTGTAAATTATTTATGGTTACAACAAAACAAATAAATACATAGTATGTAGATATTGTTTTTGCCTCGCGGTTGCATGTATAGCTGACTTGGCTAATGATAATTCATCGCTGCTCATTGGCTTGCCCGCTTTTATATTTTGCTGTTTGTTCACATTTCTTTATGGCCAAAAGCCAAAATTCTTCGGTTTGTCTCACGTCTGTTTGTCTCCCAAAGTTGGGCGAGAACAATGGAAGCGATTTCTTGCATTGAGTATTCGACTTTCTAAAGAGCAGGTCCCTAGAACGAACCCTAAAATAAACTGATTAAACAAATTAAATTAAAAAAAAAAATTGCATAAGTTTCTTAAAAAAAGCAAGTGCACATGTAAATAAAAAAAAGAAATAATTATAAAATGCCGAATAAAAGAAAGCCTAGAGTACGTAATAGAGCGCGTAATAAAGGAAATCGTTTAAAGTTACTGGAAAATCAAAATGATGATAACGAGGCAATACAGCAACAAGAGCAACTTCAAATAGTGTCGAATTGCTCTACTGAAAGCGATGAAGACGATGACGCCGATATGCCTGAACTAGTGGATGAAGAAAGCGAAAAAATAGAACAATTTAATTCAAAGCCAGAAACAAACGTACAACAGCAACAGGATCCTTTAGCGGTTTGGCAGAGTTTGCTGAAGTGTAAATTTCTGGAAAAAGATGTAAAAAAAGATTCATTGACAGCTGGTGAAACCGAATTGGAATGCAATAATGCACAGGTGAAATCAATCAGCTGTGTAAATGAAAATTTAGAAAAATCGAAGGCAAACTTAAAGGAGTGTAGTAGTGAAAGTGCAACAAATGCAACTGAGAAAAGTACATTTATACAAAACTTACAAAAGAAAATGGAGGCCATGATGGCTAACGGTAAATATATGTGGACTTATGTGAACATATGTTAATAAAAATTAAAAATAAAAATAAAGTAATGTTTTCTTATCTCAAGATCAATATTTGATCTGAAAGAAATTCACATAAGTAAATGTTTGCAAGGAATTCTGAAAAATTATCATGCAAAGAGAAGGCTGTTTTTTTGCTTCAGTTTTGCAAACATTAACTTGACACACTGTATACAAATTCGAAATCATCAAAGTCCTCATTTAGGCGATGAAAATGTACCCAACACCGTCATGGAAAACGTAATGAAATTATTTGATCAAGCACCCATAAACGACATTGAGACCACTGACGATGAAGAAGAATATATCGAATATATTTATAAACCGAGAAAATACTTTTTAGTGGCTTTGTGTAATGTAAGCAATTTTTCTAATCGTAAGGAAATTAAATTACTTAAATTAAATTTGTTTTTTTTTTTTGTTTTTAATGACAAAAAAATAAAGTTGTGCAAAACTGATTTGTGCAAACTAGCGCAACTAATCGAGTGTTCGAAATGCCACATGACATATTATTGCAGTTTGGAACACATGCAAAAAGATGCAGCACATAAACAATTATGCTACGCTTTGCAACAAGTGGCCGCACAGTCTTGTGGTGAGTTTATGTCGAAATTATCCATCTGTTTAACTGCCTGTGCATAGCAGCCGTGCGCAAATAATCGTTCGGCCATTTATATTGAAAACAAAAACAAAAACAATTTGAGTATTTTTTTATTGTTGTTGTTTTCAATACAAATGAGCGAAGGAGTGTTTTCACTCGTCTTCTATGAACAGGCAGTAAATTTAAATTTTATGTTTGATGTTGACTTTTAGAAGAACGGTATCGTCTTCGGCTTAAAACCATCAATCGAGCCAGTATTTGACACATGCGTTAATTTGTTTTTAATGGAAATAATTTATTAATAATTTGTAATATATTAGTCTCACTTCTGATGGTCTTTTTTATGAAAAGTTTTTAACCATTATTTATTTTCAATATTTTGCTACCAAATAGGTAGATTCGTCAGAATACAAATTATTATTTCCTGACGATGCTACCTATTTGGTAGCGAAATATTGAAAATAAATAATTGCTAAAAACTTTTCATAAAAAAGACCATCACTCAAAACTAAATATAATTAAAAAATTTGTAATATAATTATAAATTTAATATCAGCAATTTAATTTTGACTAATTTTCTTGCATTTTTTTTTTAATTTTTATTAAAAAGAAATAAATTATGAAAATTCAAAATTAAAATTCGAAAAGAGGCACGATGCCCTGCACGTAGTACAACAAACATTAGGTCTTTTACTCTACCAGGCGTCTTTAGAAAAACACATCTATTGTATATTTATTTTATATGCGTTTATTTTTGAATCATATGTTCGTTTCTTCTGCTGGACTTTACTGGCAACACTTTGTCCAACAAAACTTTGCAGACTCTCAGCAAATAACTGGCATTTTACACTGTTAATTACTGCTCTTTTTTACAAATTTTTGTGTAAACAAACTCATTTCAGTAAAATCCAGTAAAAAATTGCACAACGTTGTGGGGTAAACGAACAATTTTATTAGTAGAACGGAATTATGTACCATATGCTGTTTTCGGAGGCCACTGCACTGCTCCGACCTTTGAGTGTTCATGTCAATTTTATAGCACTGTTTGGTGTCAATTTTATGGAAACATTGCACAGTGGCCCATATTTATAAGATACTTTTTCAAGAGTAAAAGCGGCTGGGGAAGGGAAGAAGGTGCAATTTTGCCCTCTCAGAATATATAATAAAATATAATGAAAGCTCTGACGTACAGCCCTAAATGGCGGTCCACTACTTTTTATACATCCTTTTTTTCTTGGAACAGCACCCCTACACAGGCAATGCATAGTGCTCGAAAGGGATAGTAGGGGAAATGAAAGAAGGTGAAGCGTCACTGTCGTAGAACTCAGTTTTTGCACGTTCTTTTTTTATAGCAGGGTTGTAGCGCCTCTGACATCAAGGAGACGTATTACATTTTTTGAAGCTTCGTTTTGAGTAATTATTTTACTTCGCCTGTGCTACAAAATATCAACGAAGGAGAGCGTTCTGATGTGCCTGTGGACTGGTTACAGCTGAAGAGGGCGACGCAAAAAGGCCGACAACTACATAAGTGGACGCGGCAAGCGGTAGCGAAGCGCACCACGTTAATCTAGTGGACTATATTATTACTCATGATTTTTTCAATAGACACAACCTTTGCTCCTTAAAAATAAAAAGTGTACGGCGCCAAAGTTTGGTATTTTCTGACTATATTTAAGGTAAAAAAAACTGTCAATAGGCATTACCTGAAAAAAATAACTGTAAAAATAGTATACTATATTTAAAAAAAAAAAACCTTTTCTACTAAAATTCAAATAAAAACATCGCGTATCAAAATTCCAAGCCAATTCCAAAAGTTAAGGATTTTTCGAGAATTGTTGCACTGTGCGTCTCTATTTTAGGTTCAATTTCTTAATAAAAGTTTCAATGTCTATTTTAGGAAATCCCAATTGTAATTAAGAAATTCTATTTCTGTTTAAAAATAAATACCAATTAAAATTTTTAAATGAAATTTTTATTATTTTGAACATATAAACAAGAGACCGAAATTCGTTTTTGAAAGTGTATTCGGTCGGCCAGTAATAATTAATAATTTAATCGAATAGTTTGTTTTGGCGTCTATAAATGATCTACGACATGGCTGACAAGCAACTAAATGCATTGAATATGATGGCGCTTCTATGTTTTTTTTTGGCAATCAATCAAATGCCTTGCCATTCATTAATTCAAAATGATCTTGTTGACTGAATATTAATTTTCTTTAATAAATTGCAATTAAAGACATCTATCTGCCTTATGTTTTGCACAGAAAAATTCTATTATATTTCGCCTAAACTAAAGATGAAATTAATTTCATTTTTTTTATTTGAATAACGAAATGAAATGCTAATTACGGCATTCGATATCCAACGTACTTCCTATACGTTTTAATAAAAGTTTGTGTGAGATATCTCGTTCAAGAAATTTTTAAAGAATGTTAAATGGTTTTTCATAAATCATAAAGTGCAATTCAATAAATTAAATTAAACTTCTTTTTACACAACGACAATCAATAAAAAAAGTTTAAATCATTGTATTGTGATAGCAAAATTTTCTGTAAAATTAAAAATTTTATATATTTCTTCTGCAGATGGGCACATCTTCAAAAACTGTTCTACTATGTCTGCAGATAATTTTCGTTCGTATCGCATTGTTACAATACGAAAAGTTGAGTCAATTTTAAAACGATCCCTAAATGCCACCGAACAAGAAGTGATATTATTTCCTCGCCTTTGCAATGGTATTCAATGTAGGGAATATCATTCTGATAAATTACACGACTGTTCCGAGTGCGGTATGATTGCATATTGTTTAGAACATCCGGAGCATATGCAACCCGAAGCGCATGCCAAATGGTGCAAATCATATCAACTGTTCAAGGAATTGGTACAGTTTCAAGAAAAATTCGGTAGATTGGATCCGGCATTGCCCACAAAGACTTTAAAAGAAATACCCATGAATTGTTCCAACACAAAACAAATTTTTAATAAACTATTAGAGTACGGTAAGTCAAAAATATATGTACATATATCGAGCCTTTGGTGCAATACCGTAGTAATTCAAAAAATCAAAAATATAGGTACATGTACAGTATAAATGTATATAAAAGAAACTTAACTTAAGAAATTAATATATTTAGATCTTCATGAGAACAGTGATTTTGCAAGTTTGACACAAATATCGACGGGTCCTTTAACGGCCTGGTACGCCTTGAAATTAGCTGATCAATTAAACAAACATGAAAGTGTAACCATACATTTAATTGGTAAGTACATATACTTTACATACGAATATAATTAGTAAAAGTTTTCCATGAAAAATATGAATAATAAGCTGAGATTTTCTTTTCATTAAGGCGCTGAAATAGAATTCGAAGTTGATGTTCTGCAAAAGTGGGAATTATTTTTTTTACATATAACACCCTGTATAAAGAATCTTAATGTTGTATTTGTGGGTCCTGAATTGAATCCAAATAATATTTCTTTCGAACAACTAGAAAAAACAAAGTAAGTTCGACTTGTTCACAGTTCAATGCATTTTTATAATCGCCTCTTCTTATATTACAGATGCTGCTCTATTTGTCGCAAATCACATCGTAATGTAAAATACTTTTTTAAATCGTATATCTATCATGAGTACTGTAAATCGGAAAAATTCCTAACGCCCAATTTAAGTAAGTAAAACATTTTATACAGCCGTATCACAGAATTACATGCCGTGCAGAAGTGGAACTCAGTCCGTTTTTTTTTTGGGGTTTTAGAAAAAAATTTCGAATTGAAATCACTCTTGAATTCCTGAACGAAATTGATAGTTGTTGTTGTATTTTTTTAAGTGCAAAAAAATATTTAAAACTACTATTTATTGGGAATAAATTAGTTATTTTTTTATTTATATTTCCAACGAAAGTTTATTTTAAAAAATAATTAGCGTATTATTTTGCAATTTTTTAAATCTCTAAAGAAACAAATTTATCGAAATTTATTTATGCTGCAATGCCATATCTCTTTTTTTGTGCACATTTTATTAAAATCGTCACCATGCGGCAGCACACAAAAGAAAAATAAACAAAATACAGGCTTCAGACGATGCAACAAGTTTATGCAACACGTTTTCATTCATGTTGCATATTTTGACACAAACACTACAACCAACCAATCCATAAATGCAAGATCAATTCTGTATTGAATATCGCTGGAGAAACACGGTTAAAAATGCAACTTTACAGCTTGGTTGTTACCACTGAAATGAATAAATAAAAAATACTAAATAATAAATAAAATATCAAAATCTTTTGATATTTTTGAAATCTCGAATGCAATACACATTGAAGCCATAAACATGACTATAGACTATGCAGCCAACAACGAATTTTCCTGGTTGCATAAACACGTTGAATCAATCGTCTGGAGCCACACCATAAAAACTAAAAATTTTAAAAAATATTTGAATTTTTTTTTGCTGGCATTTTTTCTTTGAAAACTGCTGTTTTTGGCGATTTAAAGATATAAAAAAGTAATTTAAAATTTTCTGAAAACCGCATACCGCTTTAAATTGGCGTTTTGAAACCGCTAATGTATATTGAAGTGATTTGGTCTATTTTATTGAAACCGCACTTTAAAGAGAAAATAAAGTGATACGTACTTTAAATTAAAAATTTTCCTTAAAATAAAAAGGAAATATATTAAACCTTTTTTCACAATTTTAATTAAAAATATGAAATTTAAAAGTTTGCTTTGAATTTCTCAATCGTCTGTCTCAGCCAATACCGCAACCATTATTTGATTGTAGCTTTTTTTAGAGCCAATATCGCAACCATTATTATATTTTGTTGATAGAAAACATATATTCTCATTGTTCGAATATAACTTCGAAAAACCCAAAACGATTGAGTTTCAGAACATGTAAAATTAACTTTGGCGATTTGCAAGTTACATGCGATTGTCAGAACATACCTGAATGTTGCCAAAATATTTATATAACAAACGTTTTAAAAAATTTTTTTGGGACTCAAGAAAAAAGCGATTGGAATCTGGCACAAAAAACAAATTCGTACGGAATCTGTGACACGGCTGATAATTGTAGTTTTCGATGCAATTCATTCCATTAAGTGTCTAACAATAATTGGCTTAACAATTATGTAAAACCCATTAAAAACTTCTGTGCTCCTAAGTGTAGTTTTGAAATATAATTCCTCCACTGTTTAACAGTAACTAATTTCCTAGTTTTTAATATTGTCTTTTTTAACTTTATGCTTTAAACTAGTGTTAAATATTAATACTGCCTTTCCCCTCATTTTATGTTTTAAACTAAATCCACATCACATTACAAATTTAACAATTGACCTAATGCTCTTAATTGGCTTTTAAATTTAATTTGACAACTTATAGTTAACAAAAAAATTCTTTTATGGAATGTATCAATCCTTTTCTTTGCCTTTTTGATCCATTAACTTTAATTGTTTGTCCTGTTAAAATTATTTAACGTTTTCTTTTAGTATGCTTTTTTAATGCCGGCCTCTATCGGTCCAACGGCTATAATATGGAAGATACTTGGCCTGAAACAATTTTGGCTGCCTCAAATCTTCAGGTGCCCATAGTTGTGACTGCATATACCGAGTATGAAAGCCCTCTGGATTTGAGTCGCTTCACCGAAGAGTCTCAGCGCCAAATGCGTTTAATTCAACCACCTTTACAAAATCCCTTTGCGTCTGTTAAGCCAGAACGCAATTTTATATCGGATGAAGAAGCTCCGCTTATGTTTAAAAACTACTACTGTTTTGTGGTCGAATAAAATTTTTAATTACATATTTTATTATTATTTTCAATTAAAATATACAACAATTACACATTTGTCATTTAGTATGTAAGCTCACGCTTTAGTTTTCGTTGCAGACATTTCTGCAATTCTAATATCGACGGGATTTCTAAGTTTACGTTTTGGTTTCAACAATTCACTTTCATCCATAGGATCAATAATTTTACCCTTTTGCGTTATAACCGAGGGTCTAGTTAATAGACGGAAGGCGGTTTCGGTAACATAATTCCTTCCCAATGGTGCTCTAATGCTCGCCTCATAATCTTTTACGGATGTAAAGGGAAAAGGTATATCGGATACCAAGTGATTTCTTAATTGTTTACTGGCCTGCTCATTTATGTACACACCATCTTTATTGTCATCGCGTCTGTTTTCCTTGGGTGCCAATTTCAATATCAAACGCTTGTTTTGTTTTTCTGTTTGTTCTTTGGAAATGCCCGCGCCAGCCCAGGAGCCCCAACCGGGCATGGAAAGCTGAATTTCTGTACCTTTTATTTCAGAATTTTTCGCCTTGTCTTTATTGAAATCAGCTACAATATCATCATCTTCAAAAGCCTGGGCTATTGTCATTTGTCGTTCAGCATCGGGATCAAGTGTACCATCCTCATCCATAGCGACATCATCCAAAGCTGCATTTATTATTGTATCGTAACCACTCCTTTGGTGTTTCAAGATAACAGGTGCTAACTTAGTGGGATCTATGGTATCGTTGATGGCACTAGCAACAATTTCTTTTCTTAATTCTTCTTGGTCTAAATGTTTAGACTTTTCCAAATTCAAATTATTTTTCTCATTACTGTCGCTTTTTTCGTCCAGCTCATTTGTTAGTTCTTCATCTATAATGGGCTTTTTAGCCTCATTTTTGAAAGATAAATCGTTAAGATTTTTCAGAGCGTCTGGAGACTTTTGTAAACGTTTTACTTCTTTAGCTTTTGCCGTCTTTAACTGTTTTGACTTTTTGTTAATAATTTGCAATTTTTTTACTAGATTTTCTTTGATCACATCCTCTTGAGCATCGAAAATATCGTCTATGGATTTGTGTGTGACGGGATCTAATTCTTCTACAATCCAACCGTTTTCTATTTTAACCTTATTCTTAAGAGATTTTGTAGGTTTATTTTTACTTTTAATGGTTTTCGTACTACGTTCCGAATTTTCATTAGTATTTTTAGTAGGCTCTTCTACGTTTTTTACGCTTTTTTCACCTCCACTTTGTTCATCCTCTTGTAATAATTTTTTATATTCTTCCATCATTTTCTCATTATCATTACGTTCTAGCCAGTACTTGCGCCAATTGACATCTTTTTCTTCTTCCTCTGTTGGTGACTTATGAGAATTGTTACCCACTTTTGTCCAGGGGTTGAACGCATCATAATTCGAATCTTCCTCTTTCATTGATAAAATATTTGTATATGCGTCCACTTGCATATTTTCTTCGCTTTCATTATCAGATTCGTGATCAGTTTTTTGTGTCAATTGTCTACTGATTTGCAACTGTTCTGATAAATCTTTGCGAACATCTTTATCATATTTGGCTCTTACTTGCAAATTTTTAGCCCATGTACCGGTGTTCTTGTGCCTTAAACTGGCTCGTTCCAATACCCTAGATTTTTCTAAGGCATTAAGCTTCTCCAAGGCTGCTTCAGGATTAGTTTTTTGCAATAATTCAAACTCTTTAATTTGTTCTTGCATCTTCTGACGTTTTAATAATTTGTGATATTTTTTCGACTTGATTTTGTTCTTCAGACGAGCCTTGGCAGATTTTTGAGACTCACGCATTTTTAAATACGCTAACTCTCTACGCTTGGCCCCAAGTTCTTCTTTAGTCATTTTCTTTTTTAACAGCACCTGCTCACGTTTCTTTAACTCTTCGGGATCATCGGTATCGCCCATTTTTTCCCGTTTCAGCTGTGCGTATTTATTTTCTAATTCTTCCATTTGTATCATTAAATCACTTTTGATGGATTGAGTGAAATTCCTGCGATCGAGGGAAGTGTTAACATAAATTGTTTCTCCTTTTAATGGGAAAACCTTAAAATACAAGAATTATATTTTATAAATATATTTGCAATAATTTATGTATATATGTATATCTACCTGAGTTTCTGCAGATCTGTTTTTGGTCACTACAGAATCCCATTTGGTCAATATCTTTTTAACATTTTCATAACCAATCGTACGCTTAATTCTCTCGGCTGATGGTTTCTCCAGCGGTTTTTGCAGCACCTTTTTTGTCGTCACCACATTTTTCAATTTTCTACCCACGTTCAAGTGTTTTTTTGTATCCTTCAACACGCTAACTATATCAGCCACATTCACGGGATGAGACCTTTCTACAACAGCTTTTCCTTTTACCAATTGGAATTCGTCCTGGTGCAATTTGGGTTCGTCACGCGTTGCTTTTCTTATGTGCTGTGTTTTCCCCAGGTTACTGATTGCTTGCAGCAATTGTTTGTGGGATTTGGCATTAACTTGGTCCTCATCATCACTCATGATTTTTATATTATTTAAAGACTTTATTAAACTGAATAATTTTAGACACCACGTTGATTATGTGCAGTTCGCTTTGACAGCAATCTATTGACGAATGAAACCTCAAAAGGTAACAAAAAAAAAAACATCTTTTTGATTTGTTATCATTTCGTTGAGAATTGAGGTTATATATTTTGACAAGCTATCAGTTTTATTTGAATTGTGTTTGGTTTGTTGCGGGAAAAATTATCTTGAGCTCCCAAAATTTGTTAAGTAGGAGGATAATTTGTGTAAAATTTGCAAGAAAGAATTTAAAGAGATAAAAATGTACGAATTAAAAACAATTTTACATCAATTTGATATTAATATTCCTACTTGTATGTATGAACTGAAGAATATAAGTTTGCCTGCGAATGCCGTAGAAAATGTATCGGGAGCTTCGGTAGCCAGAAATAAATTTGACGTGAGTTTTTGAAGAAAAAGCTTATTCATTCCTTCATTTTAATAATTTTGATTTTGCATTCTATAACGTGGTGATATTTAAAGAGATTTTTTAATATAAAAAACGGTAAAGCCACGCCTACATTCACTGCCTCTGCTGTTGGCACGTGTTGTCCCCTAGATTTGGATAAACTGGCCTTGCAAATACAACAAATACTCAAGGTTAAATTTATATATATTTTTTTTGGTTCTTTTAAAATTGCATTTTATTTTCATTTCTACCAATTAACAGATCAGAACTCATTTTATTTACATATATGTACATATATATATTTGCGTTATTAATAGAGGCGTGGCTTAAACGTTAAAAAAACGTGAAAGTTTGACCCATATTACCCACTAATTTCACATTTCATCATCTTTAAAATTTTTTTACTCATCACACTCACGAGGTATTTTTCTTTTTAATGATTATTTATTTATGTTTGTTATATGGTAAAGCTAGTCTATATGTACATTTCGTTGTTGCTTAATCCAGTCATCAGTAGACCTTCATCCGCCCTGAAAAATTATTTTTCATGTTTATAAAAAATGTTTGTCCACTTACCAAACAATAAATCTTGTCATTAAACGTTTGCATAGTACATATGCATATACATATATGTATGTAGCTAGGTGTGCTTACGTACATATTTAAATATAGATAGAATTTTCCATCATTCCTGGATATTATATTATGGTTGCCATTTTAATTAAATTTTTTGTCTTTTTGTAAATTTAGCAAACACACATTAAAAAGTTTTTACCCTTAGTTTGTTGTGTGCATTATGCGTCTGGACGGGATTGTTTTCTGGGTGGGCTGTGTCTGATTGAAGTAATGAGATAGTATGTATGCAGATTCTGGATGTTTTTCTTTATGAATGGGAGGACAGGATTTTTAGTGAGTAAGTGGGCGTATGGTTACGGAGGTTACATAAGAATATCGCACTGGGAGTTTTGTGTCCAAGAAGAGTGTTGTCCAAGGTTGTGTGTAGTATATTTGTGTTTTTTTAGTAGAGTTAATTTTTTATTGTTTGTTGGATATCCACATTCAGTTTTCCAACTCCGTCCTGTCCACAATGTGGGCAGACATGTTAATTCCTTATAAAATCTTTTCTACAAAAAACTAAAATAACAAATACCCCTATTGAGACACTTCGCCAAAAAGGTACAAGACGTCAATAGTGAGCGAGTAGAAATCACAATTAAAAAAAAAAAAACAGTAATCTTCTGCACTGCAAACTAAGCACATGGTATGGTACGACTCTATATTTATACAAATTCCCTTGTATATGATGAAAAGTGCGTAGTAATCAAATTATTTGCTATAACTAGAGACCGGCTGCAGCGATTTGAATAATTGTTGCACTATTGATAAATTTGCAAGTTGGGTCGTGTTTGACATAAAATTGACATTTTTAATCTGGGCCCAAATTACGGCATTCGATATCGAACCAAATAACTGTACATTTTAATAAAAATTTTGTTGGAAATTTCGATTCGAATCGAATGGCGTAATGTAATGTGACCCTAGATGTCTATTTTTTCCTTTACACTTTTTTGTGTTTACCAAGCAAACAAATATGTATATGCCAAAGAAATACCTAATGCATGAGTTCTACGTAGGTGCAGAGCGCATGATTTTAACACAGGGGTGTCATTGGCGAGCATGTGTCCACAGTTCATCGTTTCAATGAGTGCGTAGAACACATATGTAAATGTACCTTGATTTTGTTACGTTTTAGAATAGGTTCGCGATGTTCTCCTGAATGTATTATTATTGACTTACCGAAACACATTGGCCAATTTATTTAAATTATATTTACAACAGCGCAGTTGATCATTGAAAATGAATGCATATAAAGAATTGCTTAAGATATCATGCAAATACCAATTCATATGGAACGCATGTATTTTTTTTTTGGCTGGGTAAGAAACTTTTTCCTATACTTGTGCAAAAAACGGCCGATGTAAAATCCGATATAACTGATGGTCATATCTTACGGTAATACGTGCTTTCGTCCTGTCAGCTTAAGATCAAATTTTTTGCGGTATTATACACAATATTTACAATATAATATCAATATACAATACGTAATACAGGGACAAAATACAGTGTCCAAAAAATTGCTGGTAACACTTTTTTCTTTTGCTTTACATTTTTTTAATCTTTTTTAAGGCAGATAATTGGCATAAATTGTTGCGATGTAGTATTATTTAAACATAAAAATAAAACAATTGAATTCTAGTAATTATTATTTAAAGCGAGATGAATTCCCAGGTGCTTAATTAATCCTTTTTTTGTATTTAATGATTTTCATATTTCGCAAAACTAATCTGAAATTTGTTAAATATTCATACGTATTTAAATTATACTCAATTTGATATTCTCTTCAAAGGTAACTGACGATGATGCCCAAAAAGTGGCTCTGAGACAAGAAAAGGTAATGCAACAGTTGAATGATTTAAGAGCACAACTAGCAGGAATACGTTCCACTCTGGGTTTATGCGAAAAAGGCACTCATCATACAAAAACAACTACTGCAAATAACGGAGGACTTAAAGAGGTATTTAACTATAGAGAAATGAGTTTATTATAAAAAATAAAAGCCCCTTTTAATTTATTTATTTTTTCGATATTTTGATTTTATGTTTGTTAAATAATTTTATTCTAAAAAATTTTAATTTTTAATGAAGATGCTAACCAAGGGTTAGCGAAATATCGAAAAAATAAATTAATTAAAAAACTTTTTTATAGAAAAGACCTACATTGCTAAGTAATATTATTACATACAATAAAAATAGGCCAAATAAAAAAAAGAATTAAAAATAAAAGCCGTTATTACACTTTGTTTTTAATATATTAAGGAAGCTCTACATGATGTGGTGATAAATGGGCATCCAGATTTTATACCCTATGGCCTGTTGGCTATTAAAAATGCTTGGAGAGACTTATTTACTCTGGACATAAAAACCTACGCTCATTCAACAATGAACGATATTGGAAAAGATGCTAGAGCTTTTGAAGATGCTTTAAAAGCAATAATACCCGTTAACCCGGCGTTACCGAAAATAAAAATTACATTAATTTGGAAAAATTGTAGGTTTTTTCTAATGTTGTGTAATATTTTTATTAGTCATTGATTTATTACTTTGGTTTTTCAGGTGAACATACTGAAATGATTAGCTCACCCGCAATGTATGTTCCTATTTATGGTGAAGTGAATATCATTCGTTATTTAGGACGTGTTGGTCCAGTTGAATATCGTTACGAAGATTCTCCTCTATGTAATGAAATCGATGCTGTACTGGATATTTGCTATCAATTGTTACGTTGTACTACGCCTAAAAGTAAAGCTAATATGATACGAATTTTAAATAATCGCCTACAAAAGCAAACATATTTTGGCGGTGATCAAATGTCTATTGCTGACATTGGTGTGCACAGTTCATTGCGACGTATGCATTCTAATAACGACAAAGGCCTTACACCCGCGCTATGTGAATGGCGTAAGAGAGTGGAAAAATATACTTTGATATAAACAATAAAATATTCACATAGAACTACATAACTACTTGTTGGTTAAAGTGTGTTAAATATTAAATAGAAAGCAAAAATTGCAAATTACAAAATGCGAAAAAGTGTAAGTATATATATTTATCTTATTTGTGTAGCAAGATTGGTTAAATCTGAATAAAATACGCTTTTCTTATAACTTTCTGTTTTTATACAGAAATACTTCTATAAAAACACGTGCTTTATTATTAACCAATTTTGAATGTAACCAAAATGTTGCGTTTTGGAAATACAAGAAAATTCTCATTTATTCTTGAAGGTTGTCAAATCATACAAATTTAAAGAAGAAAATTATCAAGAATCAAAATCATTTATTCTTGAAGGTTGTCAAATCATACAAATTTAATGAAGAAAATTATCAAGAATCAAAATCAATTTCCATAAATCAAGATACAAACAATCAATCAAATACAAAATAAAAGTACATTGCAACATTTTACAAGGTAAGTACGTACGACTTTTTTGAAAGTATCAAAGATTTGTTGTTTTACTTAAAATATTTTTATTTCTTTAAAATTCTTAAAGAATATCTAGAATACATACACACAATTTTTAACGTGTGAAACCTAAAACTATTTAAAGTGATAAACACATCTTATGATAGAGTCATATAATTCATACATCAGTCTAGTAAAAAGATACAAAAAGAAAAAAAATATCTATATATTATATATAGTATATGTATACAAACAATAAACAATTAACATTGAAATTAGTGGCAAAACTTAACAATTTAAGTTTCCCACATTGGTACTAAGTGTTAAAATGTATGGTAACATATTGTCAATTTGCACTTGACCCACTAGATTGGAGAAGAATAAATCCTCAATAGAGTCTGACTCAAAGGCACTCAACGGCATCAAGTTGAGAATTAAGCAATTAAAGCGTTCCTCAGCTTCATAGGCAGGTAAATCTTGAGATATAATTAGTTTCCGTAAACTTGTTAGAGCATATTGTTGAACTCGCTGAGTATAACTGCGAACTGATTGTTCTTTACGTCTCAAAAATGCGTGCGGATTGAAGAGGCATGCCAAACGTAAAAGTGCATATTCCATGTCTGATGGCTCAAGAGCTTGTATAGCTTGTACAAAGGAATTCAAATGGGCTATGTGCTCGCTCAACTTTTTAATTCTATGTGGATCGATTTTTTCAACATCAGCCAGTTGACGTACATTGTGAATAAGAGTGTTAATAATGGTACTTTGTGAAAGCTTCCGTACTTGAGCGATAGCAAGTGTCAGTAAAGAGGGCCATGCAGTGCGCAACAGAGTGATTTGATGTCTTTGGGACAATTCTACAAATGCTTGTACTTTGCGTAACCATACTACAGTAAGGAATATAATGCGCGAGCCGGACTCACAAACATAGTGAACGTTGAAATAGGACGATACCAAATTGGGGGTTTGTAGATTGAAACTCGCATAATTTGATGATATCAAATCGTTTTCAAATATAGATTCATTCACCACAAAGTCTCTTTGATTATGTTGCTCATCTGAATCCATACAATCCGTTAAAAATTCCTCCTCATTGCCACTAGTTTCACCCAGATCATCATCATCATTCAATTCAGTTTTAATAAGTAAACCATTTCCTTCATTTCCCAATTGATGTTCTAGCTGTTGCTTAATGGGTTGCAGCATTTGCAAAGCTTTATCAATGACTCGCTTATCAATGGAATTTTGTATAAGACCTACAGCTGTGGTAGGATTGGGCGTCAAAGCATCCATATTAAAATTGATATTTTGATTATTATTGTTTATAACCGTTTTGGCAAAATTTCGTAAACCCATTGTTATCGCATAATCAATGGCTTCTTGATTGTTGTTGCTGTTATTGTTAGGTGCCACATTGGCAAAGTTCCGTAAACCATCAATGTCTATACAGTCGCTTTCATCGTCATCCTCATCAATATCGTTATCCGGTAGATGTTGTTTAGGTTCAGGAGAAAACCGTATGGGGGCTTTTACTGCATTTGTTGAAGATTGATTTGTCATTTGCTGTTGTTGTTGCTGCTGTTGGGCTTGTTGTACTACAAAGAAAAAAATTAATATATTTTGCATTTCAACGCATTTATATAAAACGCACTTAATGTCTGCGTCAGTTCGGCAAAATTTAAACCAAATATATCCGGAGCAGCTAAATTACTTGTCTCCAAGGCAAACGCTGCTGCTGTATTCGACGCTGCAGCTGCTGCTGCTGCTGCACTTAAATTATGATTAAATATTGAAGATGAAGCAGATTTCGATCTCGGTTGGAATTGTGGACTAGCGCTAGCTGATTTCAAAGATGAAGCTACTACACCACCCGCTCCAGTAACTGTTAGGCCCTGTGCTGTTTGTCCTGTAACTGTTGATGTACTCGGGTCCTTTTTATCTACAATGGGCTTTCTTTCATGTTGTACGGCTGTAAATAGTTGCAGCAAAAAATTTCTTTATAAATTTAATAGTCTTGATGGAGAATTAGCTGAATCCAATGTTATTAATATCTAAGATGAGCATGCATAACTTAACAGTGAAATAATATAAAAAAAAAGCAAAGTTTTAGAACAGAAGTCGAGTGGGAAAATAACACTTAAATTCGAAATTCGTTTTAGTTAGAAGATTAATTTCTTGTTTGAATAAATTGAATGGATATATACTATACTTGCTAATTTGAGCAAGAAATGAAATTTTAAATACAATATTTAGTAAAAGTCTGAGGAAAATATAATTGCTACAAACTAAACATTCCGAACAAGATTTTCTAAATTAAAAAAACTTTTGTTAAGATGTTTGTCGACATTATTAAATGAAAATTACAATCACTTCTCATGCCGCTGGCCAAACATTTTTGTAATCGGCAAAATTGGCAACGATTACGATGGTGTTTGGTGACCTCGCAATTCATTGCTCCACGACACTGATACCCCAGCTGTTTTCGAATCGACCGTTTAAAAAAGCCTTTGCATCCTTCGCAGCTAATAGCTCCATAGTGGCGACCAGAGGCACGATCACCACATACTAAGCACAATTCCACATTCATATTACCGGATGTTGACGCGTTACCACTGCCGCCGACACCACCTCCACTATTTGCTTGATGTATGTTATGATTCACAAATACTTTGTTATCTACAATTTCAAAAAGCAACAAAATTTTATTTTTAACAACTAAATGGAAATAACAATAAAACTGAAAGCCTTGAGTCTTACCTTCAGCTTGAAAACTACTTGTGCCCATTGTCGGAGCCCCTATACTCCGTTCTTCAACTCTCGTTTGTGCTAATGCTGTTCACCTTTTCTCGTCCACTTGGCTAATTGCATATGTTGCTGTTGCTGTTGCTGTATGTTTTTCTTATTGTTTCTCTTTAAATATGGAAGTGTGTGGTACTCAATTGTTGAACAATTAATAAAAACATACTCATTCATATGCATTCGTCGCTTTTGAGCCACCTTAAATTCTTGACCTTTTTCTTTTCCCCTCTCAACTAAAAAATTAAGTAAATATCAGAAATAGCTTGTTCTGCTCTATGCAGGCAGCCAAGTAAAGCGAGCACTTGTTTTCTAGTTCATCCACTCAGTACTCCATAAAAATAAACACACACAAACTTACACTATCAAAGAAATTGTTGCTTCACTTGGCTGGTATTCTTTTTTTTTTACCGTTTTTTGCTGCCTTTAACTCGAGGTCAATCACTTTGGTAGTGCTGTTTCATATTCCCTTATCATTTCTTTTCTTATTCGAAAAAGAATCACTTTCCTTTAAATCCAAAATAACAATTTTACATTAATTGTGGGCATACATACATATATATATATATACGTATTTATCACTTATTAGCATTAAAAATTGTTTAAATCAGCACATTTTTCTACGTACAACATTGACAAGTTAGAATCTTTTACACACTGAAAATAGAATAAACATAACATACTAAGTGTATGCAACGTTGCGTGTTTATGACTATGTTGTCAAGTTAACAAGCAAACAGAATGGTGAATAAATTTCTATCGAGGTGAAAATTTTAAATATCAAATGTTGTACGTTACAAATGGTGATTACCTTTCAGAATAAAAATAGTGCCCTTGCATCGATAACACTTTGTAAAGTTTGTCAAAACTTTTTTCTTTACCACATTAGTACACCGTTCACTGTTTCTACGATTTTAGCATAATTTTTATCAATAATAATAAATTTTTTTATAAATCTCTCGCTTTAGCAAATAAAATCCCAAGAATAAAAGTTCTTATTTGTATAAAAAAAGTACTTAAGGCCCTTTTACATTGTAATGCTGAGTAATACGACATGTCAAACACTTAAATGAAATGGGAAAGTACAATAGTGTAAAAATAATATGTTATGAATCTGACCAAAGTACGGATGGAAATTTGACAGGCGTAAGCAACCAAAGAAAATAACAAAACAACAAAAGAGTCATGTGCTTCTAAACGGGGTTTGTTCTTACTACTTATATTTTTAATTTTATTTCAACTGTGATAGTGTGAAAGCAAAATGTAATATTACTTTTGATTTTTGGGCAGTCGAACCAAATCTCATTATATTTCTCTCTCACAAAGTATTATGAAAGTCGTAAGACTAGTTTTATAGTGTGAAAGGGCCTTTAAGAAAGACTTAAAATAGGTCAGCATATCACCCGGACTTGAGAGTAGAGGGCCGAATATGTTGTATATTTTGCCAGTTATTGGGGCAACAATTTAGAAAGGAATGAAATAGCTTTTTTTAATGTTACATATTTTTAAGAATATAACAGTAATAGTAACGAAATTTAGCATATATGTATGTATGTAATATTTTAGTCAGAAAGCAAAACGCCAAAAGTCTATCAATTAATTATACGGTCAGTTTAACTAATCATGTGATTTTTTTTTGCTATTTTAAATAGTCAAATTCAATCGCAGAGAGAATTATATTATGTGTAGATTTTAAATTAATGTTATCTCAATCTTATAACACTTATAATGAGTGTAGACCCCATCCTAAGGCTCCTAAGCAATCTGAGCGCTATTTGGGTCTGGTGTTCTTTAACTTGTGGGGTGGCACAACAATACTCTGAGGGGGAAATATCTGTCTGCCGAGTGCAAGACAATCGCAAAGAACGTGTTCAGAGTTACTTTCACAAACTCGACAGACATTGGTCTCGGAGAGATCTATCTTGTACAAGTGGTACCTCACGCCACAATGGCCTGTGAAGTACTCCGTGAAAAGACTTAAGTCTGCTTTATTCAGCGAAAGCAAGGTATTTGAGATTGCCCTGTTCGCGATCAGGAAACGTTTCGGCTGACGGTGGCCGGCACAATTATGCCAGCGAATCTCCTTTCCTTCAAAGAACTACAATGTTGTTGATACTTTCGAAGTAAGTCCTACATTTTTGAACGGGGGACTAAAACTTTGTTTTATCTGCACATCTATTTATTTTAATATTTCTCTATAAGAGACTTTAAATGCCTTAAATGAAATGAAAATTTATAAAATTTTACTGAATTTAATTGTTCACAGAAAATATTTGCGTTGTCATCAATTGATACATAAAACAAAAAGTTAAACACACAAAAATGAATTTCAATTAAAATTTAATGCGTCAATGATTTTCAATAATATTTTATTTATAAACGATTTGTAAATTTTTTGAACTACGATCAAATTTTGCCAACATAAAAGTACGTATGTACATATGTATGTATGTACGTATGTATGTGTACGTATATACTCGTATGTGACCGAAATGTCTTAACAGCAAATAATTTTTTTAACTTTCTCTTCCGGATCTTAATGCTTATGTCAAATTCCATATTGTACGTGTGTGTGTAAATACATGCATATGGATGTATACTATGTATATACATTGTATATACAAGGTGACGCAAAATTAATCAACCAATTTTGTTTTGCATAACTTTTTACTAAATAAAAAAAAAATTATTTTGAATGGTGAAAATCTTTATTTGGACCTGTGCAATTTTTTCTGTTAATTGGAAAATATGATATCAGCCAAGTGACTGCTGCCAGTGTTGATACACATTTGTGCCCGTTTTTTAGCATTTTCTATAACTTTCTCCAATATTTCTAAGCCCCAAAGAAAGAAGTCTGGGATGGTTAAATCGGGCGATTTTGCTGGCCATGCCAAATCACCAAAACGTAAATGCTTCCTTCACAATATCCATTGTGGCTCTTGCTGCGTGTGCGGTTGTACCGTCTTGTTGAAACCACCCTGCTCATTCAATTCCGGCAGTAAGAAGTCGCTTATCAAGGCCCTGTAGCGTTCGCCAGTAACAGTACTGCCGAAAGCGTCCTCAATAAAATACGGTCCAATCACTCCTGCCACATGAATGTAAAATAAAAAATTTTTTTCCGGATAATTATGTTGTTCTTATTTGTGAAATTGCTAATATTAAGATAACAATATCTCTACATCTTGATGTTAGGCCTGCTGTTTAAACTTGCAACAAACGCCTACATATAAATTAAACAATACACGCAGGCGGAAATTATTGCTAAAAATCAAAATTAAAATATTCAACCAAGCATCATCTAATTGCTTTCATAATTTTCTACTTTAATAAGTTCAACTTGTAAACACGTAGAAAAAAAACAAAAGCAAAAAAAACAATTTACGGCATAAAAATCAATGAAATCAACTTGTGGCGGAAAATATGAGTACGATGCTGATAGAATTTTTAAAAAGGTGTCAGTCCGTCGTAGTTGTACACTTAATTGCCCAGGAAAAATACTGGAAAAAAATACGTTAAACATGACACAAACATAAGTGGTTGAAGGAACAGAAATGCAAATCTATGGAAAAAAATAAAACGAAACAAAAACAAAACTTTGAGTGAATGTCACAGCAATTCGAAAAAAGTCACAAAAATGATTGGCCTTAATCATTGAATTTGTTCCGAGTTGAAATGTGTATGTGTGCTGTAGAACTGTAGTGTGGAAATAATGGTCATTCGCAAACAGCACCAGAGTGGTAACAGTAACAGCAGAACAAGAACAAAAAATGGTTATTTAAAACACGTGTGGTCACCTGTAATTTACATGCACAGAATTGTGCGTTGTTATACCCTTCACCATTCATAGAGGACAATTACATGTTAAAGTTGATCATTACGTTTGACATGTTTAAACATATTTACCAAAAAATTAAATTTTAGAAAGCAAATAAAAAATAAGTAAGAGTTCAATATTTGGCCGTACCAATTCTTTGATATCCATGCCTGGCCCACCTTATATCCCATATTCGTCTGAATATCCGCCTAGTCGTTTAGTAGTATCGGATTTTTACCTAGTTTTTGAATCTGGTGGTTTGGACCAGGTCTTTCAGACCACTATATAACTTCAAATAGCCAAATCAATATGTAAACAAAATTTCTCCGCAATCGGTTCAACCGTTTAAGCGGACCGGATTTCGACACATTTGTCGAGACGGTAACCTAGACCTAGTCACTCGTTATATGAAAATTTTTACCAAATTCATCGAATCAGTTCGACATTTAGGTGGACCGAAATTCAGCCTATTTTTCGGAACCAGTTATACGGACCGAAATTCAGTCCGAAATGTTTATAAGTATATCGTCACCTGAAATGCAAAAGATCTTAAGAACCAACAAATTCAAAATAGAGTTTTTAATGGATATTGGTACAACGCAACAAGGCACACATCTTCACAAATTTTTAGCTTTCTACTTTTAAAAATACCGACTTTATTAAAGCAATTCAAAAAATCGTAAAAACAAATGATTGTTTTTGACATTTTAAACATGTGCCAAAAATAATAAAATAATGTCAGATATGCAGTACTTTTCTATTTTGTGTAGAAAAATAAACTCATAATTTCATTAGGATGATATTGAGAAAAAATTACATTTGTAACACCAACACCAACACTTCCATTTTATTAAGTTTTTTGTCCGTCCTGTAAAATTTTTTAAAAGTTATGTTAGGCCTTTTAGCATTTGTGGTGACGATATGTACGTATGCATATGTTTAATTGAACAAACGTACTAAATTTCATTGAAATCGGTTAAACCCTTTTAAAAATAACATATTTAGCTTATAAATTGACCGCAGCGCCACCTAGCGGATCTAAATGGTATTTAAAGTTAGCAGTCCACCTAGTGACATACGAGATGGTCGTGCTTCTTAGCTTGAAAACTAATGAACTGCAATGGTTCAGGTCTACTACCGGCCGATTGACGCCAAGACGAATTCTGTACGATGTTTAGTTTGGCGGGAAAGTTGATTTCAACAGACTGACGGACATGGCTCAATAAACTTCTCTATTCATCACATTTCTGAAAATATACAAATTTTACACGGAATAAAAAACTTAATGTGAATTTTAATTCAAAGAAAATTTTAATGGAATTTTTATTTTATATTTTCGTACTCGCATTATATTCGACAAGACCGATGGTTTTTAATTTTTTCCTGTTGCCAATCTGGCTTTTTATTTGATTTTTGTTGTTTTTTGAGTGTTTTCAACAGCAAACAATTACGTATGTACATACAAACATACAAATGCATTTTTATGGGTATGTTGCTCGTTCCTTGCAACGTTACATGACATTTAATTTGAAGCGTGAAAATGGCACAAAAAACCGTAGCATACTTTTTAGCGTAATTTAATTGTTTACTTGTGTTGCATGGCGGAAAGTGTGATGCGCTAGATTTAGGCCTATTTTTGCATGTCGTTCTTCATCTTCCAATATACATATATATAAAAATCTCGTGTCAAGGGGTTTGGGGTCACTGTTCCCTACAACGGCTCCACCGATTTTAATGAATTTTTTTTGTTGTAATAAAAGGTTAAATATTTTTTAAGCCTCTTGCCTCCCTACGAGTCCAGATAAATTAGTAGTAAATGGCTCGCCGATATTATCAGACCGATTGTGATGAAATAGAGGGACACGAGACATGCGATATATAGTTTTTTTTCAAAATTGGAACCAAGGGGGAAGTTAGAGCCCATTTAATCCTCTTCCAAAGTATACAACTGATTGTAATGAACAATATAATTTATGTTATATGTACACGAATAGCAAAACACCTTACAGGGAAAAAACAATGCGCCGTACACCCTCTAATATAAGTATTTTTTGTTTTATCTTGGACCATCACTTCGTATGTGTAGGCGTCTCATGCGAATCATTGTGGTGGAACTAGAGGAAAGGGATAGTAGGATAAATGACAGCAAGTGAAGCTTCACTATCTTATAACTCTGCTTTTTGCACGTTCCTTATTTTTATAGCAGTGTTGTTGCGCCTCTGATATCAAGGAGACGTATTCAATTTTGAAGCTTCGTTTTTAGTAGCCATTTTTTTATGAAAAAAATTTTTTTTTCAAACTGTTATATGTATATATCTTAGGCATTTGCAGTCGGATTTTAAAGAAAGATAGGATGCCCGGTAGTCTAGTGAGTAGTTCTACGTTCGATTCCTCGCATAGACTGGTCTGTATCACTACAACACGTGAAAGTTTTTTCACACCGGGACCATAATAAATTGAACCCTACTAGGCTGGGAGCTTTCTTTACCTTTTCATCCAGTAACCTGCCGACCTAACTTAACCTTCACGTTGACATGGAATTTCCAAGTGACCCGTTAGCTAAGTGACCAAAAGTGCAAGTTTCCTTTTTTTGTTGGTCCAGTGGTTAGGAGTATGCAATGCATTGTACTGGTACGAGTTAGAAATGGATAGTGTAGAGAAGAGGCGGATGGTGAAGTGATAGGAGATGAGCAGTTGAGCGTTCTTTGAGATTTGTAAGGCAGAGCTGCTGCGTCTCTGCTGTTATATTGACGTATTCATTTTTAAGCTGAAGCAGTGCCATTTCATTTATTATTATTTTTTTTTAATCTGGGACCAGCACTCAGGAGATGACCCCTACACATGCGATGCATTTTGCTGGAACTATAGGAAAGGGATAGTAGGAGAAACGACAGGAGGTGAAGCTTAATTAATTATTTTACAGCTCTGCTTTTGCACGTTCTTTGTTTATACTCGTAGCAGTGCTGAAGCTTCGGTTTAGTAGCCATTTTTATTATTATTTTACTTCGCCGGTGCTACGCAATACCGACGAAAGAAGGCCTTCTGATGTGATTGTGGATTGCTATCAGCTGAAGCCGGTATTGTTCAGTGATCACTGACTAAGCCTTCGCCACTGAAACCTTCCGACAACAACTGACAAACAAAGACACACTAATGCATATCAGGAAAATGCGAGATGTTTCTTTTTTTATAATTTTAGTCTGAAACTTGGGTTGAACTCAGGTTTTGGTCGTAGTCAACGTGCAGACTACTTCAGCCATCGCCACCCTCATTTTGCCGATGCTTTATTGCTCAAAATAGGGCGCTATTAGACTTAGACACATCAGGGGAGCTACTCTTTATTTCGAAACGAAAAACAATATTCGCATTTGTGACCCCTAAAAAACTATTGGTTCTGACGGGGATTTGAATCGCGCATTTTTGGGTTGCAGATTCAACACGCTAAATACTCAGCACCCCCGAATAAAGCGAACATACTGACAAACCACACACGGTGAACAAAACACGAAGAACGCTGAAGATAAAGCAGCCTTCGAAAACAGCATGTTGTTCCGTTCTGCTTGTGTTTGTCAGTGTGAGTTACAATTTTTTCTTGTTGACTTGGTTTGTTTCTTAGTAATAATCACATGTAATTTTTAACTGCCTGTATGTTTTCGATCATTAGTTAATTAATTAATTAATTAATTACATATGAACATATTTTCGTTCTCTCAATTTTTATGCTCCAATGTTTTCATCACTTCTTTAGCAGCGTTACGAGGGCGGATCAATAAGTCCGTGTCCGTGACAGTTTTTTTTTTGCAAAACAAAAATTTATTTTTCAACATAGTCTTCTTTTAATTCAATACACTTAGTCCAACGTTTTTTCAGTTTTTGCACCCCTTCCAAAAACTCAATACACTTAGTCCAACTTTTTGCCAGTTTTTGCATCAGTTCCAAAAAATAGGATTTTTCGAGGTCATTAAAATAGGCATTTGTTCGGCCAATAATTTCATCGTTGGAGCTAAATCTCTTTTCACCGAGCCATTTCTGTAGGTTTGGAAATAGGAAGTAGTCACTAGGGGCTAAATCCGGAGAATATGGCGGTGAGGTACCAATTCGTAGCACAATTCATAGAGTTTTGCCATTGACACTGCACACGTGTGCACCCGTGCATTATCTTGATGAAAAATAACTTTTTTCTCGGCCATATGGGGTCGTTTTCTTTTTAAATCCTCATTAAATCGGTCCAATAAGTTGGCATAATATTCGCCGTTTATTGTCTGATGTCGTCAAGCGAGATGTATATTTCAATTGACGCCTTTTTGAAGCAATATGCAATTTTTTTTCTCTTTCTTGTGTTCGATACATGTTCCATACTTTGAATTTGTAGGACTACCTGCATTTGAGAGTTATTTTAAAACATAAACTGTTTTTCTTTTAATACTAGAAAAAGTACACTTTTTAATCAGATTTCTTGTGAGAAGTAAATAAACTGCACCGGCAGTAGGCCACAACGATAGGGCCTTGACCACGTAAACTTTCTAGTCGATTACTCAAAATTATATGAAGACATTTTGCATGACGCACGCAATAAGTACTCGTCATTATTTTTAATGAATTGGCCTCAACAGCCTTTCATATTTGATGCTTTATGCGCAAAATGATGAATGTTTGTACTTTTTCGTTTATTTCACATTTTTAATCCCGCAAATCTCAACAAGAGTTAGCCAAACAAATAAACATCACATACCCATACACATGCACACATGCAGCTATGCATGCTGATAGCAATAAAAATATTGCATACTTTTTTGTGTTGAAACATTATTTTGTTAATTTTTTTATTTTTTTTATTTCACCGGGAAACGGAGGTTACAGGAATGCATGAATTGGTAGTGTTGGAACTTTCAAACAATAATTACATTTATTTGTGAATGTTTGTGTTGCTGGAAAGTAAAAGACAATTTAAATACATAGATTTTTACACGGCATTTAATATTCCAAGCACATTGTCAAACTTAACTGAACTGAACTGACTGACTTGACTGGCTGTGTGAATGCTCATTTACGGTTGTGATAGTGATTTTTTTATTATCCCTTTTTTTTTTGTTATTTAATATTTCTTGGCCTGTTTATAGTTAAAAACAGACATTAAAAAACATATTCAAAAGATAAAATTGCAGCACAATTGAATTTTGTGTTGAATTTTCCGATTTTTTTTAAAGTTTTTTCATTTAATTTTATATATTGTATTTATGTATGCAGATACTATTTTCCAACTAAAAGATGACCCCCTTTTCAAAAATTTTCTTTATTTAGATAAAGAAAAAAATAATAAAATATCATTAATGGTTTTGGTGGCTGGTTGTTCTTTTATCGTTTATGACATTTACAACTTCATAAGAAAATTATCATGAAAATAATAAGCTCTCCGCTTTGGTTAGACTTTCCTCTTCCTATATTATGGTCGATATAATGAAAATTACCCAAAAAATAAGAAAAGAACATACATAAGTATAATAAGATTACGCTACAAAGCAAGGACTCTACGAAGGAGAAGCAAAAAAAAAAAGATATTCATAATTACAAGAAAAAACACCCAAGAAACAAAAAATTTTTATTAGCTGTTTAAGTTGTGAATTTTTGTTTTTTTGGGTTTTGCGGTTGTATAGCAAATATTGCCACCACAAACACCCCGACATTAAATTGCCAAAGCAAAGGCAAAGTGTGATGAGTGAAATCATAATAAAAAAAATGTGTAAAAAATCTCGTGAAACAATAGAAAATATTTTCACGTCATTTTTAAGCACCCTAACAAGCAAATACTTACCCTTATAGTAGGCTTTACAAATTTTTCAACGTTTTATCCCAATAAACCATTGCCCTAGCGAAATGTAATCGAACTGGAGTGTAATACGGTGTTCAAGAACAACCCACTAGCACACATACAAATTAGTTTACAAGTTATTTTAATGCTAAAAAATCTTATTTCCTATAATTTATGAAAATCTATATACATCCTTATTCCACAATCCAGTATATTGATATTATGGATTCGCAGCTCTGATAACTGTTTTAATATTTGTTCTAATAATTATATTATAATATTCAGACGTGCTCAGGCATGCCCCATTATTGCGATATTTGCACTAAATGCCATTTTGAGCTCACTATTCCACACAAAATGTAAATTATGCTGGAGTTAATTTAATTTTTTTTTTTGAAGTGTTAAAATTTTGTTAAATTGTGTGTCAAGATTTATTAAACTTAAATTAAGTTATTGCGCAATAAGTACGAAATTGTTATAAATATTGATTAAAACTTGAAATACAACCCTTCTCACAAGTATTTTTACTGGGCAATATGTTCAGTGAAAGGAAAAAATGCTGTACCAAGGCAAGCCAAATGTCAAAAGAGCAAATAAAAAAGCAAAAAGGAAAAAGAGATGACCAGTGACTTTGTGTTTTTTTAGCTGTGAAATGCTAATTGGTACGCTGAATTGACTAAATTAAATTGCTTGAATTATCTCAAATAAAAATTCATATATGAACATAGTATAAGCTTGTTGTAAACTATAGACAAGCAATATTATCGCAAGGGATCAATTTTCTTAATTAAATTATTATTTACAACCCCTTCGCAATATTTTTCACAACAAATTTATAAGCTTAAGGCATATATAAGGTGTTTTATTACGCGCTTCCTATCTTTTAAAATTAAATAAAACAAAATGTGGGTGAGATATCATCGACATTTGTTATTCGTTTCAATGACCTATTGATGGCATTATGTGTGGAATATAACATCGTTCAATTGTCCGCCACAGGTTCTCTATGTGGAGCGCATCCGAAATGTAAAATTTTCCATGACACTGGCGCATAAATCAGACTGAATTGCAAAAAGCAAAGCTGTAAAATAATTAATTAAGCTTCACCTCCTGTCGTTTCTTTAACTATCCCTTTTCTATAGTTCCAGCACAATGCATTGCATGTGTTGGGGTCATCTCCTGAGTGCTGGTCCAGATAAAAAAAAAAATTTGACTGAATTTGAGCGATAGCAAGGGTTATGTTGAATTTGAGAACATCTGTGGTTTGTGGTTTGTGGTTTATTCGCATACACCTGCGAGTTATGAAAACCCCACAAGACAGAGTCAAATCGCACGATCTCGGTGGTCAGTTCACATCACATCGACGTGAAATGATCATTCGCTCGTTGTCTATGGTCGCTTACCTTCAGTTACTGCGTCAATTGAATTTTGTACGGTTGCAGACCGAAGCCACGACGCAAAATTCGGTAAGTAGTGGCGTGGGAAAGGTTGAGATCTTGCGGGTGACGGGAAATCGGCTTTCTCGGATTCTCCTGCACAATCTCACGGACAACGGCGATGTTTTCGGCTGATATCGCGTTTCGTCGTCGTACGGGCGTTGATCGAGCGTTTTCCGAACCAGTGAACTCAAATTTATTCACCACATTGCTAATAGTCTTCTCGGTAGGACGATTATGATGACCGTAAAATGGGCGAAGCGCGCGGTTCGAACAGAACACCTATTTTGATAAAAACAATTTTATTATTGGCATGTGTTGAATGCTATAACCGTCCAGACTCAATAAATGACAATTAATTTGACAGATTTAGCTTCAACAACATGGTCGTTATCAAATGTAAAAGTTCGGATGTCCCTGTTGGCAGACCCTTTAGTAGTAAACTTGTTATTCCAAGTTTAGACAGACGACCATTTGGATGAAAAACATGTGAAATTCTCTTTTGTTTTTTTTTTTTTTTGATTCGCGGTTACACAGACGAAAATGTTCCCGGCGACATTCCATTATTATTGTTAATTTTGTTTCATTGTTATTGTTATTTTTGTAAGCAAAGATAATGTGAAGAAAGCGTACCGCCGAGTACCGAACACAAAAACGATGCTCTCTTCTCCAGCCGTAATATTTTAGCAAACTAAATGTTTCCTCGTCTAAACTCAGACGTATAACCCAAGATTTGGTTTATTGGGATGTAACTGGGTCTACATATGGGTTCGCGTGTGCTTGTGTTACTGTTACATGACTGTAAATCTTAGCAATAACTGTAAAGTAAGAGTAAACGTTTATAGCTCTACATATGGGACACAATTAATTCGGTTTGACTCATACACATGTGGTTTTGGTGGGTGTTTACACCAATTTGACTTCTTTGCATTTGTTTTTTTTTTCTTCTTCTTCTAATAATCGCGTTAAGCTGCAGCATAAATTTACATGATTTGATTTTTTTTATTTGTCGTTTTAATACAAATTTATAGGTTATAAAGAAGTCTTATTATGTTATATTTTCCTTTTTATTTTTTACAAACTTTTCCTTGTAATCCGTGTGCAGTTTATTTAGCAAAATATTTTTAACAGATGGCAAAAAAAAGAAAAATCAACGTTAATACAGTTTATTAAGGCGCAAATAGAAAAAAAATGTTTGCAACTTAGTCACGTGAGAAAACTGTTGTAGTGTTGAACAAATATTTAATTTTAGTATGTCTATTTCCTCAAGCAACTCGGCTAGGGACACACTTTAATACATACATAGTTTGTGAATACAGTTTCATTGCGCATTTATTTCAGTCATTTTGAGTTTTTAGTCACTACGTTTTTTGGTTTTTATTTGAAACTAGACTAGTTTAATGAATAACTATGCTGATATTGATTGATAAGGGATGGCTGAAGTAGTTAGCATGTTGACTACAAAACCAAAGATCCTGAGTGCCAGTTCTGTGACATACTGGTGTTTTTTTTTCAACCAAAAGTACATTTTGCATTGCTTTTTTTTTCCAATTTTACTGTTTCCATGTAAAACATTTACACTTTATTGTTCCAATATAAATTAATTTTACAGCTCTTTACAAGGGAACAATAGAGTGTAATTATTTTTGATAAATAAAGTGAAAAGTGCAATGCAGTTTTCGAGAATCGAAATCACCATAAGTCAGAAAAACAATTTGCATTTTTTCTGGTGTCAGTTGTAGTCGGAATGTTTCAGTGTCCAAGCCATAGCCACTGCTCATTGAGCTTCAGCTTCAGCTGATACTAATTCAAAAGCAATATTAAAGCGCCCGTCTTCGTCTGTATTGTGTAGCATAAACATCAACTTTCCTGGTAGAATTGATTGTAATTGGAGACGGACGGCTTTCATCGTTGGTTGTATGAAGGAATCCCGCGGTGGGGGGGGGGGGGCTGTTTTTCTATGGTCTGGGTATTTCTGCTTCCTTCAAACTCCCGGATACCTCCAGTGTTTTCCAGGCGGATGTTTTCTCTATTTGGCAAGTTTACCTGATACCGAGAAGACGACGACGCTTCGATGGAAATATTGAGATTATCTTCGATAGTTAGGCGGCGATGAGGGCGTTAGCGTCGCCGAATGTCTGCTGTCGTGTGGTCAGGGGGATTTATCTATCCTTCGTAATTTCCCTTGTATGCGTTCCAGTATATAGGAACGTCAGAGTTAATGAAATTGCTGATGAGTTTGCGAGGCTGGGTTCGTCATCGTTCCGTTCCAAAGGCCCAGATAGCGGGGGTGTTTTTGGGGAAGCCTCAGTAGTTGAAGTTTATTAGTAGACTCACAGCCATCTGTACGGTTCATTAAGACATCGCCAAGCATACAGAGAAGATGGGCATTCCGTTCATTCCCCGCTGTAGAAGCTCTGAGGACCCTTCGCAAAAGAAAATATATGCGCACTTTCTCTGTGAATGCCCGATTCTGGCTAGATCGATGTTGAGATTTTTGGGAGGTTTTTTTTGAACAACTTGGGACTGTGCGCTAAGTTGAATCTGACAGACTTTTTGTGTTACGTGACCAGCATTGGGTGTTTATGACGTCCCTTGGCGTCTACAGTGCAAATTTAAGAAAACATTCTGGTCGACTGCCTTTTAACCTAAGCTAACGTAACCTATTTTTCTCGGAGAATTATTAAGCTAAACTCTAACTTCAGTCGTATATTTTTACTGCAGCTTACCCTCAACTCTATACCATTAATAGTAGTTTCTGATTTTGATAATAAGTAAAGCTTTCGAAATCTACTAAATTATTTATTATTTTCTTATGCCATTTTTATTTTCTTTTCTTTTTTAGGTAAGTGGACAATCTTAAGTGCAGCGAATATGAAAATAACTAAACATATCAGGTATTTACAAAATTGTTCCCAGCGAGTAAAATTGTTTAATTAATTTAAGAGGACGTGTAGTGAAAAGTTAAAGACGATTTTTATTAATTTTTGCCTCTTTTTCTTATACTTTTTCTTTTCTTATTTCTTTTCTTATTCTTATACGAAAGGAGTTTCTTATATAGTAATTGTTATTAGAACTACAGTTATTGCAATGAATGAGTATTTAGTTCATAGTTAATTTATCTCAATAATGTGACAATTACTTTTTATTATAATAAAAGAAAAAAAAAGTACACCAGTTGAGTAGAACACGTAAATGCATATTTTCTATGCCACTACGCACGTCTTCAGTAAAGTAGTTGTAAAGTAAACAATATCATCTATTTAACCCGACAAAGTTTAAGAAATGTATACGAGAAGTACACATTATTATTCACACATACTTTATTAGAAAGGCGAACACTCGCATAATCACGAAGCTCAAAGCTTTGTTTTTTTTCCTTTTCATTATTGGGGTGCTGATGGCGAATAGTTAGCTTGTTGGCTCTGCAACCAGAAACACCCGGGTTTGATACCCAGGCAAAAAAAGTCAAAAAAAGGTTTTTCTGAGTTTTCTGTGTCGGCGAAATAAAATAATAAAAGAAATTATTCCACTTAGCTTAAAAAAATAATTCGTCAAAATTAGCATCAGAGAAGCCACAACTTTGCTTTAAAATTTACACTCAACTGCAGAGTTGTGTAAGAATTAAGCTCTATCTTTCCATCACTTTCACCTCTTGTCTATGCTCTACACTATCCCTCTCTCTCTCTCTCTCTCTCTCTCTCTCTCTCTATCTATCTTGTTCCAGTGCAATGCATATGTAGAGGATTTGCCCAGCGTTACCATTTGTCAAGTTTTTGGAAATGTCGAAAAGTTTTTAAGTTTTTAGCTTAAAAAATAAGTTTTTATGAAATTCATGCAAATTTTCAACTTTTGTTTTTTAATTTTGAATTTACTGTATATATGATGAAAATATTATTTGATGTTACCATGTAATGTGAACGATCTTATAAGTTTTCACTCCTTATTACTGCAACAGTGTTAAATGTGACTATTTCCTCTTTAATACAACTGTGCCGTATTCATAATATTATAGTTTTTAAGCCTGTGTGTTTTTTTTTTCTAAAAAAGTTTTCTAGTACAAAAAAGCATGAAATATTTAAAGACAAACGGTAAGGATAATGGAATATTTTTAGTTTTAAATAGTTCTTTTGCTGTTATTAGTTTCAAGCAGCAATGCAAGTGGAAAAAATAGCATAGAATATGCTACAATCACATCGGAGGCTTCAACAAAAGCAACAACAAAAAGGCGAACTACTCCAAATCGTGGGAAGAAAAAATAAGTTTGTTGTTCTTTAACTTTTTTTTTTGTCTCAATAAAAAGAATTTAAAATATATATTTTTAGGCTTTTTCTCTTTTTTGAACACTTTTGTGGGAAAAGGTTTTTTGTGGAAAAATCAAGTTTTTTTTTTTAATAAAAAGTTTTTCTTAAAAAGTATATGGTAACGCTGCTGTCCAAGATTAAAAAAAAAATTGCAATTAAATATTCACTCTCAAATTTATAATTTTATGCTGGGATTCTAAAAATTTTAAAATAAAGCACGATCTCAAACACCTTTTAGAGTAGACAATGTCCATAAGTGTTCATGTTTTCTAGTCGTGCATCTTTTGTCATGTTAATATTTCCGTGACTTCACTCTAAATAAATAAAAACGTTTATTTCTTAGAGGCATATCAATAACAAGTAACATCATTTATTTTATAATAATTGAACAAATTACCCATCATTTAAGGGTGGCTTATTTCATCGCTTCCTATTAAAAATTCTTGTTATGTTACTGTCTGTCACCTGTACTAACAAACTAAGGGAAGTGAAAAAAGTGCTTAAAAATTTAATACGGTGTCGTTATTCAAAAGAAAATACAGCTTCAAAAGGGAGGACAGTCAAAGTTAAAACACTCAGATGCATACGTACTTACATACACATTCATATACAGTGAACTCACAGAAACGTGAACTAATTTTTAACGAGGGTGTTCACGTTTTAGATTGCATTTTTTCTATAACATATTTTAGTCTCTTTTATCTTTTATTTAATTTAAAATAAAGTATGTACGTTATTTTTTATCTATGAAATATGTTTTTTTGATTCTACTTGTTGTAAGTTCCTGCCATATTTTAATATATGTATGTTCGGCCGGCTCGATTTAAAAATCGCTCAAATTACAAGGAAAATCGTATTCTAGGGATCAAAATAAGAAACTTTGCCAAAGGAACCATACCTCTACAATGTATCTGGATGTCCCGACTATTGACCCGAAAGGTCAAATTTTGAAAAATCTCACTTTGACCCATTTAGAGTGCCTCAATCGAGTCAAAATGTATGACGGACCCCCACTAACTTTGAAGGGCCGACCCACCTATGCCAGTGGCACACCCCCTGGAACCACCGTTGGGGGTTCCCCATACAAACATTTCAAAAAATCACCATTTTTGGCTCTTTACAAGAAAAAATCAGCGAAATGGCTATGTTTTTTTATTTTTGGAGTTTATTTTTCTCTATGGTTTGCAAAATGGGTTTCTAAGATACTAATTTCTAAATTATGTTATTGAATTCATCAAAAATAGAGGTTAGCTGAATTTAAACTACGATAATTATAAATTTGTTTAATTAGTTTTTATAGCAAAGGAGAAACAACAAAAAAAAAATATTCTTTGATACAAAAGCAATTAAATAATTTTTTAAGACAACAAAAAGGTGTGTTAAAATTAATTCATTCAAAGGTTTTATATAACATATTACAAATGATTTTAATGGATGGATATTCATTGGACGAGCTTAACAAAAAAGTCGGTGATCTCTTGTTGACGTTGTTTTTGCTTGAGCATTTGTAAGGCAGCCTTTTCCTTGGGGTTTCTTAATACTCTCCTTCTTATTGAACAAATCGTAGATTTGGCGACATTATACTTTTTCGACAAACCAGTTACAGATGAACCCTTCCGTAAAAGCTGTAAAATATCTGACTTTTCTTGAAGATTTAACACTTTTGGTTTTTTATTAGACATACTCGTATTTTCAATAAAAATATTTTGAGAGATCACGTGTTTAATCACAAACCTCTACATACGATTTCGAAATTTCATTTAAACTGATCATTATTTTATATGTAAAGTAAAATTTTTGAAAACTCTTACTTGTAAGTATTTAAAACAGGGCACATTTATAAACTCATTTAAAACAGAAGGGCTTCTCCATTTCTCACTTGAAAATGATTTTAAAAAACGAAATGGAAATATTTTACCCCAAAAAACGAGAAGTACTATTTTTTCGATGCCTAAAAGGCTTAACGAAATTTAAGATGCAAAAAAGGCCATATAATCCATTAAATATTTTCTAAATCACCACAAAGTTTTTGCAATGTATCGTATGTAGACTTTTGCTTTTATGAAATTTATTATTTTAATCATTCAATATTATTAAACAGCGTGAATTTTTATTTCTTTATTTTCTGTAAAGATCGTTAATCCTATGAAATAAAAAGTGTTCAACAACTTTTTTTATTTCTTTTAAAAATTAAAATTTATTGAAGAAATTACATCGTATATAGAGCTTTGCGACTAACGGCCATTTTCACAATGTCTAATTATTTTACTTTTAACAGAAAATTAACTAACTGGCGGTTTGCTTAACAGGCACTATTTAATGGACGGTTAATGATTTCTGTTTCACCATCCTTCAGTTACTTAACAAAAGAATTCGCTAAAAAGTATGGCAATATTGTTTGTGTTTGTTTACGAAAAATACTATAATGACAGAAAATAGAAAAAAATCTTAATGTTTTTGAAAAAAAACATTGAAGTATACTGAAAGGAAATGGCGGAATATTCATAAGCAACAAATTGTTCCAGCTTGGAACATTCAAAAAAACAAGTGAGACAGGTAAAATATTGGTCTATAAAAATATTAAGATATACACATGTTAAAAAGTTTTTTGTAGAGCCTCTAATATCACAACAAGATTCCTTTTTGTGTTTCAAAGTTTTCAAATTATAAACATTGAAAAAATATAAGTGTTGCTTTCCCATTTTTTACATGTGTACATATTTTTTCTATTTATTAATTAAAATTAGCTGTGCATAGGTGTCGATTATATTGTTAACCGCCACATTTTGTTCGGTTAAATTTAACAGACACTTTCTCGTTAAATGATGTCATTTAAAAGTTAATCATACATTGTGAAATATATTTTTAGTTAACCGGACTGTTAAAGGTCCAATTAAGTTTTAATCAGACATTGTGAAAATGGCCGTAAGTGTCGCAAAGAGATGCTTCTAGTAGAACTCCCTTATTAATACTAAAGCTACTTATCATGCAACAAAAGTTGTTCACAACAAACAAACTACGAAACTCTTCTGCGGGGAATCCCAAAATGTTTAATTAAGGTTACAAAATTGAATTTTAACTTTCGATAAAAAGTTCACGTTTTAGAGCCTTCAGCCTTTGTTAACGTTTTAGAGTAGTCAATGTAAAAAAAAAATCTTCATGTTTTTGGGTAGTTCATGTTACTGGATGTTCACGTTTCTGCGAGTTCACTGTATTCAACAGTTGCCACATTACAAGTTTTTAACTTGTATGATTGATTATTTGTTTATTGATTGTTATTGCACTCGATTATTTGAAGAGTTTATTTTTGTTTATCTTGAACCAGTGCTCAGGGGCAATGCCCTAATATTATAACTAATTAATTTAAAGCAGCTTATCAACGCTCGTTTTAAAAGCACAGCAGTGGCCAGTTCCAATCGCAGTTAATTGCGTTTAAATGAAATTTTTAATTAACTTTTACTTTTGAAAATATTCTCATTGTAAAAAGTTTGTTGATTTTTATTTTTGATTTTTTTTTTTTTTTTTTTTTTTTTTTTTTTGTTTTATTTCCTGGACATATTTTCCATAAATTTTTAACGTATCTTTTCTTATCTCTAAACTAATAAAATCCTTAAGACAGTTAAATGGAAAAATAGCAGAACAAAAAAAAAATAAACTTTAACACTTCAACACTTCTTAGGTTTTGTCATGGTTGATGGTTTTATAGCAACAGGATGTCTTGGATGCTTTTTTTATTACATTTTTTCCTAAATTTTTTTCTTTTGCAACAGATTTTTGGTAGTGTTTTTGTTTTTGTTGTTGTCATACATTTATAAAATATACATACTTTATTTGGAAGACTGTTTCTTTATCAACACACGCCATCATCTCGCTGGAGTCGTAGGAATGCCGACGAAGTGAAAGAGAAAAAAATGAAATGAAATCATATTCACTAAATAAGAAATAAAATGTTGAGAAAAAATTACTACAAAAAAGTAACAAGAGTTTTTTGTGTAAAAAAGATTACAATAACTGACCAACGTTGAGGGTGGTTTTTCTACTGGTCCTTCTTTTGTTTTTCACTTAAGGAAAGGGCCACATAATCTGATGGTTTTACCGCCACTTGTTTGAACTTTGTTCTAAGGCAGTTATAACCTTAAAATGTCTTTATTTGAAAGTAGGAAAAACAAAAAAAAACAAAACAAAAAACAGGAGAAGAAAAGAAAAGGTTCTCTTTGGTGGAAGATTGAAGTTATAAAAAAGTTGACCCGTTTTTTATTATGCTGCATATTGTTAAATGAAAGCAAAGCAATAAGCAAAGTGTAATGTTCTTGTCGTCTAGCCACTTGGAATATATTCATATTAGCATAAGTATCATCACTTTCTTGGCCCAGTCTGCCATAATCCTTCTTGACTGGGAAGAGTGCAAGGCCGACCATGCTTAAGGACTTTAAATTTAAATTAAATTTTAAACGAATTAAAGGAATAAGAAATTTAAAACATAGTTTGGTGCTACAAATCCGTAGTTTAGAGTTCGTTCGATTCCCACTAGAGGCTCTGGTTTGCCCTTGAATGAAGTTTGTTACTGCACTCCTTAAAAATAGTTGCAATGTAGAGAAAGTACACAAGAGACAGATCGTGAAGTGATAAGAAGGATAGACAGCGCTTAGTTCTTGCACTACTCTGCAGTTGCACAGCTTTTTTTCTTGGACCAGCACTCAGGAGACGACCCCCACACATGCGATGCATTGTGCTGGAACTAGAGGAGAGTGCTAGTGAGAGAGAAATGACTGGAGGTGAAGCTTCACTATTATACAACTGTGCCTTTTGCACGTTTTTTGTGTAGAGCAGTGTTGAAGCGCCTCTGATGTCAAGGAGACGTATTATACTGGGTGTCTAGTGGCAAATTTATATATTTAAATACGATTATTTCAAAAACTAATAAACGGTGCGGAGGGAGGGTGGAGCCGTTGGAATTATCGATTGTGCAGATTTGTCAGTCACAATGTCGCTCTGGTCGAGTGAGCATCGCGCGTCCCCTGTGGAGACATTTTTTAAGAATAATGACTTACGTAATTGCTCGTCGACAATTTTGTTCAAAGTTCGGTATTCGGCGAAGAAGAGATGGACCGAGTGTAAATTTAATTCGTTCGCGGGTGCAGAGATTTCGCACAACTGCTTCGGCCATGAAAGCCGCACGGCCAGGGCTCAGTCGATATTCAAGGTCTCGCGAAAACATTGAACTGGTTGCAAGCAGTTTATGTCAAAACCCGTGACTTAAAAAACGGATCTTCAAAACTGGAACTTCCAAGAGCGATTATTCATAAAATTTTAAAAAATTAACTGAAGGATCTGGATGTCATACTCTTTAAAAAATAAAATACGCATTTCCATTCCATCGTTCAATGCTCTTAATAAAACTTTGTGTCAATTATTACGTTTTTTATTTAAGTTTGAAAATATAAATCTGCTACCAGACACCCTGTATTTTGAGGCTTCGTTTTCGTAGCGTGATGGATTGGTTACAGCTGAAGCCGTTACCGTTCAGTGACTATGCCTGTGACACTGAAACCTTGCGACAACAACTGACACGAAGTCACACACAAAAGCACATCAGAAAAAATGCGAGATGCTTTTATGGGTCTGAAACTGGGGTTGAACGCAGGAAAAAATTTTTCGTTTTGTAGTCAACGTGCAGACTACTTCGACCATCGTCACCCAGTTTCGTAAGAATCGGTTCTGAACTTAAAATTCATACTTTAATGGGCGTGGATTATTAATGCAGTTTCGTAGGAATCGACTCTGGATTTAATATTTACATTTTAAGGGGCGTGGCATTGTCACTTTTCTTAGAGCGAGATTGTTTGGTTATTGCAAAGTTGTACAGGAATCGGCTGTGAACTTTAAATTTACACAGTGGGCGTGGAGCTGCCTATCTTCTTGACGCGAGCTTGTATTATTATTGCAAAGTTTCGTTGTAGGGGCGGACCGACCTCCCTTCTTGACATGAAATTGTATTATGACGTTAAATATATGACGTTAAATATTAATGTAAACGACATTGTTTGATTTTGTATCGCTTTTCCCCATCTTCTTCTTCTTCTCCTTGAGTTTTCTTCTTCTTCCGTTTATGAGTATGAATGGAATCTAAATGTTTATAGTATGTACTTATGTTGTCCTGTCTTTGCTGGCAATTGGATTATAACCATTAACACCTCAGTATCCCTTTCCATCACCCCTTCTGAAAAATGTAATAACTTTCATTTTGCCTCTTTTGTAAACATTTTATTATACAAAATTCCTTAATTCGCTGCCTTATTATTTTCTGTTGCAGAAAATTTTAAGTATTTTATATTTTCTTTCATTTTTTTTTTTGTTCTTAATTTATTTAGCTTTGTTAGCGATAAGGAAAGCGAAGCGACATCAGCAAAAGGAAAAAGTCACAATCACATTGACATCATCTTCATGTCGTTTAAATGTCTCTTTTTGTAGCCAATTTATTGCTTAACGACCGCATGCCACTTGATTTGCTACAACCACTTCCTCCTATCCCCCTCCCAACTAATTTAAATAAATTTTTTTTTGCTTTTTTTTATATTTTCCTTTAAGTTTTTAATTAAAATTTTTTCAACGCTCAAAAGCATCTAATAAAATTTTATTAAAAAATTATATTTTTGCCTCAAAAGTTATTAAGGGGCAGAGAAAGGCAGGCAGCAGGCAGTCACATGGATAAAAAAAAAAACAAAAAGCGAATCTTTTGAGGGCTTTTTTCGGTTGTCTTTTTTTTTTGTCAAATGTTTGACTGTAATCGACTTGTGATTATTTTGGTGGTTTTCTCTTGTCATTTTTGACACACTTTTGCCATTTTCTAATAACTTGAGAAATTAATGCCCAATAAAACACACAAACAGTTGCAAATGAAAAATTTTCTTTGTGTGTTTAAATGCCGTACATAAAAGTTATAATAAATATTGCAGCGTTTACAAAGACAAAATTGCCTTCTTGATAATGTCACAACTTTCCAACATTTGAGCTTCATTGATCACTAAAGGTGGGGCAAAGCGTATAATGTCTCCATGAGTGGGTTTGGCCAGCAAACCATTTTCTTTCAGCTTCAAACAAACATCCCAGGCATCGTGTTCTGTTGCAAGAGAAAAAAAAATATGTAACTGGTGTGTTTGCAGTCCCATACGAATCCTCGTACTTACTTGAATTAATGACAATGGCATTCAAAAGACCTTTGCCTCTTACCACCGACACGACATCCTGCGGCAAGGTCGATAACTCCTTCCTTAACAAAGCACCCATTTTTTCGGCATTTTGTGCCAAATTTTCTTCTTGTAAAACGTCCAAAGCAGCCATGGCTACCCTGCAGCCTAAGGGATTACCGCCATAGGTGGAACCATGCTCGCCAGGCTTAATGCACAACATAATGTCATCGTTACATAGAACAGCCGATACGGGATACATGCCACCCGACAAGGCTTTGCCTAAAATCAAAATATCGGGCTTTACTTGTTCATGGTCGACCGCCAACATGCGACCAGTACGTGCCAAACCGGTTTGTACTTCATCGGCAATCCACAGGACATTGTATTTTGAGCACAGTTCACGCACCTTTTTCAAATAACCAACATCGGGTACCACAACACCAGCTTCGCCTTGAATAGGCTCAACCATAAAGGCGCACGTATTGGGATCTTGTAAAGCTTTCTAAATACAGCATATTTTGTTTTCAGTTTAAAATATTTTTTTAAAATTGTGCACCAGTTACCTCTAATTCTTGTGTGTTATTGTATTTGATAATTTCAAAGCCGGGCATAAATGGGCCAAAACCTTCGTAACAGCTTGGGTCTGTAGATGCTGATACAGCAGACAGAGTTCTACCCCAGAAGTTGTTTTCAGCAAAAATAATCTAAAGTATTCGGAAGAAATAAATTGCTAAGCTTTAATTCGTTTAAAACTTTAAAAAGAAAATGGGTAAAGCGTCTTCGCAAGCAAACTACAAACAAAGATATTCATACATGTTCGTATTATTTTCAGACACGTTACTCGCGGTATCAGTGTTTCTCTTGATTATTTAGAAATCTACCTTGGCTTTATTTTGTGGTATATTCTTTTTGGTGTAGGCCCATTTTCGGGCCAATTTGCAAGCTGTTTCTCCACCTTCAACACCAGTATTCATCGGCAGCACTTTATCATATTTGAAAAGTTTGGTTATATATTCTTCATATTGCCCCAAAACATCAGAATAGAATGCACTAAAACACACAATATAAAATTTTTTTAATCAGCACTTTAAAAATGACATATGAAAAGTATCTTTAAAAAAATTAATTTAGCAATAAAGTATCTTTAACACATCCATAAGTACCTTTTAATTAAAGTACCTTTGTTCGATTGCTTGAAAAAATTTCTTTAAAAAAAAACTAATTACTAATAATAATAACACTAATTATTTAAGCTGTAGGTCTTTTTAATATATGTATGTAATATTTATTTTTATTCGATATTTCGCTACTCCTTTGTGTAGCTTCTGCAGGAAAATTGGTTTTTGTTTATAATGAAAAAATATTTTTTTTTTTTTTTTATAAAATTCACAATACAGAAAAAGTTCTTGTCAATGAAATTTCAAAATAAAAATATTAACAGCCATATTCATAAAAATATATTCTAATTACTTTTGAAGAAATATGTTTTGAGAAAAAGTACCTTGGGACAAAAGTACATTTCGAAAAATAGTAAAAACGGTAAAAAGGATAGTACATTTCGAAAAATAGTATCTTTTTGAGAATATTAAAAGTATAGAAAATTATATATACATATAAGTCCATAACAAAACCATGAAAACGACTACCAATGGGTAAAAATAAATCTTTAAAAATGGTACCTTTAGAAAACAAATTTTTAAAAAGAAAACTTCTTCAACATGTTCCTTTTGAGTCATTTTTTTTTTAAAAAGACAATACAAACTCTACGAAGCTCTTACAGCTTGTCTGTAGAAACACCCAGGGTCTAAGCGGGAATCGAACCCGCACCTCCATATTGATAAGACTAATGCTCATGCACTAGACTACGGAGGCACCCTAATGAATGTTCTTTTAAAAAAAAAGCAGAGTACCATAACAATAAAATCTTTAAGACGTACTTTTTTGAAAAAGTATCTTTTAAAGAGTACTTGAAAAAATATCTTTCAAAAAAAGTTGCGTTTTCAAAAGCATTTGTTTTGAAAAAATTTTACGTTTTGAAAAACAAGTAGTTTTGGAAAAAATCTAGTACATTTTAAAAAAATAGTACCTTTCGAGAAGAGTGTCCTTAGAAAAAAAAACCTTCTTGAAAATGCCAACTGATTAAATGAAGTTTTGGAAAAGTCTCTCTTTGGAAAATGTAATGTTAAAATAGAATTTTTTTAAGTAATTTTTCTAAAAGTAGCCTTTTAAGAATAATTGAAAAAAATATCTTTCAAAATAATTACGTTTTGAAAAAAAAAAATATCTTTGAAAAATAGTACCTTTTGAGAAAAGTATTAAAAAAAAAAAAAAATGTTTTTGTTAATACAAATTATTATTTCCTGACGATTTCCTGATATTTGCTAACGAAATATTGAAAAATAAATAATTGTTAAAATCTTTTCATAAAAAAGACCGTCGCTCAAAAATAAATATAACTAAAAAAAAAACAAAAAAAGTATTTTTTGGTAAAAAAGCTTCGTAAAAATATATTTAAAAAAATTTAAGAAGTACCTTTTTAAATAAAATACCTTTTTAGAATACATATTTGCAAAAATATTTTTCAAATCAGGTACGTTTTTTTTTAAAAGTACCTTTTGAGAAAAGTAATTTTTTTTTTTGGGAAAAAAGCTTCTTAAAAAAATTTCATTTGATCAAAGCAAATTTTTTAATAATAAAAAATAAAATTCTCAGTATTACATTTTTAGAATAAAGTACCCTGTGAAGAAGGAGTACCTTTTGTATTTTGAAGAATACTACTTTTTTTCCTTCTTGCCGTGCTCAGAGAATGCACCCTACGATGTATTTGATAAGAAATAGAGAGACAATATAATGCAGCGTTACTGCGTCTTTGGTGTTACGTTGACGCATTACTTTTTAAGCTAGAAAAGAGCCATTTTATTTATTATTTTACTTCGACGACACGTTATTGCTCAAATACCGACAAAGGAGTGTTAGTAAAGATAAAACCAAAAAGTTTTGATCATTGTTGGGCTGAGCGAGTTTTGAATTGCAGAGTCAACGCGCTAACTATTCAGCCAACAGCACCCTCGAAAAAAGAGAAAAAATATTAAAAATCTCTTTAATTTATTTTTAACTTCTCAAATTCCCATTGGTGAAATTGCATTTTGATAAATACTACTTTTAGAAAACACATTATTTTCTCAACAAATAATAATTAATTAAATTCAAAAGTACCTCTAAGAAGTGGATTTTGAATAACATGCTTTTAAAAAAGCACATTTTCAGAAAAAAAAACCTGAAAACCTTTGGGAAAAAGTAAATTTTGAAAAATATTACCTATAAAAAAACACCTTTTGAACGAAATATCTTTGGAAGAAATTTTCCTCTAGGAAAGGTCTTTTGATGAAATCAACTTTTTCAATATGTTCCTCTTGGACAAGGAACTTTTAGGAAAAAGTACCTTTTAGAAGAATTAATTTTTTCAAAAGAGTTTTTTTTGGATAATATTAGTTTTTTTCAAGAAGTACGTTTTAAAAAAGTTTTTTGTGAAAAAGAGTAACTTTTGTATATTGAAAAATACTACCTTTAGAAAAAATACCCTTTTTAGATATTAACTTCTCAGCAAATACTAGAGATATTAATGCAAAATCCAATGCACTTTTCTTGCTTGCTTTCTTTATTAATCAAAATCAATAACCCAAACATTTTTGAAAAACTCCAAAGTGGCTTTTGAAGAAAAGTACCATATTAACCATTTAAAAATATAATTTGTGAAAAAAGTACCTTTTGAGGAATGTAGCGAATGTCGGGAAACGTACTTAAAAAATTTGCCTGTGTATCTTTTTACAAATATGTGCCTTTGAAAAATGTACTTTTGAAAAAATTACTTCTTAAAAAAATACCCTTCGGAATGAGCAACTGTTTTAAAATTTTTATAAATTTTTATTCAATTGTTATCTGAAATTTAGAGCAGCATTTTTTGGAACTAAATTATTTTTAAAGAACGCGTTATTGATAATTTCTTTTATCTGACTCTGAGTCGATCATAAAAATAACACAACTATCTCTCCTCTCATGCTTCCAGCAGGTTTAAACTGTTCAGCTGAGTAGAGAAAGCAATTTTTGCTCGTTCTCATAAGTTTCAAGTATTCCAAAAATGAAAGTGAAATGCTTATCTGCAGTTAATTAAAACGAAAATAAAAACTTTCCATTCGATTGATAAGATTATGTGCATTTAAATTTGTAATTATTAATAACACATACCGTGAAGTCAAGGCCAATTTCGAAGCTTGTTCAGCAAGAGCTTTTATGATTTTGGGATGACCATGGCCTTGATTGACAGCCGAATAAGCACTTAAATAATCAAAATAACGTTTGCCCTCAACATCCCAAACAAAAACTCCCTCAGCTTTTGTTAAAGCCACTGGTAGGGGGTGATAATTGTGAGCACCGTATTTGTTTTCACGTTCAAAAACATCTTGTGATGACAATTGTCTGACACTGCTGCTGTGAGTGCCTGAAGTGGTGGCAATGACAGTTCTGCCGCCGATGCGGGATGCAAAACTTGTTGTCAATTTGGAAAACATTTTATGCTTTGATTAATTTCTACAAAGAAAACTTTTTTATTTTTTAGTATATATTTAAAATAAACTTTTCTAATATTTATTTGCTTTCTTTTCTTTATTTTTTATTTTTAACTGCACACACCCTCTAAATAAAAAAAATACCTTTCAAATAAATTAAATTCTATGACACTTTGTATGTTTAATTTTAGAAGTCTCGACGTTTTGAATTTTGTTATCAGCTTTTGGAATGAAATCCGTTGTCAGAGAACTGTCGTGTTTATACTCCGGCAATTAAGCAAAGACTGAAAATTGTCCACTGACACGACCACTAAAAACAACAAAACTTTTAATAACAATATTTATTTCTTATCTCTGGAGTGATAAAAATTATCGTTGAGAGCAATATTATTATTATATCACTCAATTAACTTATCAATTTCCACAAAATTCCAAAAAAAATTCAGCATCATTTTAAATAGAAATTTTTCAAAGGAATAAAAATTGTTGATTGTACCGTTGATTGTACCGTTGATTGATTGTGAGCAAAAAGTCACTTTTTCGTTTATACATTTTTTTTATTCCAGATTATAAAATAATCAAAATAAAAATTTTCTACACTAATAGTGATTTCGAATCTCGAAATGTTATTTGCACTTTTCACTTTATTTATAAAAAATATTAGCCTTTTTCTGTGCTCTTTTAAAGTTTTGTAAAATGACTTTAGAGCGCAGCAATAATGTGCAAAAATTCATTTTGAAATGTCATAATGGGGCCAGAAATGCATAGTACTTTTGGTAGAAAAGAAAACATATAGAGTATGAAAAATAAAGTCTTTTAAATGATGACAGTTTTCAGCTTCGAAATTATACGATCATGTATCGCTGTAGTGCTTGAATTTCTTCAACAATGTTAGCCTTGAGTTCAAGGATTGTCTCGGGCTTGTTCACTTATATTCATATGTTCTCCCCCGTAGACCACGGGGGTGCCTCCGTAGTCTAGTCTTATCAATATTGAAGTGCGGGTTCGATTCCTGCCTAGACCCTGGGTGTTTCTAAAGACAAGCTATAAGAACTTCGTAGAGTTTGTGTTTAAAAAAAAAAAACAAAAAATAATACCAAAGAAAATAGTCGGGTGCTAAAAAATCTGGCGAAGGCACTGCCCAATTAATTTTCAAATTTATGGAAATTATTCGTCCTCCAAAAATGTTACTTAAAATTGCCGCTGTGTCTCGGGCAGTGTGTGCAGTGACTCCATCCTGCTGAAAGCACATCTCAAGTCTGTTTTCAAGAGCAGGACGTAAAAAATTTTGTATCATAAACCGATATCGCTATCCATTTACGGTTACAGCACTTCCATCTTCATTTTCGAAGAACTAAGGTCCAGTGATATTTGCAGATTTGGTTCAAAAGATGTGGCGTCACCATACTATACTACTAATGGGGTGCAATTTGCGTTACTGAATGGCTCTTGTATTTTCAGAACCCAAAAACCTACAGTTCTGCTTATTATGAGCTTCATCACTCATAATCAGATTTTAAAATAATTGCTGATTGCTGATTTAATTAACACAGTTCAACACATGATTTTCGGACTGAATTCTGAGAATTATACGTAAAAGTAGACCCAGAAATAAAAACTTCTGCATCATTCGTGCTGTCAAGTTGGCTGCATTAATAATTTAAAGGCCATACGATTTTTTTTTCTCAAGGTGGATTTTTACCACTCTTTCACTCTCTCTCTCTATCTACTTACCTTTTCTCTAGACATTTTCGGTCGATCGACCTGCTCGAAGGCGCTTTGTTGTCTTTACATCACTAACAGACCCAGTTTCGGCAAATTTATCCATTAATCTCTTTACAGTTGACCCTTTTGGAGCATTAGTGTGACCCCAAATTGATCGCAATTTGCGAACTGTAGTCGCAAAACTCACCATTTTGGTAAAACAATTTCACAATGAGAATGCGTTGTTCTTTCGTGTAGCGCTCCATTTTTACTAACCTCGTACCTTCTACTAGCAAACAATAACAATTGTTCACATGTCAAACAATGACACTTCGAATGGCGCCAAATTTAATTCTTGCGTTCTTGTTGGGACACCCTTTACTTACCTTTTCTCTGGAGTATTGCCAACTTTAGGGAATAAAAGCATATTTTTTTTTGTTGTTTAATGTTGTTAGTATTTTGCTTTCACAATATTTCTTTATTATTTTTTCAATCGATTTAAAATGATTTTTTTTTTAAATATTTTTTTTAATTAAATTATAAATAACAATTATGTATTAGCATTAATTACAAGTCTAGCATAAATTTAGTTTAAATTAAATTTTATCTAAAAAGGGAAAAGTAAAATCTTAACATAATTAAGTAAAAAAAAGAGAGTTAATTTCAAATTAAAAATATTAAATATTTTTTTTACATAACGATATTTAAAAACATAAAAACTTGGGGAAAACAAGAACATTGTTGTTTTGTTTTGCCTTCTGCTATTTAAGAAGTTTTTAACTTTTTATTAAATAAGTTTTTTTTACAAGTGCATACATACAGTTTTTTAAATTTTCAGACAAGAATTTGAATTTCATCAATTACACACATTCTGTGATCAATTCTTAATTAATAAAGAAGTGAAATTTTTTGCATGCTTCACTAAGTGCCAAAAAAAAATGTTTCTTTCCAGCAATTGCATTGATAAATTTGGATTGTTTTCTCTCTGTTACAGTGGAGTTTGGTTATAACGAACTACGCGGGACCGGACAATTTGGTTCGTTATTGGCGAAGTTCGTTATAAACAGAATAAATAATTTTTTATTGATATTTTCCTTTTTTTTTTAAAATTGTCGTCAATCTAGACTTTGGCATTTCATATATTTCACATTTTCACATACAGTCTGCTAAGCTCTTATTAAAAGTTTGTCTGCAGAAACACCCAGGGTTTTAGGTGTGAATCGAACCCGCAACCTCCGTATTGACAGACTAATGCTCATGCAGAAAGCTACCGAGGCACCCATGTAAACTGTGGCAACGAAGAATTTTTTCGTTGCTAGTGCAAATTCGTTATAACCGATGTTCTTTACAGCCGAACTCCACTGTATTGCCAATGGAATTATTGGAAAATGTTTTTTTTTTTTTGCATTTAGAGAAACAGGCATGTATGTATTTATAGTTTTTTTTACCTTCTACATTTTACTTTTTTTTTTTATTTGATACGAGTATTTTCTAATTTAAAATTTTGGAAATTTTTTACATTTTTAATTTCATATCGAAATTGCCGTGAATTCGTAACATTTAACTTTCATTCTGTGTGGCCGTATCAATTTGAGGCTGTTGAATTTGGGCCTTGTGTTCTGAAGTTATTTCAGATTCTTGATGATTGTTGTGTTTATTGTTGTTGTTGTTGTTGTTGTTATGTTGCATCAACTGTTGTGTTTGATGTGGCGGCAGCTCTTTGTTCAAACGATAACTGCTCATGACATTGGCACAACTTTGATGGAAATAGAAGTTACGACCCCTTAAAAAACTGTCAGACGTCAGATCCTTTATACCTGTCTTGAAGATATAGAAAAAAACAATTGATTTTATATTTTAATTGCGAGTGAAATAATTATGAAATCTATAAGTGCTACGAGATAAGTCGTCAATCGAAGCTGCTGAGAAGAATTGAATTGAAGGAAACTTAAAAACTTAAAAGCATAAGTAACTTAAAAATTACCTTACAAATGAAACATTTGTTATCGTCTTTGTCCGGTATTTTATCCGAACTATTTCCCACCTTTGAGTCCAATTGTGTTAATCCCGCCATTATGCCATGTCCAGGTGGCGAGTCCGTATCCATTAGCTGGTGTTGCTGCTGCTGCTGCTGCTGTTGCGTCTGATGGCATTTGTTCCTTAAATCTTCAAACGCTGTATATTTGGACGTATTATTGTTGTTATTATTGTGAGCCTGCTCCACACCACTCTCGGTACTGGTTACTTGTGGCTCGGATCGGGGTCTCTCCTCCACAGGCGAAATATTGTCTATGATTCTAACAGCAAAATATATGAAGTGTGTTTTCGTTTGTTCTTCTCCCCTTTACCTACATACCTACTACTGCCCACCGTTGCCTCTTCGTATTTACGTTTTTTGTTATATCCGCCACTCATTTTAATTGAATCATCGTCATCTACTACAACATCTTCGTCACTGTCATTGTTGCATGTCTCCATGGACATGTCTTTTGCCTGCCGCTCCTCATGGCACGAGTCCGCATTGTAATAATGATGAGTGGTCGAAGACAATTCGCTAACATTTTTCACTGTAATCAAGAGAGAAGAAATAATACTGTGCCATGAATTCAGAAACTCTTTCAAAATATTGTAAAGGCTGGTCCAACTAAAATGCACGATATTAATTGTAAATAAAACAAAAAGTTTTCAGAGAATTATCTTAATATATTTTATTATGATAGAAGAAAATTTGAAAATTATGTGTGGAACAAATTATCGGCCAATTCATCGCCTCGACTTCGGTGGCGTAGCTGTATCGTCGATATTTACAATGACTCTGAGACATAAAGCTTGAGGTTCAATGTCATTAATGCGCCGAATTGTCTCATGCTTTAGCCCTTGAATTGTTCTTGGCTTATTGATGTACACTTTTTCGTTTAAATATCCCCAAATAAAAGCAGTCCAACGGTGTCAAACCACCGAGACGACCAATTAACATCGCCGCGACGTGGAATAACACGGCCATTGAATTTTTTGCGCAAAAGAGCCAGTGTTTCGTTGGGTGTGTGGCAAATGACACAGTCCTATTGGACCACATATCGTCCAGGTCCATATCCCCCAAATTCTGGCATCAGTGATGTTCGTGAGATGTTGAATTTTTGGACACGACGACGACGATGAGTCGAAGTTGACGGCTCTTCTGCCACACTATCGCGAACAACAGCAATGTTTTCCAAAGAGGATGGTCGAAGTAGTTTGCACGTTGACTACAAAACGAAAAATTTTTCTTGGGTTCAACCCCAGTTTCAGACTCATAAAAATATCTCGCATTTTTCTGTTGTTCATTTGTGTGGCTTTGTGTCAGTTGTTGTCGCCAAGTTTCAGTGGCGAAGGCATAGTCAATGGTCACTGAACAGTAACGGCTTCAGCTGTAGCGAATCCACAGGCAAATCAGAACGCTCTCCTTCGTTGGTATTGTGTAGTCCCGGCGAAGTAAAATAATTACTGAAATGGCTACTAAAAACGAAGCTTAAAAATCTCCTATCATTTCTCCCACAATCATTTTCCTATAGTTCGAGCAGGGGTCATCTCCTGAGTGCTGGTCTAAGATAAAAAAAAAATAAAAAAAAGAACGAACTGGGAGAGGATGCACCAGTGTTTTCACATTTCTTACAGTTCCGCTTTGCTGAAATTTGTGCACAATTCTACCGATTGTGGCCACATTTGGTCGATTATGCTGATGAGAAAATTACGAACGTAAAACACTTCAACAATCTTAAGGCGCTGTTCAATTGTGTACCTCTCCATGGTTGTCAAACACCGATACAATGAAAACTCGACGTTAAGGAGTCACTCACAATTAACATCGTGCATTATGGTTGGCCCACCCTTTATGTTGGTATTAAAACTTTTGCCTAATTTTTTATTTTTTTTGTTACATACCCGAGATATGGCCATGTGTTGCATTACTGGAAGCATGTGCCTCAGTCCAATTGGTCGTGCTGCCGGAACTGCTATTACTGTTGGTACTTGTTGTGGCCACATTTGTGCTAATATCATCCTCTCCTGTTGTCACCATTACTCCAGTGTCTTTGTTCATGACACATGTTGTTCTGTACAAAATGCCATCCAATTTTCCCGGTTGGCTATTGCTATTGTGTAGGTTGGCGCCTCCTGCCCCATTTGAACTACTATGGCTGCTATGGCTGCTGCTACCACTCAAAGCGGGCATATGGGCATGATGTACTTGCGAATGAAGTTGCTGCTGATGATGAATTTCCGAACCTGAATCGGGTGCATCGTCATTGCATGATTCAACATCGACAGTTTCGATTTCTTCTGGCAGCTTATGGGTATCATCGTCGGGCGGCATTTTGCCCGTTTCTATGGCATATTTGCGTTTCGTGCAAATGGGACAAGAATTGCAAAACATATTCTCCATGAAATACATATCGCCATATTTTCGCTTGCGAACTTTTATTCTTAGGCGATTTTGGCGATTGTTGCGTATGCGTTGGAAGGTCTGCAAATATATATATTGTTACGTATATATTATATATATATATTTATGTATGTATTATGTATAGATTATTGTTTGTATAGGACTTTTAGTTGCCTATTAATTGGGTCTGATAATCCCTGCTACGAGGGCTGTTCGATTACTCCGTGAGATTTTGAATTTCCCTCGCAGTAACTTTAATGGTTCGGATATGGATTGCAATCGAACTGTTCGTCAATTGACAGCGGCGCAACCATAAATTTGCGGTTTCCAAAAAACACTGAAAAGCACTGAAATTTAGACAACTGGACATCAGCATTACCTGCAATACCATTTTTAGCAACTGGCAACTGAACAACCATTCGGTTGCAATCCATAATCGAGCCATAAATGCAACACTGCTGCCCTCAATCACCATCTATTAATATACTACTGTAAAATTTTGAGCAAGCTGTGTGATTTAGTTTGTGTTTGACAGCCAGTAAAAGCAGACCACCGCGTGAATTTTAACAAAAATTAAATGAAAAAAAAAACCATCACTGAAACCAATCAAAGACTTGAGAAATACTGTTGCAACTCTGCACCATCAATTTCAAAGGTTAAGAAGTGGTTACTGAGTTCCGTTGTGGTCGTAGCAGCACCGCCGTACGTTCAAGTCGTCCGAAGGAGATCAACACGCCAGAAATCGTCGATAAAATTCATGGAATACCCAGAGAACGGAAAAACGATCACCGGGCAATATTATTCAGAGCTTTTAGACAGATTCGATGCAGCATATTCTCCAGATTTAGCCTCCCTCAACTATTTTCTTTGCCAAACCTGCAGAAATGCCGGTGTGGTAAGAGATTTGGGTTGAATGAAGAGGTCATAACTGAAACAAACGCCTATTTTGCAGGTCTTGAGAAAGCCTATTATTTGAAAGGAATAAAAAAAATTTTAAAAACGCTGGGCTAAATGTATTGATCTAAACGGGGATTATGTTGAATAATAAAACGCTTATTTGCCGAAAAAAAAAACATTTTTATTAAATTTTTCACGGAATTATCAAGCAGCCCTCGTAACATTAATTTTATTATTTTAGAAATTGCACCACACACATTTCACTTACCTCCCATCTGTTATGGCTGGTTCTTATGGCATTTTCTTGTGAAGGACAGGGCGGGGCAAACATGTAGGTGGCTTGTAAATTCGATCTCTCCATGCCAGAACTGAGCTTATATAGACGATCTAATTCTGTTAGAAAATGTGAATTCCATTCTTCCGGCGACAGTTTAATGCCACACACCGGGCAAATATCGGGTAGATGACCGGGCGGCGGACGTAAACCAGCATGAGCAGCCAAACCTAAATTATGAGTCATATTGGCGGCTGCCAACAAACTGCTATTTGGATGGTGATGATGATGATGATGGGCTGCCATCGAAGATAAGTGGTGGGCATGGTGTGGGTGAGGATGGGTATGGTGATGCAAATGTGAGGTGGTAGCAGAAGTGGCGGCTTGACTGGAAGCTATTGAGGCTACAGCAGCTGCAGCTGCTGCTGAAACAGCCGCCATAGAAGAGGCACAAGATGTTGAAGGTTTGTCATTTCTGTGGGCATCTGAAAGCAACAAACAAATTACCACTTTAAAGTCAATTATTACAATAAAACGAATCACATAATTCAATTCATCCCCTTGCAGACAGTATTGAAATTCTTTAACACTTTGTAAAACAAATTACATGCTGTAACATTCTCAAAATACCATTGAAAATGTTTAAAGAGTTTTAATTTTTTTTTATGTGCGATTAAAATTGCAGAGGGCCATAAATATTCTGCTTAATTTAATGCAGGAATTTTATTTGATTTTTATTTGTTCAAGCCAATCCAATCCAATATTAAAATGGTTATAAATAAAAAAATGAATTTTATTGAAAATGGTATAAATGTAAAATGTTTAATTGGTTTCTAAATATTTCTATCACGTACAATATTTTACATGCCATTTAACTCAACAGAGTGATAATTTATTGTTTTATTTATTTTATTTTCATAAAAAAAATTCTTTTAAAGGACTTGGCGTTTTAAATAACATTTTTAATGTTGCTATTTTAAATCTCAGCATGAATTCACATTTTTTTCCAAATTTAAATTATAATTGGCAACTGACATTTGCTTTTGAAATATGACAAATTCAGAAAAAAATACCAACACATTTTAACAAATAAAACCCTTTTTGGGGCAGTTGCCACAAACGTGACCTTAGCATTAGGGAAAATGCATGCTCGTCGACATGAAATATTAAACAGTGAAAACAGTTATTTAGGAAACGAATAGAAAGAAATTCTCTTAGTTTGTATTTTAAACATTTAATTTATATTAATAAAGAATATTTTTATAATTGACATTACAAAAAAAAATTTTTTTTCTCTCTTAATTTTTTAAAATTTTATTGCAAAAGTAATACTGTTTAATGCTGATGGTTAAACAAGTGCATATCATTATACTCGTATGTATGTATGTATGCATGTATGTATGTGAATAAGATAGTTATGTATGTGTGTAACAATTACAACTGGAAATTTCATTGCCAGACACAGGCATATTATTTTGGTTAACCAATTAAAACAAAAACAATACAAAACAAAAACACATGCACACAAACAAATATTGTACCGTATATCTGCAAAAAAAAACCAATATTATAAAGTCATCCACATAAACAAAATAATGTTTTAGCAACACGCTTTCCTCCATAACGGCAAATTTGTTTACACATGGTGGATTTATTAAAAACATACAGCAATAAAAGCAACAACACCAAAATGAATCCACCATACGAAAATTTCTCTCGTGGGGTATTTAAAGAGTAGTTATTAAAACTGCAATGGATACTAATATTGAATTCAATTTCTGGGTGTCTAATTTTACAAAAAAGCTGATGGCTAATTCTAAATATGTATGGATGTATGTATGTATATGTATGCATGTGCTCATGGTGGTTGTGGCTTTTGTTTGAAGTCGTGTGTCCTATCAACCGTGTAATATGAATTGTAATATAAAAATTCCGCAATCTTATCATTATATGAAATAATTATTATAGTGATGTATAGTTTGCTAAAAGTAAAATGGAACAGTGGGAGGAAGGATGAAAATTTGGCCTAGTAATATGTGTCTGTATCTGTTTTACGGCTCTTTTCACAATGTTTTATTAAAATTGAACGTAAAGTTATGTTCACACGATTGTCAGATTGTACAATATTGTAGGATACGGCAATATGGTGGCAATGCACTGACAATGAAAAATTGTTACCATCTGGTAAATCGTCTGTTCACACTATTGAAAGAAAACCATACAATTTCATTGGCACACAGTTCTGCGACAATAAATTTTTCTGCCAATAATAATTGACCGTTCACACGGTTGTTAGATTATTGCACGGCAAAATTGCCAGATACGATGTTGAATTACTGTAAATTGTGTGTCAATGGAAATGTAGGTTGTTCCCACGATTGTCAGAATTGTGACAATATTCTTGGCATACAATGCACCGACAATACATTTTGTAACGATGTTGCCACACAAAAATTGTGTGTTCACACGGTTGTTGCACATTTTGTAACAATTTTTCTGTCAATATTGTAGTAAATGACAATCGTGTGTACATACCTTAAGCTTTAACAGCAAGTTTTGTATGCCAACGGTGCCGTTAAAGTCCACTTTAACTTTTAATCGGACATTGTGAAAAGGTCCGTTGTAGTGTTTTTAACTGCCCGTTATAGCAAGTTACTGATTTCACCCCAATTTTCGAAAATCGCGTTTTCATTATATTTGGACGTATTGAGGTCCTGGGAGTCGATTCTGGCTATCAGTATGCATGTGTGTGTATGTGTATTTGGATGTAAACATCTCACTACTTAAGAAGGCGGCAACGGATCGGAACCAAAATTATGTCGCGTTCGATAGATGTGGACCTCACTGAGTTGTCTGTGATTCGATTCAGTAGATTTCGGAAAATTGTTTCTTCGTAATAAACTACTAAGGCGAACAAGATCAAAATCTAATCAGGGCTCTAATCACCGCTGTCGATAGCGGGTAAATTATCGTATCATATAATATTTCGATACGTATCGAGTGGGCTAACCGTCTCATGCGATATGTATCGAATCGAAATTTTTAGATTACAAAACAATTTAGTTTTATTACGGTTGTTGAATTAACTCGAGAAGTTTGTAAAAGAATAAAGAGAAATTGTGTGTGACTTTTCAATTTCAGTTTTCAAATATATTAGTAAATAAGCTTAATTTTTCTTTTAATAATTGTTAAATATACTCGTACAAAATTATTTACAATAACATTACTTTTTAATTGTTTTTTGTTAATGTTTTTTTTAATGTTAATGTCTTTTTTTTATACGTAACACAGACAACAAACAACTTTGCTATGACAGCTATAATTTTTTTGTTGTAATTATGGGCCACACTCCAAGAATTCGTTCTGCTAGACGAAATTCATCGTTCGTCCCAATTGTGTTGCCAACATCAACCAAATTTTTGAAAAAGTTTAAAAATATTTAATTTTTATACAAAAGCTTCTGAAAAATCTTTGAGAATTACAAAAATTCAAAATAGAATTCCGTACTAAATTTATAATTTTTTTTTCTTGATTTAAAAATGTTGTACCCATTTTAAGAATGAACAGGATTGGATCTCTCAAGTAATCTTATTTTCGACTTGCTTAAGTTAAGGTGTACTCTTCGTACTTGAATTTTTAAGTACGACTCGTACGAATATTAAGGACAAAAAACTTCAATTTGAAATGATCTTTTTTCTTTCTGTGTACACTTTATTATTAGTGCGACCCCGGGCGGCACATGAAGTCCAGTTAAGCACAATGTCCACTGGCACTATTCCACTTAAATATTTCTCGATTAGAAACGGGTCAGTCCGAAAGTCATCTTCAGACAACAACTTCTTTGCGGTATATGATAAACAAACATTTTTTAATATTTGTTTTTCAATTAGTACCAGTGATCTAAAAACAATTGGGGAATTCACAATGTCTGTTATTAAGTCATATTGTCATAATGTCTTAATATTTTAAAATAATTTAAACAAGTTGTTGTTGTGTTGTTCAAACAAAACAATCATAAAATTATTATTAATTATTAATTAATTACTAAATTATAACAAGAAATTACCGCAATATGTAATGATAGACAAGTGAGCAAATTTTCTTTGTGTAACTCATCTGGCTGGCAGCCACTTAAAATTATTCAGCTCTTATCACTGGCAACAGCTGTTTTCGATTATATTTGTTTCAACAATTTTATGCGGCAAAATAACAATTTTAAAATTTTAATTAAAATTGGAATTATAAGATTTACATGAAAGTTGTTATTTCCTGTATTAAAAAGTCGAATTATTTTAGTTTATTCACTTGTTTTTAGCATTTTGATATCTAACATAATAAGTGTTTTTTTCCTTAACCGCTGAATGAATCCTTTGACGTGTTATTATTTTCAAACATATGACTTTATGACTACCTTGTGAATACCGCAAATATTTTAATGCAAATACTTCTTGCAGTCAAGGCGATGGTCGAAGTAGTCTGCACGTTGACTACGAAACGATAAATTTTCCTGGGTTCAACCCCAATTTCAGACTCATAAAAAAATTTGGAATTTTGATGATGCGCATTTGTGTGTCTTTGTGTCAGTTGTTCTCGCAAGTTTTCAGTGGCGAAGGCAGAGTCACTGGTCACTAAAAGTAACGGCTTCGGCTGTAACCAATCAACAGGCACACCAGAACGCCCTCCTTCGTCGGTATTGTGTAGCACCAGCGATGTAAAATAATTAATAAAAAAGGCTACCACCAAATCAAAGCTTCAAAATTTAATACGTCTCCTTGACATCAGAGACGCTACAACACTGCTATAAAAGCAAATAACGTGCAAAAGCAGAGTTGAAAGATAGTGAAGCTTCATCTTCTATCATTTCTCCTACTGTCCCTTTCCCTTAGTTCCAGCACAATGCACCGCATGTGTAGGGTTCATCTCCTGAGTGCTGGTCCAAGATAAAAAAAGGAAAATACCTCGAAATAAAGCTGAAAATGTATTGCTATGTATTATTTAAAAAGCTTATTTACATTGTCGGCGAGGGTTTTTTGATCGCAATGTTCGGCAAAATTTAAATTAGCTTTCTTTAATTATGTGTTTTCATTACAAGAGCATTTAAGAGCAACTCTTTTGTTGAGCATTTCTTCTATTTATTTTGTTTTTGAAAACTTGTACAAGAAGCTTTTGTAACTTTTTTATTATATTATCTAAGAATGCACGTACTTGCAACATGTTGCACGTTAAGTCTTTTTTTTCCTGGACCTCTATATTTCTTTCCTCACTTAATTTGGTAAATCCTTTGAAAATTTCATAAAATCATTAAATAAAAGCTTAGCACGCGACATTTAAAACACTTTATCACAAAAAAATATATTTCTATCTACTTGTAACGACCCCTCCCTCCGGCCGTTTCAACTTAGAACTAAATACAACACAACGAGCAGACAGTGCTCATCATCCTCTTAACATATGGTGGCTGCTCTGCCTTCGGTGTGGTAAAGGGTTGATATTTTTGTTGACGTTGTGTTCACAAAGTAATTTCATGTATTGTTTGGCTGGCGTCAAAGACTTTTTGACTTTTAGCGTTTAGTGTATGTGTGTGCCTGCATGTGTGGCTCGCAACAAAAGCAAGAGCAACAACAACCACTCTGGTGGTTTTGTTTATTTGTATAACATTGGCAACATTTTTTGTTTATTGCTTTTGATGTTTATATTTTGTAAAGAGTACGTGAATACTTTTCCCAAAAACAACTAATACAAATACAAATCATTCGTTCTTCCTTTCCCATCAGCCATATGTTTGCAGCTTTACAATTCGGAAATTGTTATGGTTTCATTTGTAACGAAAACAATATAAACCATACAAATCACAATTCATAAGATTTATGCTCGTTCGCATAATTGCACAAATGCTCTTTTAAAAAGTCATCATTTTCATGATTTCAAACGTGTATGGCGGAGTGTAACACTTTCACAAGTTTTCAATATTAATTACGGTGTACAATTTTAGCACAAGTGTTACCAAATGGTTCTTTTCAATTTCTTGTTATTTTTTTCTACTTACGTTTGGCCTAAGCTAATTAGAAACGTGTGTATGTATGTATGTATGTATTTTAAAATGTGTGACGCAATTGTATACAAATTCGGTTTCAACGATTTGATGATGTTCAATTACGGTCTGGTATGAGTAAAAATTATATGATACAAATTTGTGGTCTTTTTAACAAAATATGTTTATCAAAGTGTTTGAAATGTCTTCGCATGATTAAATGTGAACTATTATGTTGTTGCATAAGTTATTGCTGAATAATTGAGCCAATATAAAACTATTTGGCAGTGGACAATACTCCCGACTACGCCAAAAACTGGTCAGAGATTAACCCAAGTCCGCTGTCAGACTCTGAGCACAGAGACCATGCAGTAAATGTGGGTAAAAGGAAAATTCCGGAATTCCTAGTTCTTGAAGAGTTTGTCTAAGACGTACGTATTCATGTCATCTCTTGATGTTAGAAAGCAGCGTTGGCAACTTTTAAATGTTACCATTTCCAAAAAATGGAGAAAAACGTGTATTTTCCGAATAAAGTACTAAATTAGAAATAATTTATTTTATTTCAAATTTAGAGGAAATTTATTTCGTAATATTTTTTTCGTGAAAAAAATTTTTCACAAAAAAATTTCACCGACTTAAGAAATAAACAAAAAAGTAAAAGCTATTGAAAATTTATTATTTAGAATATTTAAAATTTAATCGAACTACAATTATTGCAAATGAAAGAAAATTTCTGTCGTCTTCGAGTTCACAGTTAATTTATCACAATATTGTGAAAAATTACTTTTGATTAGAATAATTAATCTCCAATACTAGCTAAGGAGAAAACGTATATACATATTTTCTATGCCCCACTACACACTTCATCACTACTCTTTGTGTCAACATTAATAGCATCTATTTAACCCGACAGAGTTTAGGAAAATGCATACGAGAATAATTGTTATTGTCCACATACTATTAACAGGTTTAGTTTCGTATACGTTGCAATTCAACTGCTTGAAGTCGGTGCTAAGTCGGATGGAACAGAGTTTTATTTATTTACTATATAAACTAAACATATAATTTAAAGTTAAAAAAATTAAAATTTTAATAATTTTATATACAGCGAATTTAACTAATTTCTCCAATATAGCAAATCAAATGTTGAATTTAAATTTCAATATGTTTGATAAAACAAATTATTTTTATTCCTTTAAATTCTTTAATTCAGGTATTTGACTTCTTTCCTTTTGAGCTAACCGCAAAACAAATAATCACAGAATATGTAGTTGAAATAAAGTATATCAATCCGTATTTTCCAACCCAATCGATTCTGATTATTCCACACAAAATTTATAGTATTAATGTATTTTCTCTTCTGATCCCTCTAATTGCCGTTTGGATTCAATGAAAATTTCTCCCAAAACAAATTTCTTATAAATATTCTGCTTCCAATTGAATTAGGAAAACGAGAAATATTTTGAAAATCCCTAAATCTTCGTCAGGAAACAGGATCACAAAAGCGTTATATATATATATATATATATATTCTGTTTTATTAATAATATTTATATATTATTTTTAATTTAGTTTCTCTTTTTAAATAATCTTCTTTCTTCGAAAATCAAAAATCTATACCTTTTTTCTATTCAATTTTTTTTTTTTCAATATGCAGGAAAATCATAGCCAATTTTTTTTTTCTTATTCTAAAACAAAGTATATATTTTCAAAGTATATTTTTACACAAACAAAAATGTATTTCCATAAAATCAAATTTAACCAATTTAATCGCCCCCACAACTAGGCCTTGAGAAGCTACGGGCCGTAATATACCGTATTGATGTCCAGTTCCATTATACGTCGTACGTTTTATGTATGTCCTTATATATTAGGATGGGTCAATTCGTTCGGCTGAGAAAAAACGTGACAGGCGTAGAGCAAAATCAAAATCTACACAACAATTCTAAGAAAATTATTAGAGGAAAGTATGGGTCTAAAATCTTAACCTAGCTCCCGCCAAAAAAAACATCAAAGTTGACATTTGGGCTATTCCAAGCAAAATTAATCATTTATTTCTTAGTTTGCCTTCGATGTCAATAAAATTTGGTATATACTTGTCATTCTTACTAAGAAAGCAAAAAATTAAATTTTTTTGGCCCGCTAGGTTTAGAGGAGCCGGCAATACAGGGGCCACAATTTTCTTTAGAATTTGACTTCATTACAATTTGCAGCTACAGAGACCAATTTAGTTTTAAAACTCTTAATGTACACTACGAGACTACTGTCACCAAGAAAAACTTTTTGAAAAATTTTAAACCTTGGAATTACCCAAATTTTAATTTTGAAGTCTCTCGGCGGGAGCTAGGTTTTGATTATAGACCCAAATTTCCTTCTGGTAATTATCTTAGAATTTTGTGCAGATTTAGATTTTTTACCAAAAAAAATTTACCCACCTTATTATATATATAAAGGGTGGTTAAATTTCAAGGGCCGATGTTGATTTTGAATAAAACACAAACTATTTAGGAAATTATTGTAATTTTATTTTATTATGATATATTGGTATTACTCAATTATGTATGGAACAAAATATCGGCCAAATGGGCGCCGCGACCACGGCGGCACACCTCCATCCGATGGTCCAAATTTTCGATGACCCTGAGGCATAATGGAGGTTCTATGCCGTTAATGTGCCGAATTATCTCATCCTTTAGCTCTTGAATTGTTGCTGGCTTATCGACGTAGATACATACGTATATAAATATATAAAGACATAAATAAAAAAATACAGTCCAATTGAGAAGCTCCTCCTTTTTTGATAGGATAGCGTAGGAGGAGCAGGCGTATAGGGACGGGGCTCTCACGGGAAATTTTACATGCAACGGGTATTTGTATAAACTTGGTATTAATGACACGGAGTCTGTGGAACATCTTATCAGCAACCGTTCAAATATGGCGAATAAGAGGAGGCCAATTTGACGCTTATGGATGAGGATTTAGAAGCTGGTCCAATTTATAAGTGTACTTGAACCTTACCCTTTTATACCAGTGCATTACATTACATTAACTGCAGTCCGCAGAAAGTGATGAAGAAGCAGCCGGTGAAAGTGATTGAATAGAATATTAAGCAGTCTTAATAAGCCAACGCTTTATATGCTTCAGCCTGCAGCAATCTAAAGTCATCGGCAATAAAAATATCGAAATAAAATTCGGTATTTGACGTACGTGATAAAAAACTTAAAAATAAGAAAAAAAATTAAATAAAAGAATTTCGGACAACCCATAATTTTCGAGTTAAGGGCCTCCGAAATTTTTATATAAAAGCACAAATGAGGGTGGCGATGGCACGATGGATGGTAGTCTGCACGTTGACAACAAATCCAAAAACAGACCTGGGTTCAAGCTCAGTTTCAGACTAAAATTTTAAAATAAAAATAAACATCTCGCATTTTTCTGATGTGCATTAGTGTGGCTTTGTGTGTCAGTTGTAGTCGGAAGGTTTCAGTGGCGAAGGCATAGTCACTGGTCACTGAACAATAACGGCTTTAGCTGATAGCAATCCACAATCGCATCAGAACGCCCTCCTTCGTCGGTATTGTGTAGCACCGGCAAAGTAAAATAATATTAAAAATGGCTACTGAACCGAAGCTTCAGCACTGCTACGAGTATAAACAAAGAGCGTGCAAAAGCAGAGCTGCAAAATAATTAATTAAGCTTCACCTCCTGTCGTTTCTCCTGCTAACCCTTTCCTATAGTTCCAGCACAATGCTTGGCATGTGTAGGAGTCATCTCCTGAGTGCTGGTCCCAGATATAAAAAAAAAACCGTTTGCCATTATCCGGAACCTAGAGTTTTATTATTTTTATAAATACTCTTAAATTTACATAATCAATTCATTTATTTTATTTGAACTAGTAACAAATTCTTTAAGTATTTTTTCCTCTGTAAAAGAGCTACAATTATTACCCATTCCATAAAAGCAAAAAAAAAACGAAGGAAAAAATTGCTTGAATTTCTAACACAAGTGGTTGACTGTCAAACTAACAAGTCAAGCGTTAAAAATTAAGCAAAAAATAAAAAAAGAGGCAAAAAAAAAAGAATTAAATTTGTAACAAAATAAGTAAACATATCGTCAAAGATGTTTATCTCGTCAAATAAAACCTTTTCATTTAAATTTTATCAGCAAATATTTGGCAACATGCAAATTTTTTCTTTTCTTTTTTTGCACAACAAACACCCTTTTCGTTTTGCAAACCAACTGCAGAGAAAAAAAATGCTGAAATTTTATTAAACTTACGCCTTAAATCTCTGGGATCTGAAGTATTACTGCGCGGACTTTCACCCTTCTCACCATCATAATCAGTTGAGCCTTCTAAGGATTCGTGTGATGTGCAAGTTGGGCTGGCTGAATCAGTGCGAAATGAATCGTTTCCATTAAAAAGATTCTAAAACAGAAAAATTAAATAATTGTAAATGCTTCTTCGATTTTTTTTTGTTTTTTTTTTTAATATCATAAATGTAAATAATATTTAAGTTCAATGATACTCATAATTGAACAAGGAGAATTCCACTTTTTTTTTGAGAAATAGCGACTGCTAATAGATTTCAATAAATTTTGAAACTGTTGGAACATGAAGTCTCATGGATAAAAATGTAGAGGAGTGCTGTATATGAAATATGAAGAGCATTTCTCTGTGGCGAGCATTACCATCGAAATAGATTTTTTCTTTCCACGAATAAACACAATGTCCAAAATGATGTCCTTCATTTGCTTCGGATTTATGCCAAGTTAATTGTTAACTGCATCGAACCATCTGTGTTGGCATCACGGGTGCAATGAGGACTGCTCCGACTAATGCAATAGGGGTGCTTTTGGGCATCGCTGCACTTTCCATCATTTTTTTTTATTTTGGACCAGCACTCGGGAGCCGACCCCTACATATGCGGTGCACTGTGCTGGAGAAAAGGGCTAGTAAAACAAGGAGACGTATTAAATTTTGAAGCTCCTTTTTTAGTAGCCATTTCTAGTATATATTTTACTTCGCCGATGCTACACAATACCGACGAAGGAGGGCGTTCTGATGTGCTTGTGGATTGGATACAGCTGAAGCCGTTACTGTTCAGTGACCAGTGACTATGCCTTCGCCACTGAACCTTCCGGCCACAACTGACACAAAGGCACACAAATGCGCAACAGAAAAATGCGAGATGTTTTTATGAGTCTGAAACTGGGGTTGAACACAGGAAAATTTTTCGTTTTGTAGTCAACGTGCAGACTATTTGACCAGCCTCGAAAAGGGTGATCGAAAGGGAAGTTCGCCCTAAGACTCGAGGGTATTTCGGGGACATCAGGGGACGTTTGAGGATCTAGCGAAACTATCTGCATCTCCAATTATCCACAGTGATGACATGGCGTCAACGAGAATGGTTTTCTTCAGGAACTTCCGGCTGGATATCAACGAGCGTGAGAACTGAAGGACCAACCATTGGAATATGTGTGCGCGGGTATCTCCATAGGAGTATGAGGGCGGTCCACATCTATATATACAATTAGATAATTAAGCGACTCAATAATGGTATGTGAGCGCCTACACCTTCTCAACGTGTTGGGGAACTGTAACGCCGTTACATTGGGCTGGGTTCCTGGGCATTAGGTTAGTGAAATGGCGGATTATCTGGCAAAAAGTGGAGCAAATTTGCCTCTAATTCAGCCTGAGCCATTCTCTGGACTTACTAAAAGCCATAGAAATGACGTTCTTAGAAACTAAGGGATAAAGCGAATTCGCTGTTCACTGGCATGATTGTGCTAGCCAGTATCATGCCAAACACTTCTTGAATCCGAATAGGGCAATCACAAATAGTCTACTTTCGCTGAATAGAGCCGACTTAAGTCTTTTGACGCGGTACTTCATAGACCATTGTGGCCTGAGGTACCAATAAACAAAATTGGTCTCTCCAAAACAACTGTCTGTCGATTCTGTGAAAGTGGCAGTGAGAGCTCTGAACACGTACTTTGCGATTGTCGTGCTCTAGGCAGACAGCGATTTCTCCATGTGGGTGACATTGTCGTGCTTGCACACAGCAAACGCCAAATAGTGCATTAAAATCCTTAGGAGCCTTAGGATGGGGGTTCAATGTGACGCGCTTTGCACAATAGATTTTCTTTGGTTGGTGGTGCTTTCCGGTCCCAGTAATATAAATAGTCAAGTCTATAATTTCATCCCCAAAATTGGGTAATTTTTGCAGGGTTTGCAAATAAATTAATATGGTTTATCCAACTCTTGTTCAAAGGTTGCACTAATGGAAGAGGTAAAACCTTCCTAACGAATCTAGACAAGTCCGTATGAGTGATATATCTCTGATTAATTTCTGAGTAATCATTTCGTACTAATCGATATAAAAGTAATGAGAATTAAAAAATTATTTATAAATTTACCTGATCCAATGAAATGCCAATGTATTTTGGTGGGGAGAACGCGGATGGTAATTGAAAATTTGACAGTACCGACGGCTTGCCTAACGCAGCTCTTTCGCTGGCAAAATAACTGGCGGCCGCTGCAGTGCCGTTGGTCAAAATGCCATGATGATTTAAGGTCTGCAGGAGATGTGGATGGAAACTGTGTAACAAATGTGAACCATAACTGCCGACTAGTGACATATTGTGGAGATCTTTGGCGTCAGGTAACTGCAAAAAAAAGAAAGAGAATTTGTTTTATTACTCGTTATAACGTCCAGCTTTAAAATGTGACAGCACAATCTTTTAATATTTTGCAATATCGATGAAATATTAACAACGCCTGCCGCAATGGTCAGTTGCTTATAATCCTGTGTACAGTGGAGATGGGTTCTTGTTCTTTAATATTTCTTTTTAATGTTTATTGAAAAGGGTTGAAGGACTGCCTCTGCATTAAGACTGACATAATTTTCACATATCAAACTAAAAGAATGTACAGAAATACTCTTGTTAGATCTATAAAGCTGCAATGAAGAAAGTAACACTGAAATTACCTTTTTCCTTTATGTCATCATTCCTGTCTTAAATTTTAATCGTACAGAATGCCAAGAATGATATATAATAGAAAATGAAAGGGTAGCCCAAAAAACCACTAAACAAAATGCAGTTAATATGTAGTTAAATAGCTAAATATATACAGACATATGTATGCTGTGCCTTATTTCGAAACTCAGTTTATGCAATTAGTTAAAAGTTTTCTATTTTAAATAAGCTATTGATCGACAACATACAGGCAGTCAAAATTACGGGGAATAATTTCTCGTATTATATTAAGAAAAAATATAATAAATATATATAAAGTTAATAATTTACATCTAGTGATAACCACACACAGTGGACAAAACACGAAGAACGCTGAAGATGAAAGTCTAGCAGCCTTCGAAAACAGCATGTTGTTCCGTGCTGTTAGTGGTTTGGCTGTGTAATTTAAAATTTCGTCTTTGTAATTTTGTAACATGTAATTTTGACTGCCTGTATGTTATCGAGTCGAATCGAATTAACTATGAAATACAGTGGACTCACGATAATATGAACTAATCAAAACCACGCCACTTCACTTTTGCAAAAGCCATCTTCTAAATTCCGTTCTAAAACGTTTTCCCTTGAAATAAAAAACTTTACAATGTTAAATTTTTTATTGATTGCTTAAGGGATTTTTGAAAAACCACAATTTATTACAAAAAAAATGAGTTTATTGCAAAAAAGATTCAGTGATTTTCTCTGCGGTTTCGTTTTTGTGTATTTAATAAATTTTGCTTGATAGCTGAAGACACATTAAAAGCAAACAGCTAGAAAATGCTAAATACTGAATACTTATCGTGCTGACTCTGCAACCAGAAGGAGCAGGGTTCGATTCCCGGTGCGTTCAAGTCGAATTTTGTTTCTGACTTTTCTATGCTACAGCACTCTCCTTCGTCCTTATTTGAGCAATAAAACGCCGAAGTAAAATACAGTGAAACCTCTCCTAACGGACACCCCCATAACCGGGCGAACTTTGTAAAACAGAGATTTTCATCAGTTTTTTCGTACAAAATATATTCCTGACGCATCCACTAAATTTTAAAAAATGGTGCTCAAAAGGCCTCTCATAAGCGGACAGAAGTTTTAATTTTAAAAATTAATTCGGTTTTGAATTTTGTACAAGCCATTTGACAGACATACAAACGGCGGAATAGACTACACAACAGGCTTGTTCAAACACATATTTCTCCCATATTTGGCAAGCCGCTTAAAAAAAATTTGTGATTCCCCTGTTAACAAAGACTCGTGTGTTGCGGATGGCATGGAATTTTTTATTTTTTTTTTCTTTTACCGGCACTCAGGGGATGACCCCTACACATGCGATGCATTGTGCTGGAACTAGGAAATTAGGTTATGGGAAGGAGGATAGAGGGAGTAGTGTTTATTGACATTTGATTTAAATTTTTCCGCGTTAAAAGTGACAGGAAAGACCTCTGCGGGTAGTCCATTCCACATACGTACTGTTCGGCTGTATACTTGAAGAAATTGTTTGCTTAGGTTGTGGTGCCAGCTTTAGAGGCACAAAATGCTACACAAAAATATTTTGTTAATTAAAGAAAAAAATTAAAATTAAAAATACAATTCCATAATATCCTTGTGATGAAGCATTAAAACAAATTGTCCGTTTGAAGCAACTTGTTAGAAACAACTTTGTCACATTCCAGGACATCAAAAACATTTAAAGTCATTTTGAAACTCAACGACTCAAATTGAACCGAAGTTAAAGCATAAATAAAATCTTTAAAATTCTTCTAGTCTTTTGACGTTATTTCATATTAATAACACTAATTATTTAAGCTGTAGGTCTTTTTAATATATGTATGTAATATTTATTTTTATTCGATATTTCGCTACTCCTTTGTGTAGCTTCTTCAGGAAAATTGGTTTTTGTTTATAAATTAGTGTAATTAAAATATTTAAAATAATAAATGTGTATCTCTCATAAGCGTACACCTCTCATAAGCGGTCAAAAATACCGCGACGGTGAGTGTCTGCTTATGACAGGTTTCACTGTAAATAATAAATATAAATATTAGTCTCACTTCTATTTTTATTTTGACCTTTATTAAAATTTTTTAATTATATTTATTTTTGAGCGATGGTCTTTTTTATGAAAAGTTTTTTAACAATTATTTATTTTGCAATATTTCGCTACCAAATATGTAGCATCGTCAGGAAATAATAATTTGTATTAACAAAAATATTTTTTTAAAAAACCTTCAAAAATAAATATAATTGATGAATATAAATTTTAAAAAGAAAAAATTGTATATAAAATATTAAAAATTTCCTGAAGATGTTAAACGATGGTTGACGAATTATCGAACACAGAGAAAAAATAAAAAAATATTAACAAACCTCTAAGGTTGAAAGAGAATATAGAAATATTTATTAAAAGAAATGATGTTAAAGAATAAGAATTACAAAAATAAATAAAATTGTTTCTCTTAACTGAAAAATAATGCGTCTAAATGAACATTCGAAGACGCGGCAACTTTGCTTTCTAATTAATACGCAACTGCAGAGTCATGCATAATTTGTTTGATTTTAATTAATAAAACGTAAAAACGCTTCAAACTATAGAACCAACAATATTTTTATCCCAAATTTTCATATTCATGAAGGTCAACAATCCGATAAACGGCAACATTAACGGTTCAAATTAATTGACGTTAGCCCGAGCCCACTGTACTTTGCTTCTAGTACATGTTTTGCATTGGTTAAACGATTTTTTTCCTCTTCTACAAAATCTGCAAAATTCTTTCGTTCACATGTTATTTAAAATGATGTTTTTTTTTACGAAAATAATAAGATATAATACACATGTATCATCGTTATGTAGAAATGTCTGATTGTGTGTAATTTGTACGACAACGATAAAAAAAAAGTATTTTGTCAGGATTTGAAAATTGTCATTTTATTACAGCAAGAAAGTATCACTAAACGATTATCATCAATGTAAACACATCAGTGAGTTTTATCGATGCGAAAGTGGGTGAAGTTTTTTGTTATTGTTATTGTTTTTTTTTTCCTTTTGCAATTTTCGGCGAAAGACTGCAGAAGAAAAATGAAGGGTGCGTGTTGTGCCGTTGGCTGGCTGATGGTATTTGGGTTAGAAATGCAATTTCTATATCGAAATACATGTGGCTGTGACAAAATACTTGCCTGTTAAACATATCATTTACACACAAATGATGATGATGATAACGATGATGTGATGTGTAATGCTGGATATACACGTTACTGCAAATGGTTCGATATATCGTACAAGGATAAAATTGGTAGCGTGTATCAGCTGTATCGACCTAATGAATTATATTTTCTAGTACAAAACTCAAGCATTTTTGATTTTTGTAGAGCTTGGGGCTTCGATAAGTATTATGGATCAGGGATGTAATTAAAATTGTACTAACAAAATGTTTACTTTTTTGTCGTTAATTGTACCAGAAGATATTTTTTAGTGCAAATTATTTTTATTTATGTACATCTATTGAAAACACAAAACACACAGATAAATTAATTACATATCACTTTGCAAATCGATATTCTCAAAATGTTCCCAGCAAAAGCTTTGCTGGCAAAGTAATGAGGTAAAATACTAATAATAATCATACTCTTCACTACTTCCACTTTGGCTTTTTAACTGATTACTTTCACATGGCGATGTACTTAGCACCCTCGCTTGCAATTGGCAACTTCTAAATGTCGGAACAAATAAGTTATTACAGTTTGTTTGACATGTATACTCGAGAAAAAACAAAAAAAAGCAATGTTGTTTTTGCCAAACTTGTATAATATTGACCGTGGTGCCTTGGTAGATGTAATTGAGAGCATTCAGAAATAATAAAAGTAATAAATAATTAAGACCCAAAGTCACAGTTATTAGTTAATAATTAGTAAACTAAAATGATAACTATTCTTTAACTAATACTTCATGTTCACAGTGTATTGTTTAACTAACATTCTCAATATAACGAAAGAATGGTAACCCTAAGAATCTTTGCATCTTTTAAATATTGGCAGCACTGTTATAGCATACGGTTTTTGTTTACATTTGTTATATTATTTCTGAAAAATGGATAAAATAATCACGCGCTCATCGAACTTTACCGTACAAGATAGTGAATTGCTGCTGAAATTGGTTCGGGAAATCCAAAATATTATCGAAAATAAAAACCTGATAAATATATAATACTACAGTCGAACTTCTTTATAGCGAACTTCTCTATTATGAAATCTTCTCTATAACAAATAAAATTCGTGAACACAACATTTTTGTGAGTATTTTCATACATTTTGATCTCCCTATAACGAACTTCCCTATAGCGAAGTTCTCTCTGTAACGTACAATTTTTTAAGACCTAAATAGAATTTTTCATACTAAATAATCTCTCTATTGCGAAGTTTTTAGCAATGGATTTTTTGCATCAATTTAGTCACATATGTATGTATTAATAAAAAAAAAAATTAATGTGTTCATGTAAAAACAATTTTTTTATGTCTTAATAAATATATTTTCTACATAAAAAAAAATTTTGTAAAAATTTTCTGCAGTTTCTCTCTAACGAATTTTCTCTATAACGTATAAATTTGACGGTCCCCAACTGCTACATTATAAAGAAGTTCGACTGTATAATATATATTATATTATGATAGATGAAATCAAAACAAAAATACTAATAATATTTTACTAATCACCTGTTGTCTAACTATTTGTTAACCTATGACATTTGAGGGTTTAACTAATAGTAAAGAAAAAGCTGTGAATTAAATATTATTGGTTAAACTATTGCTATTAGCTAACTAATGACTATGAATTTGGGCATAAGTTAACCATCTTAAATTACAAACCCTTTTAAACAGCTGATTTTATGGCAAATTTTTAAAATTTGTTTTATCAGCCGTGCCCCAGAGTTAAATTCCGTTCGGAATCGGAGTTCAATCCGTATTTTTGGTGTTTCAGAAAAGGAAAAAGTTTCCGAATTAAATCACTTTTAAATTCCTGTGTCAAATAACTATTGGCAAGAAATTTATTTATTTATTCACAAGAAAATTTATTTTAAATCATTTTTGTCGTATTATATTGCAAATTTTTTAAACTCTTCTACTAAAATTTTTGCATTAATACTAAATTGCCCGAATTATGCTGCACACAAACCAAAAGAAAACAAAAAAAGGTCAAAACGGATTTAAAAATTTGAAAAAGTAATTGAAAGTTTTTGCATTTTTATTTTTTGCTGGTTGGTTGGTAAACTGCTGTTTTTTCTACTGCTAATTGATTATGTTCGAGTTTAGACAGGCGAACATTTGGAAGAAAACCATCTGGAATTCTCTTTTGTTTTTTTGATTCGCGTTCACACACACGAAAATATTGCCGGCGCATTACCAAAAACATTTTAATAATGACAAAAACGATGGGAATCTGTTACGCCAAATACAAATTTCAACGGAATAGTAAATACGAAATTCAAACCATTCCGAACGGAATCTGTGACACAGCTGTACATATGGATATATCGTATATTTTTTTAAATATCACAAATTTTTTATTTTCGTGGAGCCTTGCACCTTCCGTAGATATTGTTCATCATGCTGTTGTACAGCGAAATTAATTAATTTATAATTTTTAATTTCTAAAATGCGCTTTGTGCATCGGACATTTTAATGAAAAAAAAAAAAAAAACCAAGTCACACCGTCTTTCATTTTGCCGAGTAAAAATTTAAAAAATTTCTTTCATATAAATTAGTACGCGATGCATTAGAGGGTACCTAGCAAAGTGCATTACAATTCATACAACGAAGATCACGAAATTTAGTAAAGCTACGTTCACACGATTACCAGATTGTACAATATTGTAGGATACTGTAATTTGTCAGTTCACACTATTGAAAGAAAACCATACAATTTCATTGGCACACAGTTCCGCGACAATAAATTTTTCTGCCAATAATAATTGACCGTTCACACGGTTGTCAGATTATTGCACGGCAGAATTGCCAGATCCGATGTTTAACATTGTATCAAAACATTTATGGGCAGCATTGCCAACAGCAATATTTATCTGCCAATGGTGTTATTGTGCGGTGCACTAAATGAAGCACATGCGACAATAATAAATTACTGTACATTGTGTGTCAATAGAAATGAAGGGTGTTCTCACGATTGTCAGAATTGTGACAATATTATTGGCATACAATGCACCGACAATACATTTTGTGACGATGTTGCCACACAAAAATTTTGTGTTCACACGGTTGTTGCACATTTTGTAACAATTTTTCTGTCAATATTGTAGTAAATGACAATCGTGTGTACATACCTTAACGTGTATACCCAGCGTAAGTGTATCTTGTGTGTTAAAAAGGGGTGTGGGCGAGGGGAGCCTTCAACAATGATTGCTTTTTCTTGATGTGTTTGTATTTTGTTCATGCATGAACAGTAATTGATGATGTTGTTGTTGCTGTTGTTGTGTGTGTTCATTTTTATAGATTTTATATGAAAAGTCTGTTAAAAAAATTTGCATAAATTGTTAGAAATTTAGTTAGAAAAAAAATTATAATTTATAAATCATAAAATTTTGTTGAAAATAAATATAAGAAAATTAAGTTTACCCCCTCCAGTAGAGAGGGGGAAAACTTATTCTATTTCAGTGCCAAATAGTCGTATGAAAAAATTAAAAAAAAAAACTAACGAGATGTTTGTTTTTTAGTTTTTGTTTTTATGTTGCAAATTTTTTTTATAATTTGTAAAATTTTTAATAAATTTTGTATAAATTTTGATTCCCGAAATCTAGTTTGTTGTAAATGAATATAAAAAAATTGTACGTTTTCATAGAAAAAAATAAAATCAATAATTCAACGTGTTAAATCGTTAACAATAAATTAGCACTTATCACACATGTTGTCAGCACAAGTTCAACAAGGTAAAAGAGACAATGCGAAAAAAACAACGTCATGGGGAGCAAAATTGAGACCCTTTTAAATATAACTGTAACATAGACATCAATTTTACTTGAACAGCCATACACATCTGTAGCCGTACATTAACATACACTCACTCGACAACTGTAAACCTGCTGGTAGTAAAAATAATTTATGTTTTTTTCCTGATGTTCTCTAAATGTGGCATGAGGAAGAGTGAAGAAGAGGATGCTGGGGGCTCTATTATGTCAACAGCCAAACAAAAGGTTCCTGTTGTGCTTTTGTTTAAGCTGCTAATGAGCATATATCATTGATAAAACGGACCATCCTGGTAACTAAACAGCCCGTGAGAGAGAGAGAGAGATAGAGACAGAGTGATATGTTAAAACCGCATAACAAATGGAGTTTATCACAAGTTTAACTTTTTTGTTACTGTTGCGAGCCGCATTTGGTAAAAGTGGTTTCCTCTTATTTCCTGTAAAATTGTATTTATAATTACTTGTCACAACATGTAACCTAGAAGTCGGCCGGAAGAAAGATCTTCATATATGTTTGTGTGTATGCGGGTGTGTGCGTTTAAACACTTATTTAAAACTGTGTAACCGTTTGTTGATGTAAACTTTTGCTAAAAGTTGAACTTGATTGTTATTGTTTATGCTTTAGCTGCACTAAATGGTGCAAAAGTCATCACCAGGGAAACCACAAATATGCAATTGCATGTTTTTTCTCATGCAATCTATGAACTGGAGTATAAGATGTTTAGCCGTTTCGAGAATTTTCATTTATTTTGGCATCGCTTCATATTTTTGCATATTTTGCTCTTACATGATTTTTTTTTTGCATTTTTTAGTTATAAAATCGTATTATCGAAATTTTTCATATTTAAAGAGTATTTTATCTACGATTGCAAAACTTTTTGATAATTCAATAAAGATATTGAATGTTAGGTTAGGTTAGGTAAAGAGACCAGCCCACTTGGGTCCAATGCAACAAGGTCCCATTACGATATCTGGTGTGAAGAAGAGAAGGGCGATAGAATAGGTCACGAAGAGATGCGTCACTGGACGAGAAGGCGACAGAGTGGGAAGAGTTCAGTAGGAACCAAAGAAACCGACGGTGCGACGATTGCGGCGATGCTAAGGCGACATCCAGCAGCTGCTCCCAATATTGGAGGTTAATTAAAAAAAAAACTTGCTCTTGCTGTTTCTTACAGACGCTGTGAATTATATGGTTTTTATTTATCTTCGACCAGCATTCAGGAGATGACCCCTACACATGCGATGCATTGTGCTAGAACTAGAGGAAGGCATAGTAAGAGAAATGACAGGAGGTGATGCTTCACTGTCGTACAACTCTGCTTTTGCACGTTCTTTGTTTTAGAGCAGTGTTGTCTGATGTCAAGGAAACGTATTGCAGATTACTTTAGCCATCGCTTTTGATTGTGTTTATTTGATATATGAATTTTTTTCCTTCACTAAGTAGAGAAAATGATATCGTTATAATTGCCGCCAGAATGAATGACCGGATTTATTTAATTTTCCATGACTCTTGCCAGAACCACCGGTGATATGCTTTTTATATTAATTACTTAATAATAAATGTAGTGTCATACGGGCTTAAGGGCTTTACAGGGCTGAAAAATAATTATAAAAAGTTTTGGATTTGGGCGTTCTTTAGTTTAGAGTCAAAAATCTTTTTTCGCGTTTTATGTGACTAAAAACTTGTTAAAGTTGGTAAAATTTAGCCCGAAAAGGAATAAGTTCGTAGGCTTGCGGCGAAGCAAGAAGCTAAAAAAATTAATACGTCAACATATCAAGCTCTAAACACTTAGACGATAGCAGACTTCACAACTTCACGGCTTCAAATGCAGCCAACTTCAAATGCTGCTCTGAAGTCAGCTTCATAATTATTTTGAAGACAGCAACAACATAATAATCATAATATATAATACAAATTTCAGGGATGCCGCATATATATTTTATAATGAATACAATTAAAGTTATTGATAAAAAATTTAATAATATCACGAAAAACTATAAAAACACATAAATTTATTTCTATATAGTATTTTTGTAATGTTCTTTTATGTTTAATATTAAAAAAAAGTTTTTGTTCTTATTTTTCCAATTTATATATATAATGGCAACACTATATTTGTTTATTGCTGCCCGTCAAAATAGAAAATAGCCTAAGTTGGCAGCAAATGCTGTTGTGCAGTCCTGCTGCTGTGCTGCCGTCAAAATAATCAATTTCATTTAAACACATGGATTTTATTTTTGACATATTGCTAGTTTCTGTTTGTTGTCGTCTAAGTGTTTAGAGATTCACGCAGAATGCAAATGCTCGAAAACACACATTTGCAGAGTTGTGCTAGAATTAAACTTCTGTCCAAACTTATTGCTTTTGGTGTCGGTGATATCTTCTCTCGATTTATATCGAGTTTTCTCAGGGATCGCGCTATAAGAGTTGTTATAGACGGGATCTCATCTAATGAGTATAAGATAAATTCAGGGGTACCGCAAGGCTCCACTCTTTCTCCTACCCTATTTCTAATCTTTCTAAATGACCTCCTATGTCAAACTTCCAACCCTATCCACTCTTTCGCAGATGACAGCAGCCTTTCTCACTCATATTCATTTAGTCGTAGACCAACATCGACTATGATCACTTCGCTGAGGCAGAATATGAGTGACTCATTGAATTGTGACCTCATGAAAATATCGCAATGGGGTCAGGCAAACAGGGTCGATTTCAATGCTCAAAAGAGCCAATGTAGCATGCTTACACATCGACGCATGCCCGATGACGCTGCGTCATCTGTAATTATGGGCGGTATAAACATCGAGGATTCAGAAGCTCTTGATGTTCAGTGCGATGTTCGATGGACTGAGCACATTTTTCAGGTCTCAAAAGAAGCATTCAAGCATGAGGGTGGCGATGGCACGATGGATGGTAGTCTGCACGTTGACTACACAACCAAAAAACAGACCTGGGTTCAACCCCAGTTTCAGACAAAAAAATTTTTAAAATAAAAATAAACATCTCGCATTTTTCTGATGTGCATTAGTGTGTTTTTGTGTGTTAGTTGTTGTCGGAAGGTTTCAGTGGCGAAGGCATAGTCACTGGTCACTGAACAATACCGGCTTCAGCTGATAGCAATCCACAATCACATCAGAACGCCCCCCTTCGTCGGTATTGTGTAGCACCGGCGAAGTAAAATAATATTAAAAATGGCTACTAAACCGAAGCTCTTCAGCACTGCTACGAGTATAAAAAAAACTAAAGAACGTGCGAAAAGAGAGCTGCAAAATAATTAATTAAGCTTCACCTCCTGTCGTTTCTCCTACTATCCCTTTCCTATAGTTCCCAGGACAATGCTTCGCATGTGTAGGAGTCATCTCCTGAGTGCTGGTCCTAGATAAAAAAAAAAAAAAAAAAAAAGTGCCTCGGTTTTTTAAGACGGTGCAAGACGTACTTCACCCCATCTGATCTCCTCACCATTTATACCGCCTACATCCGACCGAAAATGGAATACAACTCTCATGTTTGGGCCGGTGCTTCGAAGACTATTTTGAAGTTACTCGACCGGGTCCAGGAGAGAGCGAAGAAACTCATAGGAGACAGTAGGGTAGCCAACTCTATTAACTCTCTCGAGCATCGTCGCAACGTGGGGTGCGTTTCGTTGTTCTATCGTTACTATAATGGGATGTGTTCTGATGAAATCAAGGAACTTGTTCCCGAAACCCGATCATTCACACGCACGACGCGTTCATCATTAAGAGCACATCCATTTGTTGTCAACTTGGCAGAGAACCGCACTACGCATTACAGGGAGAACTCATTTTTCGGCCGAACATCGCGTATGTGGAACAAACTCCCTGCCGAGGTCTTTCCTGTCACTTATGACGTGGGAAAATTCAAATCAAATGTCCATTCACACTACTCCCTCTATCCTCCTTTCCATAACCTGATTTCCTAGTTTCAGCACCATCGCATCGCATGTGTAGGGGACATCCCCTGAGTGCTGGTCCAAGATAGAAAAAAAAAAAAATTCTCTGGCTATGCCTATGACTTTTCAACTAGTTCGCGTAGCTGTAATGCATGAGTAGGGAACATCTGATGAGCGCTGGTCCAGGAAAGAAAAAAAATTTAATTCGTTAATTCCTGCAACATGAATTTCCATTACAAAACTGCTAATTATTTGTTCTTTTTTTTTTTTCAAATATTAATCAGGCAGTTTGGATTATTCTATTGGTTTATGTGATTATTTTACTTAATTTGTAATACTTGAGACAACCTTTAGAAAATTTATCACACTCCAGTGTAATAATTCATTTGTTAAACAACAACAATTGCATCAGTAACATTAGCAGGTGTCCACTATAACCACACTACTCCGCCCATTCATACAGCTCTTTTGTGGCGGTTTTTTTTTTTTGTTTTGTTTGCAACAACATTGATTTTAATTTCCTTTTTCAGGCTTGGCGTTAAATTCTGAGCAACACTTGTAAAACGAGGGTGACTCTGCGAGTCTATTCAAATTATTTGTCTTATCTCTGCTTTATGACAAATATTTGTCTATTGTTTACATTTGCTATTACATATTAGTGTTTTAATGCGATTTTCTTGTTAAGGGAGGGTGGTTTTTTTTCTTGCAATATTTTGTGATTTTTAATAAAAAAAAAAAGAAACAATAGCTTTTTCTAGTTGTACTTGAGCCATTGTCGTCTTGTCATATTTAGTTATTCAAAAAGGGTGACTAAACGCCGGGAAGTGATTTACATATTTTGCAGTAGATGTTCAAATTATTATTAATACTTTAAATCAACAATGTACAATTGATGTCAGCGACAGTGTTACCAAAATTTTTTATTTTCAAAATCTTCATATTGATTTTATATTATTTTTTATTAATATTATTTTTGTATTAAAAATCTTTTTTGATTGAAATAAATATATTTTTACTCAAAATGGCCAAATTTTAGAATTTGTTTCAATTAAAATTGTTAATTGACTCTGCGTTTTTCGTGATAGGTTGAAATCTAATTGTTATTTCAATTAAATTTTTTTTTTTTTTAATTGGTTCTTGCTTTTGCTTTTTTCTATGAAAATGTATTATTTATACGTGAAGCGCCGCAATTCTCGCCATTCATCATCAATATTGTTCAATATTATTCGAATCTATGATATTTGGAAGAACTTCGGTGATTGAGAAATAATTTTACCAGCAGGTATGATGAACACGAACTACAAAAAGTAGTAAATGGCAATTCAAGGTTCAATTTGATTCTCTTTATAGGCCACTTAATACTTTTTCTGACCCTTTTTTAAATTTACCCTTACCCTTACCCAAATATAATATAGAAATTAAAAAAAAATAATAAATAAAAAATACACATTCTATGTAAATTGCTTGTTATCAAGTTGAAGATTCATAGTTTTAACGGTAAAAGAGTAAAATTTTTGGTTGGTTTTTTTTTAGATGACATATTTTTTAGTTATAAAAAACTAAATTTAGAATACAGCTAAACCGGCCTATTGCTCGTCTTGTTTTATAACTTATTTTACCCCTGCTTTTTTTAATACCTCTATCAATCGTGTTTTAGCTCTATTATCCGTGAAACAAACATACATTTTTTTCTAATCAAACCATGACAATTTCCATTTTTAGTTACATATTCATGTCTTCTTATTTTCGTTTTATTTTGTCATTACACAAATCACATTTGATGGTGCAAGTCTCGATTTTAATCATTAAAACGATCAAGACAAGTTATTTCTATTAAAGATAAAATAGCCTTATTTTATGATTATCGGAAATACACTGATTAAATTCGTGTTTTTCGATTATGCATGCTAAGGCAGGTCCCGTGCCACCCGGATAATCGACGTTCAACTGTAAGATTTAACTTTGTTTACAAAGTTGTATTAATTGAGGTTCTGTTTTTTGAAAAGTTGCGTTAACAGAGTCACCAATGTTAAGAATTTGGGTGTTGCGAGTATGAAAAATTGCGTTAACCGAGATTACTCTGTATTATTTTAAATTTAAACAAAATACTTTTTATTGAAATAAAATGTAAAGTAGACATATTTCTTTTATATTTATGTATGCCTTTGTTAATTTTTTGCTTTCTTTTATACTAAAATAAAACTTTGATTTTTTTGTTTAAAAAAGTTTTCCCTTTTTTTCTTTCAAATACCCTTTTTGAAATTTGTCAACGGTAACGCTGATTTTAAATATGATCATACACACATACATACATACATACGGACGTAGCAATGCGAGTGATACACTTCTCAGCTGTGTTTAGTTATCATTATAATTGTTGTTGCAATTGTTAATTCCTGTTATAAGTCTGGTGGATTCACTCAACAATACAAACACAACAATACAAACACAACAATACTGGTGCATTGTTAATAAGAAATTTATTAATCATATTGTTAATAAATCTTCAGCTGGGTAATTCATTTTTCTATTTGTTTATTTTTTTTTTATAATTTTAATTTCAGTCATCTAACAGATAATATTCTATTGACAATGACTGTAGTTTACGAGCGAATTTTTCTGTTCGTTCCTAATTTTTTTTTTTTTTTACAAGATTTATGTGTTTTTTTTTTCAAAACACTGCCATTCGAAATTAAATTTCTCAACTGCAATTTCTATTTATAATTTAAGTTCCACAGACACAACAACAGCAAATTGATTTGAACAAACAATTGCCTGTTAAGGTTTTAACAACTTAATGTGGTATGTGCTGTATGTTGTATGTATTTCTTAAAGACTCTGTTTGACCATGTTGCTCATGCAAAAAAGAACAGCAAAACCAAAACCCCGTTTAATGTTATTTATGTATTTTTACTAAATTAATATTACAATGTGAACATTTTTCATATCAGCTTTATGCAAGTATTATTTATAGTATTTTATTTATTTACCTTGTTGTATTGTGGGCTTTCTTAGCGAAAAAGTGTGTTTTCATGCTAAATTATTAGAACATTAATTTTGTGCGAAAGAAAATGGAAAAGCAACTATTAATAGCACACAGTGCATACGAGCAAGGACGGAAATTAAAGTCATAACTTAAGTGTAATGAAATTAATGTCGTTTAGTTTTAGTTTTTCCAAACATATCGCACCACGTAGTTGTAAGTAGTAAGAACGTCTGGATGAGCACTACTCATGTAGTAATCTTGCAAGTCTCTTAAAAATTAGAAGGTATTTTAATAGTGTTTTCACACCAAAAGTTAAAACCTGAGTTTAACGTTAAAACCAAAACCAGCTGATTTTGTGTTCTCACTATAAGTTTCTTTAAATCAGATTTTAAGGCACAGTTGTGGTCGACTTGCAGCGAATCGCACTACGCATTACAGGAAAAATTAGTTTTTTGGCCGAACAGCACGTATGTGGAATGGAGTACCCGCAGAAGTCTGCCTTTCACTTTTGACGTGGAAAAATTTAAATCGGATGTCAATAAATACTACTCCCTCTATCCCTAAACCATATTTCCTAGTTCCGGCACAATGCAGCGCATCGCCTGAATGCCGGTCCAAGAAAAAAAAATAAAATTTCATTTATTTTCTTCTCCCACAACTCGATGAAAGCATTTCCTCTGGCACTTTTTCATTGCTGTTGCTGCTGCATCCAGTGTTTTAAATTATTACACTGACTTTATTTACCAAGTTTTCTTTTATTTCTTTTAATTTCATTGAGCGGCATTTAAATTGCCAGCTGTTTTTAATTTTTTAACTTGGTAGCACTGCCTTTAGTGAATGAAAATCAAGGTTGTATTTCACTGAATCAACTAAAGAACAATTCAAAAAAAGTTTTAACATGCTTTTAAGAGAATATTTTTATACGTTAAAATCATGTTTTAATAGTTGGTTTTAACCTAAAACCAACTTTTGCTTTGAAACCAGTCACTGTGAAAACACGTATCAAAAGTGTTAAAGTTATTATAATGTTTTTTTGTATGACATAAGAATTGTTAAAACTTTTTATTGTTAATAAAATTATTTAAAGGCAGCAATTAAAGACGTGCAATTATTTTTTAATAAAAAAAAAACTTTCACCGGTTTGTTCTAAATTTGGAAAACCGCAACTGGATTTCTTTGAAATCAAATATTCGAACTCTTCGAAAAACGTTGAATAATTGGTCACCCTAGTGAATGCACATTAAATACCTTTGTTCACGCTGCCATCACTAATGAATTCTACTGACGATGTGAAACTGATGTAAAGTTCCCCAGTGATTATTACATTTTACTGATGGTAATTTATTTTTCTGTATTTTCTCGGCGAATAAGAATTTCACACTTTGTGTGAAGATTTTTAATTTTGAAGTAATTAAAAGCAGTGTTAAAATGTTGCTTGAGTTGATTTAATTATTTCTGCATTATTTTTCTTTTAGCATAACTGATTTATTAATTTCTTATAAAAATAACTTAAATTGCAAGTGAAATATGCCAACAACATAGTTTTATTGCTGCAATATGCAACATTTGTAACTGTATGGTTTTGCTATGTAATTTAGCTGCTGGTGTTTTTCGTTTAAAGCCGAAAGGCCGTATATGACTTTATAATCACCAACCATTTTACAATCAGCAATAAGCCATGATGACTTGTTGTTTTTCCAATGTAAACATGTAAAAGAAACAACGTTGCCCTGATAATGAAACCAGTTTAGAAAAAATATTGTTCCACATTGTGATCAGAAAGAAGAAAAAAAAAGCTTGAACAACTTCATTATATTTTTAATTGTTTTTAACACTCAAAAAAAAAAAGAAGAAAAAAAAACCAGGCGTGAGGAAAACATACAGTCAATTTAAACTGTCATATTTTTTAGTTATTAAATATTTAATTGGTACAACTTTTAATGAGATTACAACCGTTTGTTTGTTTACCAATCACTTCTATTTGAATTACTTACGGCCATGCGAGTTTAAACTGTTTGTTCCTTCTACACTTTCAAGACATATTGCTGATGCCTTGCTTAACATATTTCACTCATATATTTATCTCTTCAAGTATTTATATATTTTTATACTCTATTTATGCTTTCGTTTGTTTGTTTAAAAATTCAAAAAATATTTTTCATCATTTGTAGCATCAGCGTCATGATCATTGATCATGTTTTATGATGACAGACATAACCATTCGCTAGATTCGTGGTATAAAGACTTTAAGCGCTTTAGAGCCTTCATAAAACCAAAAGAACAGACAAAAAATACAGTGAACTCGTGATACTATGTAGTAATTAAAATCAAGCCAGTTTACTTTTGCCAGATTGTGCATATTGGCAAATGACTTTTAATTTCCCTTTAAAAACGTTTATCCCATATTTTAGAGTTGTACACAAACAAGTTCATATTTTACGGTTCATATTTTACGGGCGGTTCATATTATCGCGAGTGTACTGTATATGTATACATTTGTTTGCCCTAGACTTTGAAAAATCCTGAAACGTAGAACGAAGCACACATGGTATTCAATTGAAAATTTTAGCACAAAATCATAAATTGTCCAGAACAACAAAAATCTACACACAATAGCGGGCATCTAGTGATGCATGATGCGACAAGTAATCGAATGGGTGAAAATTTGGCAAATATCCAATAGCTGCACGCACTTTAATAATTGGAAAACAAACATCATTTAAATCGGTATTTAACATTCGCACTTCCAAAACCCACCCGGGTGGCATTTTCGAATTTCAATTTAAACTGAAAATGATTTCGACTCAGTGACTAATTTTGTTAGTTTTAATAGAAAATGTTAAAACATTTAACATGAAATCTTGGTGTGAATGCAAAATTTTTATGTAAAATATGTGAAATATTCCACCCGGGTGGGTTTCGGTAGAGCTTTGGTAGTGCGAATGGTAATCCAACTTTATATTTTGGCATAAATTGTGAATTTTAAATGAAACAGGAGTGGTATTTCAAGGCTTTTTTAGGCACAAAATCTCATCTGAATTATATCTTGTGTCATGCCGAAAATTTTATATGGAGCAAATAAGTTGTGAAATTGAACCCACGGCCAGTGTAACCAAATTTAAAAAAAAATATTAAGCTAAATAACGTCTGAAATACACCTGAAAAAAAAGCTGAAGAAGGAAATTTAAAGCCAAAAAAAGCTACATTTGTATATAGACGATAAAAAAATTCATGAATGAGAGGGGTAAAAAAAAATTCATTCTCTCTTTCATGTTTTTTTTTCCATATTTCTCGTTGTACTCATTTCTATATTCAAAAAAATACTCATGAATTATAATTCACGGTATAAATATGAGAAGGGTGCCCCGGTAGTCTAGTGAGTAGTGTGGTAGTTTATCAGTTGGGTTATGTAGATTCTATTCCTAGCAGAGACTCTGGTCTGTATCACTATAATAAGCGGAAGTTTTTTCACAACAGGTATCACAAAAGGACCATAATAATTGGACCTGGACCTGGGCTGGGACCTTTCTTTATCTTTACATCCAATAAACTTGCCGAATTTCTTGAATTTTATGTGATGACGATTTTTGCATATTTGATAATAAACAAAATTGTAGGGTCGTTTATTAAAAATATTTCCATTTTAATCCAATAAAGAAATATTTTAAACCAAAGGAAAAAATTGTTGATTTAAATTTTATTTCCAATAACACTGGTTGTTGGTTCAAGATAAGAAAAAAAAAAGCTTTTTTATTTAAAAGATGTGTGGAAATCAAACAAAACTTTTATTGATTCAATGACATGTTTTATTTGAGTTTGAATGAAAATCAATAAAAGGTGGCAAGTTAAAATAGAAAGAAAGTTAAACAATCTTCCTATATTAAATATGGGCATTAGCCGATAATGAAATTCTAGAACATTGCGTTTGTATAAAATGTATAAAACATGTGCAGGAATGAATTCTATCTTCTGCCTTTTTTAAGCTGCAATTTTGATAAACATTGTCTTTGAATGAAATACTAAGTGTTGTTGATTGTTTTGTGCCATATTCAACAACACAGATCCTTGAAAAAAATTTTGGTCTATTTTTTTCTGTGTACAGTAGTGAATTTGTGGTATTCAACTCAACTTTTAGATTCGACAATGCTCTCATGACAATACCAATACATAAATACTTTTTTACTAACCCATGAATACTTTTTCTATTGTCTGAACTATTATCTTCAATATTTCGAAGACAGAAATTTGACGTATGCTGAGTGTTATTTGGAAGAGAAATATGCTGCTTTTGATTTTGAAATAAACTTCAAAAGAATTTTCAAAATTTTAAAAGTAGCATTATATATTATTATTTAAATTAATACACAGAAGCTTTCTTTGCACATATTGCAGAACTCATAACGTTCACATTCAATGCAAATTCATTTTACCAGATAAAGTTATTAGATATTTAACCCGTCAGCTGATTGAACGGTTTTTAGCGTATTTTTAGGCCAAACGGCAAATTTTTGTTTATTTTTATGTAAAACTTAAGAAAAGTGGTTCTGAATAGTTTAATAATTATAATAATTTAATATTATAATAATAAAAATGCGAAATAAATAACTTTTTGTGATAATTACTTTGAATTCAACTTATATTACACTAATTTAACACGTTCTTTTTAGGTTATGTTATGTATAACAAAACATTTGACGTTCCACCAGCAAAGCGGTTTGCAAAATTCGCCCTTGCAACAACCTTATATTAAAAAATCTGTACTCTTTGGTCAAAACGAATTGTCATAGTTATTATCTGAACGACTACGTTACAATTTTAGCATTTGAAAACTATCTTTATTGTCATCGATCGTTTCCAGATTATTATTATTATTATATGGTTGAAATAAAGATTATTATCGCGAAGTTAAAATTAAAGAAAAAGCTAAATTTATTTAAAAAAAAAGCTTAGACAACGGTAAAAGCCAAATGAAATATTTCAAGCTAAACATTTTTTTTTTATCTTGGACCAGCACTCAGGAGATGACCCCTACACATGCAGTGCATTGTGCTGGAACTAGAGGAAAGCGATTGTAGGGGAAATGACAGGAGCTGAAGCTTCACTATCATACGACACAGTTTTTTTCACGTTATTTGTTTTTATCGCAGTGTTGTAATGTCTCTGATATCAAGGAGACGTATTAAATTTAGAAGCTTCGCTTTTAGTAGCTATTTTTAGTAATTATTTTACTTAGCCGATGGTACACAATACCGACAAAGGAGGTGCTTTTGGATTGGATACAGCTGAAGCCGTTACTGTTCAAAAAAATGCAAGATGTTTCTATCAGTGTGCAACTGGGGTTAAACCCAGGAATATTTTTTGTTTTGCAGTCAACGTGCAGACTACTTTGACCATCGCCACCCGGAAACATTAAAAAGTTAAGCTGAATTTAACTCGAAAAATGCTAATGTGGCCACACTACCCACATTCATTCGTTGTAGAGAGTGAATTTTTACAAATTAAAATTTGAAATGAAAGCCGAAGTTGACAACAAAAAAAAACAAGGCAGATTATGTGATCGATAAGTAAGCTTGCTCATCGCCACACATTACAATTCTATTCTGGTCAAAGATGGTGCGTCTATTATTAACGTGGGGGATAAATTAAGATTTTAAACTTTTTATAATTTACAAATCACCTTTATACGGTGTTCAGACATGCACCTTTATAGAGATTTTTGCAATAAATGTCATTATTGAGCTTAAAATGTAATTTAAGTTATTACGCAATAAGTACGAAATTGTTATAAATACTGAGTAAAACTTGAAATGCAACCCTTCTCACAAGTATGTTTACTGGGAAGTCTGTTCAGTGCAACGAAAAAATTCTGCACAATGGCTAGGCAAATGTCAAAACAGTAACTAAAGGATGCAAATATGAAAAAGGAATCACGATTTATACCTTAAAACGTTGTTCTTTTTCCAACTGTGAAGTGTTAATTGAGGAAGCTAAATTAACTAAATTAAATAGGCGTGAACACTAAATTATCTCAATTAAAAATGCGTGGCTGAGTAGTTGTATTAGAACTTTCTTGCACCGAATATTGCCGTCGATGGATTTCACATCTCTAACAACAGTAGTATGTGTTGTAAATCTATAACATTCATTGTGATCAGTAGGATCAACTACTTTTAAAGCGTAAAAATCCACCGTTTAATGTCACTTCCAGCATGTTGTTTGCTACAAGAATCCTGTATAAATATATTTTCTAAATTCTGGCTTAAAAGAGAAACAAAGAATGTGGGTTATGGTCACATGTGTCAGTGAGTGTGTGTTTAACTTAAAGTTTCGCATAAAATAGGCATCCATCCATTCATTCTCATTGGGTGTGCTGATTTATTGCGGTCAAATAAAATGCTACCACAAGCGCTAAGTTTTCAATTCACAAAGAGCAAAAAAATAAAAATATAAAAAAAAGCAGAACGATATTATCCATTCAATATTATGGCAAGATGTAAGTGGATTCAAAAGTATTGTTTTGTCTCTCCAGCAACTGTTGTATCATCTTTAACTGCTTTTCGCCGATGGTGTTTTTGTTAGACTTTGGGCAGCAGTAAAGACAAGTTTATGGCGCATAAATAAATTTGTGAGTTGTTGTGTTCTATTGAACGGTCGGTTGATCGGTCGCAAGGTGAAATTTGTAGAGTCATCATAAATATGTATGTTAATATTTAATGTAGACTGGTGACTGATTCTTCTGTTACTTGGAACTTTGTCAATTTTTGAATGTGATGAGCTCTACTCGGAGTTTGTTACTTAAAAGACAAACTGTTTTCGTGTTAATTTTTTTTTTATTTCCTTTTGAATTGAACTAACTGACTCTGCGGAATTTGAAGGGGGGGAGGACTGATTAAAAAATCTTTGTTTTTTTTTTTCAAATTTGGTTTTTGATAGGTGCCGCTAGATGTTTTAGGAATTTTTATTAAAAAAAAAAAAAAAAAACAAATAATTTCGAGTATGTGAAATTCTTATGGCTTTTTGATCGAAACAAAACAAAAACGAAAAAAAAAATCAGGAACAAAAGACAAAATTTGTTACCACGTGGATGATTTTATATTTGCCGTCTATTTAATCTAATTCTTTTGAACTTCAGAACTATTGCAGACTCACCAAAAAATAAAAGTAAATAAATAAAACGTTTCGCGAATTATTTATTGCTGTTAAATGGAGAAAAAAATTTTTATTATTGATTTTCCAGGAAATAAATTGCTGGTGAAATTGTAACTCGGGGGATTAAAACAGCACTTTGCACTGCTTCATTAGCTTTTCTTAAAAGGCTCTTTCAATTATGTTAGAGCATAATTTGCATAATTTATCAACTTGATTATGTATGGTTTATTAAGCCAGGTATCGGGCTTGTAGACGGTTAGCCAAGCTCAGCTATTTTATGAAAATGAGACTGCTGCACTGTCGTTATATACCGAATAGAGATGTTATTGTTATAACACAGAAAAATGTAAAATCAAGATTCAATTAAAATAAAAACAAAGATTAAATTAACATAATGATTAGATTTCAATCTATCACGAAAACTTTAGCATCAATTAGCAGTTTGAATTGGAAAAATTGCACGATTTTTTTCCCATTTGATTATTTTCTGGTATTTAGATTGTACTTAATTTTTTATCTTGTATTAGCACTCAGGGGATGACCCCTATACATGCGATGTATTTTTTTTTATCTGGGACCAGCTCTCAGGAGATGACTCCTACACATGCGATGCATTGTGCTGGAACTATAGGAAAGGGATAATAGGAGAAACGACAGGAGATGAAGCTTAATTAATTATTTTACAGCTCTGCTTTCGCTCGTTCTTTGTTTTATACTCGTAGCAGTGCTGAAGCTTCGGTTTAGTAGCCATTTTTATTATTATTTTACTTCGCCGGTGCTACACAATACCGACGAAGGAGGGCGTTCTGATGTGATTGTGAATTGATATCAGCAGAAGCCGGTATTGTTCAGTGACCAGTGCCTTTGCCACTGAAACCTTCCGACAACAACTGACACACAAAGACACACTAATGCACATCAGAAAAATGGCAGATGTTTATTTTTGTTTTAAAAATTTAGTCTGAAACCGGGGTTGAACCCAGGTCTATTTTTGGTTTTGTAGTCAACGTGCAGACTACCATCCATCGTGCCATCGCCTAGGAAATTAGTTTATGGGAAGGAGGATAGAGGCAGCATTGTGTATGGACATTTGATTTCAATCTTCCCACGTTAAAAGTGACCGAAAGACTTCTGCCGGACGTTTGTTCCACTCGAATGCACAGTTCGGCCGAAAAATGAGTTCTCTCTCTGTACTGCGTAGTGCTTTGAGAGAACAACATAATCAATTACAATAAATGTGGAATCAATTAAATTATTAATTAGGAAAATTTTAGTGAACAAAAGCTTAAGTGGGAAAAATGGTACTGTTTGCCATCATGCATGCCATCTGCTTTTTGGATATTTTTAAGGACACACACTGCATACTAATTTCGATGACCCTATGGGGAAGTACGAGGGTTGTTTGCTATCTTCGTGACGATTTGAATAAAAAATGTTTTATTTTTCGGCAAATAACCGTTTTATTTTTCAACTTAATCTCCTTTTAGTTCAATATATTTAGTCCAGCGTTTTTTAATTTTTTTTTTTATTCCTTCCAAATAATAGGTTTTCTCAAGCTTCTGCAAATTGGCGTTTTGTTTGGGTTATAACCTCTTAACTCGACCCATATCTCTGACCCTCCAGGCATATCTAATATTTATGTTTGGGAAAGAAAATATTTTGGAGAATATGCTGTCTGGGATAGCAGTTCGTAGCCCAATTTATGGATTTTTCCCATACTGACTACACACGTGTGTGCTCTTTCATTGTTTTGATTCAACGGCACTTATTCGCCAAAGTGCTCCTTTGTGCTTTAAATCATTATCAAATCTGTCGCAAAATTCTGAATAATATTGATCGTTCAAACCTTCTCTACGCAGAAAAAATCGAAAATGAGCTTCAATTAAAAATTTTCTTAGTAAATTGTTCCTCCAATTTTCAGCCTGCAAACAAATTAATCATATCAATTAACATATTTGTATTCAAGTGGTTTTTCAACATTCAAAAGTCCATTCAGATATTATATAATCCCATGTATTCATATGGAACATAATACACAAAAAATTTGACAAGAAAAACAATTTTTTGAATTTTATTGTTTATTTCAATATAAATACCCGATCGGATTCGTGGCATCGGGCAGTTAGTCTATACTTTCTGTTATGTTATAAATCAGCTGATAGATTTTTTAAAACTATGTACATGTCGTTAGTTTTTCTGTTCTGTTTCGTTCTGATACGCTCAAATCTGGGCAAATCAAAAACTTGTCAAGCAATTATAAGTAAATGACAACAAAATACAGTTGATATAAACTGTGTAAGAAATATTTAAAATCTGTGATTAATTATCCTACACACAGAAAAAAATTCCAATGTAAAATTAACATGACTAAATGTTGATTACAATCATGTTAAATTTCAACAAAAGAAAAAAATAATGAGTTCATTTAAATTTAAAATTGATCCACATTGATTTGAAACGACATCATTTCGAAATTACCTTAAAACAAAAAGATTCAATATTGTTCGTAGTAAAAATAACGTTGCACAATGTTAAATATATAAAATCCTGTTTTACTTATATTAAAATTAAAGATTTATCACATGAAAGCAACGTTGCCACCGACTAAATCAATTTATAAATTGTACCAAAAAAAAAACAAAATACAACAACTCGTCACATTTGTGGAAAATTCTGAACTAAATTCAGCATCAGAGCTGAAATTAAGGCATTCGATGTCGAACAAATTCCCTGTACATTTTAATAAAAGTTTGTTTTAAATTTCGATTCGTATCGAATGCTGTAATTCGATCTTTGATGCGAAATACATATTGTTGTAAATTTTTTACATTTGTGAAAGTTTGTGTTTTGTGCTTAATTCGTTTTTAGTTTAGTTTTTATCTATTCGTTCGGAAACAGTAGTAAAAATTATAAAATTTTAATAGTACGTATAACCTTATTTTTTATATGTGAAAAGTTTTTTTTCTTTGATTAATTTATTGATTGAATATCGAAAAATTTTCAATTAATGTTTTAATTAAACTTTTACAATGTTTTAATTAATTTCGTGTGAAAAAAATCGTAAAATTTGTTCAGTTAAAACTTAAAATTGAATCTGCGATTTTCGTGTTATTTTAAATTTCAATTATTATTTTAATTCAATCTTCGTTTTTCTTAATTGAATTTTGATTTTATTTTTTTCTGTATTGAACTTTATTTGTTAATACAACGATCCATTGTTTTGACTCAGCGTGCATATCATCGTTATTTTAATGTGCTGATTGTTCCCTCAGAGTCAACAATAAACCGTCTGGATGTAAATTTTCGACAACAAGGACAGTAAGGAACTTTCCTGGTGCCGTCATACGACGAACGGTGCACACGGCTGACTATATTGAACAGCTGCAGGAGAGTATTCGGGAAGATGGAGTAATATCAACCAGGAGATATTCGACACAACTTGGCCTCTCACGAGGGTCGCTGCAGAGAATTTTTCATACAATAAGAATGTTTTCATACAAAATTCACACCGCGACGGACAGAATGGCTCTTTTACGCGACATCTTTGCTGAACGAATTATTTCCCGTACAAGCGATTTCAATTGGCATTCGCCTTTCACCGGATTTAGCCGCTACAGACTGTTTCTTTTGGGTTTATTTGAAAGGAAAAGTCTTTATTAAGAAGCCTAGAATCATACAGCAATTAAAAAATAATATACGCAATGAAATCAACAACATAACACCTGAAGTTTTACGAAAAGTTATGGAAAATGTTTTGGAAAGATCACAAATATGCGAAACAGAAAATGGCCACCACCTGCGAAATATTCTCAATTAATATACTGTATTTAAAATAAAAAAAATATAATAATAATTTCTTAAATAAGAAGTTATAATGAACTAAAACCCCATCGGTCATTTTGGGTCACTCTGTAAAATTTATTCAAATATCTATTGGTATTGCATGCACGAATATGTGCAATTTTTATCAATTATGCCGTCGGTAATATTTTTATATTGCATTTTTTATTAATAAAAGAAAAAAGAATCAAAACTCACCCTTGAGGGAAATGGACGTTGGCCTCTTAAGGCCTCATGCAAGCCAGAAGCAGCCTCCGATAAAACAACCAATGCTTGTGAAGGTATATGACTGCTCCCAAAGGCGTTACTTTCCATAATACACTGAAATGTTCCAATTTATGGGAACACAATTACTTTGTTTTACAGAATGTTTTTTTTTTTTGTTTAATTTTTATATTAATTTTTTAAACACAGTAAAACATTATTTCTTCAAAATTTTTTTTTTGTAAACACAAAAATTATGCTTTTAAACACTTGCACGCATCACTTTGATTTGCTTTTTCACAATATTTTATTAAAAAATATTTTATTTACAAACGATTTTCTAAAAAAAATTATACATTAATTATTGGCTTTCATGGCGGCTGGCTTTTTTCTAAAACGATTTTGTTAAGTGTTACTAAATTTCACGTGACCTGTCACAATTGTCAAACCGCTGTTACATGAATGCCATGCAATTGCATATAATTACTGCACATAACTCGAACACACTATTGACAAGCAGCCATTCAGTCAGTCACTCATTTACTACTGGCATGTATGCGAGAGTAATTGCAGTGTAGCGTAGTTGCACAGTAGTACCAGGCCAGTTAATTAAATTTGCAATTACTTTAATCGTTTTGTTTTTGTTTCGGTTATTTTTTTTATTTCGTTTACCACCACTACTTTCTTGTTATTGTTGTGTGAATGTGTGCGTGTCTGTCTGTGCTTGTAGCAATTATAATGATGATTTTCTATATATTTTTTATTTGATTAATTTTTCATAGACTGCCGTCGTAGTAAAAGAAGAAGCAACACCCGCACGTACGTAAAATCACTACAGAACTAAAGTTTCTACTAATGTTAACGAAATGCTGATTTTTGCTACTGCCTTGCGCTGCAGCAGCTACTGGTGTTTCATCTACACACTGCTACAAACCAGGTTGCATGTTAAATATTGTGGCACGAGGACTTGTTTGGAGCACATGAACACACGTACACACACGGGCTTGTAGATGGAGAAGAAAATAAAAATACAAAAACAAAGAAAAAAATAAAAACTCGTTTCCATTTTAAAACACTTGCGCAATAACCTGAACAGTGTTTATGTTGTTGTTTTTGCTGTTGGTGTACATGCTGTATATTGTATGAATGAATTGCCAAAGAGACAATGTGCATGTGTTGGCTTTTTTTGTTTTTGTATCATACATTAAGAGCAGTGTAGAGTATGCTATGTTTTTAATATGAGCCCGCCTCCCTGTAGTCTTTACGCACATTTGATTGGTGCGCATTGAACCGGTTTCTTGCAGGCCCCACAAGAGGCAATATTGTATTTTAATTTAGTGTTACACTAAATTTTCATACATTCGAATGCGAGTATGTGTGGCTGTTGTGTGCGTGTAACAGTTATATACTGACTAGACTAAGTGTACTGTACTCACACCTACCCATTCATATTCATTATGGACTCAACTCTACTGGTACTTTTTCGTGTTTTTTTTTCTATCTTTCTTTCTTTTCGTACACTTCTTTTTACTGTTTTTTTTTCTTTCTTCTACCACATTCCTTGCCTGTCAGTTTGTTTCATTTTTATGTGTTCATTGCTGATTTGTAAGTTTGTTGTTTGCTGCTGTATAACAAAGTGACATTTGTAACCATATGTTTTTCTTTTTTATGTTGCATAGCTACTTTGCTGGCTGTGTCCTTGTTGCTGATGTAGTTTTGCCGAGTGAGTTAAGTACACTTTAGTAATTTACAACATGTTCACAACTTTTTTGTTTTTGTTTTTTTTTGTTGCTGTTGTAGTATGTGTCCTATTCCAAAATGGTTGGCAGCACAGATGTTAAATGTTTTCCTCGTTGCTGCTTTCCTTGTCGGTTAAATGAGTGAGGTGTCTGTATGTATGCATTTATATGTGTGTGTGTGTGTGTTGGTCACCATGTTCTTGTCCATCCAACGCCATGTCTGCATAGCTCTGCATATTGCTTTGCTGTTGTTTTCAGGTACTTTTATGTTTTTTTTCTTCTTTAAATCTTTTTGTTGATTTTTTTGTCGCGCAGTATCTTAACTATCCTTTATTCTGTGCTGTTGAAGTTGTTCTGGCAATCTTTATTTTTTTTTTCGTCACCTGGTGCATAAGTTCATTTTCTATTTCCATTTATAATATTTTTTTTTTCTAAATAGACACAGAGTGTTTTTTTAAACAATAAAGCACAAGATTTAAATTCACCTAAAATTAGAAAAAAAAAAATAAAACATTTTTAGTCACGAAATAAATATTTATAAAATTGACATTCATTCTTTGACGTCAATTTTAGAAACCTGCGATCAAATTACGGCATTCGATTCGAATCGAATCGAAATTTCAAACAAAATTTTAATAATATGTATAGGAATAAATATTTCGTAATAAATTGTCATGAAAGTCTAGAATGTAATGGTGGAAATGCTTTTCTATTTAATGTGTGTTGTGCTTAAAAGTTCACATATTATTCTTGTATAATTTTTAAGAGGAGTTTATATAGTAACCATCATGGTCTAATCATTATATATATATATACATATATATATATATATATATATATATATATATATCTTTTTAACCATGTAGGAAGCTTCAGTATTCTGTTGGCTTTTTTTCCTGATGCGCTACTAGTTAGTCACGCCAGAGTGTGATTATATGATGTTCGATGAATAAAATGTAAAAAAAATAATAATAAACAAAAAAATTATTAAAATTTTGACACGCAGGCGTGACTTTTTGCCCACTCTGTACTACAACTTCTTTATTCTGCACCAGGCCTTAAGCTCTATCTTCCTACAACTTTACCACCTGCCTCTTCCTCCCGCTCTAACTTAGTTACAGTACAATGCACAATGGGTATATCCTCGGAGCACTGGTCCAAGAAAAAAAAGAAAAAAACACATATTAATTAAACTGAATAATAACCGACTAATCAAATAATTGTGTACTCTCCGTATTCGATTAATCGTTAAAAATAAATTTTCAGCTAACTTCTGAATCGATTTATAAATAAATTTATAATTCCCAAATGAAATGGGTTCTATATCATGGGTATTCACAGTATGGTATACTATCATTGTATCTCGGGGGAAGTTTATGATCATTTGATCGTAAGATGGTTAGAATACTGTACTAAAAGCATATGTATATACAGTGGACTCGCGGTAAGGTGAACTAATTATAGCCAAGGGAGTTAATGTTAGCGAAATTGTTCACGTTACCGATCGTCGAATTTCATTAAAAAAACATATATGTTTACACGCTTGAACGTGAAATTCTTCTATTATTTGCATTTTTAAAATAAAAAAATAAAATTATTAATATAAAGTCATTACAAAACAAAACGAGATCACGAGAAAATATCCATTGAAAGAACATTGCACAGCAAATAAAATTACTCATTACCATTATGCATTCAAGAAATCCGTTTTCATTTTCTGCTGCTTTTCTTTTCTAATAGCTGAAATACTGCTTAAGCGTCTAAATAATATAAATATAAATAAATAAAAGGGGATTGCCTAAACTTTAAAAATCGAATTTAATGTATTTCAGTATTGTCTACAAGTTTAGAAAACATATGGCGAGAAAAAAAAATTGTTCACGTTAAAAAGGCCATGTCACATAGAACTTTTGCTTCGCTTTGGGTTGCGTTGCACTTTTGCTTTGACATTTAAGATGAAATGTACACGTTTATATGAAACATGTCACATAAAGTATTCTTAATGCAGCGCAAAGCGAAAAGTTGGGAATCTTTTATTTTTTTGCGTGCTTTGACAATCAGTTTGAATAATTTTCTTTATTCGTGACTTCCTTTCTCTTCTTTTCGTTTTCAAACAGAAGAACATTGTAATTGTATATCGTCAAATATACTTTATTGACTTTTATTTTTATAATAAAAAAATAAATAGCACAATTATCAAACACTTTTCTTTGGTAAACAAACAATTCGTGAGTGTTGTCAAAGCGTTTATTGTGTCATATACCTTTTGCTTTACGCTTTTCTGTCAAAGTTAGAAACGTCAATCAAAGCGACAAAGTTCTATGTGACATGGCCTTAAAGCGTTCTGAGTTAGTTTCTCATTACAGAGTAGTCGACGTAAACAAAAGCTTGTTCACGTTAGGGGGTGTTCACATTACAGCGAGTGAACTGTATATGAAATCAAAATAAAATTTTCTATTACATGGTGAGCAGTACACGTGTCTATTTGTCTTTAAAATCAAGTTACAGCCATTCAAAATTCGGCTTTTTGGCAAATTGAACACACCATAAGCGAGCGATAAGATAAGAATTTTGTGAAGGAATTGTTTCTCTCTTTATTGTACAAAAAAAAAAACTTATACATATGTATTAGTCAAGTAAACCTTTTAGTTCAACAGTTATAGGCAAACCCGTTTTTAGTTAATTTTGACCCCTTAAATTCGAACCGCCTGACCAGTTTATACTTCAGAAAACTGCAAAATGAGGTCTACTGTATATATTATGTATCTACAAAAATTTTCTGCTGTTATTTTATTATATATACAGTAGAACTTCCTTATAGTGAACTTCTATACAATGAAGTTCTCCCTATTATGAACTAAAATCAAAAACACAGCTTTTTCGTTCCACTTTCAATGTATTTTGATCTCCGTATAATGAATTTCCATACAGTGAATTTTTCTTTACAATGAACAAAATTTTGGAAACGAAAATACATTTTACGTGTGTTTTTGTCTCCATATAATGAACTATTTTTTTATGCAGCTTTATTTTACTTTTGTTAGCAACACTATTTATAAAGAAAATAAGTAATATTTTTCGGATTCCCAAAATATGAAAATGAAAACAAAAAAGTTAATGATTTGACTTTTAACATCAGATGATCGAGTTCAGAAAATGAAAATGATGCACCGGAGTAGTATTTCTCTGGAAAAAAAGTTATTAGTAATTACTAAAGTTGAAGAAGGCACATCAAAGAAAATAGATATAGCTAAAGGGTTTGGAATTCATTTGAAAAAACAAGTCAGTTATTCAAAAGAATTTAGAAGACGAGCATTTAAGCATTAAGCGTAAGAGACTTCGAACTTGTCTTTTTGAAGACATTGACGAAGCAATGCTCAAATGTATTACGGCCACTCGTTCTAAGAATCTTCCCGTATCTGGACTATTATTGAAGCAAAAAGCTAAAGAACTGGGCGGTGAAGTAATGGCAAATATTGATAAAACGTCAGTTACATTAGAACACGTTTCCTCCTCACTTGATGTACTACGAACTTTTTTGGAGATGGAAAGCAACGTTCCGACAAATGTATTTAAATGTCTTAATGTAATTAAAGCTTTTATTGATAAAGAAAAATGGAAAAATGTAGTTCAAACAAAAATACCTGATTATTTTAAATAAATAAAAAAAAAAAAAAAATATTTCTGTATAATGAGTTTCTGTATAGTGAAATAATTGTCTGTCCCCGTGCAGATTCACTATAGGGAAGTTCGACTGTATTATTATGCTGACCTAAGGCACCTGGAGAATCTGACCCTTTCGAATGCAGATATGTATATTTTTAAAACTGCCATTAAACAAATTCTTGATTTAGTGCGACAATTTTTTTGTTTTCACATAAAAGTATTATATAAAAAAACTAATTTATATCTGTGCAAAAATTTAAAAATCACCTTAAAATTTTTAAAGTTTTTGATTTTTTATTTTGTTAAAATAAATGATTCCTTCGCTAGTAATTAAAAAAAAAACTTTCAAAATTACCACGGAATATCGCAGTTTATTGCGGGTTACTCCATAAATTATGCCACTACTTTTGAAAAAGAAGAAAGACAATTTATCATTATAATTAATAATAAATATACTTGACAAAAACGTAATTTTCAAAATAATGACCAATCCAGCCTCCCACTCGAATGGCGAATAATATTTTAAATGGTATTTCTTTTCTAACATTGTAAGGGTTTTCAAATTTCATTTCTTTTATAAACAAAATATTCGTACACGTTTTCGAATTTATGTATAAAAAGTTGTGGTATTTGAAAAGACCACAATACTATACTTAGTGTAAAATTAGTTCGATAAACTCATTCGATCATGTGCATAATAAGTGCTCGTAACACACGCTACAATATAAAATAAGCAAAAAACTTTCTTTTTTTTATTATAGAATTTAAATTTTTTGTGAAGTTAAACGCAGGAATAAATGAAATTGAATTCCAGTTACAGACCTCTTGAAAAAAATTTCATTCTATTCACAATACAAAAAGAAACTTATTTTCCGTGACGCACGCAACAACGAAAGGGCTTGACATATCATACCTAATTTCAGCTCTCTTAACTATGGGAAGGGTGAGTAGTTAGCGCCTTAATTCTGTAAAGAGAAGATGCACGGTTCCAGCCCTGGTCAGACCAAAATTTTTTCTATTGTGTCTGCGATAAAGCGTCACTATTTCGTCGGTATTTGAGTAATATAACGTCGGCAAAGTAAAATAATATATAAAATTGCTGTCTCATACTTTAAAAAATTAATGCGTCACCATAAGTCCAGAGACGCTGCTGCTCCTACAATTTCTCAAAAGTCACACAACTGCAGAGTTGTGCAAGAATTAAGCTCTCTATACTTCTATCACTTCACCACATGTCTCCTCTCTACGATATCCCTTTACAACTAGTTCCATTGCAATCCATTACATATGTAAGTAGGGGACATCCCCTGAACACTGGTCTAAGAAAAAACAAAAAATACAATGACATTGCCATGCATAACTCGCATTTGTTTCTATCATTGTTACGTAGATTCGTCAATAAAGTATTCATTTAAGATAGTTTCGCGCAAATTGCGACTTGATAGCGATTCTGTGATGATGCTTAATCAATGAAAATGCCTCAATGGCATAATGTGTGTAAAGTACGCCGCCGGGATGATCCGTTGTGAAAAACACTGACACTGCTAAGTCAACATTGACAGTTGCTGATTTTGTAAATTAAATGACAAAATTACCCTTGATGACAGAACTTGATTTTAGGTCGCAGGGCTCCGAACGTAAGTGCGTGTTTAGACAGGCGAACATTTGGAATTTTCTTTTGTTTTTTCATTCGCGTTCACACAGACGAAAATGTTGCAGGCAACATTCCATTATTATTGCTAATATTGTTATATTTGTAAGCAAAGAAAATGGGAACAATGTATATCGCCGAGTACCCAACACAAAATCGATGCTCTCTTCCGCAATATTTCCATTCCAAATGTTCGTTCGTCTAAACTCAGACTTAATGAAAATTAACAGACAACGTCACACAGTGCGTTGTGACTCACACATAACTCACTTTATTTGTGCCATTGTAACGCGCGGTTATATATGAAAATTATATTCGACTTGCAACTAATTGTGTGACGATTACTCACGGACGAAAAGTTCATTCTTTCTTTTGTTCGAACCAGGAAACAGATTTTACCTCTTGAAGAGAAAGATAATTGCTGAAAACCCTAAAATTATAGGTGTTTATATATATAATAAAATGTAAGTTTATGTTTTTTTTGTGTTGTGTCTAATAATGATGAGCAAATGGAATAAAAATTTAATGTTGTGGCAAAATTCAAAAACAGAAAAAAAACCATTTTTATTCTATTTTAACGTATCGTCTTGGAACTCTGACAGTAGTAAAACAAAAATGAGAACATAAATAATGCCAATCTAGTATAGTTGACAAAACAACCCAGCAAACAATGTGCTACAAAGTTCATTACCAAGAGAATTATTGCTAACAATTTTATTAGGCATATTCTGAAAATCACAAGATTTCAAATCACTAGTGATTTTAAAACCACAATTGTGATTTCATATCGTTCGGAAAATCACAAAAGTTTTAACTTTTATTTTTTCGAAAACACAAGAAGACTTTTTGTTTTGGTTTGATGAAATTTCTTTAAATAAATTAGTTACGAGTAGTACTGTGGTCCAAATAAGAAACGAAAATAAGTTAAAATTTTTTTTCTATCCCATTAAAGATACTTACGTGATGAAAAGCTTTTAATTTGAAATTTGGAGCTCCAATTTTCAATTTGATAAATTTAAGAAGAAGACACATTGAACACTCAAGCTGGCACGGTTTCTTATTACTTATTGTTGCCTCTTTTGATTACTTTATACGTAATTACTTTTAAAATTAGGCGAACAATTGATCGTTAAGAACTATTTTGAATATAAATTAACAAAAACCATTAAGTTTTATTGGAAATAATCCGTTTATTTAAAATATTCAATATATTTTTCGTTACTTAAAAATATTTTGCTACTCTAAGAAGCGTCACCTCCTATCATTTCTCCTACTATCCCTTTCCTCTAGTGCCAGCACAATGCACCGTGGGCGTCATCTCCTTAGTGCTGGTCGAAGATGAAAAAATATTTCTTGTAACATTTACGGTAAAGAAATTGAAAAAATCATCAAGTGATTTTAAATCGGCAGCCATTTACCTGAGCCGGTCAGGCTTAAAATAACAAAAATTAAAAAAAATGTTTTGTGTACAGAATAGCTTTCTTGTGATTGAAAATCACTCTCACAAAAAGTGATTTTCAGAACATGCCTGTTTATTTAAATATTCCTGCACTAAATACTTAGTGGCAAAACTTTTCGAATATACGAGATCTGTTCGAAAGAAAAGGGGAATTTAAAATTTTTTTGAAAAGTATTTATTTATTCATCAATATCCATTTTGTCGCCTTCAAAATAATCCCTCTCAGCTATAAAGCACTTATGCCAGCACTTCTTCCAATCCTCGAAGCACTTCTGAAATGCCCTTTTCGGTGTGGCCATCAGCTCGTTCTTCGATTTTGATTGTATCTCATCAATTGTGGCAAAACGCTTTCCTTTCATTAGTCTCTTCAGTTTTGAGAATAGGAAAAAGTCTCAGAGAGCCAAATCTGGTGAATAAAGTGGTTGAGGCATGATTAGGGTGTTGTTTTTGGCCAAAAAAAATCACAAATAAGCATTGCTGTGTGAGCTGGTGCATTATCCATGAGTTTTTCCGCAATTCCGATTGCTTTACTAAAAACTTTGCATAACTGCCTTGTACTATTCTGTATTAACCGTACGACCTGTTGGCAAGAACTCATGACGCACCACGCCATTGTAACCGCAGAAAAATAACTTCATCTTTTCTTTTGAACAAACCTCGTATGTTCATACACACAGATTGTTTCTACAACATGTAAACTTGTTTTGTTTGCTGGGTAACTGTGTAGTAGTCAGTCTTCAAATGACGAACTGTAAATGTAGTCTTAGTTTCAGTTTAGTACTTTCGTTAGTTCTTTTACTCAGTGTGTGCGATGTTGTTTGTCCTAAATGTAACTTATATACACATTTTTACTTATGTACTTGGAAATTTATATAAATGAACACGTTAATAAAACATCTCCTCCCACCGTTCGCTTGTACACACACAGTCAGTCAGTCTGTTGGCCTTTTATATAGAGAGTTAGGAAATATTAGAAAGGGCGTAACTTGCTTTATACACAATACATATTCTACAACAGACAACAAAAACCTTATGACAGTCGACAACAATGATGATGAGAAAATTATTCTATTTTTATATTTTTTTGTTAAAAAAGCAAAACAACTCCTATCAAGTCTAGGCTTCTTTATAACTCTTGCAGTTGTGCAAATGAAAATCATGCGCAGTTCAGTGAGTTGCTATAAAAAGGAAGAAAAAAACTGTGTTTTTTTTTTGTCTTTCAAGATACAAACGCAATCATCAGATATAAACTTCACTACAATTTAATAAAAATTCTAAACATTATAAATCTTACTGGGAATGTTGAGTTCTAATGAGCAAAAACTTGACAAAAATGTTGTTAAACATTGTTGTAAAATTTACTAACAAACCAATTAAATGCCCAGCAAAAGCTTAAAGTTTTACAATTTCAATTGCTTAAGACCAACATATACAGACACATATTAAAAATAAAATGATGTGGCATATACAGTTAATCAAGTGATATGTTGCACGCATCGCTTTCGACACTGAAATTTATTTATACCCTTGAAATAACAATAAATTTAATAAAATTAGTGGTGTCATTCGTGCCTATGGGATGAATGGCAGTTTGTTAGTGTGTCCTCTAACGGTAAGCTCCAGATACTGGCTGCCCTCTGGGAGCAATTAGCATTACCATGACAGATGTGATCAAGATTATCGTGGATGGCTGGGCATGGCACTCAACCCCACGGTGTTCTCAACACCGGGTGAATTAAGACGTTCAGCACCGCCCCCATGGGCACATGGAAAGATAGCTTGTGCTTTAAGCACACACGTATTACAATCCATAATCATGTCTAAAACCTGTGTCACATCGGAGAGATAAACTCACCGGTGACTACTTCAGAATGGCAATAGCATCTAGATTAGTAACAGTCGTATCAGGGAACATGTCATAAAAATGACGATATGTGCCCAACACACCAATAACTACTCTCCTCTCGTAACTTTAGGTGCCAACCACAGCCACCACAAAGCCAAACCTCAATAAACCGGAACACAACTCTAATCTGCTAAGGGTGGACACGAAGTACCTTCCGACAAAGTGTTCAACTAGAAGACTCAGCCATATGGTCATGAGGCTTTAAACCGCGTGGGGTACCCATGAAGGTATGGTCCAATAATCTCAAAACAGCTCAGTGGTGGTACATCAGTCATTAAAGCCGTACTTTGTAGAAGCTATGTGGGCAATTGGTTTTCCGTGGAACTAGACTAGACAAGGGCTGCAGTTAAGCTGCAAAGACGGTAAAACAATCCAAGTGAGATCTCTGGTGTGATCTCGAAGAGCCGCCTCCTCTGTCATCTTCAAGTTCTGGAAAAACTCAAGGCGATGCATAACCTTCCCCATTAATATTTCTGCGGACCAAAGGCCCTGATAGAGTTCGAAATTATCCAAAGACCATAAGGTACATTTATAAAAAAGTTAAAGAACAATAGAGAAGTTTACCAACTAATTAGCTAGGTACCGGGTGCCTCAACACTAGACCCGTATGTTATGGAACACAGTGTCAAAACCGCCTTGCGGGTCGTTACCGTGACACCGGTGCAGTGAAGCGGATCCACCAACCCCATCCCCTTACTTCCCTTATGGAAAGGAAAATGAAGTAAAAACCAGAAATTAATTAAGCTTCACTACCTGTCGTTTCTCCTACTATCTCTTTCCTATAGTTCCAGCACAATGCTTCGCATGTGTATGAGTCATCTCCTGGTCCCAGATAAAAAAAAAAAACATAGCTAAATTTTGTATGTCTGAACACTAAAATTATTGTGTCAATAAACTGAATATTGACTCAATAAAAAAAGCATGTCTGAACACCGGATTAGACAAAATAAAAATTAAACAATAAAAAAGTAACATTTCAAATTATGAGAAAAAAACACGAAATTCATTTGGCCATAAAAATAGGTACGAAAAGTAGATCCTGAAAATAAAAGGATTATGAAGTCATTTTACACAAAAATGGCATTTAAACAGCTAAATTACACCAGTAAGCACTATGACCATTATTATTTTTAATGATATTATCTAATCTGTTGGCGATAGAAGAGATAATCTTGCGGCAGGTGTAAATAGGAGTATCATACCATATTTTCTTCCACTTTAGCCACAATTTAGTCTTGTTTTGAATATTTTCCTTTCCAATCCTTGTTTTAAGATCTCCGCACAGATTCTCTATTGGGCGAAGATCGACGGATTTTACATATGTATTTTCTTTTGATTCAAACTTTTCTTTTTAAAATTTGAAAATTACATCTGTGCAAAAAAATTGTGTCTATACTATGTACAGTCATGCATTCTTAATTGCGATAATTTAAGTAATTAAATTTAGTGTTCGCACATACATAATTCTTTTTGCCTTTTTTAATTTACTGTTTCGACATTTGGCTTGTCATAGCACGGAATTTTTTATTTTCACTCAACAGACTTCCCAGTAAACATACCTGTGAGAGGGGTTGCATTTTAAGTTTTACCCAGTATTTATAACAATTCCGTACTTATTGCGCAATAACTTAATTTACATTGTATATGGAATAGACATAAAATATTTCGAAAAAGCTGCATGTCTGAGCATGTCTGAATTGTATAATAAAATTATTAGAACAAATATTAAAACAGTTATCAGAGCTGGGAATCCATAATATCAATATACTGCATTGTGCACTCGCAAAGTAATCAGATTTTCATGAATTAAACGAAATAAAATTTTTTAACATTAAAATAATTTTTGTAAACTATTTTGAATGGATTGTAGTAGGATGTTCTTAAATTCGATTTTATCCACTTAAAACTAAATTTTTTTTTATATCCGCTATATTTTTCTTTATAACTTTCTTACTGAATTAAAAGCTACTGGGAATATGGTTTTAACTTTTTTTTCTTTCTTAACGTCTATACAAAGTCTGGTTTTATATTTCAGTAAATGGTATTTCTTTTTTTTTTATTAAGTTTTATTATAAAAGTTTTTATTCCGTTCATGAACGTTTCAAGATGGCCATCATTTATGGCGTCTTGACAAGTAACAACTCTTTTTTTCTTACAACTTAATTTTTTCATTTTTAATTTGTTGTTGTTGTTTTTCGAACACCTTTTTAGACCCATACTTTATTTACTTGAGACTTGAGATCGTAAGTCGTGCTGTCACACACACTTTTACATACAGCTATCGACAACTAATTATAAAAGGCTTAAAATTATATAAAATTTGTATTTTTTTTTTACTTATTTTGAAGATATTTTGTTGATATATGTGTATTAAATTCTTAAAAAACCAAAGAAGAAGTTTATATTTTCAAAATAATTTATTTCTTTTAAAATGTGACGGCACACCCAATGAAACGCTACCAGTTTAATTCTTTTTCTTTATTTTTAATATTTTACTTTATTGAAATGAATTATGAACTACTGTTGTAAGCCTACGATATTCCACTGATATTTCACGTGATGACTCAATGAAATGTATAAAATTGCCTGTAAAAACCTTGTTTGTAGTCTTAAAAGTGAACTTTCGATTGTTGGATTATTCTCCTTATCATAGGGCAACAAACATATCGCACCATTCATTTCTGATAAGTTCTTCTATTTTTGGTGAATCGTTTTATGAAATCGGGGGTACTGTGCGTAGTTTTGACTTATCTGCCTTTTGGTTAAATGCACATTTGAAATAATTGCATTAAATTTACTGTCTGTTCCTCGATCGCTTGTTTACTTACTGTTGGGGGCAAGAAACTAACACACAACCAGTCACTGGACCGCCTTCTATACCTAATTTTAAACCTTTTATATGAAGGGGACCGTTCACTTTAACATGGCGATGTCCTACGCATGAGTTAATTGTTAATTTTTAAACACTGTGATGTGTTGTGGATCAAACCCAAAGATTTAGTACTGTGGTTGGTTTATATACCATCGGTATCATCCATTAATCCATCTGAACCAGTCACATAACAGGCTGTAGAAAACCTGTCGTAGTAAAGTACTTATTAACCATCCTAGGTGTGATCCAGAGTAACTAATACAATACCGATACCAAATGCACCAGTGATAGCAATATTTGCAAACCATCCTATATTAGTTCAAAAAAACTCTGTTTTAATTTTATCTCAATTTTATTTTCTTTAGGAACGTTTAACAAATATGGATGTTTAGAAAAAACTGTTATAACTATGTATGTCACATTTTAAACATCATATACATTTTGTCGCCAAAATAAACAGCACATAAATTATTGTCGCAAACTTGACGATAACAGCTGACTTGAAGCGATAGCAAATTTTACTAAATTGTAAAATCGATAAAATTTCGTTATACTTATTTTAACGATACGATTATCGTAAAAAAAGTTATTGAATAGCACTTCAGATGTCATTACGCGTTAAACATAGCGGATAATTAAATTTAAGGCCTTTTTTCCACCTGGTATATCCATCCTGGTATAATTGTAGTGAAAATCAACTTATCGCTTGGTGCGTGCAAATGTGTTCTAATTGTTCCGTTTGATATTGTAGTCGTCAGTTCTTACATGAATATCATGTTGTTTCGCAAAATTATTGATATTCCTGATTTAGCAGTAATGTACAGATAGTAATTCTAATTAGTTTTCAATAGGTGTAAATTATAAAGCAAGCTGGCACATACTACATACATATACGTATATATGTATATGTATAATTTTAAATAAAAGCAAAGATTAAAAGTATTTTAAATAAATTAATTTGCCACTAATCTACAATGTGTCTATTTTCGATTAAAATTTAGCCAATAAAATTCCTTAATATTCCATTACATGCAATCTAACTTGAAAGTACATTTAACTTTAGCATTTAAAGGCATTTATTTTTTATTAAAGAAGTTATTGCAGCATATAAAATGCAACACAGACACGATTAATAGTCTGCAACAAAGTAACCGTGCCATTAACAACGTTTCAAAAATTGCAAGTGACAATTGCCTTAATAAAAAAAAGCTAAAATTTGGTGTCAACATGTTAACGCAATTTTGCAATTTCGCAATTTCTTCTCTATTTTCCATTTTATTTGATTTTTTTTTTGCATTTTCAAATTGCCAAACGAAATCTGGCCATACAATTAAACGTTAAAACTCGTTTGCCAAATATGCTCCGTTATGGTTTATAAACACATCTCATGCAGTGCAAATAAACATTTTCCGTTCAAATGAAAATCAAAAGCAAAAGAAATCTTCATTGTCATCATTTGAATTTGATTTGAAGCTGACTGAACATAAATGTTAATCGAAATTGCTATAAAATTTGTATACACATTTGAAATAATAATAAAATATCAAGAGTCATTATAAACATCATTATGCCTTTAAAAAATGGGAAATTTTCTAATATGTAAGCATGTTGGTGGACGTATGCAGCAGCAACTACTCACTTATTCGTACAAGTAAGTGGTAACATATGGTAACACCTTGTTAAATAGAAAAACAAAATTTGTAATATAAACACCCCACACATCATACATACATCCATACATACATAGCATGTATGCACAGAACTACACACGTTAGAGATTTGCCTAGAGGTAAAATGTAAACAAATATCATCATTTCCCCAAATAGAGAAAGCAATGTTAGGTAAGTGGTGAATAATGAGTGGTGAGGGGGATTATAAGCCCAATATTCAGACGTCAAAAAAGATTAAGATGGCAATGATGCCAACTTGCAGTCAAGCTGCTTGGCAATTCAGTTTAACCCCTTGAAATATTTTTGTTAAAGGAAAACATTTTGTGTTGCTTAAAAAGCAGGAAGTTTTTATTATTTTTATTTGTTCTTATGTGCTCATTGTTGTTGTGTTATTTATGTATGAGTTTCTACACAACCAACAAACAAATTGATTTTGTCTTTCAGCGTACAATAATACTTTTACAACAAGAACAACGACAACAATATCAAGCGCGTAATCATCATTTTTATACACAATATAAAAATTGGGGTAAAGAGCAATAAAACGTTTTAATTTGAAATAAGGAGCTGCGTAAATTTTCAAATATAAGCAGGCGTTGAATATTCCAAAAACAGTTTGTGATTTTTGGGGGGTACTCTTTTTGTGTATTTATTGTGTTGTTTTTATTTGGTGGGTCATACCCCAAAGCAAATATTTATTTGACATTTATAGTGCCATTCAAAATATCATAAGTTAACAAATCCCCTCTACCTGATAAAAATGTTACAGAACGTTTTGTATTTTCGCTGTTGTGAATTGCTTTCATCAATTGAATAAATGTGTGACAAATTTTTTAAATGCAACATTTACTATTACACTAATTAAATATTACAACACTTAATTACAACAATTACAATGTATTAAAATCTTAGACGAGTACAGTGAAGCCTCTCCTAACGGACATCTCCCATAAACGGACAAACTTTTTCATCAGTTTCTTCATACAAAATGTATTTCCATAACCGGATGCGGACATTAAATGTTAAAAAATTAAGCTCAATATGTCTCATAAGCGGACAAAAGCTTTAATTTTAAAAATTAATTCGCCTTGATTGAGACTAACCACCAATAATTGTATTTCTTCATTTTTCAACTCTGATTCATGTTTGTGTTAGAGCCGCATAGACTACACATGCGGTTTGACAAACATACTTTTTTCTTTTGCCCACAGTCTACACAAAACTAATTTGTGCAATCATAGAGTTTTCATTACTTTCTTTTTGTTCTCCACTATTTCCCACAATGAACACACTCTATGAAAATTTTGTTATAAATAATTCATACCAGGTGACCCCATTATCTAAAATTATCATCAGCTGATTTGTGTTCAAATGTCAAAGTTGTGTTCAAACCAAAACATGTTAATACGTAAACTGTTTTGACAACTCGAATAAAATTGTTGTAGTTGTCAACAAAATATGCTGTTGTTGTAGGGACGAGATTCCTGGTATGAATGCGCTTTGATTTCTCCCACGTTTGGCAAGCCGCTTTGAAATTTGTGATTCCCCTGTTAACACGAATGTACAGACTTGTTGTGTTGAGCATGACATAGAAATTTCTGTTTATTTGAAGAAATTGTTTGCTTAGCTCGTGTTGTGGGCTCTAGAGCCACAAAATGCCACAAAAAAATATGTTGTCAATTAAAGAAAAAATTTTAAGTATATGTACTGATTCCATGAATATGTACTTGTGATGAAGCATTAAAACACATTGTCCGAATTTTGCTAGAGACGACTTTGTTGCATTCCAGCACATCAAAAACATTTTGAAACTCAATAGTTCAAATTAAACCAATCTAAGTTAAAGCAGTCCAATCTGAATACATTTTTTTTAATCACAAATCACCAGTCTAGCATTACAAAATAACTAAAATACAACTCTCATAACCGGACAAAAATACCGCGACTATGAGTGCTCGATTATGAGATGTTTCACTGTATATAGTTTTTTTTTTTACTCCTTTTACATTTCCACCAGTGCGGTAAATGTTTGTTTGTGGAACATTTGCCAAAATTGGCTTATTCGTCCTCTTTAGATGTTTTCCTTTCCGTGCGGGTTAAGCTCCTTTAATTACCAAATGTTGTTGGCATTCACGACTTTAAAATTTTTGCTAGAGAAACAACAAATTTAAGGGAAAGTCATAGTGCATATAAAGGAGTTCAATTTTATTCCAAAATTTCAAGACTGCCAAGTTAAATACTTTGCATTTGCATTAAAAGACACACACACATTCGATACAAGTCCTACGGAAAGCCAACCTATTCGTTTTGTGCAAAGTAAAATAGAAATGTATTAAGATTTCCTGCAAATCTATTGTGTCTAGAGTTTTAGTTACAAACAAAGAATTTTATTAATTACTCTGATACTTTTTGAAAACTTTATAATATTTTGAAATTACTAAATGGCCTTGTTTAACCACCAATTAATCAACCACACCATGTTTGTGCAACATATTGTTTTTATTTATTTAAAATTTCCTTTCCATATGAATTTTGTTTGTTATTTAAAAGTTACGAGTACAACTTGTTATGCAGACATTTGTATCCTTCACCGTAAATAATTATAAAACCAGTTATTTTATTTAGCCTACAAAATGGCAACGAAATTGAGTTTAATGTGCTGCAATATGTTCGGAATTAATTACTTAATCTGTGATCGAGATAAATTACAATTTAATTAGCTTTCAAATTTAAGTAAAAAAAACAAAATATGTATTTGCAAATATAGACGTTTAAAGTGAAATTTCCATTGTAGCCTCAATTTAAGTTTTTTGTTTTTAGTAAATTTGTTTTTTTTTTTAATATAATTAAATATATAATAATTAGTTCTGTGTCTGGCGTATAAACAAACCCTCAGATACTGAATCGCTGCTGCTGAGCTCTGACTGCAACTCGGAGTGGCAGCATAACTTTGACTTGTAGGTCATTGGGCGAGAATTTCTCTGTCGTTCTCAAAACATGTTAAATGTATAACGTAGTCTTTTGTCTTACGATATACGATATGGACCTTAGGTCAACAAATATGAACAGAGAAGGTGATGCATAGCTTTCGGCTCCCCTGGCCTTGAAGATTACAGAAGAGGCAACTCTTCGAGATCACACCGATAGTTTTACGGTTTTTAAATACTTAACAGCAGCGCTTGTCTAGTCTGGATGTACGGGAAACCCGTGTGCCCTCTTAGCTTCGTGTTGAGTACGGATTAAATGTGCCACCACTGAGCTTGCATCAGTGAACGAAATGCCGTACAGAAATACTTTTTTTTTGCTTTAAGGTGGTAATGAGCATTTATTCACTGAGCCGGCTGTTACAGCTAACATTCTAGCTGGACTATTTGCAAGTATTTCTCACTTGAAGAAGAAAAATCAACCACTGCCCGTACTCCAGAGGCTATCTGTGGCCATGCTGACAATATTTTTTCGAGCTCGTGCTGTGAAAATAGTTTTAGCGGGCCTCAACATCCGAGCCCATATGGAATTCCGGCAGTAGTATTGCAGCAGATTATCTCAATACGTGAATGGCATGGGGTGGCTGTGACTTCCTCTGGTTTCTACGGGCTAAGGTGACAAAACGGCACCCTACGGAGCTACTTGGGTCGACCTACCTTCTTTTTCTTTTGGATTTTTTTATTGTTGTTGATGCTGCTGCGTCTATTAATTTAAATTATTGTAGTGACTTTATTTACTAAATTTTCCTTTATTTTTTTATTATTTCATTGAGCGCCATTTAAATTGTCAGTTGTTTTCAATTATTCAACTTGGTAGCACTGCCTTTAGTACAAGAAAATCAAAGTTGTATTTTATTAAATCAACTTGTAACCAATTCAAAAAAGGTTTTGAGATGGTTTTTTATATGGTAAAACCGGGTTTTAAAATTTGGTTTTAACGCAATACCAATTTTTGCTTTAAAACCAGTCAGTGTGAAAACACTATAATAATATAATAATAAAGCTCTCACTTCACCAGCAATCATTTCACTACACTATACCTTTCCAACTGGTTTTTTTTTCTATCTGGGAACAGCATTCAGGAGATGACCCCTATACATGCGATCCATTGTGCTGGAACTTTAGGAAAGAGATAGTTAGAGAAACGACAGAAGGTGAAGCTTAATTAATTATTTTACAGCTCTGCTTTTGCACGTTCTTTGTTTATACTCGTAGCAGTGCTGAAGCTTCGGTTTAGTAGACATTTTTATTATTATTTTACTTCGCCGGTGCTACACAATACCGACGAAGGAGGGCGTTCTGATGCGATTGTGGATTGCTATCAGCTGAAGCCGGTATTGTTCAGTGACCAGTGACTATGCTTTCGCCACTGAAACCTTCCGACAACAACTGACACACAAATGCACATCAGAAAAATGCGAGATTTTTTTTTTTTTTTCTAATTGTAGTCTGAAACTGGGGTTGAACCCAGGTCTGTTTTTGTTTTGTAGTCAGCAGACTGCTTCAGCCATCGCCACCCTCGGTGTAATGCATTGCATTTCGATGCCTTTGCGCGAAATTATCGTATGTTACAAAAACTAGAATTTACAGGAAAGCGTTTTTATTCCTTTTTTTATTTGCTATTTACTATTGTACATAGTTTTATCTCCATAACTATAACAATTATCCCTACAATATCCTATCATCAGATGATTTAATGCATTTAGAACCAATATCCATATAAAAGTCGATTTCGAAGAAAGTGTAAATTACGATAATTTCGCGCACAGCGGTCGATTTGTAGGCGACATTCCCTGGCCACAGTACTAAGAAAAAAATTCAAGATTTTTAAATTATTCATTAAATAATTTCAATATTTGGATCTAAAATTTTTTAAAAGCTACTAAAAATACAATGATCTTCTTAATGTTGCTGGAAAAGTGCAAATACTTTAAGCCCAGTCAATTAGAATAGTTTTGCATAAGACCTTTTCTGCTTGTTCTTACAAAACAAGAAATATCAACACTTAAGCTTTTGTTTGCAGTTTTTAAGGACATTTAAGATTCTTAAAATGTCCTTGTGCATGTAACCAATACCACTACCATTGCATATTCAACGGCACAGACCGCAAATATTCCTTAAGCAGTTGGATGAAGATTTATAAAATGTTGATGTTGTTTTTGCTTACGTGTGTGTGTGTGTGTGTGTGTGTGTGTGTGTGTGTGTGTATTGGCATCTTTGAAGAGAGTGTTGCCATTTTTATAACGTTGTGAAATAAACTACACACACTAGTGTGTGAGTAGCAATGTTTGTGTCACGTAAAGTTTGTTGAGGTCGAACTAATCGAGATGACTTCGATAAATACTTTTTGGCCACAAAATGTTTATAAATTTGTTATGATACTTTACAATAGACAAACAACAGGCCAACAAATTGACAATGGATAATTTAGCGTTAAATAACCAAAAACAGAAAAAGCAAAAGAGAAAAATTAAAACAATTGTGGTATGAGAGAATGGACAATGGAAGGGCAAGGGAAGGAGGAAATGAGAGAACTGCTTTTGTTAGCAGCAGAAAGGATTAACTGATAACACCAAATGTCAATTAGTAAGTCGTTTAGTTAATTTGCCAGGATTTTGGTTATTCGAAATGCTTGTAACTTAAAAGTATAGAAAGGAACATACGTCCAACTTCTTATCTTAAGGGTGGGGGCTAGAAGCTGCTATGGAAAGAGACTGTTAGAAAAATCATCATCAATGGATGGCATGTGTTTTATGTCGTTGTTGTTGTTACTGTTTACATTATTATTACATAAAGTGTGTTAACAGTCTTAAAGGACTTTCACAAACAAAGCATGTGTGCTAAAATATGACTATAAAAACGAGAAACTTTTATAATAAAGTCCAAATGAGTGATATGTAAAAGTTTTTATTTTTACTTTTTTGCATGAATATGTGTCTGCGTGTGTGTGTGTGTGTGTGTGTGGCAATATTTGTTAAAATTATTTGTTCTACATTTGATGCCCGGTATAACGAGTGATATTATTATTGTTATTACCGCGACCAAATAAGATCTATTGTGCTCATCACATTAGACCTCCAAGCTCAGGCTCTTAACTTGTGTGGAGACACAGCAATGCCACCCAGATGGAGAAACATCTATCTCTACGACTGTTCCGCATTCGGCAGAGAGATGCTGCACCACTTTGCTGCCACTGTTGTGCCTCAACGGAGGTTGTGGAACAGCATATTCTAAATACTGCTTGAATATAATGGGAGTTTAATGTAGAATAAATCTTCTTCGCTGGCGGTGCTCTCTGGCCGGCATAATACATAATAGCCCAACTCACAATCTTGTGCATATGGTGTTGCATCATTGCATTTGCAAAAAGGTATAGCATATTTTTAGCATTGCTGTGTATTTTGTTACTGTAGAGCAAAAATATGCTATACATTTTTGCAAATGCAATGATGCAACACCATATGCACAAGATTGTAAGTTGGGCTAATATGTTAACCTTCGCACTAGCAAACCTCTTTATGTACATATTGGACCGAAACCCACCCGGGTGCGATATTGCACATATTTTACACAAAAATTTTCCATTTACACTAACATTTCATGTTTTTTACATTTAAATGTGTAAAAATTTTCCATTAAAACTTAAAGAATTAGTCACTGAGTTGGAATTATTTTCCATTTAAATTCCAATAATTCAAAAAGTTATCAGTGATTGAAAATCGAAAATGCCACCCGGGTGGGTTTTGATAGTGCGAAGTTTAAACCAAAGTAATTTTTTATAAAGATGAATAAAAATATGTATTGGCCTTTACATTTACAAATTTTTTCGCCTGTTTCTGCTTTTTCTTCTTCTTTTCAAGCTACAATAACAGAAAGCGAAAAATATTTTTTTTTTAACTGAAAAAAAAAAAAACAATAACAAATTTTTAAATACTGCAATCAAGGGAATGTTTCGGCCTTGTTAAAAATGTATTTTAGTTTAGCTTCTAGATTGAATTAGTTAAAAAAATCGGCTAACGAGCCATTTTATTTATTATTTTACTTCGCCGATTTTTTATTGCTCTAATACTGACGAAGGAGGGTGCTGTAGCACAGAAAACTCAGAAAAAACTTTTTTCTGATTTGATCTGGCTGGGAATCGAACCTGGCTCTTTCTGGTCGCAGAGCCAACACGCTGACTACTCGCCATCAGCACTCAAAGTAGGTGCTGTTTTGTTAGCTTAGACCCGTAGAAACCAGGAGACGTGAAGCCACCCTGTGCCGTTCACGTACCTTAATAAGTCCGTCAGATCCAACCTAGACTACAGCAATAAGTTCTACAAGAAAGGTCTCCGAAAGGAATCTCAGTCTCAAGCTCACTCACAGAGAAAGTGCACAGCAATTTATCTCTCCTAAGCGTCTCCACAGCTCCTACAGCGGGCATTGAACGGAATGCCCAACCTCTCATCATGCGTGCCAATGGTCCAGTGGGCCGTCAGTCTACTAATGGACAATGGAGTTGGCGAGTTCTAGGTAAATCATAACGCGGCCACAGAGCTTTTGTCATGGCGTAGCCAGAGATAGACCTCCACCACTCCTGAGCCTTCCCGCTGAAAACCATCTCTATCCGTCCCTTTGCAACAGAAAAAGGGACCCCTATATCAGAAATAATAGCAGCAGATGGCGAACAGGACGAACCCAGTTCCGCCAGCTCATCAGCCATCTCATTACCTCTGATGTTCCTATGCCCCAAAACCCACACAAGGGAAACGGCACAAAAGTTCCGGAAAAAAGCCAGCTCCCCCCTACTTAAACTTCGAGATTAAACTAGTTAAATATATCGGGTAACAATACTTGAGCATTATTTTTGAAAAATTTTCCTTGGAAAGTGGTAGAGTTGGGCGCGATAGCCAAAAGTGGTAGAGTTGGCATCGCAAAGAATTTGCTCAAAAAGAAGAAAAACACATGCTCATTCGTTATAAGGGATTTTCATTGAAATGCATGTTTGTTCTACCGGGTTGTGACTGTAATTTAATATTGTGTGCTGATATGATATAGGTGTGCTAAAAATAAAAGTTTAAATTACATGATGTTTACTTAATGTTTAAAAATTATATATGTGCATGCATGGAAATGTATTTTACTTGCTCCTGTGTGTACAACTTTCAGTACTTCCGGTTTTAGCACGGCCTCTGTACAGCAGAACATTATGCTGGAAAGATTCCATTAAATTTAACATGTCATTTTCAATTTCACGAATATTCGTAATACAAACTTTTATAAAAATAAAAAAAACATAAAAAGAAAAAGAAAAAGTGTCACATGTGTTGACAATGTTAGTGACTCCTTCTTGTCTCTGGTTTGATGCAAACTTTATTAATATTTATTTAATAGGCCTTCTTAGCCCTGTTCGGGCAGCAGCTAACAAATGGCTGGGCGCCTTGCACACGTTCCTAACGCAATTGACTGATTATGTCGTGCTGCTTGCTGGCCATAGACCGACCATGCTCGTAGTCTTTATTATTTCGCATTATCTCACATATTACAACTAAGTGACTGACCTCCATGTCAATGGTGACAGATTATATCATACACAAAGTTATGTCGCAGCATTATATTTGTTTGCATGCCGTAGTAGTTCGTCATACTAATTTATATGCAATATTGTTTTTGTTGTTGTTGTTGATGTTGTTGTTTTTGTTCTTTGTTGACTCATTATTAAATTTCTGCACGGCTACTCTATAGACTGGAGAAAGAATAGCAACACTCTTTTTTGTGTTATTGATGAAGCGTTAATCAAAAAGTTTTTCCTCTTTTATTATCGTTTACAAACTGACCGCAAAGTTAAATATTCGGAAGTGTGATAAAAAGCAGTAGCAAGTGTGTGATGGAACTGAAATAGAAAAGGAGAAGAAAAAATAACTAAAACAAAAACAAAAATAATATGAAACTGTTATGCATGACAACTTAAGCCAATTTAAGTCTGACAACAGTTATTTTTGCACCGCACTTTTTTTAAGGGATGCTTTACCACCGACCCCCCCAAAAACACAAAATAAGCGAATTCACTCACATTTATTCATTTGTTGCCTCATTCTTTCGCCAATATCGTAAAACGAAAAATTGTAAATCCCGTTAAAATTGCATTTTTGTTCAACTTGTCATACATTCTGTCATATGTTTTTTAAGCGCTTAAATAAATGCAAAAACAAAAGGAATCCCTCGCATAGAAATAGTCAGAAACCAAAACCAATACCCGTTTCAACTAAAAAATAGACAAAAACGCAAATACCAAAAATCCTTTTCAATAGTTGCCACAACAAAAAAAAAAACGACAAATTATCTTTGGTTTCTAAACCAGAGCATTACAGTATTGAAATCACCAAAACGGTGTCTCTCATTCACATTTTTATATTTATGTACAGTACGGCATAAAATTGTTTACAAAATTATTACTATTGGCAAAATATCCCAACTATTTTTAATTTATATTTACCTGAATTTATTTTGGGAATATTAACTATAATTAGATGAGGAGGAAAATCTAAAAATAGAAATATGTGTAATAAAAAAAATAAAAATAAAATAAAATAAAATTAGAAAAGTAAACTCATGTATTGTTATATTTTTGTTTATAGATTTTTGGTTTTGTGTTCGGTATTCAACTTCAATTCTCTCTTTTATCTTGGACCAGCACTCAGGAGATGAGCCCTACACATGCAGTGCATTGTGCTGGAACTAGAGGAAAGGGATAGTAGAGGAAATAATGGGAGGTGAAGGTTCACTATCTAACAACACTGCTTTTTTGCACGTTATTTGTTTTTACTGCAGTGTTGTAGTGTCTCTGATGTCAAGGATACATATTAAATTTTTGAAACTTCGTTTTTAGTAGCCATTTTTAGTAATTATTTTACTTCGCCGATGCTACACAATACCGACGAAGGAGGGCGTTCTGATGTGGTTGTGGTTTGGATACAGCTCAAGCCGTTACTGTTTAGTGACCAGTGACTATGCCTTCGCCACTGAAACCTTACATCAACAACTGACACATAGACACACAAATGCACATCAGAAAAAATGCGAGATGTGTTTATGAGTCGGAAACTGGGGTTTAAACCAGAAAAAATTTTTCGTTTTGTAGTCAACGTTCATACTACTTCGACCATCGTCACCCTCAATTTATTTGCTTTTTATTTTTAAATTAAATTACTACTAAAGAACTTGAAAATAAATAAAACTAACAAAAAATAATCGATGTTAATAATGTTTAAACAGATATTAATTTAGAGTTCCAAACAATTATGACAGCAGCTGGAGAACTAATCGTTTTTCGATCCCTATTATTTTTATGTTTCCTTCATGTGCTTTTATTCTTTTTGGCATAATTATCACAAGATTTGTGAGCATTTCCGGATCAACGTTGGTTCTCGTCCATGAATGCCGGGCTTTTCTCAAGGAAATCTCGGTAACTCTTGCATGGGTCCCAGTATACAGTTATATCGTCCGTAATTGCGATGGCTTGACAAACGTGGGCACAGAGTTCGATATTGCCGCACTATTTACGGGCATACGTGTTTCGATTGCCTCGCTTAAACTAGGTATCCCCCGGCCGGTATATGCGAATGCCCAGTTTCGTTGGCAGCATGAAGGGACGTGCAGTATTGCTAGACTCTGCTGGTCCAACCTGGATATGAAGAGGACTAAGTGTATTCTTTCCTTGAATCGCATAACCGTCATTCACACTGTCGGGTTACTCACCGGGATTTTTTTAAATATAATTTATGACGTGCAGCCATCAAAAGCAGCGTTTAGTGAAAGACCAAAATAAAAATACATGAACACAGCCTATAAAAACGAAATCAACTCTGGGTTTTATTTGTTTTCGAACATATTTTGGGGCAAGCTAAAAGCTAACTTTACGTGTTTTGAAAACAACTCCGTGCTTAGTACCAAAACACTTAACACTTGTTTAAAATCGTCAGTGTGAACACCATAATAGTAGCACCCTGAATTTGTTTAAGTTGCTCAGAGCTCAGCAAATATATTTTACACATGGATAATTAGTTACATATGTATATGTATGTATGTAGAAAATCGCAAATTTCTCGAAAAATCACATCATTCTTTTACAGCAGCACTTAAAATGGCAATCTCCTCTGCCAATTTTCTATATTTCTATTTCAGATTTTAGATCGCTTTTATTTTATTATAAATCATATTATTTTTGGGTTGTAATTTTATTGTTCTTTTTCTTCACACCTCCTCCTCCTCTTGCTCCTGCTCATAGCTCGAACTGTTATCCATCCATTTGTTGTGGATTATGCGGGTACTTTTTCTAGTAATTTTTAGATCTTTTTGGCAAATTGTTGCCATTGCATAGCAATTATTCATATATTGGAATAACAAAAATAACCCAAAAAAAACAACAACAACAACAAAAGACATGTGGATTTTGTTATCGAAAAAGAGGGTGTGAGTTTGCAAAAAATAAACACATGATGCTGCTACTTGTTTTACAACGGTACATTACAAGTGTATTATTGGATGGTACATGAAAATTTATCACAAAAGAAGAAAAATGGAAAAATTGCATTAAAAATTCCTTTAATACTGTTTTTTTTCGGTTTCTTTTAAATTTGATATTTAAGAAGAGAAACATTGAGTTTCTTTTCAGGTGGTGGCATACCTTGAATGAAATATAGAATTCAAATTCTATCGATTATGAACTGACCACTGAAAAGTTGATTTTATTCTATAAAACAGAGAAAGAAGAATTGCTTAGCCTGGACACGAATACCGTTGCAAAAGAGAATGTGAAGAAGTTTCGGCAGCAAATGTGGGATAGGGACGGTAACTAAGCCTTTAGTATGTAACATATCGGAACGATATTATAATTATAATGTGAGCGTTAGCCACGAGTTAAGGCAATCGATATGAAACAAATTTTCAAAACATTTCCACTTTTATTTTATTTAAGTGTTTTGATGTATCGTTGATAGGCAAAGAATTAATTTGAGCTGTTATCTCCAAGAGTACAAATAAATCCTGTAAATATATATACGAGGTCTGTTAAAAAGAATAGGTGAATTTTGAATATTTTTTTTATTCATCAAAGTAATCCCCCTCAGAAATAATCCAATCAAATCTTCCAATCGTCGAAGCACTCCTGAAATGTGCTTTTCGGTATGGCTATCAGCTTGCTCTTCGATTTTGACTTTTTTTTTTTTTTCTTTTAATCCAAATTTTACTTTTATTATTATTACTTATTACATACATATGATTTATTCATATATAGTTTATAAGGGAAAAAGCACAATTAGAATCATATGTATAAATGAATATTCCCAAAATAAATTCAGTTAATATAATATTACTTATTACAATAGGTTTGTGCCTCAGCGTCCATGGGACATTATTGAGACAAGTTGGCAAGTTGTAAATGAGAAAAAAAAATATATATATATATTAAAAAATATATAAATTAGATTTGCTCACAATCATATACATACATACATATAAAATAAAATAAGAGTTATTAAAACACAAGAAAAATTGCCTATATAATTCAAAAAAAAAATGTTAACTTTCAAAGAAGCATTTCAAAATTTTACAATAAATATTCCTTTAGTTTCTTTTTAAAAATAGATATTCTTTCAATGTGTTTCAAATGTTGAGGAAGATTATTATACTCTAAACTACCCATGTATTCCACACGCTGCTTAGTAGTTTCTAATCTGCATAAAGCTATTCGAAGATTCATATTATTTCTCGTATTAAACGTAGTTTGATTTCTAGCAAACGTTACTGTGTCCAATATTATGCAACGATTTAAAAATATGTAGTAAAAGTTGAATTTTGTAAAGCCCATAAACAGGTAGCACCGTTACGGCAACATCTTTATATAATCTTAAGGTGGAATAAAATAATGACAAATTATAAACAGTTTTTAAAGTTCTATTTTGAACCCTTTGTAATGCTTTCAGCTTGCTACTCCTTTTGTAACCATAAATGATGGGCAAATAATTTAAATGGCTTTGAATAAGTGCTTGGTAAATGACAAGTTTTGTTCTTATATCAAATTTGTTTTTAAATTTGTACATTACTCCAATAACAGATTTTATTTTCGATTTCAAATGTTGTATATGTGTATCCCATAATACGTTGTTCTGTATGTAAACACCAAGATATTTCGTTACTCTACTTTCAAAAACTTCCTTTACATCTATATATATGCTGAAATTTTCAGTAATTGCTGAATAGGGTTTAAACCTTAGAATTTTTGTTTTTTCCAGCATTTAAAAATAATTGGTTTATCCTCAAGAACTCTGTCATAAATGTTGCATCACGCTCCATATGTGTCTTCAAAGCTGTTTCATGCTGGTAAGGATAGAATAAACAAATATCGTCGGCATACGAAAATTCATTATGTCATTTAAGTAAACTGTGAATAAAAGTGGACCCAGAACACTTCCTTGTGGAACGCCACATTCAACCAATCCCATTTGACTTTTACAGCTATTTACCTCGACGAATTGCTTCCGACCATTTGGGTAGTTTTTTGTTAAAATAACTGCTCTCATCAATTGAGGCAAACCGCTTTCCCTTCATTAGTCTCTTCAGCTTTGGGAATAGGAAAAAGTCGCAGGGAGCCAAATCTGCTGAATAAGGTGTTTGAGTGGCATGATTAAGGTGTTGTTTTTGGCCAAAAAATCGCGAACAAGCATTGATGTGTGAGCTGGTGCATTATCGTGATCCAGAACCCATAATTCTTTTTTCCACAATTCCAAACGTTTGAGCCGTATTGCTTCACGGAAACGTTGCATAAAGCCCGGGGCACATAGAATCCGTCATCCATCATTCTTTGACTTTCTCAAATGATTGAAGTGTCTTAAGTTAAAACACTCTTCCAAATTGCCACAGAAAATGAATTATCATTGATAAGTGAAAATGGCGCCGCTTTTTCAATTCGCTCTGCGTTTTTCTTTTACGTTACTATACGTACTACTTTGCAAATTCATAAACAATAAAACCGTAGTACTTGTTGTTTTTGAACGAATAACACTGCTTGAATTACATTTAAAATAATTAATTCCCTCTGGCCAACACTTTTTTACAGAACCATTTGCTCTTCTGTTGGCCATTGGGGATTAAAGATTTGTTTGCTATTTCCAAAGAATCATATTTTTTACTTGCAGACCACAACTCCAAGGGAAATTTTCATAACTTTGCATTTCCCAACAACTACAATTCAATATTGGGCAAAAAAAAAAAATTAATAAAAAGAAATATAAAAAAAATATAAAAAAATAAATAAAAAACTTAGTGTGTTTAGACATGTTACCACTGTCACTTGGCAAGTCCATTGTATGTAAAATTTTATGCTGTTTGCTGATTTTTTCTGCTTTTGTTGTTGTATGTTAAATTCATGTTGTTGGCTGTGGTCAGTTTGTTTTACCAAAAAGACTGCTTCCACTAGAAGTTGTTTTGTGTTTAGGCTCCTCTCTTACAACAAGGCAAAAGTGACAACTTATATACATATATACATATATATATATGTATGTATGTATGTATGTATGTATGTATGTATGTATGTATGTATATATCAAGTGGGGATAAAGAAAGAAAATTCCTTAACAGTAAAACTATAATATTTACATTGTGGTCGGATGGGAAAGGAAAAATGTTGAGCAAACAGCTGTGCTTAAACTGTTTCATTTGTTCACAATGCAAAGCGCAACGTAATTTAGCACTTACTTTCCTTACGTTGCAATGAGTAATCTAAATTAGGGCGTTAACGTTGCGCCACAAATAGTAATGTTTACTCACTTTGATTAATAAAAAAAACTTTAAATAGAAATAAGAAATATAAGAAAGGTAAGTCGCTAAATTGACCTGAAAACAAGGTTCAGAAAGTACACACATCAAACATTCAGCGTACTGTTCAAAAGCAACCAACACATATTTTTATTTTCATAACATTTATGTGTGGTTCTAACTTTTGTTCGGTGCCAAACACTATCATACATGTGTTTCGTTTTAATATTCAATTTTGTACACGAACTTAAGAAGTTCACGTACTGTCCGTTTATAACACACTTCAAACACACCGGTTCGAGTGTACGAATATTTTAAATTCGTGTACGTTTGCGACAACATAGTACATGTACGATAGACAGATTCAATTTTGCCTATACATTATGTTGCTGTACGTGTATGACAAGAAAAGTACATGAACGATATGAAGATTATTTTGTGACTGAATTTTAAGAAAATGTTTGTGTATGGAAAAAGTACATGAATGTAAATAATACGTACATTTATGTACAAACATTTTTTGAAAAATCTGATAAACGTAAATGAAAACAACAGACAACCTCTTTACGCGGTGTCAAAATTGGATTTTCCAATTAAACAGCGCTATTTCGGTTGGTTTCATACATTTTGTATGGCCATGAAAATTTTTGACAGTCAGACAACTGTTTCAGACCATGTCATAAAAACACTTTGCGTTTTTTCAGATGTGATTTCAACCTCTCATTAAAACTGCAGGATCAATTAACAATTTTAATTGATAGAATTTTTTATTTGGCCATTTTAAGGCATCTTGATTGCACCGTTTTGAAAGAACGACTAAATCACTTAAAATAAACGTATATTTTAATAAATTATTAATTAAGAAAAAATATGTTTCAGAGCATTGTGAAAAATTTAACTATTTTTTTTTCCTGTATACTCAACGCAAATTAGTTCCTTAACTTTTTTAGTATAATTTGTTTTTTTTTTTGTTTTCAGTATTTTGTAAAGAAGACTTGGGGAATTTAAAATGGAGGTATACAATTGAAGAACTTGCCAAGTCGTTGAATTTTATTTCAGAATAAAATCATGTTTTTATTAATAATTTAATTATGAGCGACGAAGCCCACATCCAATTGCCTGGAAAAGGTTACGGAAAATCCAAGAGTAGTTGAACAGCGAGAATTAGATCCACTTAAGTACCGTTTGGTGCGGTGTTTCGTCAGAAAGGATAATTATTGGCCCATATTTTTTTTGGAAACAGAGATGCAGCTTTTGGGAACCTCTGTTCAATATTACTATGAACTTTTTATCATACGTCTTAAGAATCAAAAGCTATTTATATGCAAATCCATTTGAATTATTCTCGGAAATGCTGTTTTCTTAAGATTATAACCGAGAGCGAACGATGACGAGGACAGGCAATGCGCTTTCATGTTACATTTTTTTTGTTTTTCAATAAAGAATTCTTTTAGTATTTGTGTGATGTTTGACTTGGTTGGCTGGCCATGATCAATATTATACAGGTGTTCGATAATAATTTTTCAAAAACTTTGTTTAAGACTGTGTGATGCTGGCCCAGTGTTTGTTGCCTGCTACACTCACTCATATTAGGTGCAGTTTGGTATTATGTTCGATTGTAATACAGTAGCCAATGCCGCCTTAGTAGGAGTTGTTTTACTTTGGTTGTTCATTGTTTTCTGCATTGCTTATTTGTATTTATTTATTTTTTGTTTTGTTTTGTATGTGGAAAAGGAAGATAATGTTGCATATTGTTTTCTAGATTGTGCTCCAGTTTGTCTGTAGTTTCATGTTGTATGTTATTTATGCAAACAATTCCTTTATACCCGCTGCTGCGGCTGCTTATGCTTTCACATTTTATGCTTCCTCGGCTTCATTGAGTAAATAAGCTTTGTATTCCTTACTTTTTATATTTACATACATACACATATATATTTTTTGTTACTTTATGATGTTATAAGTTTGCCCAAATTTCTGCAACAATGACAATAAAAATATTTGCATTTTAAGTTTTTTTTTTTTTGCCAGTTTTTATGCAAATTTATTTCAAGATTTGATTGTGGAAGGTATCGGCTTTATTTTTGTACTCTATGCTGGTATTAAATTTAAAGAATCACTTCTTTTTCTCTGTAGAGGAAACTGCTTTTAATAATCTTATTCATCAATTTTGTGTACCATTTAATTACTAATGAACTTTTTGAACTTATGTTGTGTTTGCTACCTTTTCTATGTACAATAAAGAAGAAAAAACAAACGTAAAATTTTCTTCCCCCCCAAAAACGGATTTAAAAGATTTAAAAATAATTTAAATACTTAAATGAAGTTTGTTTGGGCTTCATAAACACCCTTTTCCTACTTTTTTTTTTGATGTTTGCATGCAGCGTTGCCAGAATGATGATTGATTTTAGAATATTTTGTATAATTTTTTGAGCAAAATATGATTTGATGATTTTATTTTAAATTTATTTTAGTAAGTAACACTTTCATAATAGTTATACACCTTTTGGCAACAGTCTCTTCGTGAACTCTTGCGATATGTACAGTTGCCCAATAAAGTCTAAATACATCGCCGATCTTTATGTTTAATTTTATTTAAAAAAAATTATTTAAATTTTAACAATCTATTTTTTTAAGCTTTAGGGTTTTTTCTCTTTTTATTTATTATTTTTATATTTATTTTCGATATTTCGTTAACCTTCGGTTTTTTTTTTTTTTTTTTTTTTTTTTAAATAAATATAAATAGATTGTTAAAATAATAAAAAAGGTTAAAAAAAGTATGAAGAAAAATTATTTAAATTTAAGCTAAACAAATATTTTTATTTTCTAAATAAAACGTACATAAAAACAACAAATATTTATTTCTTTTTTGGCTTAAAATAAAGTAATAAAATAAAAACGAAGATCTGTAATGGTTTGGGGGTGTGTGTCCTTTGCTGGTGTAGGAAATTTGGTACTCATTGACACTACAATGGACCGTCAGAAGGCAAATTTGAAGATGTCTGCCAGCAACAAGGCTCTTTCTGGCAAAAGGGTCATGTCGGAACGGGGAGATGTCTCTCGTTGTAAGTTAATGTCTTCCCTAAAATGTCCCCAAACAGTTACATTCTCCTCCTCATTCAATGAATTGAACAGACGCGTGCGAAACAAATAAACATGGGTCTTTCTGGCAAATGGATCTTCCAGCAGGATAACGATCCTAAACATAGATCATGTCAGAACAGGGAATTGCTTCTCTATAATGTCCCCAAACAGTTACATACTCCTCTAACAAAGAATACCTAAAAAAAAAAGCACTAACAGACGAGTGGCATAAAATTAGATCAGATATAACAGAAAAATTGATTTCATCAATGCCTAGGCGCTTACAAGCATTGCTAGATGTTAAAGGTGGCCCGACAAAATGTTAGTTTAAAGCTGTATGTATACTTGTTTGTGATATGTTTTAAGACTGAATTACGTTTTTATTTTATTACTTTATTTTAAGCCAAAATATAAATGAATTTTTGTTGTTTTTATGTTTTATTTGTTTAGCTTAAATTTAAATAATTCTTTTTAAATAAAAAGAAAACTTAAATATTGGCGCTGTATGTAGACTTTATTGGGCAACTGTAGGTTCAAAAGCACCGCACCATGACAAATAAAGCTGGCCAAAAATATCTACGGACATAATTACTCTATTTACATTACATTAACTTATGTGCCCAACACATATTGTCAGACTCACTAAAATTCTCTACGTATGTAAATCTGCAATCGTGGCTGTTTTGTGTGTATGTAACGCATTCCAAACTGTACCGGATAATGACGCTTCTACCATTGCGAGTAAGATACCGATCGAATTGAATAGCGAGGCAGACGAGTTCTGACAGATCTGTGTTTACGTATAGGGAAGGAACGTTGTTTAGGACTGAAAGAACACAAAATTAATCTTTTCTTTTAAACAAACCTCTTGTGGTGACCTGAAATATTATATCACAGAGAAATTTTCTTATCTCGACTTAAGATCTTTTGTCAAAAGTCCACAGATATGTGTTGTTATTACTTTCCTTGTCTTCAAAATAACTTTTTCAATTAAAAAAAAATCGTGATGATATTTTTCCTCAAGCGATGATTGGTTTCAGATTCAGTTTCTGGTAACGTTGTGTGCATGTCCTGTCCTCTCCTGTTTATCTATGAGTTTTTGCCTTATTTTCTCTCGATTTTTTACGTTTTCTCAAGCGTAAAGTGTTTTAATTTCTTCTTTTTATTTCAATTACTTATTATTGTTGCTTTTTTTTCTAAACGTTTTGTTCGTAGATTAACAGGATTTTCTTTTTTTTTGTGTATTTATTTCACACTTTGAAGTTTGATCCGTAAAATAATTTTCATTTCCGTCTAGTGCCGTTACAATTAGCTTTTCGTTTTTTGTTTGAAATCAACAAAGTGGCACAGGTGTTGCCAACTATAAAATATGCAGTCGTAACTTTAAACCCCGCAATATGGTCAGAATGCGAAGAAGGGGGAAGAAAAAAAAAAGAAAAATTAAGAATATATTGAGTTTATTTCAGGCAGATTTCAAGATTTTTTTGTAGAGAAATGATAATATGAAAAATGCCACTTAATTTGAGTGTCTCATCATTTCTTAAGACTTGAATTGAAATTTAAAAAAAGAAGGGAAAAAGTTCAAACGTTGTTAAATTTTTTTCTTTTATTCTTGTCTTGGCAATTATCTTGTTTTATGCTTTACTTAATTAGTAATACCAACTGTAATTCCTTTAGAATTCTTTTCATTAAAAAGATCAATTTTTAATAAAAATTTTTTTCATTTTGAAGTGTTACTGCGTGTGGGTGATGTTTTAGCTTCAAAATTTAGCGGCAGAAAAAAAAAATTCATTTAAAATTCCTTGGTCAAATTAGCACAGCTAACAAGCTAAAATTTCATTTATTCATTCATCATCATCATCGACTGCACACCGTGTACAAATTCTCCAGCCTTTTTCGTCATTTCATAAATTCATGGATAGGCGAGAAAATCAGGCAACAAAAAATCCCCTACTAAAAATGTGTAATTGTATCATCAAAAAAAAATTTTTGTAACAAATCCGTATAGTGATAGGAAATATAGAAAAAAAATATTAGTTGGTGTTTACACTAGAATCGGATTTTATTACATACACACAAAGGAAACACCAAAGCAAAATCACAGAATTTTTCGCATATCAATTTTAAGTTATTATTTGTTTAATCTAATAAACTTAAATAATTAGTGTTATTAATAAATACCATATTTAAATTGATAATTTGAAATCCATTCATTTGAATCTCGCTGTAAATTGAATTGTTGTCCAGGTGCCTTGAAAAACATTTAATAAATTGAAAAAAAAAATCCTGTAATTTGGTCCCTTATCGAAAGAAATTTTACATTCGTACTCAACTATTTAATTCAATTTGTACTAAAGAAAAAATTCTTTTGACATCGTTGTTGCAGGGTAAAATTAGTGCTACTCATAAAATTGGTTCAAACAGTTATTTTATATGGGTACGGTTATGTCACGTGTAACTGAAACTGTAAGAGTAGTGCAGATATTTTTCTTCAAATTCTAATATACAGCAAATGTTTCTCCGATAAAACTTTCAAGAACGATTATTGCAAATCTTAAGCAATATCGAAAACGAACATTTTTAACGATATTCGCTAAAAATAAAAAGAACTCTCTCTCGCTCTCTCTCTCTCTCTCTCTCTCATATTTTGGTTATTGCGCTCTTTTTATATGCAAACAAATTTATTGATTATGGTAGCTGTAATTTTTTCGTCGTAATTGCGAGCCAGACTGCGTATTAACGAAATGAACTTCTACTGACGAATTCGTTGAGCTAGACGAAATCCGTCGCTCGTTCCAATTATTTTCGCATTATAAAAGAATATTAAGAAGAATCTCAGGCCAAGCGAGCTGTTATTATTATATTAGGAGCCAGGAAGCATCGCGTCCACGAAGATATATTGTTCAAAGCCCATCATAGACCCCCCCCATCCTAAGGCTTCTGAGGAATTCAAGCACTATTTGGGGTTTGGTGTTTCACAGGCTGTGTGGAGGCAGCACAGTTCCACCCAGGTGGAGAGAACTCTGTCTGCCGAGTGCAGGACAATAATATGAATAATTTCACAAATTCGACAGACCTTAAGGCCATGTCACATAGAACTTTTGCTTCGCTTTGCGTTGCGTTGCACTTTCGCTTTGACATTTAAGATGAAATGTACACGTTTATATGAAACATGTCACATAAAATATTCTTAACGCAGCGCAAAGCGAAAAGTTGGGTATCTTTTATCTTTTTGCGTGCTTTGACAATCAGTTTGAATAATTTTCTTTATTCGTGTCTTCCTTTCTCTTCTTTTCGTTTTCAAACAGAAGAACATTGTAATTTTATATCGTCAAATAACATTATTGACTTTTATTTTTATAAGAAAAAAATAAATAGCACAATTATCAAACACTTTTCTTTGGTAAATAAACAATTCGTGAGTCTTGTCAAAGAGTTTATTGTGTCATACACCTTTTGCTTTACGCTTTTCTGTCAAAGTTAGAAACGTCACGCAAAGCGACAAAGTTCTATGTGACATGGCCTTTAGTGTCGGAGATAGTTCTGATTCGGCATTGTGCTGCTAAAGCGTTATCGCCCCTATAGCAGCTGACTGTTGAGCAAGCTACCTTGCCTCCTCAATATCATGTCCCTTGGCCAGAAAGTATTTTTAGCGGCTCTACTGAGTCGTACCTTCTCGTCTTCAGTTCCTGATCCATGAACAGGAGCGGTGAGGAGTTTATCTGCCTCTTCTGCGTTGATGCTGGAGATTTCTTCGAGCCCTAGATCCACAGCAATCTCCATTTCTGGTGCTTCTCAGTCCATTTGCCAGGATGTGATAGTTCGTGAGGCACTTTCATTGTTTTTACATCGTTTTCCTTTCCATAAGGGAAGTAACGGGCCAGGTTTGGTCGAGCCACGACAGTGCCCCGGTGTCACGGTGTCACGGCAAGGCTCATTACAACCAGAGGGCGACCAGTATCTAGAGGTCACCATAAGAAGAAGGTTTCATTTAGTTTTCCTATCTAGATCCGCGTTTTTCAGTGGCAAGCAGGGACACCTCGTGCAGGAGTAGCAAATAGCCACAATGGTCGGTCTGTATCTACTGCCTTTACATGGAAGGCACTATGATAGTTTACCTCTAAGCTAGTACTTTCTAAACTTTATTCTAGCATTTTAATAAAAAGGCATAAATTTTGTCAGCATATAATTCTCGAATTCTTTTTTCCTCTGGTTCTGCACTTTTCCGATGGCGACTTCCAAAATCATGCCTGGTTTAACGTTCAATGAATGTTATTGTTTTGTTATCTTATGTTCTCGAATGTAAGGAACATCAGTTACATCTTTATTTTGCATGTAGTGTCAGCGTGACCGCTGGCTTCTGCAGCTAAAGATTTGTGTTTAATTTTTTCTTTTTTTCCTTTACAGGTTTTTTTTTTGTTTTTTTGTGTAATGGCTGTCAGTATGAGTGAAAAGTATTACGTATTCTGAAAGTTAACGAACTAAAAATAATACGTTTGATATTATTTTGCATAATCCCAGTGAAAACATTCATTGAAAAACCAAATATTCCACACTAACCAACCAAAGAACCAATATCGTCCTCACCATCGTATCTTTTTTGTTTGTCAGCTTCTTTCACCACCATCAGTCAACAATTTGTTTAAACGGCTGATTGTTATACGGCTGTGGATGGCAGCAAGAGGATACTATACTGTCCAAAAAAAATAAAAAACAAAAAATGTAGGAAAACAATATCCTTTTTGCAATTTTATTAAAAAAACACGATGTTAATGTAAAATTCATTAAGTTTTAAATGAATATAAGTATGTATGTATGTTTGTACAACATTTCTTTAGTTGATAAAAATTAACCAAAAAAAAAAAAGAAATAAAAATGCTGCCGAAATAAAAGCCAAAGTACAATAATGATTTTTGGTACATTAATAACCATTAAGTTGCTTGCAGCTGTCCACAGACTCCAGTTACAAATAAATAAAAAATCGAAAATATTATTGTTTATAGATACCTTGTCGTTGTTGCAGTTATTGTTGCTGCTGCTGTCTCGTCTTAATTGCTCAGATGCTTAAGACCAGTAGCAGAACAACAGAATGCATAAACACACATTTCTGTAGGCATGTACATGCATATGTACATATGTATGTGTTTGTATGGATGTATGTATGTGTGCTTTTGTGCAAGTATTTTAAATCATGTTCGCATATTGACATAAATTAAAAATGGCTTAAAAACATCATGGCTAACCAAATATGGTGTTTATTAAACGTCAACAAACGACAACTGTTGGCCACTGATTTATGATGTTTGCAATTTAATCTTTTTTTTTTATTATTTTATTTTTTCCAATTTGAAAACATGGCAAAAATAAATTAATGGAAAGAAAAAAGAAACTGAGTACGAAAAATATTTTATTAAAAGACTTGCAAATGGCAAACAATAGTTCGACTGTTATTGATACCAATTAGGAGTGTAATATTTTCAGAAGCAAACATAACTTTCATTTAATATTTTTTTTTACCCTTTAACATTGCAAATATGACAGTTAAAATTTAATAAATAAATATGTATGTATATGTATTTTTGAAAGCTTTACTGCCGTATTTATAAAAAATTGCTGGATTTATAGAAAGTATATTGATAGAATTTTGTTTGGAAATTTGTCTAATAAATCTTGTATAAATAAAAAAAATTTTTTAGAATACGGCAGTTAAACTTTAATTACGATTAACGATTTTATTGCGAAAAAATAAATTTCCAATTGCAAAGCAAACCACAGCTATTGGACACTTTAAAAAAATTAAAGAACTTCCAAAACTATAAGTAAGAAAAATTTAACGTTTCGCATTTTTTTAACATACGAGGTCTGTTCAAAAGAAAAGGTGTATTTTGTTTTCTTCGATTACAATGGCGTGGTGCTTCATGAGTTCTTGCCAACATGTCGTACGGTTTTAAGGAATACTACAAAGAAGTTATGCAACGTTTGCGTGAAGCAATCGGAATTGTAGAAAAAAATCTGCATCACGATAATGCAGCAGCTCACACATCAAGGCTTCTTCATGCTTTCTTTGGCCAAAACAACACCCTAAGCATGCCTCAACTCTTATTCACCAGATTTGGCTCCATGCGACTTTTTTAACTTGGACCGGTACTCAGGGGATGACCCCTATACATGCGGTGTATTGTGCCGGAACTAGGGAAAAAGGTTTTGGGAGAAATGATAGAGGGAGTAGTGTTTATTGACATTCGATTTGAATCTTGACAGGAAAGACCTTTTCCTATTCCTAAAACTAAAGAGACTAATGAAAGGAAAGCGTTTTGCCACAATTGATGAGATAAAGTCAAAATCGTTATGCGTTGGCATAAGTGCATTATATCTGAGAGGGATTACTTTGAAGGGGACAAAATGAATATTGATGAATAAATAAATTCTTTACAAAAGAATTCAAAATTCACCTTTTCTTTTGAACAGACCTCGTACACATAATTTATTAATATAAATTATTCAACCATTTTCTATTTTTTATAATTATTTTTATTTTAAAAATTTTTTAAACTTTAGGTCTATTATATTTTCTTCTATTTTTCGCTGCAATATACATATGTATGTACATATATGGGTATTTCCATAGTTACGTTTGTGGCCGTCGTACGTTTCAATTAGATGAAACAAGGGCAAAACTTTAATGGTTTTGTTAATTATCTGTATTTTTGCGTAGAACTTAGGAAGCTCTATAATTAGTAAAATAAAAGAAAATAATCGAACTTCGAAGTTTTATGATATAAACAATTAGATACGGTGACATAACGTAATAAACTTAGAAGTTTTTATTTTCTTTATTCAAAGACACACAAAACTCGGCGAATTTCGCCACTTATTTCTTTAGAAACGTTTGAATATTTACAGATTGTTACACAAGATTTAGTATGTATAGCTAAACTTTGTGTGATTTTCTTCTATAACCGTTAGTTTGAAACGTTACGTGATATAACGTAACGTAACATAAATTTCCAACATGTGCGTTTAGTATACTTTCGTACACATGAAAGACTTTTTTCTTTAATTTTAGAAGTTATTTGTTATTTGTTATATCGTCACCTGAAATGCAAAAAGGCGCAGCGACGAAAAAAAAAATTGAGTTTTTAATGGATATTGGTGCAGCGCAAGACACACGTCTTCACAAATTTTTAGCTTTCCATTTTTAAAGATAATAACTTTATTCAAAAAATTCACAAAGTTGTAAAAACAAATTATTGTTTTTGACATTTCAAAAATGTGCCAAAAACGATAAAATAATGTCAGTACTTTTCTAAACTATTACCCCTATTTTTTGTGTAGAAAAAATAAACTCATCATTTTATTTGGATGATATATTGCGAAAAAATCATATTTGTAACCACCACATTTTTCATTTTATTAAGTTTTTTGTCTCTCCTGTAAAATTTTTAAAGTGATCATATGCCCTTTTGCATTTTACTAATGAATATTTATAGCATTACTGTGATTTACATCTAAATTAATTAACTTACTTCGTATTAAAAAGTATTTTTTCTTTCGACGGTTTATTTTTGACCTAATTGGGTCTCTTTTTATTTTTTTCTATATCTACGTATCTTTTCGTTTCTCTTATATTATCTGAAGAGTCAATCTAAACCGCATATGATCGAATTATATAAAAGAAAATAGAAAATAAAGATTTGAAAAGTGTCCGAATTATTAACAGAACAATGCAGTAGGTTTTGTCAACGTGGCCTTTAAGATAAAATTGTGGGATTTTCACAAAAAACATGTCAAATAATTGCTTTCCATAAATTTTAAAAATTTGGTCAAGGTAGACTTTTCTGTGGAAATTCCCATATTTGCTATAAACTAGGCTTGCACACATTATTACTCGTTTTACATTTACTGTATAGCTACGTATGCATCTACATACATACTATATGTAAGTATGTGTACTTTCAATGTGATTATGTGAAATGTCACATTAATAACCGCAAGTACAAGTTATAACGGTAAAATTAAAATAATAATTCATTGTAATAATTTAGCAGTTTAGGTATGGTACGCATGCCGCGCATACATTTTGCTTAATAATAATTGCCATTATAATAGAAAAAAAGAAAGAAAACCACACATACACATGCATATGGATATTTAAAAAAGGAATGTAACCCATGCGTGTATGCTGTGAAAAAAATACACACTTACACATGATTACATTCTCTTATTAAACCCAAATTTCTTTACTTTACTTTCCTTCAACAATATGAATAAAACTTGTGTTGTTTTGTTTGTGTATAAAAAAAACAACAAAAACAAACATAGCCACAGAAGAAAAGAAATTCACAGTTATTAATAAAAGACTGAGTACGAAATGATTTTATTAATTTCTCTTCTTAAACGAACGATACATATGCTGACGTCGTGAATATGTACACATGTGTGTGTACGAAGTGTGTTTACTTTCGTAACCACAGCAACAAAATAAAATGGTGGGAGTGAGTAAGTGTGCATGTAAAGAGTGAAATAAAAGCAACTGCAATGAAATTAAGGTGAAGAATTTTTGTTGAAAATTTATATTCTGACTAGTGGGTGGTAATTTTATTATTAGTTTTTCCTTTTTATTTTTGCAAGTTAATTTTTCACATATTTCTTAGGTAAGTTGTTTTAAGCTTGATAAATGTTGCAAATTTCGCAAAAGAAAATTTAAAGAATGAAGTACTTATGTGTATGTATGTATGTATGTATCAGAGCTGTAAATGAATCATTCATGGCACTGCATTATCAAATTTTTAATTAATTCTTTTCACAAAAATAAAAATATAATTGAATGAAATTTGAGTCAATTCAAATGAATTTGGTAGAAATGAGCAATTTATTACAAACTCATTTGAATTAAATTGTACAAATTTGAATTGATTTTGTGAGTAAATATGCAGTAAGCATCACTGTCGTTTTGTTATTCAATTAATTTTTTATGCAAAAGACACCAAGCACTACTCTCGTTTTGTATATCACTTAGTATAGTCCAAAGATAAAAAATTCTTTGATTTGAAATTGCCATGATATACTCATCTTTGATTTCATTCATTTGAATTGTAATTCATTGTTCTAATTCATTTGAATGAATTCAAAATCGATTCAATTCAAACGAATTGGAAATGAATTGCAATTCGCTTTAACAAATTCATTTGAATTGGTAACGAATTGCAATTCACTATATTTTACAAACGAATTGAAATTCATTTCTGCCTAATTCGTTTGATGCAAATTTCATTAAATTTTTTTTTTGGTTTGAAAAGAATTAATTCAAAAATTAGCTAATTCGTAACGAATTAAAACAAAACAGAATGATTCATTTACAGCTCTGGTATGTATGGATGTAGCAGTGCTGTTAGCTTTTTTTAAATGTGCATTTCATTATTCTAAGAATTATAAAAAAAAAATTAAACCAGTAGCCTTAAATTGTTATACAATACTATGTATATTTACATATTTAATAAAAACTCCTGTGTTTGTCACTGGGACCTAGAATTTAGTTTTTATAAAAATCAAAAGCTGCAAAGTGAATAAATTGACGGTCATATTCACAATTAGGTGGTTTGTGAGACAAGTTTTTTTTTTTTATAAACCTTTCTTGAATTGTATTGAATACGATACTTCTGGTGTTTTCCTTTCTGACAAATGTAAAATGTATACATACTCGTATATGCTACATTTCGTTACTATTCGATTTTCATTCTAAAAAAGTATGTAACATTTTAACACATACGGTCACGTTCCTTTCTAAATATGTTGCACCAATAACTGGCAGCATGCCGGGCATGTGTTCACTTTTAACAAAACAGTTCTTCAAATAAATTAGCGCTTAGAATCCATGATTTTGTTGCCTTTTTGCATGTGTTAATGAGTTCCTGCAGCACATTTAAAAATTTATTTAAATTATAATTAAAACTGAGAAGTTGTTTTTCAAAATTATCGGTTTTGAATTTTGACGATGTTTTTCTGCTTTAATTAAGTACTGTATGCAACGAACAAGCCTGACAAGAATTAGTTTTGTTAAATCGGAAAACCACTATAATGGAAAGGTACATACATATCGTCATATACTTTCACAAAAGTCGTAAGTGCGAAAAAATTCAAAATCGAATTTTTGCTCAATTGTGATGCACAGTATCAAAATACGTGTTTCTGCAAAATTTTGCACGGCTACAATTAGAAATAACTCTACTTATCAATAAAATTCTGAAAGGGGCAGGGGCAATCATAAATTGTATTTTGTTTCTCCTGTAAACTTTTTTCAATGTAACTTAGGGCTTTTATGTATTCATATGACGATATACATATCTAAATACATACATATGTATATCATTTAATCTTTAGCCAGACTGTTGAGTTACAAGTCAAATGTCATGAACAATTTTAAAAGTAATATTTTTTACGTCTGTGTAAATAGATACATATGTATGCAAGTAAAAAAAAATCATTGTAGTCGCCATAAACAAACGGCAATAACATTAACGATTTATGTTTGTGTTGACAATCAATGTTTTAAGCGAACGACTGACTACAACCAAACATGTTTTTGCATGTAGTTTATAAGCAACTATTTTCTTTTATTTTATTTGCGTTGCCACGGCCAAAGATGTGAGTGACCATCAAAGACAGTCTGTACAGCTGATATACAGCTTCAGCTCTTATTGTCCAATAACAATTTCGCTGGGTGACAGAAAATTGACAGACAATTTAAAAGTAGCATAGCCGTAGTAAAGAAAAAAATCGTTTTGAACTTTTATAGACCCAAATAGCCGCTAACTACCACATACATATAAAGCTGAGGCATTTCGCTAAGTAAAAAAAACTGTCCCTAGAAAAAATCAAAGCACTTGTCATTTAACTGATAGATGAGGCAAAAAGCTTTTTTTTTTCTAATACCGCCAAAGTAATCATACCAAAAATCAATGCGAAAAATAATAATAAAAAAAAAATTTAAAAAAAAATAAAAACGAGAAATCCCAAAAAGAAGAGGTCGATAGTTTATTGCCTGACTTGAGCATAATTTTTATTTTTGCCTTTAAAGTTTTATCTCGAGTGCAAGTGGTGTGTGTCTGCCGTGATGATATTTTTCTTTGGAAGTCATCATTCTCATATAATAACTCGTCGCGTTCAAAACATGAGAATGTTGTAAAATTTGTGTGTTGATTTCACCAAAAAAAAAATTATTTTTGATATGCTTGATTGCCGATATGATTTCTTAAATTGTTTTGGTACCCTATAATAAGCAGTGGGAAATTTTCAAAGCCTACATGTTCCAAAATCCAGTTGAAATAAAAAACATACACATTCTTTGAATAAAATCCATGTCATATTATCATATGCAATAGTAATTAAATAAAATACTTTTGATTACGAACTAAAGACGTGTTAACTTTTTAATCAAAAGTTTATTACATTTCTTATTCAGTTTTATGGCCTTATTCTTCCGCTATAAAGCCACCTTACAGAACTTTAAGAGAACAATAAAGTGCAAATATTTGTCGTGCGCTTTTCGAGAATCGAAATCACTGTAAATTAAATATCTATTCCTTTATACATGTCACGAAATGTCATTGTGTATACCCAGCATTAGACGTTGATTTGTAAAGGCAAAAGTTTACAAACAGTTGAAAATTTTGCAAAAAAATTTTAAAGTCTTAAGGTATGTACACACGATTGTCATATAGTACAATATTGACAGAAAAATTGTAATAAAATATTTAACAGCCGTGTGCTTGACAATAATATTGTCGCAATTCTGACAATCGTGAGAACATACTTCATTTCCATTGACCCGTAATTGCCAAACATTTTACAGTCATTTGTTATTGTCGCATGTGCTTAATTTAGTGCACCGTACAATAACACCATTGGCAGATAAATATTTCTGTTGGCAACGCTGTCCATAAATATCTAGATCTGGCTCCTTTTGCCATACAATAGTCTGACAACCGTGTGAACAGACAATTTTTGTAGAAAAATAAATTTATTATGTGCCAATGAAGTTGTACAGTTTTCTTACAATAGTCTGAAGAGACAATTACACTTTGTGACAATTTTTATTTGTGAGTGCATTGCCACCATATTGCCATATTCTACAATATTCTAAGATATGGCAATGTACTGGCAATGAGAAATTGTCAGCTCAGACTGTTGTAAGAAAACCTGAGAATGAACCTTTGCGAACTCGATTATCATAGTGTACATCCTTTACTTGTCGTTTTCAGCCCTCAAGATCTTTGCTGACGTACATTTGTAGTCGGACGTATGTGTGTGGACATTTATAATTTTTGTTTGTTTTTCTTTGTGTAGTTTAAACTCAATTTGCGCTAATAAATCGCCTAAAATTTTGACAGTTTCATGTGTTTCTGCTCATGCATTCATATAAAAATGTGTAATCACAAATATTTTCTCTTGGCTCGTAGATATAAGTTTTATCGTCATCAGCATCATCATTATCATCCTTAAACACATTGTCATCGTTCATCGTCAGCGTTCATCTTTAGCAGTGTGACCAGATATAAAAACAAAAAAAAATTATTAGTACTGCGTCTGTGTTAACAGCGTCCTCCTTCGTCGTCGGTATTTGAGAAATTACTCTGCGACCGTCACTACAGTTTTCGCAGCGTCGCTCTGTTGGCTTTCCTTACTGAAAACTGGTGTCAATCTGTACACCTTTTTGGATGGTGGTTCTCGATATTTTCGAAGGCGTTTGACAGAGTCTTTGATATCGGTGATGTTTTCTGCATAAATTCATAGGCACCGCAATGTGCTGAATTTTTGCTACTCTATTTATAATTTTTCTTAGCGACTTTCGCTGTCAAACTCTTTTTCCGATGACAGCAGCATTTGACATTGATATGCTTTTGTTTTTTTTTATTAGATGTAGTTTTAAACAACACAAAGTCTGCTAACGATTGAATAAAATCTTGTCTGCAGAAACAGCCAGCGGTTTAGGCGGGAATCGAACCCGCAACCTCCATATTGATAGTCAAATGCTCACGCAGTAGGCTACACAAGTACCCATGGCCGGTCATTAGTGTCATGCCACTTTGTAGCGGGATCTTGTAATAATTTCAGAGTTGGGTCATTCTAATATGGTCGAACTTAACGCCCGTCAGACACCATGATGAGTCGTTACGTATAAACGCTTAATGGAAGGTGCAGCGTCATCTGTAGTTGTGGAAGGTATAGATGTTAAGGCATCAAAGCTGTTAAGGTCTTTGGCATTAAAATTCCGTGTAATGTTCGTAAGGGGCACCCCTTACGAAAAAAAAAACATAATAAAAGCAAATAAAGCAAACAAATTTAGGTGCTAATACTGTGTTCAGACATGCCTTTTAATTTAGATAATTTTAGCAATTTAATTTAGTCAATTTAGCCCACTCAATTAGCATTACACAGCTGGAAAAAAAAAACGTTTTGAGGTAAAATTCGCTGGTCATCTCTTTTTTTCTTTTTTGCTTTTTGTTATTTACTGTTTCCACATTTGGCTTGTCATTGTACATAATTTTTACTTTTCACTGAACAGACATTCCACTAAACATACTTGTAAGAAGGGTTGCATTTCAAGTTTTACTCAATATTTACAAGAATTTCGTACTTAATGCGCAATAAGTGAATATTAGAAAACACGAATCTCATTCGCCACAGCAAGCTACCGAATTCAAGATGTATAAAATAAAATACACACGCTTATATGAGAACGATTATTTTGACGACAACAAGACAACACGGCTGCAGGTTTTTGTCCATGCTGATTTAGGCGTTGTAGTCAAATTAAACTACTTTCTATTTTTGTTGGCTACAAAACAAAAACGGTGTTGAAAATATAAAGAGAAGAGTGACTTAAATAACAGCTTAAAATATGGGAACAAATCTATTTTAGTGAAGCTGCTCCAAATGAAACAAAATTTCCGTACGTGATAGAAAACTTAAAAATAAGAAAAACGAATTTTGTACGACTCGTAACTTTCGAGTTATGAGCCTCCGAAATTTTCATATAAAAGCACAAATGTGCATTGCGTTTCAAAACAAATCAGGTCAAGTTTCTTTGATAAGAATCATAGATTTAATGAAGAATTTACAGTTTACCATTTTACATTAAATATCAATTATTTCCGCTATCAGTTTTTTTATTCCTTTTTTTACTATGTATAATTCAGAGAGGGATCACATTTTCTACAGTAAACAGCTGTTCATATTTTCCAATTATTTCTTTTTGGTTGGTTTATTATAATTGAGAAGTACTTTATTATATATGATTATAATAGTGCTTTTTTCCTTAAAAAAATATAAAGTATGTAATAATATATTTCACATATATATTTTTAAGGGAAAAAGCACAATTATAATCATATATAAAGAGATATTCCCAAAATAAATTCAGTTAATAAGTACTTTATTTTTACTTTTGCTTTTAAATAGCATAAATATATGTATGTATTCATATATTTCAGGTAAAATGGATGAAGTTCTAATTGAAGAAGTGCCCAAAAACAACAAAATTTTGTATGATCTGCTGCACTTAGACTACAGTAATTCGAAAATAAAGAATGGTGCAGTTGCCGTTTTAAAAATAATTTAGTAGCCGACTACAAAGCAACGAAGCTACATTTGTAGTTTCTGTAGCTCATATTATTAATCATAATATTAAACTCAATAATAGCATTTATTACAAAAATCTCAATAAAGGTGAATGTCTGTCTGACCACCGTATAAAATGGCCACACTGATCTTTCTGCAAGTACATGTTAATGTATGTGAGCTGCTGCTGTGTGTGTGTGTGTGTGTGTGTGTGTGTGTGTGAGTGCATGTGAATGTGTGTGTATATATTGATTTTGGACAAGGTTTTAACAGTTTAAGCATTTATCATTATTTGTTTATATACGAGTGTTTAACATTCCAATAAAACATTGAATGCCACTATATTGTTCGTATGCAGGACTATTGTTTTTTTTTTCTTTCTTTCTTTCTGTCTTCTTCTGAGAAGCTAAAGGATGAGACTGCGAAAAGATAAGAGGTGAGGGTAGAAAGTACAACATTATATCTAGAACATTACATTCCCTGGTTGTTGAAGTTCTTGAAGCCTTTTTTGGCAAAGCTACCGCAAACAAAAAAGATACATTTGTATTTCTGTATTGTATTTAGATTTTCATTTTGTCGTCGGTTTGTCTGTCATTGTTTGCTGGCTTTCAGTTTGGAAGAAATGGTAGTATTTGGTTCTCTTTTTTAAGATTATTTTTGCCTTTTTTTTTTGTTTGTTGCTAAAAACGGTAGCAACTAGCAGATACAGAAACAGCAGTTGTTTTATATATTTGTTGCCTGCTGGTGCTTCTGCTGCTACTTACTTACTGACTACTTGTATTTGATATTGTAATTGTTTTTGGCTTTTGAATGGTTTTGAATGATGTCAACATGTTTGGACTTTACAAAATAAAATACATACGTTCAATGTAAATTTATGTTGTTGCTCTGCTCTGTTGTACATTTTCATTTCTTCAATTCATTGTTTGTACTGGCTTGGTGATGCTGTTGCTGTTGCAATTGCTGGGTTTTTTTTGCTCACAGAGCAAAGAATCATGTTCAACAATAAAAAGATTGAGTTTTGTTGTTTATTCACAGAAACGATTTAATGTTAATAATTTTTTCTTTCTTATTTGTACATTTGTACATACCTTGCACTGCAATATACGATTAGAAATCATTAAGCACATGATCATGGGGCATTTTGATATTTTCTTGTGGGGTCACTACAAATATGAAATACTTCGATATATTCAATTTTATTAAGTTTTGAATAATTTTATAACCAGTATTGGCTTAAACAAATATTAAAGGAAAGCTAATTCGAATCGAAACAAAATGACATCGTAAGGCCTGCTTTTAGATTTCTAAATTTTTCTTGAATTGAGTCTCTGAGTTTGTTGGAGAGCGATGAACAAAGAAGGAAGAGGGCTGCAGAATTGCTTACACCGAAAAGTTACCTCAATTCTCTTTTGTCATTTCATTGCCATGTTTTGAATTCTTGTTGACTTCATGTAATTTTTCTGAAAATCTAAGTAACAGACTGGCACAGGGTGGACGTGACGTCCTCAAGTTTCTGCGGGACAAGGTAACAAAACGGCACCTATGCGGCTACTTGGGCCAACCCGTCTAATAATCTAATCTAACCTTTAAAAGAGAATTGAAGAAACTGGCGCCAAGAACAGTCGACAAATCTAAAAGCAGCCATACCAACATACAAATTCTTTTCGTTCTGAATCACGGAGTTGTATTATTATTATTGGGCCAGAAAGCACCGCCACCAAGTTTCGCAAAGTTTCAAAGACTTCTAAGGCATCCAAGCACTATTTGGAGCCTGGTGTTCCACAGCTTGTGTAGAGGCGCCGCAATTCCACCCCAATGGTGAAGCCAATTACAGAGTAACCCCAGAGAGGGGCAATTTTTGCACAACTCTGCTGTTCAATGGTATAGGGCTACAAGCTAAAATTGGGAAAACAAAGTTTAAATCCTGCTGAAATATAAAAAAAAATTCGTTGCACAAAGAAAAAAGTAAAATCAACGTTCAATTAAAAAAAACGAATATTCAATTAAAATAATAATTAGATTTCAACCTATCAGCAGAAACACAGGATCAATTAACATTTTTAATTGAAAAAATTTAAAAATTTTTTCCACATTTGCCCATTTTTTTGTTATTGCACTCTTTTGAGAGAACATCACAATCAATTAAAATAAACGTGAATTTAATTAAATTATTAATTAAGAAAAAAAATTTTTCTGAGTAAAGATTTTTAATTTAATTTAATTTTAATTGCAAAAAATTTTAACTATTATTCTTTCTGTGCAGTTTTGAACAACTAAAAAAATATATTTTTGACATCCCGAAAATCCAGTATTTTTTTTTTTTATCTGGGACCAGCTCTCAGGAGATGACTACGACACATGCGAAGCATTGTGCTGGAACTATAGGAAAGGGATAGTAGGAGAAGGGATAGAGGTGAAGTTATATAATTATTTTACAGCTCTGCCTGCGCAAGTGCTTTGTTTATACTCGTAGCAGTGCTGAAGCTTCGGTTTAGTAGCCATTTTTATTATTATTTTACTTCGCCGGTGCTACACAATACCGACGAAGGACAGCGTTCTGATGTGATTGTGGATTGCTATCAGCTGCAGCCGGTATTGTTCAGTGACCAGTGACTATGCCTTCGACACTGAAACCTTCCGACAACAACTGACACAGAAAAATGCGAGATGTTTTTTTTTTTTAAATTTTAGTCTGAAACTGGAGTTGAACCCTAATACCTGTGCTACAGAGGCAACCAATTACCAAAATCATCAAAATGGCGATAAATCGCCAAATTTGGTGCCGTGGTTCCAGCAACTCTACTATGAAATTGAAGCGTTGATGTTTTTTAAACTAAAAGAGGGCGGCGTAATCAGAAAAAGTTTTAATTACCCTAGTAGGGTTTGAACCCATGGCTTTCGGGCCCTGGAATTGTCAATTGCAAGTCAGATATTTAAATTTTTACATTTACGGCCATTTTCACAATGTCTGATTAAAACTTAATTGGACCTTTAACAGCCCGGTTAACCAAAAATATATTTCACAATGTATGATTAACTTTTAAATGACACCATTTAACGAGAAAGTGTCTGTTAAATTTAACCGAACAAAATGTGGCGGTTAACAATATAATCCACATGTAAAAAATGGGAAAGCACCACTTACATTTTTTCAATGTTTATAATTTTAAAACTTTGAAACAAAAAAAAAAAGAAATCTTGCTGTGTATTTAAAGGCTCTACAAAAAACTTTTTAACATTTGTATATCTTAATATATTTATGCACCAATATTTTACATGTCTCACTTGTTTTTTTGAATGTTCCAAGCTGGAACAATTTGTTGCTTATGAATATTCCGACATTTCCTTTCAGTATACTTCAATGTTTTTTTTTCACAAACATTAAGATTATTTTCTATTTTCTGTCATTATAGTATTTTTCGGAAACAAACACAAACAATATTGCCATACGTTTTAGCGATGTCTTTTGTTAAGTAACTGAAGGATGGTGAAACTGAAATCATTAACCGTCGATTAAATAGTGCCTGTTAAGCAAACCGCCAGTTAGTTAATTTTCTGTTAAAAGTAAAATAATTAGACATTGTGAAAATGGCCGTTAGTAAGTTGAATCAAAGAGGGCAGTGTGATGAGAAAATTTTGTTTGTTTAGTAGGCGTTGAATATAAGGCTTTCGGGAAGGAGAGTCTCGTTAAATAAAATTATTGCCGTGTTAAATAGAAAGGTGTTGTCGAATTCCAAACATTTAATAAGTTGAAGCAAATTTCAGGAGTTCAAGTCTTCGTAAGTAGATTTCTTGCTTTGATAATGGCGAGACAAGTTACATGTTTTATTTTTGACCTTTGTTTAGTTTTTTCTTCAGTAGAATTTTAATGTTTAATCTTTTGCAAGAACTAAAATATGTTCTGAACGCATCTTCCCCTTCACCCATTTTATAATTTTTATCGCTTTTTTATTCTTTTCTCTTGATCCATGCATCAAATGACGACTTTATTAAATTCAATTAAATATTGGAATTCTGTTGTATATTTTAACGCGCACACACACACATAACACGCCTAAAAAAAGTGCTTCAAAAAAATTCCATGATCACACATCATTAAGTGAACAAAAACTAAAGTGCCAAACACAAACCGGCAAAGGATCTGGTAAATTCACGAAAAAAAAACTGTCTGCAACTTGAAGACGAAAATATAAAAAAGGAACTTATAAAACCAATTGATTTCACTCATTACAATTATCGTTAGCGGTATAAATGGAGGACGATTGCTTTACTAACAACAACAACAACAACAATAACGCCAACAGCAAAAATGAAATCGTGTTTTGAAACGCGACTATTGTTGCACCTTCTGGTATGACAAACACGACAAAACATATGCCATACAGTAGTAGTTTCAATATGCCACAGACTCTGGAGACCAGTCATGATCATGATGATGATGATGATGTGGATAATAATACGAGCGATAGCAAACACTGGACTGTTAAACAAAATGCTGCACGTAGTTGTAGGCTGGGATCTTTGTATAATAAATTGCTCTTTTTTATTGTATGCAGTGTATTGGGAGTTGGACAATTTTGATGACGATATTTTTATGTTGTCATGAAAATTTAATTGAAATTCCAAAAAAGGAGACTGACTTTGGTAGCTCCAAAAGGCTGTTTGTTACAAAAAAAACAAAAAAAAACAAGAAAATGAAGAAGACGTCATCATGTCTACTCAAATAAACGACGTAGAAGTTCCTTGTTGCACTTTTGAAGGGTTTTTTTTTTGTTTGCTTTGTTGTAGTTGTGATTGGTACCTTTTTCGGCCATAATTTCAAAAATTGGTTTTTATTGACTTCCCGTCATTTAAGAAGCGATCGATTTACTTAAAAAAAAATATGTCACAAAAAACTCTTAATATTGAATTGTTTAACAGAGATCGTTTTGTGTCAGAAAGCAAAAAAAAATATTCAAGTTCGTAGAATCTAAAGAAGATGTCATGTGTCAAGAGCAGCTAAGTTTCGGTAATTTAACCAAGAGGTCTTGAGTTGAAAGCAAATAAAAAATTATGATTTTATTTTTTTTTTTAAGGAAATAAAACAAAACAGCGGCGGCTTAAATCTCTGAAGTATTAAGTTGAGGTGATAGTTTTTTATGCTGCTAAAAAAGAGCAGTCGGTTGCTCTACAGAAAATTTAATAAAATTAAATCTTGCATAGAAATTATAGAGCGATTATTTATTTATTTAATTATTTATTTATTTAATTATTTATTTGTGTGAGCTTCTATAACAAAACTTAAGTTTTAAAATAACAAAAGTATACACAAAAGTATATACTGAAAAATAGGAAGAAGAAAAATTAATTGTCATGATGTGAACCACATTTATTTTTTATCTTGGATCAGCACTCAGGAGATGATCCCTGCACATGCAGTGCATTGTGCTAGAAGTAGAGGGAAGGGATAGTAGGAAAAATGATAAGTTGTAAAGCACCACTATCTTACAACACTACTTTTTGCACGTTACTTGTTTTTTTTATAGTAGAGTTGAGCGTATCTGATGTCAAGGAGACATATTAAATTTTAAAGCTTCGTTTTTAGTAGCAATTTTTACTATTTATTTTCTTTCGCCGGTGCTACACAATAACGACGAAGGAGGGCGTTCTGATGTGCCTGTGGATTGAATACATTACAGTATTGCAATTTCAAACAATTGAATTTCATAATAATAATAGAGTGAAGTTGTTGGCAGAGTCTAAAATTACTTTATATCAGAATATTCGAAAAATATTATTATTTTATTTATTTATTATTTTTGAAGGAGGTGGAGAAAAAGAAAAAAAAAACCCAAAAATAAAAGTGCAAGTTATAGATGATAAAATTTAGAGCTTCATTATGGGAAAGATAACGGAGATCAATTCTCGTATGCTATTCATAGGAAATAATAAATATATAAAGCTAATAATTTACATCTACTGATAACCTACTCTACTGATACGCTAAAGAACGCTGAAGATGAAGCAGCCTTCGAAAACAGCATGTTGTTGTGTTATTTTAGTGTTTTTCAGTGTGACCAGCGTTACCATTTCTCAAGTTTTCCCTTATTTTTCAAGGTTTTTGAAATGCAAAAAAGTTTTTAAGTTTTTAGCTTCAAAAATAAGTTCTTTTTTATTAGTTTCTGTTTATTAATTTTTAATTTACAGATATATGACGAAAATATTATTTGATGTTGCCATGTAATGTAAGCCATTTTATATTTTTCAGTATTAAAAGTGTCTATTACCTCTTCAATACAACTTTTTTTTTTTTTTTTTGAAAAGACAATACAAACTCTACGAATCTCTTGAGCTTGTCTGTAGAAACACCCAGGGTCTAAGCGGGAATCGAACCCGCACCTCCATATCGATAAGACTAATGCTCATACACTAGACTACGGAGGCACCTTAAGTGTGATGTATTAATAATAATACAGTTTTTATGCCTGTTTTTTGTTCTAAAAAGTTTTCTATTTCACATATTCATGGATAAATATTTAAAGAGAAACGGTAAGGATAATGAAGTTTTTTGTTTGTTTTTAAGCAGCAATACAAGTGGAGAAAATAGCTTAGAATACGCTACAGACACAGTGGTGGGTCCAACAAAAACTAAAAAAATGGGTATCTGCTCAAAATTGTGGATAGAATAAGTTTGTTGTTGTTGTTTAACTTATTTTTGTTTATCTTATTTTGAATAAAAATGAATTCAAAATATATATTTTTGTGATTTTTTTCATGAAAAATTAAGTTTTTTTTTTTTTTTTTTTAATAAAAAGTTTTCTTTAAAAAAATATATGGTAACGCTGAGTGTGACTTACAATTTTTGTGTTTGACTTGGTTTGTTTCTTAGTAATAATCACATGTAATTTTGATTACCTGTATGTTGTCGATCATTAGCCCATTTTAATTAATTACATGTTTGTTTTGATTTTGATTCATATTGCATGATAAAAACTTACAGATTGAAAACTCAAGAATTGATGCAACAAAAACTGCATGTCCCCGTGTAAACGGGTACTTTACGAAAATGTACTGCGTGACCCTGGGTATTTTCTGTAGACAAGTGATGAAGCTTTGCAGATTTACAAAAAAAAAATTATGAGAAATAATAAAATCGTTTTAATGTAGCGCATCACAAGCAGTCGGCGAGTGTAAATCATTTTAATTGACAAAGATAAAGCTCAAAAACAATTTCATCAAGTCAAGTCATTTAATAAAGTTTAGTTTTTTTCTCTCCGATTTTCAACACAATACAGACACATGATTATGATGAGGATGAAGATGTCTTGTTTTGTTTTGTTTTGTTTGATGTCTTAAGTTTCCATTAAAAATCTGCACAAAAAGACTCAGTTGCAAGCACGACACTTACAGAAAAGTGTGTAAATGTTAGTTGAAGCTGAAGTTGGAGTTTTTTTTTTCTTTTGCATATTTTAAAGGCAACGTGGTGTAACGCGGCAGCAATTTTCACGCGTTGTTCACAGCAAGCAGTCGCTATAAAAAGCAGCCAAGAAACCACAGGACATTAAAGCTGGCTGAAAAGGAATCACAATCACAACTTATGTTTTTTTTTTTAAAGAAACAAACAAAATTTTCTTTCTCTTTTTTCAGCGGTCTTTTTTAAAGGTGTGAAAATTTTTCAAATTATAAACTTACGACCAAACAAATATTTAAGCAATTAGACAAAACGTTATTTTCCTTTCCCCTGCCCCCCTCAATATCTTCTCGTTTTAATTGTATGTGTGTGACATTGATTAAATAGAGTTCGAGTTTGTGCAACTGCAGGCATTAAATCCATATGTTGCAACATCAATGTATTTACTATTAGTTTGTGTACTTGGCTACACATTTTAGGGGGGTGTAAGAAATAATACTTTAACTTAATTATCAAGAATGTTAAGGCCTTAACACGTCTATGCCAGCTCATACATGCATATAATGTTTAATATTAACTTAGTAGCCCTCGTAATTTAAGGAATTGAATGACCAAGCAAGTATGTACTACTACTAATACAGAGAGTGGAAGTTGAGTTTCCAGTGCGATTTGCGGTTGGGAGTTGAAATGTCATCCAGTCGTCAATGCAGCATGACGAATTGTGTTGTTTTTGTGCCTTTTAAAATTAATAGGTTTTTAATGATAAAATTTGTCTGGTTGTTGTTAATTTTACTACAACGCCAAACAAATGCGAACATACAATATATAGTCAAATGTATACTTGCGTGTGCCTGTGTATGTGTGTTGTAGATGGAACTTACCCAGCTAACATTTTCAAGACTAATTTGTGCTGGGAGCGGGCGATTAAATTAATCGAACGCGATGTCGTGTTCAGCATGCATGAACAATTTTTCTAATGTAAAAGTTGAATATTATTAAAATAGAACTTTATTTTTTACGTTCTGTATTTGTTTATTGTTAAAATACGATTAATAACAATTCATTTGTCTCTTATTATAAAAACTTCATTTAGTTTGTTTTTTTATTAACTAAGTCAGCATTTTAGTTTTTTCTTTAGTTATTTTTTTTTTGTTAAGCAATAGGCACACTTTTCTGTTGAATTGATTGTTTGCTGAGACATGGGGTCAGCAAGAATTCTTAATTAAATTCACGGAAACAACTTATTGAAAAACAAAAGGTTAATGAACAGAAATGGGGCAAATGAATTTCTTTGTCATTAACTTAAATGCTTACGCTCTAGCGTTAAAACTTTTGTTATATCAATCTCTTATCCGTTCTATCTTAACATAAGGCTGTCAGATATCTCCGTCTTACATGAAAAAACTGAGAGTTTTTGAAAGAAAATGTCTAAGCGTTAGTTGAAATCTTTAATTTTAAATAGACTAGTGATCGACAACATACAGGCAATCCAAATTACATGTGATAATTGCTAAGAAGCAAACTAAGTCAAAGACGATATTGTAACTCACACTGACAATTACTAGCATAGCGGAACAACATGCTGTTTTCGAAAGCTGCCACACTTTCATTATCAGCGTTCTTCGAGTTTTTTCCAATTGTAATGTAAATGTAAAATATTAGCTTTATATATTTATTATTTTTTATAAATAGAATACGAGAAGTGTTCCCCGTTATTTTTTCTTCTTCTAAATGAAGCTCTAAATTTACCATCTCTAACTTGCAATAGTCCTTAACATTACTTGATTTTGTGTTTCCATCGTTAATTGTACACACAAGTCTTGTTTGTTTGTCTAAGATCATATATGTACATCAACTTTTAGATCTGCCAACAGTAATTATTTAAAATATAATTTTATTTTATTAAATTATAAGGGTTATAAAACTTATATTATAGCTAAAATTAGGAGGATTAATAACTTCATAATTCATTCGATAAGAAAACATATAATCCGAAGGTTTGACAATAATTTTATTATGGCTCCATACTATACTAGCAGTGAATATATATATATATATATATATATATATATATATATATATATATATAAGGTGGGGCAAAAGTAATCGCCCTATTGGAAAATGCTATAACTTTTGCAAATGGGGCCAAATGTCAATTCGGTTGAAGCAAACCGACAGGCCATGAATCTGTTTACTCCACAAGTACGCGGAATAATTGTTAAAATTTTTTTGTTTGCGTCACAGATTTCCTGGGCATTCGACACCAACTGGACACACACTGCGGCCTTTGGCGACTCGTCTTGAGAAAATACAAATCAAATGTCCACAAACAATATATCCTCTATTACCGCTCCCATAATCGCATTTTCTAGTACCAGCACAATGCATCGCATGTGTAGAGATCATCCCCTGAGTGCCGGTCCAAGGTATTTTTTTTTTCGAATGTAGAAACAATCGAAGGAGACTACCACTAAATTGGGTCCGGTTTTGATACCTTTGTCATTGATTACCGGTTCATCCAACAAGTGGCACACACACTAACCGTTGACATTTGCTTCAATCTCAGCATATTCTTTAGACTCTATGGACTACTGGTACTCTAGTGGTAATTTTCGAATTCCAACATCACGCCAGAGTTCCTTTAACGTTGTAGCGAAACATATCAGAGTCTCCGCTATGAATCGAAGCTAGAAACCCCAAACTGATAGACAAGACAATAAGTCACTACACTCCAAGGTCCACTATAATTAACTGCATTAAGTGGCCTAAGTTGCTTTTTTCGGATCATGTGGAAATGAACCAACCGATCTTCTGCTTGCTGAATCAACGCGCTAACTACTCAGCTAAAAGTGGCCAGAATTCATAAACAGCTATTTTGAAGTAACATAAAATAAACTGATTTGATTAACAAAGACTCACAAAAGCAGCAAAATATCATTGAAATGAGTGAAATGTGATTATGGTGGAATAACGGTCTGTCAGCAATCGTCAGAATGCTTAAACGGCGATTGCGGATTAACATAAAGAACACTCGTAGAAAATAAAAAAATATCATTCGATCCGGTCCTGGACTACTAACAATCACTGCTCGTCAAAGTGCGCAAATGACGATTCACTCGTCCAACAATCGTTAAAATGACTCGCCAAAGCATCGTGTGCAAGAACAAAATATAATTGTGTTCCAACAATCGTCTGGACGATTAAAAAAAGATTCGCGACATAATTGCGCTCGTCAAACCATCTTCCAAATGCCAACTGGATTATAACCCTGTGTGATGTTGCTGGCCAAATTTATATTTTGTTACGCATTATGAGATTTTATTAGAATTGCATTTGTACTTTTGCGAAATTCAAATCATTACACTTTGGCATTTGTTTTTGTTTTTGTTTTTTTTTTATCTTGCCTCATATGTTTTTGCTGGCACGTGTGTCGCTGTGTGTGGCTGTTTGTGCATGTTTAAATTCCTCATATGAATAACTTGTATCCGTTTCCTATTTGATTTTTATTTAACGTGCTATTTTTCCCTCGAAAGATTTATGCTTTATTTTTATCACATTTTAAAAATCTAATGCTTTAAAATATTTCCTACTATCGGATGGACAAAGTAAAAGAAGGCAATGGCTTGGAAGACGGAAAATCTTTGTTTTTTTTTTTTTTTGTACCGAAGATTATGAGACGTATTACTACTTTTCCCCAAAAAATACACATGATTTAAAGTTATTTTTTTCTTTTCTTTTGCTTTGAAGATAAGTTTTTCTCAATAGTACTTTTCTAAGAATATATACATACATACGAGTACATACCTCTATGTGGCTTGAATTTCGTTATATATTTACATATTTCTCCTATATATATACATATTTCTTCCTTGAATCAGTGCTCAGAAGATGCCTCTTTGTACGCACCGTTACTAGGAAAATAGGTTAAGGGTGGGAGGATAGACGGAGTTGCGTTTGTGGACATTCTACTTAAAATTTACAACTTCACAATTTTCGAGGACGACTTATACAGGGAATTTATTCCACCAGAGCATCTGAAAAACGTGGCATCTCTGTAAAATGTAGTCCGATTTGTGGATGCGCTTTTGCGAATAACCTTGTTGCACGTGTAAATATCCTAGATTTGCGAACAAAATTCCCTGATATCAATGTATCATATTCCATTGACGGGTGTCTCGGTAGCCGACTGCGTGAGCATTAGTCTATCAATGTGGAGCTTGCGGGTTCAATCCCCGGCTAGACCCCTGAATGTTTCTGCAGACAAGCTTTTATTCAGAACTTAGCAGACTGTGTGTTGTTTAAAACTACATCTAGATAGCGTTAAAACATCGAGATACACCCCCCATTCTGCGGTGTGATGTTGATTCCATACTGGCAAGCCTGTCAGCTTCTTCGTTTCCTATTATTTCTTGATGTCCAGGTAACCATATTATCCACAGATCTTCACAGTACTCGTATAAATATTTCATTCTTACCTTGAAGAACGTTTCGCGCTCTCACCTCCTTTTGCATTAAGGCTTTATGTAAAAATAAATTTAAAAAGTCATTGAAGCATTGTGCAATAAAGATATTTTATATTGCGAATCACATTAAGGCGCACACCCATTTACATCACAATTGACCACATTTTTCGTTGCTATCTTTAATTTTTTTGTTTTCAAATCACTTTGTACATCCTGCAGTTCTCGGTTAAAACGAAAAAAAAAACTCCACCTCCCATTCTAAGCTCTGTATTACCCATTCTTATCGGTACGCAATAGATAAGTAATAGAGAAAATCTATGTATGTATATATTTTATGAAAACTAAGCTCTTGAATATGTTTGTAAACGAGTACAAACAATGTTTAGTGTGAAAAGTACTTAACACATGTGGGTTGTCGCACATAAATATGCGACAAGATTCCGTTCAGCAGTACCACACTTGCCGCTCTCTTTCATGGCCATTTAGTAAATTGTATCCTGTCAACTTTGTTTAAAATACAAATAACACACTGGAAATTTAGAGAATTTTTCACTTTGCGAATGGCAACAACTATGTGGTACAGAATTTTTTAAAACTACTACAACCAAGTGACAGTGTTGCCGGTGAAACAAAATAATGTTATAAAAACAAACTGGATACTAAAAAGCTAAGTTTCCACTATCGGCGCAAAGTACCAATTTTCGGCGTACTTTATGTGCCGGTAGTGTGAACGATCACATAATTTTTTAAAGTGCGACGATGAACGCCGAAATTAAACAAGCAACAAAATATAAAAATGAAGCATAATGTGAACACTCTTTAGCATAATCTTAACATATAAAAGTATGTTTTTTATCTTGTATGCCGATGAAATTAGACAAACAGTGCCGATATCCAAGTGTAGCAAATTGAATTTTGAAATTTTGTAAACTGCCTGGTAATATTTCACTTTTTTGAACTTAATTGCAAGAAAATACATTTTATAAACATTATAACTATTTTGTTAATTATTCAACGTTAGTCATAATTCATTATAGTAATATCAAACAGAGGTTCCCAAGAGCTGCATCTCTGTCCCCCAACGGGTAAAAAATTACCAATGACCAAACGGAAGATTGTTGGGTTCCATTCCTCGTCTAGCCAAAAAAAAAATTCTTCTGATGTTCAGCGCCCTATTTGATCGGCATTTGAGTATCGAAGAAGTCAAATACTGAATGAGTGTATATATATACATATATATAAAGCATATTTATGAAGTAGATTTAAGTAATCAGCTGACTTTTTTGCTCGTTCATGTTTCACACCACGTAAATGTCAAAATTTGTTTACATTTTATACGCGCCATTATTATTTTTACTCATTTGTTTAATATGAGAGAGCGCGCCATTAACAGTTTTACTAATTTCTTCATTTTGAAAGAGAGTTACAAAAGCAATGAAAAAGAAGTGAAAAAATAATTAATCCGTTATTGACATCCTCAAAGAGTTTTGCACAAACAAATGCCTGTTGTTTTTGTGTATTGCTGTTTTGTTGTAGAGTCACGGCTACTTGATAAATATACAGGGTGGCCCAAAATGACCGAAGGTGTTTGAGTTCAAGAGCCATTGTGTCCCATACTTGCAGATGGTTTTCCACTGCTGGCCTTAAACAATTTTCCAACATTCTCCGATATCTAACACCAGTGATGGAAACGGCGACACCGTGTTAATTTTCAAAAAAAAATATGGTCCAATTATCCTCTCCGACGAAACACCGCACCATAAGGTGCACTTACGTGGATGTAATTCTCGCTGTTGAACTACTCTTGGATTTTCCATATATTAACGAACCCATTCAATTGGAAATTGGCTTCGTCGCTCATAATTAAATTATTAATAAAATCATTATTTTGTACTGAAATAAAGTTCAACGATTTTGGTTCGTTGTTCAATTGTGTACTGTTCCACTTTAAATTCTCCAAGTCTTCTTTACAAAATATTGAAAACAAAAAAAAAATTATAATAAAAAAGTTATTTAAGGAATTTAAACACTTTCGTTCCTTTTAAGCCACCCTATACAATCAGTGTCAACCAAAGATCCACTAATTGTAAAAAGGTTTAGAGAATTGAAATAGATTTAAATCAAATAATAAAATTTTTGTTGTATAAAGAAAATTTTTAAAAGAAGCTATTTGGTTTGTTTTTTTTGTATATTTCGTACGTTCTTTTTTTTTTTTTTTGTTTTTATACTCGTAGCAGTGCTGAAGCTTCGGTTTAGTAGCCATTTATTTTTTATTATTATTTTACTTCGCCGGTGCTACACAATACCGACGAAGGAGGGCGTTCTGCTGTGATTGTGGATTGCTATCAGCTGAAGCCGGTATTGTTCAGTGACCAGTGACTATGCCTTCGCCACTGAAACCTTCCGACCACAACTGACACACAAAGACACACTAATACACATCAGAAAAATGCGAGATGTTTATTTTTATTTAAAAATTTTTTTTTGTCTGAAACTGGGGTTGAACCCAGGTCTGTTTTTTGGTTGTGTAGTCAACGTGCAGACTACCATCCATCGTGCCATCGCCACCCTCAAACATGTGAAATTTCTTAGGTTTTCCAAAAATTTGGTTAAAAGTCTACTGACGATTTTGCTATTAGCATCAAATGAAGTGCGCATATAGAGCAACTAAACCGTATAACAAACTTATATAAAATAAAAATATTATTCGTATTTATTAAAAACACAAAATAATATGTTCGGGCTATTGAAGAACAGATAACAAATTGTTTCTGCCAATAAAATTCAATTGTAAAAATTTGTTCCACCAGGTTAGAAACCATATGCATATATTCTCTACGTTTATGTCGTAAAGGAGCTACGTTCAATTTAATAAATTTTGTAATTTGTAAAATTTTAGCTAATAAGTAATTGTTTAGAAAGAACGTTCACCAACTGCTGCATTAATGATGAAAAAAAACTTACACCATGAGAAAAGAAGGCGGCAACGCTTCTAAGTTTACTACAACTACCCCCACTTACTTTACTTATTTGCTATCTGGAAAAGGGCTCATAATATTGCCGCTGTCACCAACACCATTGCCGTGGCAGTAGTCGTCGATTACATTAGAAAAAGTAAATTTTTCAAATGTTTTCGCTTGTTTACAGCAAATTTTGCGTTGTTTTTATGGCTTTTTTTTAATATTTATCTGCCATGGTGTATCTTTAGACCTCTGTTTTACATGCACATTTTCAGAAGGTATTGACAGGCAGAAAAATACCCTAAACAGCGAAATATATGTATGAACAATAATATTTCCAATCTGTATGTCATATGCGAATGTGGTACAATATATTGACAAAAACCAAAATTCCTTTAATTTTTATTGCACAATGAAGTACAAAATATTGTGTAATGTGGTGGCAATATTCTCCAATATTGTTTTCCCGTTTTTGTTTTTAGTTTTAATTGTGTATTTAATAATTTTTTATTATGTAATAAAAAAAATTAATTATTATGTAATTTATTATTATGTAATAATTAAATTATTTTACTTTAAATTAATACAAATATTTGTAAAAAGCTAAACCGCTCAAATTACATACTGCCACCGATTTTCATAAATTTCTTTTACTTATAATGTTACTTTTTATTGTAGAAAATATATATTATAGAAAATATTATATACAGTGCCAGCTTTGCTAATCCGAAGGTGTGTAATCCGAATTGTTCAGTAATCCGAATTGAATTTATGACGTATTACATACTCTATACTCTATATATTGCAAGCTTGCTAAGCCGAATTTTTATTTTTTTTATTCTCTGCTTTTTTATTATTGTGTATGTTTTTTACAACCAACAGGACATCAGTGAGATGCAGCGCCTTCTATGATTGATATTGTACATACATACATATACAATATTTATAAGTACATAAGTATGTTTTATGTTTTGTTGCAAATAGTTTAGTTATTGAATGGTATTAGTCGCATATTCATTCTCAGAGGTGGCCTTCAGAGGATAACATCCCATTATCATTGTTACAACAAGAATTGTCTGAGAATGATTATGTTGAAGAAACAGCAGAATTTCGCACAATAACCAATTTATTTCACCGCAATAATGACGTGCGAATTTCTGAAGATGAAATTCTTAGCTGGATTATTAACTCTGACAATACTTTGTATAGTAGTTCAGAATCAGACACAGAAAATGTAGAATCAGAGCCTATAATTATGAAACACGTTAAAAATACGTTAAATACTTCAATAGATTAGGCAAAGGAACGAGGTATTCAAACAGATTACATATTGCTGCTGAAGGAATTGGACTGAAAGAGCAGCAAAACTACATCACAAATTATGTTAAAAAGTCATAATGATTAAAAAAAGCTTTAATTTTTTCATTCTTGTTTAATAAAAATAAAATAAATATGTTTTGAAATCCTGGCTTGTCTTGTATTTGCGAATATAGTGAATTATATTACATAATAACAGCACATCCAGTAATCCGAATATCTCGTTAATCCGAATCACGGTCTGCAATCATTAATTCGGATTAGCGAGCTGGCACTGTATATATTATATTTTAAAATATTGTGCCAATTATTGCATGCTGTATTCGTACACAGAAACAAATAGCTTATACTAAATTTAAGTTTTTCATACTTAATTAGTACGAGTACTACTTAAAAATTCAAGTACGCATATGTATTTATATGTATTTAAAACAAGCGATTATTTGAGGGATCCAGTCCTGGAAGTTCTTAAAATGTACTACAAAAAAATGTAGTAAAAAGTCAAGAAAAAAATTGAGTACGGAATTCTATTTTGTGTTTTTCTAATTTTCAAATATTTGTTGAGAATTTTTTTATAAACATGAAAAATTTGTTAGTATTTTTTTTTGAAGATCTACTACTGATGAGTTTGTAGAAGAAACAACGAAATATATGTAAATATAAGGAAACTTAAGGATACAACAAGTACAGCGAATTTCGTCTAACACAATGAATGCGTCGGTAGAATTCGTTGTGTAATTAACAATTACGATGAAAAAAGTACAGCTGTCATAATCAGCAAAGTTGTTTGCTGACTGTGTTACCGTTAAAAAAAATTACTTGAACAAATTTAACTTAAAAAACACAATTAAAATGCAATTTTATGGTAAATAATTGTGTATATTTGACTTAAATGATGTATGTTATAAATTAAACAATTATAAAAATAAAAATTAACTGTATTTACTTATATATTTGAAAACGAAAATGAAGTACGGTAACTCTGTATTAATTTGTTCTTCGGCGTCATGGTATCTTTAACAATGTGGTGACGATTGGACCTGTTGTACTACCAGCCAGGTTTTTTGTTCGCGATATGTCAAAAACAACAAATGGAAGTATTACAAAAACAATGTGTTTTTGTCGTTTGTTGCACAAACGTAGGTACACCAAAAATTGGCACCTGTTTTAACAACTCCACCGTGTTTGATACGCCTTAGTCGGCGTATGATATCGTATTTCGTATTCGTCGAAGGCGTTGTTGTGTTAATTTTCATATGCACAAATGTGTTTTAGTTCTGAGGACGAAAGTATGCAGCCTTGATTTATCAATTATGAGATTGCGAGTTCGATTCTCGCCTAGAACCTGGTTGGTTCTGCAAACAAGCTAAGAGCTGCGCAGATTGTGTGTTGTTTAAAAGCATGTTTAATTGAAAATAATTGAGTGTTAAATTTGGGTGAAATTAGAAATGCTGAAAAAATACCCTTTTTTAATTTTATTAATTTTCTAATTCTCTATAACATATATGTATATATATATATATATATATACATAGTTGTATATATAGTTCTATATACAAACAAAAGACATTAAGCTTAAATAATTGGTTAAATTAATTTTCTTTGTAGGGTAGTATACTGAATACTCTCCCTAGCCTGCTCCTCTTTTTTCTAATGTAGTTCAGTATCCATGCTTGTTCAAACAATAAAACATTATAGCAGGAATATTTCTTTTTCCGACCAGTTCAGTAATTTATCTATAAAATCAAAATAACCCTCCTTTATAAAGTAGCTTTTATTGTTCCACATCATCATGATCATCATCGTCATCGTCATCATCAGATATTTTATTTTTTACACATTTTTCCATGTTAGTTTGCAAACTATTGTCACCACAATCCTTTAGTACGTTTTATTCTTCTGCACCATTTGCGATTTTTTAAAGCGTAACAACCGCATACATTTTTCTAAATTGAGCGATTAACATCCATCCCTTTTTTTTTTATTTATTTTCTAACATCATGTAGTTTTCACCGTTTGCCTTTCTTTAGTACTTTTTGTGTTTTGTCATTCTGTTTACAATGTGTAATTTAAAACACATGCATAAATATGCATACATACTTATATAAGTACAAGGTCTTATAATAAGAAAATCATTATTTCTCCAATAGACGTACGGCTGGTTACGCGCTAGATGATGTCAGAAAGATATCTAGTCGTAGACTAATTTTGAAGCGACATGGGCAAATTCATTGTGATTATAATATAAAAGAGATAGCAAATCCTATTGAAATTAGTATTAATTTCACTTTCTTAAGTTTGATTTTCTCTAATACGAACATCTAGGAATTATAAGGGCAATGAAACGAATCAGGTAATATTCTAAAATAGACCATACAATTGCGTTCTTCTTGGACTAGTCATTGCTCCTCTATGGACTACACTTTACATGCAGATATGGGATAGTCGCGTTATCTGCAGGGTTTCTTTACTGACAGTGTAAAACATTAATAATTTATATAATAATAGAAAGAAAATAATTAATAATTAATTCACATATAGAACGGAAATTTACGTTCGTTTAACTTCGATACAGGATGTACTGATTTCTGTCGATTCTAACTATTTATTTTTGCGATGATGTCAGTATGGATCTTTATATGTACCCTACGTGAACATGAAGTACGCGGTCCATTGTAGCTAAAATGTAGTGGTTACAAACATGGTCCTATGTACTGCAGACATGGACCATGTCATTGGAAACAACAACAACAAGCGTTCGTGCTTTTCTTCGTATTTACATTTACACCTTCGCATTAAAATTACTTTCTTATGTGCTCCATGGAGTGGTTACATGGATTAGTTTATGTGTTAGTATGATGTAATGCAAATGTAGTTTATATGGTCCACCCTAGAATGTCGTAATATTAAATAGGCCATGTTTTCGCCATACTTTAGGATGAGGACATCACATTATCTGCAGGGTATGCATGCAAGTAAATAGCTCGTAACTTAACAACGCGTCAACAGATCGGAACAAAATATGACGCATTCGAAAGATATTGAGCTGACTTATATGTTCAGTAGATTTAAAAAATATTGAAAATAAAATTTTCGAAAAATTATTTTTTTTTATTCAATTTTTTTTTGTTCATTTTTAATTTACTGTTTTCGCCAATATTTAGTTTTTTAATTACACGGCTTTTTATTTCCAATTTGTTCTTTTTTTGTTATTAATCAGCTGTTTGAGATCTTATTTCTAGCATTAGTGTACATATGAAAACTACTTACAATAGAGTTTTATTCTCTTTTCTTAAACACGGAGAGAATTTCATAATATTTTGATTCTACAAAGTCGTAATACTTGGTATTACCATGTAAAGGCACCTTAGTGGATTCAAGTTAAAATCTGAAAAGCTCTTAACCTCAGAAATAGGCGTCAATTGTTACCAATTTGACTAAAATAGGGTCATTCGTTCGGGAGATATTGTTGAGGAAAATTTCGAAAAAAATTATTTTCTGTTTTTAATTGCACCGTAATTTCTTGTAAAATGGATTTCCGATGCGCATTAATTTTTCTGGACTTAAAAACCTTGTCGAATGTGTTAAACTTAGCGGTAATTTTCTGGGATGACCTGCGATCAAGTGATTCCCAGATTTTTTTTTTGTATTGTAGCCAGCTGTTTTTAACCTGCCTGCCTTACTTTTTATTTCTGTGTTGATGTACCGTTTTCGTAGCACAAATTCATGAAACTAAAAAAGAAAACTAAAGAAGACTTATGCGGAATGTAGCTGTAGTGCAACAGTGAAAACTGACACAATATGGACAGTCCTCTGTTTGCTATAGGCTGGTCAAGTTCATCCGTAATGGAAGCTTCTATCTACATTCAGCGTTTCTCAAAAACTTCAGCCATAATCTCCGCTTGATTTCGATTAGAGATAAAAGACCCATAATTATTTTTGTAATAACTATAAAATTAGAAAATATATTCTTAATTTAAACTAATAAATTTCTTTCTCTTTCTTTTTCCAGATATGTAAATCGGTAAGTCATTAATTTTCTTTAATATGCATAATTTATTAAAAATAATTCTGGCAATTTAATATTCATTTGGGAAAATTTTAAATTTTCTAAAAACTCCTTTCTTTGCTGTGGCCAACATAAATTTCTTATTTACACCCTCAAAAAAAAATAAAAAAAAAAATATTAAACTTTAAAAATTATTTCTATTCAATTTAAAAAAAAAAATCCATCTAATTTAGTTTGTAAACGGAAACTATTTTCGTGCCTGGTTGAACTAATTTTATATTAATGTTCAACATCAGAGTAATAGAATTTTTACAAAGCAGAAAGGAACAGGATAAAAATCAATGACAGCACCAGCGTTATTATCAACCTCAACCATGACAAAAATTGTCGCAGCAGTTGTTGCATTAAATTGTCGCTCGTCTACTCTAAACAACAAACAAGTGTGTGACACAAATGTCTGTGATGATTATTTTTATTTTGAGTGATGAGAAAGAGAAAAAAAAGGAAAAATATGATATGGGCCTTAAGCTACGGGTAAATGTGCAATTTTCCTTAAACACTTCGTTTTAATATTTCGCTTATTACGTTCTTTTCTGTAACTTCTTTCAGGCCTTAGGAAAGGATCTTTTTTTTTGATTATATTTAGGTTTTTACTCTAAATTTAATCGAAAGCAATTTTAGTATTTATGTCAAAATATGACACACACATACTATCCACAGATAAATACCGAATTAAATGCAATCCATGGCAGTATGTTTTGTTTAAGGCCGTTTCACACTATAATACTTTGCAAGAAGAGATGTTTCACATTTAACCATTACGTGCAAGTGTGAGTGTGTGAGGAATTTTTCTAAACGATAAGATTTTTCACTTTATCAGGGTTGTTATATGAGAAAAGTAAATAAAGAAAATAAGAAAATTACAAAAAAATTATTTACTAATTAACCGGTTTTGTTCTTGCTACTTATACTTTTCATTTTTGATATCGGGAGGTCTACGAGTATGAGGCAGCTGGTATTGCCGAGGCTGCGCCTGCGGAGTATTGCTGGCACGATGGCTAAACACTATTGGCCTATTGGGAATTGTGACAGGCGCATGGGTCTGCCGTAGAGCGACTTCCGCCCTGGGTGCAACGAAGAGGAAGTGGAGGAGGAGAGTATTGCTCACTTCATCTGTGAGTGTCCTGCACTCGTAGACCTGCGGCCTCCGCGTTCGGTAGCCTATAGGAGCTATTGCTATGAAAATCTTGACAGATGTAGGTTTTTTGCGTCCCTTTCACTGTATAACTGACTTCAATAGTGAAGCGATTGACGATAAAAAAAAAGTAAAAAGCCTGTTCGTCCGTCCACTCAAGCTTAGAATATAATTTTCAAATTTTATTGGCTGCTTTTATTTTATTTAATTCAGAGTTTATGTACGAGTACACTGTATGTTGCGATAAGAAGCTTTGGTTTTTATTTATTTTTCATTTTTTTTTTCTTCAAAACAGTCTAACGACACGGCTAACTGAATTATTCCCAGGAAGCGAAAAACATACAAGCGAACATTAACACTCACACCAACAATTATTGTTTAGAAGCCATAGAATCCGAGGGAAATCGTTGCCATACATAAAATAAATGTTTGTTTTCCTTGCAACAACAAATTTTGAAAAATAAAGTGCAACTTTGAATATTGCAGAGACGTCGCAAAAAGTATCCCTTCTAGAATCATGACGAGCAGCAAAGTAGAATTAGGTTTTGATTACGCGTTGGTTTACATGGTTTTATGGTGTTGCCAAAATTCGGAAACACGCCAGCGTTACCATATTTCAAGTTTTCCCTTATTTTTCAAAGTTTTTGAAATGCCAAAAAGTTTTTAAGTTTTTAGCTTCAAAAATAGGGTTTCTTGAAATTCATTAAAATTTTCAGGTTTTGTTTATTAATTTTTAATTTACAGTTTATATACATATTCTTTTAAAAGTCTGTTGAAAAGTCCCCTTCAAAGTAATCCCCCTCAGATATAATGCGCTTATGCCAGCACTTCTTCCAATCCTCTAAGCACTTCTGAAATGCGCTTTTCGTTCTTCGATTTTGACTTTATCTCAGCAAACCGCTTTCTTTTCATTAGTCTCTTCTGTTTTGGGAATAGGAATGAGTCACAGGGAGCCAAATCTGGTGAATAAGGTGGTAGAGGCACGATTAGAGTGTTATTTTTTTTTTTTTTTTATCTGGGACCAGCACTCAAGAGATGACTCCGAAGCATTGTGCTGGCCAAAAAATCATGAACAAGCATTGATGTTTGATTTTTTTCCACAATTCCGAGCTTTTGAGCCGTATTGCTTCACGCAAACGTTGCATAACTTCCTTGTAGTATTCGTTATTAACCGTACGACCTGTTGACAAGAACTCATAATGCACCACGCCCTTGTAATCAAAAGAAAACAAAATTCACCTTTTCTTTTGAACAAATCTTTAGGCAGCGTTACCATATCTCAAGTTTTACCTTTTTCTCAAGTTCTTTGAAATGGCAAAAAGTTTTTAAGTTTTTAGTTTCAAATTTAAGTTTTTTTGAAATTCATGCAAATTTTCAAGCAATTTTGATTATTAATTTTTAATTTACTGGATGATGGTGAAAAATTTATGAATGAAAATATTATTTGATGTATTGTAATGTAATGTAAATGATCTTATACTTTTTCACTCCTTATTACTGCAACAGTGTTAAATGTGTCTATTCTCTCTTTAATACAACTGTGCCGTATTCTTAATATTATAGTTTTATAAGCCTGTGTTTTTTTTTTCTAAAAAGTTTTCTATTTCAAAAAAGCATGAATAAATATTTAAAGCGAAACGGTGAAGATAATGGAATATTTTTAGTATTAAATAATTATTTTCCTCTTCCAAACACATCGGAGGCTCCAACAAAAGCTAAAAAAGATGGGGATCTGCTCAAAATCGTGGGAAGAATAAGTTTGTTGTTGTTGTTTAACTTTTTTTGTTTCTTATTTTGAATAAAAATCAATTCAAAATACATATATATTTTTTGGACACTTTTGTGGGAAAAAGTTGTTTGTTGAAAAATTAAGTTTTTTTTTAACCCTAATCAAGCCAGATAAAGTTTGTAACGAATCCAACCAAAATGTGCTGCAGAGGCACATATAAACCCATTGCATATTATATTTGGGAATTTATATCTCTTATTTGCATTTTTTTCTTCCAAAGCAGTACTTGTTTCTTGTTGGAGAATAAAATCCGCTTCCTCCGAAAATTTACTGTCGTAATCTTCATCTTGGTTTACAGTTTCTTCAAAATCAATCTCTTCAATAATTATCTCGATTTCTACTTATAATTATATTTTAGACATTGTGTGAAAAAGTTCCGTTTTTGCAACTTTCTCTTTGAAAATTAGCCAACAATTTAATAAACTGTGTAAGGTTACATTGAATGATAAAAATCGAATGGGAATTCCCCGTAATTTAATTTCTTAGTTCATAATGTTACCGTATGTGTCTGATAGGCATATTATGCCAGGATTAAGTATATTTGTGGTTTTACATAAATAAATAAATAAATAGAAATTAAAAAACAACTAATTTTTTTTTAAAGAAATAAGCACCAAGAACTATGACTTCAATTTAAAGAAGTTAGAACACTTCAAAGTGAAAGATGTGTCTGAAAGGCACATGTTGACTGGATTAGGGTTAAATACAAAGTTTTTCTTAAAAAACATATGGTAACGCTGCATTACACACAATAAGTGTAATTACTCACAAAGTGGCAACACTGGCGTACTGAGTTACACACACACGTACATATATGCGCAATTTGTATTTGGTCCCTGCCACAGATGCAGCTACTGCTTTTCTTTATTTGGCTTGCCAATAGTTGTTGGGCTTGCTGGATGGCATGACTGTAAATCACCATGCAACCAAAGCCAGCCAAACAAAACAACAAATGGACAAACAAACATCTACTCCATCTTCTGCATCTTTGCTGCATCTGTGGCTATTTAGTTGTCGTTGTCCTTATTGGAACACTGCAATAAAAATGTTTTATTCATGGGCTTTTAGATCGCTGGACTTGTTCACTATGCTAATTTTGTTGTTGTTGTTTTCATTCTCACAACATGCATACAAACATTCACATCTTCACGTTTATATTTGGTTTAAATCCTCAACGTTTTGATGCGATTGTTGCAATGAATGGTGTAGTGGCACTTGATTTTTGTTTCATGTTTGTGCAACAGTAGGGAACATACGTTTAATTTTTCCAATTGTAGGATGCAGTTTTTTTAGTTCAAAAGAATAACTTTTATAAGTTGTAGTATGTTTTGGGAGTATCAAAAATTAGTGTTAGAAATTGTCCTCTGTTATTTATTTCTAGAGGTCTATGCCGTAGACGCCTATTTCATCAAACAATTGTTTATAAACCACAGCACATTATGTTTTACGCGCTTTAATTTTAGTCGTCCATGAGGCAGCGATAAATGAATCAACATGTTTAGTACTGCGCTGATATTTTCTTCAAATACAGTGTATAACATAACTGTTTAAAACATATTTTGCTTTTACGAAAATGCCATAAAAGCATACATTTAGAAGATTATATTGGTGTTTTCGTATATACAATTCTTACTTTTACTGCCTGGAACACGATTTTCTCTTAATTACATTCAGAACAAAAACAACATTTAAAATGTTTAAAAAATTTAAACATTTTTTTATTTAAAAAAATAAACAAATAACAAATTTGTACTGAACTACTTTGTTATGCATTTCTTACAACCAAAATATTGTTTTGTAATTAAATTTTAATGAAAATCTTTCCGCTCACTTTTGCTTGGCATTGTACTTAAACCCTGCAAATAATATTGGACTGCATGGACCATTATAGCTGAAATGGGCTGGTAACAAACGTGGTGCTATGTAATACAGCCGTGGACCAAGTCTTTGAAAACAACAGCTTATTGTTATACGACAAGTGTTCGTGCTTTTCTTCGTATTTACGAATGCGCCGTCGCATTAAAATTTTACTCAGATTTAACCCATTGAGTGGTTACATGGTCCACCCGTAGGACATCGTAAATCGTAATGTTAAATAGACCATTTTGGTTAGTCTGGGACTAGTTCTAGTCCTCTGTTGACTACACTATGCATGCAAATATGTGTCGACTAGTCACGTTATTTGCAGGGAAAATTCTCCCACCAATACAGCTGCAAAACACTTTTGGACATCTATGGTCACTGCACTTATGCTTGTATGGAAATTCAGAGCACGTATAAAATATCTCAAAAGAGCAATGTTTTGGGCAGTCGACATATAAATATGACATAAATGTGTTAAGAGATTTAAATGCAAAGATTTGCCCATTTTTTTTTTTTGGAGGGTTTACAAAAGTCTTCTTGACTTTTCTTTTCTTTCTTAATTCCTATTTGTTTTGTTTTTCCTCAAATGTTGTGTAAACATTTTTTGTTTGCCGCCCCTTGAGAGCTATAAAAAGTCGTGAGTACAACAAATCTTATGATACGTAATCTGTTTTGATCGGAAGGAAAAAATTGCCAACAAATGCAAATCAAATCAAATTTTTATGATTACATTTGTTTATTGATTAGTCAGTCAAGTTAACAACACTGACATCAGATAACATTGTCGAACAAAGCGAAAGAAAATTATAAAAATGAAAATAAATCGTAGCTGCAACATTTATTGCCAGTTTATAACTGGCTAGTTGGTAGTTTTAAACCACTACCTTTGGCTGTTAGAGTTTGAGAATTTGTAATGTAGAGCCGCCGCGTCTCTGGCGATTTATTGACACATTAACTTGTAAGATAGAGCAGAGCCATTTTTTTTTATCTGGGACCAGCACTCAGGAGATGACTCCTACACATGCGAAGCATTGTGCTGGAACTGTAGGAAAGGGATAGTAAGAGAAACCACAGGAAGTGCAGCTTAATTAATTATTTTGCAGCTCTGCTTTTGCACGTTCTTTGTTTATAATCGTAGCAGTGCTGAAGCTTTGGTTTAGTAGCCATTTTTATTATTATTTTACTTCGCCGGTGCTACACAATACCAACGAAGGAGGGCGTTCTGATGCGATTGTGGATTGCTATCAGCTGAAGTCGGTATTGTTCAGTGACCAGTGACTATGCCTTCGCCACTGAAACCTTCCGACAACAACTGACACACCAAGATACACTAATGCACATCAGAAAAATGCGAGACGTTTTTATTTTTATTTTAAAATTTTTAGTCTGAAACTGGGGTTGAACCCAGGTCTGTTTTAGGTTTTGTAGTCAACGTGCAGACTATCGTCCATCGTGCCATCGCCAGCATTATTATTTTAATTCACCGGCATTTTATTGCTCAAATGCCGAGGCGGAGGGGCTGTTAGCACAGATACAATTTAAAAAATTTTTTGGTCTGACCGGGTCTTGAACTACTCAGCCAATAGCACCCCTAATTTAAAAACTGTAATAATATTTGTTCCTTACGTGCCATTTTCTAACTATTCAGTGGAAAGAAGTCCCTGGAGATCAAGATCAACCTTGTTTGTTCATCCGTCAGGTTATTGTGTGCTGTTATACATTTATCAAAAAATAGTTGTTTCGAAAATATCCAAATATATTTTTTATTCAAATTTTTTAATACGCAATCCCTAGGCAACACATTATTTATTATTTGTCCCTTCTAAATGCATCACCTATACAAAATATATTTGTTAATGATTAATCTTCAACTCCAATTCTCCTTCTAAAAATCTAAAACCGAATTAAATTGAAAATTCAATAATAAATTTCAAATACCTACATATGCATACATATGTTTGGATGTACATACAGTTACTGTCAAAATAATGGTATCACGGCGCATTTAGAAATGCCCAAAATTACTGTTATTCAGTGGTAAAGGCTTAAAAATTCTTTTTTGGGACCAGTGCTCAGAGTGGTGGGAAAATAGAGCTTAATTATAAAGCAAAGTTGCGCCGGTTCTGTTGTTAATTTCGACGCATTAGTTTTAAGTTAAGGAGAGCCATTTCATTTATTATTTCACTTCGTCTATGGTTTTATTGCTTAAACACCGACAAAGGAGAGTGCTGTAGCACCAAAAAAATCAGAAAAAACGTTTCAGTTCACTAGTGCGGTAATCGAACCCGGGCCCTTCTGGTTACAAAGTCAACAGGCTAACTAATCAGTCATCTTAGAAGCCTACCTCGGAATATAACCCAATAACAGTCAAACATGGAAAGTTCAGCATCATGGTAGTGAGTTGTTTTTTTCATTCATCGTGGATGCATCCGCCTATGTACGAATTTTTGAATAAGTAACTGTGCTGGGTGCAGCTGAATCAAATCAAAAATTAAGAAAAAAAAATATACTGCTGATTTCGGTCTTGGGGTAATGAAAGTATTTTTTCAGAGACAGTTGGATTTCTGCTTCATTGCAAAGGCGATGTGGCCGTGCTACGATGCTATTAGAACTTAGCAATTATTGGGTTTTATCCGTCCATCCATTAGTAAGCTCATGGCACGCACGCATGCCGTGGAAGTCGCTATTCCGTTCTATTCCCACTGTATGAGCTGTAACGATGTTTCGGAGACAGAAACTGTTCCACACCTCCTCTATGAAGGCCCTGTTCTGGCTACATCGTGGCTGAGGTTTATTGGCGTACATATTCTATATAACTTGGGGCTGGGTCCCATTTTCAATTTTGTGAATTTATTGGGTTCGGGGTTACTGTAGTATCCCCTGGTTCATTTCTACGGGCCTGCGGTTTCAACGATGCTAGTTGAGTCGACCTCCTTTGCTCGACTGTCCTCTAAGCTAGCCTAACATAAACTGGGTCTTAAATAACATACCGGCAAAAAACCTAAAAAGTGTTTCCATGATAACCAAAACGAGGGAAACGCAAGAATATAGGTAACAACAAACAAAATTAATATTTATTTAAATATTTATATGTATGAATTTAAAGGGGACTACGAGTACCACACTTAGCTATTATTTTCACAAGGCCTTTTTAATTAAAAGTTTTTTTTTACAAGAAGTTGTTCTTTTTGTTGCAAAGTAGGTTTTTTCTTATATGTATTTCTTCCCGAAGATATGTAGGTATCTATTAGTCATTTTAATAGTCCAATAAATAATATAAATAATAAATAAATAGTATCCAAACCACAGGCACATCAGAACGCCCTCCTTCGTCGGTATTGTGTAACATCGGCGAAGTAAAATAATTACTAAAAATGGCTTCTAAAAACGAAGCTTCAAAATTTAATACGTCTCCTTGAGCGCATAAAATTTGTGGTCGATTTCGGCCGAACATCGCGTATGTGGAACAAGGTCTTTCCTGTCACTTTCGACGTGGGAAAATTCAAATCAAATGTCCATAGACTTTACTCCCTCTATCCTCCTTCCCATAACCTAATTTCCTAGTTCCAGCACAATGCATCGCATGTGTAGGGGTCATCCCCTGAGTGCCGGTCCAAAAAAAAAAAAAAAAAAAAAGTGAATAATAAAAGAGATGCTATTATTTTGACATCAGTTGTACATATGTACAAATCGATTGCTCTATTAAAGATTATGTACCATGTAAAAATGCATGTCCGTGTAAAATAAATTCTTTTATCAAAATATAAATGATTCTTTATATTTTATACGAGTTGTGAAGTAACTTTTTTCAAGTTGATTACTTAACTCTGTTATCAAGTTTTTTCTCTCTCCTTTAAAATCTAAGAAAGTTTAGTTAAATGGTTTTACATTTTATATGACAATATGTATGTATGGAAGTATAATATTTCAAATACATACATATGTATGTATGGATGTATAATATTCAAATTTAAGATTTTTGTTAAAGATCTTTACACATAACGAGCCTTTGGTGCAATACCGCAGTAACTCAAAATTTGAATTTTTTGAGCTTGATATGCAGAAATGGTCTTTGGGGAAATTTATATCTAAAGGAAAAAAGATTAGGGTTCTATCTCTAACTGTTCAGATTCTACAGCTACAAATGTCTTTATTGCCTCCAGCTTTTTCCAAAACTATTTATTTGCAGTAATGAAATATTTCCTTTATGACAAGAAATTTACAAACAGAAAACATTACAGAACATGCCTCTTTATTTAAAAGCTTGCAAAAAAATAACTTCAGTAAACGAAAATACTATAAAAAAGATGGCTCAAAACTTCAAATGCATTTTTCTCAGTTCACGATTTTTTGAATTACGACCAAAGGCTCGATATGTATATATTTGTACATAAAATAAAAAATTCTAAAAATTGCCTTTAAAAATTGCAATTTGATTAATTAATTAATTAATTATGTATCGTAAATGGAGATTTGGGGCATACTTACATACAAATTTCCTATCCTAAGTAAATCGGATACTCACGATGAATGAAATATGTACTTATCTATTGCTTTTGGAGATTAATTGTTCTTTTTTCCTTTATTCTAATCAAAAATAATTTGCACATTATTGTGATGAACTTAAACACAAGTAAATATTCATTGATTCATTAGAAATACCTACCTACCTACATACATACATATGTATGTACATATGTACATATGGATGGTGCCTAAAAATTTTCATTTCTAAAAATTTGTTCACATGTTGCTTTTGAATTTATTTAGAAAATAATCGGTTTGCATTTCATTTTCCATGCATACTTATGTACTAGTATGAATGTAATATTTATCGTTGTTTTGTCAAACCTAAATTATTTTTATGCGTTTGAACAAGTCATGATCGATGGAAATAAATTCTGTTTAAAATTTATGTAAATTATCTAGTATGAAATCTAAATGATAAACTACAGATTGGTTATTTTATTTATTTTTTTTTTCAATTTTACCTAGTACATACTTATATTGCATTAAAATTAAACAAAAGCCACTTGAATTTAATCGAAAAACAATACAATTTGAATTAATAACAAACAGGGCGGGAGGTACCTACATACGTACATACATACATCCATACGTAGCAGCCAACCACACCTAAAACAAACCGTATCAAGAAGAAACTCAGCATAAATATTGTCACAATGCACGGGCATAACTTAAAATATGTATGTGAAAAAAAATCAATCAAGCGCTAAAGTAATGCATCACTACACACCGAAAACAATTGCACTGTTACAACCAGCAACAAAAACATACAAAATGGCAACTGCTAAGTTGGAGAAATTTTCTTTAATAAGAACACACACTTTTCTCATTTAAAGAAACATACACTGAAACACGTACATATGGATGTATGTAAGTATGTACATACATATGGATTTCATTTAATTGCAAAAACAAAACAATTTCTTTTTGTTGTTAGACTTTATAGGAAGTAAAGGAAAGCGATAGGTACGTACGTATCTTTATTTCCTTAAATATTTTACTTCTGCATAAACACACACACACATACACTATAAAAGCATTGAACGGAGTAAGAGGATATTTTTTACGTATTTTTCTGTAATTTGTATGACTGTTTCATTCTCTCTTTATATGCTTAGCCGTTATTGGTTGTTTCTTCTGAGCCAATAAGAAGTCTTCGGTTTTCTTTATCTCTCTCTCTTATTTACTTTGGTGTTGTACGGTGGTAAGAAGAACATTATAAATTTGTTGATTTGTGTAGTCCTGCTATGCCCGCCGTATGCAGTATAAAGTCTATAAGAAAACAATTTTAAATTAAGAGTCATGTATGAGTTGTATGTAGTGGCAGTTGTGTATATACAAAGTACGTATGTACACAGTCGACATTCAACTTCTTCCTGGTAGTTATTTCATAGTCATTAAGTAGGTATTTTATGTAGTTGTTTTTATTCATTTTTTATTTTTGACAAGTGATGTTTTGAGGTTTCTTGTTGCTTTTTCTAGTTGGTGTCTTCTTAAGGACTGCAATTAACTTCCTTAAATTTGTTTTTGTGAAAGTAGAATAAGTAAATAGGTATAAACGGAGTCTTGAAGGAATAAATTCACTAAAAACTTTTTTTTGCGCAAAAGAAAAAAAAAATTCAAAATATTCGAGGGCATCAGAAATTGCAAATTTGGTTTTCCAATAACCAATAACTACCAATTAATACAAGAACTTTAATTTTGCAAAAATTTTAATCTTCATATACATATTATGTACCCAATTTACTGTACATTATTAATTAGCTTGTAATAAACTTGTACTGAATTTATACTGGTAATATATTATATTGTCCAAAAAGCTATGTACATATATTACAAAAGAAATAATAAATGAAATGAAATGAAATATGAACAGCCAATTCGTGTATATTTGTATGCAAAGAATTTTGTTATTTTCAGTTAATTGGTCGGAATGTGGAAACTGCACTTTAATTGAGTGTTTATTTCAAAAACCAGTCAAGTGTAGAATTTTTGATTTTGAGTGAATCAAAGAAAGCTTTCTAGCAATTTTAAAATTACTTTTCGAAAGTGATATTTTTACGTATGAAAGTTAACAACATTTTAACTTTCGTTTTTAAAATCTTAATATATACATAGTATATATGTATGTATGCAGGGCTTTATTTCTAACCCCTGTTTATGCTTTAGTTGAAATGTTACAATTTAAAATTAGTTACTAGTTACTAAGAAAGAAACTAAATATTGAATGTAACTAAGCGAACGATAGATATCGTGTAACATTGTGAACCAGACAGATAATTTTTCTGTTTTTTTTTATAATAAATAAGCCTTAATTAAACCAAAAATTCAATAATTTTGTTTATTCTATTGATGGGGTGCTGATGGAGGGTAGTTAGCTTGTTGGCTCTGCAATCAAGAGGACGCGGGTTTGATTCCCCGCCCGGTCCAGTAAAAAAAAAATTTTTCCGAGTTTTCTGTGAATACAAAAAAATTTACGAATATGCTTTGCTACAACCTTGTATTAATAAACCTTGGTACCAACGTCAAATTTTTTGTATATATGTATTTTGTTAAATATAACATAACCTAAAAAAGACGTGTTAAATTTTTTTTTTTTTTTTTATCTTGGACCAGCACTCAGGAGATCCCTCCTACACATGCGAAGCATTGTGCTGGGAACTATGGGAAAGGGATAGTAGGAGAAATGACAGGAGGTGAAGCTTAATTAATTATTTTGCTGCTCTGCTTTTGCACGTTCTTTTGTTTTTATACTCGTAGCAGTGCTGAAGCTTCGGTTTAGTAGCTATTTTTATTATTATTTTACTTCGCCGGTGCTACACAATACCCACGAAGGAGGGCGTTCTGATGTGATTGTGGATTGCTATCAGCTGAAGCCGGTATTGTTCAGTGACCAGTGCCTTCGCCACTGAAACCTTCCGACTACAACTGACACACAAAGACACACTAATGCACATCAGAAAAATGCCAGATGTTTATTTTTATTTTAAAAATTTAGTCTGAAACCGGGGTTGAACCCAGGTCTATTTTTGGTTTTGTAGTCAACGTGCAGACTACCATCCATCGTGCCATCGCCACCCTCAATTAGTGTAATGTATGTAATATTTAAATTAATTATTACAATAAGCAATGTATTATGCGTTCTTATTATAATTTATTATTAAATTATTTACTACCACTTTTCTTAACTTTTTCACAAAAGTAAACAAACTTTGACGTTCAGCTTTAAAATGCGTTACAAATCGTTGAATCAGCTGACGGTCGAATTAGCCTGTTAATGAATTTGCTTCAGTCTTGAACCGGTCGATGATTACCGGACGTTTTTTCCTTCACAATGGAAGAATTTGACTTGGTTGACATGTGGTGTTCATTACACAGTACCACTTGTCACACAGCCAGCGATACGATGAACCTATTGAGAGGCGAGTTTGTTAGGCAATTAATCTCACATTTTGGAGCTGTTTATTGGCCGCCAAGGTCATGCGATTTGACCGCAAGGAACTATTTTTTGTTGAGAATGACGTGAAGTCTTTCGCGTACAGTGACAAGCCAAGTACAATTGCAGTCCAGATAGCAGCCGAAATGCCAGAAGAAGTAAAAATTGAAGCTCAAGGGTAGATCACCTACGGCATAGAAGCGGGCAATATTAACACGAAATAATCTTTAAAAAGTATATGGCAGGCTTTCATTTATCGGCCCAAAAAATATTTCATTCATTTTTGTTTTTTTCCAATTTTCAAAATTCCAACTGTTAAAAAATCACCCTTTATAAATGACTGCCAGGAAAATATACCTGAATTGCACAACATATGGTGCTGTTAAAAACAGTTCTTGAAAATGAAAAAAAACATTAAGAGCAAAAGTTAATTTTCGTAATCTCAGCATTTCACACAATTGACATACATACATACAGGGTGGCACAAAAGGAGCTATATGGTTTGAATTCTTTTAACTTTTTTAATTATAATTTTTTCTTTGTGTTTTTCAGTATTTTGTGAAGAAGACTTGGGGAATTAATTATGAAACATTCGAAATGAAATCATGGCCATTACACTTGAAATTTTGCAAAAAAGTTATTGAAAATATGCTAAAAAGAGCACGTATGTGCGAAACAGAAAATGGACATCACTTACAGGATATCATTTTTCAAAGCTAATTGCAAAAAATTCCCCAATAATATACTGTAAAAAAAAAAAAAATTATAAAAATCGCATAAATAATAAATGTATAAACCATTTAAACCATATAGCTCCTTCTGTGCCACCCTGTATTTCATGCAGACATTTTTGTAAAGTCGTAAGTCCGTATGCATCGATTATATTCCACAAAATTTTACAAATACATAATTTTGAAAAAAAAAAATTCATCTCTCGTTATGTCTGGCGAAATATTGTAAATTTTCTGCTGCAAGAAAAATTGCAAACACACATGTACATATAAATCAAATCAGACATTTTCCTTGCAACACCATTTGTTTTGTATCATGTTGAAGATGGTATTTTTCTTGAAATAAAAACATTTCACTATTTTCCACATAAAATTTAAATTTACTAAAACGTTTATAGATTGTATTTACAAAGTATGTTCTACATCGGAAATTTACATTTTGTATTTAAAAGTATAATTATCAATGTGTCTAAATATTGTATAAGCAAATCTTGCAAAAATTACTGTTAAAATATTGCAAATTTGTTAACTTTCGTCAAACAATTGATTGATTGATGTGTGTGCCTAGTTCAATTAGTTTTACATCCAATACATTTTTAACAAAGATTAAAATTAGAAAATAAATTAAAGAGTATATATATGTATATATAACTTAAATGAAAAGAGTGCAAACGCACGTACAAAACAATAATCTTAATTATAACTGACAATTCTTAAGGAATTAAATTTAAAAAAAAAATAATGTTTCTAAAAATAAATGTTGGCTAAACTAACTTATCATGCAGAAAACAGGTCTTTATTCAACTTTTAATAATAATTGATCCCGAGTGTTGCACGGTGTTTTGTGTACTTTTTTTTTTGGTCTTTACGAGAGCTTGTCGCCACTCTGGCTGGAGTAAATCAATGATTGCGTAAAGAAGTATTTATCACACGTAATATATCAATTTCAAGATCAGTTAGTTCTACTTGCGACAAGTTAGCATTTCGTATTTTCATGGAAACAGCTTTAAAAAATGCTCCCACTTCATCATCTTCGGGGTTGATAATGTTGGCATTGCTTGAATTTGTTGTATTATTATTTACTGAATTGCTGGAGGTGCAAGTAATGTTATCCTGCATCGGATGGGTGTTGGTAGAAGCTTCTGAAGTAGAGGGTGGATGATGCTGCGTAGGTTCCGGCAGTGTTGGTATATGGCCACTAGTGGAACAAATGTCCAAAGTTGTTACCGCCGAGGCCAGCGTGATATTGTTGTTGTTGTTGTTGTTTGGTAAAAGGTTTGCGTGCTGATATAAATTATTATTTGTCATCGAATTCGCCGACGTGTTGCTGGTTAAACTATTATTGTTGTTATTTAGCAGAGTATTTGGTGTGGCCTCGTTTAAATCCAGTGAGGGCATATTTACGGGCTGTGGTTGTTGCTGTTCTTGGTGGTGCTGTTGTTGAAGCTGTGTGTGCTCTTCTTTAAATGTGTGTGTTGTTGCATCCAACTTTCCCGCCGCTCCCATATCGCTACTTAAGTTTGTATTATGATTACTAAACACTGAAAATTCCTGCTGAGATTTGCGATCTTCTGCGTCGTGCTCATTCTCTTCCGCATCAGTGTGTTCATCCACCACACTGCAATTATCACCGATAATGTAGTTTTCAATATCCATGTCATCGTAACCTCCAACACTAGCCTCATTAACACACAGATTATCGCGGTGGTTTGTTTGCTGCTGTAGTCCATGATTATCATTTAATGCAGCCATTTCTTGTAGCGGTGAATGTAAAGGTGAACAACTGCCGTCATCTGTGTCGGGTTCTAATTTTGTTTTGGAAATTCCCAACATATTTTTATTGGCATCGAAATCTGTGGGAAAAGAAAGTCGGGTATTGCAACTGAAAGTAAAACATTTTTTTTTAAATAGTTAATTTTCGTTTTATGCATACAAAGTCAATTACAAAAACAAATAAAACACGAAAAATTAAAATACAGAAACAATAACAACTGTAATAGTGCAAGAGGAGTAATTTAAGAAATATCCGCTGTACCAGTGACGGGCGAACTATATCGAACGGTGCTGGCACCGCCAACCAGATTGGACACTTTGGATCACGGTGACCGAATCAGGTTTTTTATTGCCTTTTTTTCGTGTCATTGTGCTAAATCTCCGGACCATACCCAACTACTTTTTATTATATCAATTTGAATCATTACTTTTAAGGGTATGCAATGGACAGGCATTAGGATTAGCATTAAGATTAAATAGCTTGTAATTAGGTTAATATATTGAAATTGTAGACCTGCCAATTTAGGCCTTATGGGCTTACGGCTATTTTATAAATGAATAAATCTTTTGCATTGTTGATGCCATTGTGTTGGTTACTTCTAGACTGTTTGGTGATGAAGGAGTAACACTCACCACCGGGAGTCGTTCAAGCAGCGATTACCTCAGTGGCGTCTGCAATACAGAAGGTAGATATTTAATTTCCTTTTTCTCGCGTTAATCATGACAGGCCGTTTTAAAAATGATTTCGACCTTTTACTCATTGTTGGGCTGAGCTCAAAGGTTGAGGAGTCAGAAGCTCTTGTTATTCTTGGCATGAAAATTCAGTATGATGATCGCTGGATTGAGCAGATTTTTTAGGTCTCAAAGGAAGCATTCAAGTGCCTCGGCTTTTGAAGACAATGTAAGATATATTTTAATCCATATGGTCTACTTAATATTTAAAGTGCTAATATCGAACCGAAAATGGAATACAACTCTCATTTATGGGGCGGTGCTTCAAAGACTATTTTGAAGTTACTGGACCATGTACAGAAAAGGGCGAAGGAACTCATTGTAGACAATAGGGTAGCCAACTCTATTAACTCTTTTAAGCATCGATGTAATGTGGGTTGCGTTTTATTGTTCCATCGTTCCGATAATGGGATGTGTTCTAATGAAATCGGGGGACTAGTTCCCGAAAGCCGGATATTCATCCGGAAAGAGAAAGAAAAAAAAACTTACTCTCCTTTGTGCTTTATGAAAGCGTGTAAAAAACTCAGTGTTTCATAGTGTTTCCATTTTGGCAATGCTTGAATATTGTCAAGATCTTTTAAGCGTTTATGTTCGCGTATAAATTGATCGCGCAGAGCTTTCCATTTAAGACGGCACTGTTTGACAGTCTTCTTTAATTTGCGTGCAATTTGACCCCAAACTGCGAGTTTAAGTTTGACATTACGATAGTTAGGATTTAAATTGTCATAGAGCATGTCTTCGTTGTGTACCAGGGCAATCAGTTCCTTTTCAAAATAACTTTCTATGTTTAAAAAAGTATGGATGGGATCTTCATCTTCCTCATCATTATTTGGTGTAGTTTGTTGTTGGCACATTTGTTGGTGCTCGTGATGTTGCTGATGTCCTGGCGGTGGGTGTTGCATTTGTCCCATACAATCAACCAACACATCGTACAAGACTGCTTCATCAGTAGTATTGTGTTGTTGATTTTCTACATTTGATGACAGTAAATGTTGGGCACCAGTCAATGGGTGATTTTCCAAGCTTGTATTATTGGCGGAGGAATTATTTGCACCCGTAATATATGTCCAATTATGATCCTCTGTTTGTTGCAAGACCGACGAAATTTGTTCTTCCGTAAGGTTATTCGAATTATCAGATTTGTTTGATGCAAAATCGCATGTAAAATTCAAGTTGGTAGTGCCCTCAATTTTGATGCTATTAAATTTTGAAGGTGAATTGTCATCGCCAGCAATACTAACTAAACTACTGGGATTAATTGAAGTGCATAGAAAGTTATTGCTGTTGTTGTTGTTATTGTTATTATTATTATTGGTAGTGGCAGGTGGCAAACGAGGACGATAACTGTAAAGTTCCATAAATGTTTATTGTGTCGAAAATATTAATTTTGTAAATTTACTTACTTTCTGGCCAAAGCATATGGTCGTAAAAATTCTAATTCCTTAAAATATTTCCACTTTACATTAACCTTGTTATTGAACTTGGATCTTTTTAACTCACGACAATACTGATCTCTCATGGCCTTCCATTTCGCCTTGCATTGTAGCTCTTTTGAAAAAAGTAAGCACACATAGTAATTTTATAGATGTTGATACATTATCGAATAAGTTTTAATGAAATACCTGTCCAGCCAATACGTTCGGAGATTTCCAACCATTTCATATCCTTCCTCTGCGTGTTTCTATAGTTTTCATGTTTGGGATTGTACAAGGCTTGCTCTTTGGAAACCAATGAAATTAATAGAATTTCTGGCATGACGATTATATTCCCTTGCATTTCCTGTGAATAATCAGCAGTATCACTTAGATTTATCATTTCTTCTTCATCTACCGGCGAATTGTTATGATAACCATCTAAAACTTTGGAATTCACAAATACCGAATTTTGTGGAAGCCGTTTTCAGAAAAAGTAGGATTTTACCTTCAACTACTGCTACGTGGAGTATTTGGCTGATTGCAGAACTTAACGTTAAAGTTTTCATTCTAATATTCCAAAATAAATTCGGACATATTTTCTAGCTAGCAGCTTTATCATTTACAAATAATTTTGTAACAAAAGCAAATTAAGAAATAGATTTCTATTATTTTTCCTTTATTATTATTATTTATATAAAAATAAACTGAAATGTCAAATGCTTGACAAAAAGGAATGTCAAACTTTATATGAATAAAAACAGGCATGGTAAAATTGTTTACAAGTGTGGTGAATTGCTAAAAGTAAACAATAATGCTTTTATTTAAATAACTTTTTTATTGGCAGGCATTACATGTAAAATTTATTTAAGCCAGTCACAGAAATTTTTGTTTTTTTTATTTAGTTAATGTTTTTCTATATTTATTCTTTTTGTTATTAGTTGCGTGTTAAATTTGTCATTACCTTGTATTGCCAACAAATTTTTTTGTTCTGACAGTTCTTTCTTATTTCCACATATGGCTGCCAGATAAAGTTTTCAAACAATCGTCAAAATATAAGAAATCGTAAATTTAGTTTTAAAAAATTCTAAAAAAAATCTAACTAAAACGCGTAATTTTTTTTAGTATGAAAAATCATTACAATGCTCCTTCGGACATATACATTATAGTAATATATTTATTTGTGTCTATATGTTCATATATGACGATTATGCAACCAATAGAGAGAGTATTAACACAAAAATTCTTTAATTGTGAATTGAAGGCATATGAAGGGATAGTTTTATTCAGAGACACGCAGAACTTTAGAAAATTGTTGTGGTATGTAGGTATGAATACTAATTGCCGATTTTTATAATTAAAAAATTATATATAAGTTAATCTCAACGTATTCACATGTGCGAATATGTTAATGCATTTATACAATACATTTGTAATGTAGTTCAACACTTTACGTATAAAATTCCGACTTGAGTAAAAGTCGTCGAATTGTAATGTTTTTATTTTCGGCACCAAAAATCGCCTAAAGTAATGATACATCATCAGATCTGGCAGCCATGTTACAAATTAATGAAAGAAAACAAAACACGTATTTTAAGTAAAATTTTTTCTAACCCCTATGTGCTGAGGGTAAAAAAAGCAGAAATTATTTAAGATGACTATATTTAAATTTAGTGAACGTGCTTATGCAAAAATGATATTCCACGCTGCCAAATATCCTCATTTGGCAGTTAATGGTGTGTTATTGGCTGATAAAAATAATGGGGAAATTGTTGATGCAATACCTTTGTTTCACCAGTGCTTGTATGTCACTCCCATGGTGGAGATAGCCCTTATGCAGGTAAGTAATTGATTGATATTGACTTGAAAAATGTTGTAATGCGTAATGTAATTGTAGATTGATGCATATGTCGAAAAAGAAAATCTGTTACTGGCAGGTTACTATTGTGCCGCCGAAAATTTCCATGATAATTCTATAGACAAGGCGCCAGCCGCTAAAATTGCAGATAAAATTCAAGAAAACTACAAAAATGCTTGCTTTGTGCTTATCGATAACAAACTGATGACCTTGGGGCAGGAGATGGCTGCTATTAAGGTATTTAATTGTGCAAGCGATTCTGGACGTTGGTCAAAAGTGGACTTTAAACTTGTACAAACGGAGAGCACCCTACAGGCCGTTTCTGCTTTATTGAAGAGAGGAGCCATGAAGGACGTAGTGGACTTTGATAATCACTTAGACAATCCGGAAAATGACTGGACAAATCAATTTCTAAATCGTGATTTAAAACAGATCATGGCCATGTATTAAGTAGCAAGTATTTAATTTTTGTTTTAAAACGTACATTTATATGTATATATTAGGGTGCAATTAGTCTAATAGAGTTATATGAAAATAAATCCATATTTAAAAACTCTGCATTAATGGTAAAAGTAATTAGTGTTAAGTCATTGAAATGTTGGCAATAATCACCCTTATCGTATTGGGCGTAGAAATATTTCGATTACTGGGGTATTTGGAGTCGCCTGTGTTTTATATATTAGCTTTTTCGCCAACTACGATGTAATTTTTTAATTACGCCGCGTTTTCAAAACGATTACTTCAAGCACGATAAGGGGGATTGGTTTTTGCTACAAAAGTTTAGGCCTTGCTTTTTTTTTCCTACATATTTTATGTGCTTTTTAGCTTTTAATGTTTACCATAAGGTTAGCTTATGTTTATTATGTTTCAGTATAATCAGGTAATAAACAAAATTGAAAATTTCCAACACAGAAGGTAATAGAAAATGTCACTTTGGCGGCAGGCATGTTAATTGCCTGAGTGTTAGTTTTCTTAATTAAAACAATTTACTACAATTCATCCACTGAAACACCATCAGACAAACGGACGTGCACGTTTCTCACTTCACGATTAGATTGGTCAGCCAGTAGAATGCAGAATTAAAAAAAACACGCTTCTGTCCGACATACATATATATCAAGTGAAATTCGCATCGACTACATGAGATAGTGTTGAGAAGCGCGTAGTAGTCACTAATTACTTTAAAGCTCTTCAAATGCTTTAAATCGTTGACGGCAAGAGCGATTTTCATAATTGTTTTACTGTTGGATAGATTTGGAAGTTGGCTATACGATGGGTTCACCTACGGACCCCTAAGTGCCAGTGGGCACAACAATATTATCGTATGGACAATTGGGACTGCCATTAATTATTTTATGGTTGCAGGCATAAAGGCCCTGTTCGTAAATGCATCCCTGCGCTGTATAATATGACTATTCTGTACATATTTTGCTAATAATCTATTTATTATGCTTATACATGCATTTACTAACGGAAAAATCTCAATAAAGGAAAATATATTTTGTGATTTGGATGATAAAACAAGTCATGTAAAATTGTGTAATTAGAAAAATTAAATGGATTGATGACATATATTTTTTTTCCATAAAAGATTTATTATAACTACATAATTATCTAAATCAAATGGCCTTTCAAACAGTTTTGAGAATAGACTTTCCAAATATGCAAAAAAAAATATTTTGGATTTTCCTATGTTTACAGCCATAAACGTACTTGCTGATCCCAGCTGGTAGAGGCCAGGCACATGCCATTTGGTGACAAACTTATGCACGTAATACGATTTTCATGACCTTGCATTATACCTGCCCGAAAAGAGACAGAAACAAAATCAATATTAAATAAAAATTAAAAAACTTTTAATTTGATCAACTACTAACCATTATGACACACTTTCATGGTATCGAACGAATGAATATTACCCTCTATACCCGAACACAATAAATAACGACCACTGGTAGATAAAGCTTTATAAAATAATAAAGAAAATAAGTAAATTTAATTTGATGAGTTTTCCCAAACAAAATAAAATGTATTTTTACTAACCACATGAAGTGAAACCGGTATTCTTTTGTGGCGGCTCATATAAAGCAATTTGTTGATCAGATCTTATATCATATAAACGTGCAGTTTGATCTTCTGAAGCCGAGGCAAAGGCCATTCCATTAGGATGGTACTAATAAAAAGAAACAAAATTAAAATTAGTGGTAATTTATGGCTAGATTAGGTATGGCAGGAGTGGCCAGTTGCCGAATAGGAATAGGAATTGTAATTTGTAGAGATTTGTAAATTTAAATTGAATTTCATGGAGTTTTCTTTTCTAAACAAAAAGTGTATCGCAAGTGTTACATGTGACTTGGCAACATTATTAAATGTTCAACTAATTTTTAAGTAGTTTTGTTTATTTTACGTTTACAAAATAACAAATGTTTCGGCATGAAGCAATAAATATAAAATACCAAGGCGTCTTTAACTAAGTGTTGTTGTACAACAATCAATGTTTTTTTGTCCGTTATATGTCAAAAACAACTGATGCAAATATTTCAAAGAAAATGTGTTTTACTTATGAACAAAAAATGTTTGTAAGATTTTTAATTTTTTCAAATCATTTGATTTTAAATACAAAGTTTGTTCTCACCAAAAACAGAACTTTTAAACAAGTTTTTGACGTTTGAAGGACAAACGTAGGTACAGCAAAAAATTGCCACCTGTTTTAACACACAAAAACAATATAATTAGGGTCATTCGTTTACTTTTCCAGTAAAATCCAGTAATTGAGTAAATGTTATTTAATTAAAAAAATTTTATTTTATTTAAATAAAATAAGCTGTCAAAAATGTCTCTTAGCACAAAAAAGTAAACGAATGGAAATATTGCAAAAATTTGTGATTATTTAAAACAACTGATCTCTAAAAAGCAGAGTGTTATCGAAATATGAGGTATTTTGACTGCTCAATAATTCATAAAATCCGTTTTAGTAATGATAAATTCGTATGGAAATGTATTTAAACCGAAGTACTGCATAAGGTTTTAGATTTTTTTTATTTACTATATATTTTTTAAAATTTTTTTTCTGCTTAAATATCATGCGAAAATACATGAACACTTCGTTTGTTTATTTTTGAACCTATGTTTTTCTTTTCCACTGGTTTCTACTGGCAAAATTCGTTTACTAAAAATTTGCAGACTCTCAAAAACGAACAGGCATTTTACTCTCTCAAATGGTGCTCGCTTTAGTAAATTTTTGTGTAAACGAATATTTTTCAGTAGAATCCAGTGCAAATTGCCTAAATTTTTGGGGTAAAAAAATGAAGGAGAAAAATGGTCAGAAAGACGAACTAAAAAATAATTTATTTTTGTAGAAACAATAACAAAACCATGCCACGTTAACTACAATGAGTGTTGAACATACGTATAGTATTTTTTTTCCTTTTTAAGGGGAACATCATCAGAAAAGAACGAGTTGCCCATTTGAAGTAACACATATTCACAAAAGAACTTAAAGAAATATGAAAGACGCAATAAACGCTGAATATTTCTCAGAAAAGAAAACGCTATTAGTGCTTTTCTGGCAAATACAAATTTGTGCCAACTCAATTTCGGTTGCCATCCATAATCGAGCCATTATTGCGAGTAAACTTTACTCGTACACATAAAATAAAATACTAATGTATGTACTTACACAAACTGAGTTAACATCCATTTCATGTCCGAAGAACATTTGCTTATGCGTCTCTTCACGCACATCCCATAATTTGGCTGTTTTATCCACGGATCCTGTAATATACGTATTCATATCTGGCGCTAAAGATAAACCAGCAATATCACCCGCATGTCCATTGTAATCCATAGTTTTAACACCCTTTTCGAGATCCCAATGGCAGCTTTTTAAAGACCAGAAATAAATATTGCCAAATACACACAAGTCAATGGTATATCGTCATATGATTTTAAAAAAGTTACAAGTAATTCAAAATCAAATTTTTCATAGATTTGAAATTTAGTTTGAAAGTGCTTTGCTTCTTCTGCAAAATGTTGTCAATGCAACTCAAGGCTTTTATGAATTCATATGACGATATTCTTAAGGTATGGTCACATGTGGCAAATACTTGCCCAAAAAACGTAACCATTATTTTCGGGAACTAATTAATATTTCATGGGAAATAAAAATCAAAATGGATTGAAGGAATAATTTGTTGAAAACCGAAGGTGTTTTATTTAAGAAAAGTCCCGTTTCATATCAATAGTATTTTTAAATAATTAAAAAACTGTATAGAATTTAGTAGTTACGTTTTTTTTTTGGGCAAATATTTGCCTAATGTGACCGAACCTTTACTTACATTTTCATATCACCCGATCCGGTTATTAAATGAGTGTCATCCAAAAACCGACAAGAACTCAAGAAACCCTCATAGCCCAACAGTTCCCTTGTCAGTTTTGCCACTCCGGAAGCGTCACGATTGTTGACATCGTATATAGTACATTGATTGTCCATGCCGCCGCAGGCCACAAAATTACCGGATGGTGAAAACGCTACCGTCATTACCCAAGCGGAACGCAAAGGTATAACCTTTAAGTCAATAACTTTGTATTAAATAATTTGCCTGCATACTATCATTTATAAAGTTTGTCACTCTTATTTACCTGTACTTTATTGGCCGTCCATGTATCCCATATAATGAGTTTGCCATCTAGTGATCCTGTAACACAATGCCGAGAGTCTCCCGCAAAATGTACCGAATTTACTTTGTTGATGTGGCCCTTTAGAATTTTTTTAGGACACAAACGTATCTTTGGTATATTGGACATATCACCACATTTTTCTTGCATTGTACAATCGGATTTGGCTTTTTGGTCGTCCTGAAAGCAAGATGAAAAAATCGTTAAATTAAAGGGGGCGATTTTCCAAAGAAATTAGAAAATCTAGTTTCCGAAAGTGGTGCCGAAAAAACGCCACAACTTTTTTTTTTTAAATAAGATGACTTTATAATTTGATATTAAGACCAACTCTCAAAACTTTTTTAAAGGTTTGTGTTTAACATTTGAATTAAAATTGATAATAATTTGAATATAAACATTTACAGCCATACCTAAACAAGATCGGAAAGCGTTTTCTAGCTGTCAAAGATTCTCATGCCCATACAATTTGTATGTAGCATACCGAATTAACGCGGCGTCAGCGCAACGACAACGCTTGCAATTGAAAAATCCGATTTTGACTGTGCGTTTAATAGCGAAGTAGGTTGCAAATAAAGGTGAAAGAAGTAAACATAAAAAAAAATATTTGTTATTAGAAAATGGAGGAAAGTAAATCCTCCAAATCGTCCATATAACTCATTGTTTAAACTTTTTTTATTTAAAAATCGCAAACACCAATAAACTTTATTGTTAAAATAATCAGGGTTGTTATATTTATTTTTTGATAACCCTGTTTTATTGTTTTGTCCTAGCGTTGCCGCTTTTATTTAGGTATGGCATTTCAGCGTAAAAGCTAAGCGAAAAAAACGTTCCCCTTTCCGCTGTTAAAAAACAGTGTTTTATCAATTTGTTGTCAATGCGATGTCAAGTCTGATGCTGGGAACACAATTGGCACGAACGACGAATTATTCGTTGCAAACTTTCGTACTCTGAAATAAAACGCATTTGTGCATATGAAAATTAAGACAGCACCACCGTCGATGAAATTAGTCGTACGTGACGAACACTGCGATAGATTTATTTCTATTTCATACGCCGACTATACAGAATTACCGTTTTTCATTTTAGTTTTCAAACAAATTAGTAAATAAAGTTAATTGTTATTTTAATAATTGTTTAATTTTTAACATACACCATTTAAATATGTAGACATAATTATTTACCATAAAATAGTTTTTTGTTAAAGTTGAATGTTTTTTAAGTAATTAATTTTTATACGGTAACAACACAGACATTGGCATTGAAAATTGTGAAAGCTTTATCTTTTCAAAAGACATCGAAAGATGGCATGAATATGTCTTTGAAGATGAACGTACAGATGTTGATACTCAGATGTGAGTGCAGCTAATGTTGTACGAGCGTGTAACATGTAATAGGGTGGTAATTTTAGACTTTATTTTAATATTGAGACAAGATAAAAAAAAAGACCGTACAGAAATTGGAAAAATTCGTAAATCCGAATTGCCGTAAAACTAAAGCGTTTCTAATTTGTGAGCCTTTACTGTAGTTTTGAAAATATCTAATTTATTTCTATAGTTTGTAGTGTCCTAATACATTTTTTTTCTGATTAATTAAATTAATGGTTAATCAGGTTTCTCCATGTTTTTTTTTTTTTTTACGAAAATTTGAAAGCCGTAAATTGCTAATAATATTGAAAAAACTTTTTCACCTGAAATTTTTGTATTAATCCATTAATTTCATCATATAATTTTTGAATTTCTGGATCAACTTTCGGCATTTTAATTTATTTTTTATTTAATATTAAAAAAAAGTAAAAATTTTCCGTTTCAAAATAAAAGTATTTTCACTTGTTTTTTTTTGCCAAAGTTCCGCAAACAAAAGACGTTTCAATACTAAACAAGTGATTTTTTAACATCAGCGTACCACCGTTGTTTTTGCCAGTTAATGCAATTAGTCGTTGCTTAATTGGATTTAATTCTACGTAACCAGTAATAAAGAAAACAAAAAAAAAATAAGAGCTCTTTTCAGTATACAAAGAAATATTCAAATTTAAATTTAAAATTAGGTCTCTGTCGTTAATAAATCAATAAAGAAATTCTTGTGAATTGGGTCTTAATTTGAATGTCTAGTTTGTCTAACAAATTATTTAAACGTGTTTCAAACAATTTGCTTCTTTGCGTTTTAGTTTCTTCAAGGTTCATCAGGGGTGCTGATGGCGAGTAGTCAGCGTGTTGGCTCTGCAACCAGAAAGACCCAGGTTCGATTCCCAGCCGGGTCAAATCAGAAAAAAAAATTTTCTCAGTTTTCTGTGCTACAGCACCCTCCTTCGTCGGTATTTGAGCAATAAAACGTCGGCGAAGTAAAATAATAAATAAAATGGCTCCATTAGCTTAAAAATAATGCGTCAAAAAAACATCAGAGACGCCGCAACTTTGCTTTATAATTAACACGCAACTGCAGAGTTGTGCAAAAATTAAGCTCTATCTTCCTACCACTTTCACCACCTGTCTATTTCTTCCCGATCCTTCTTTCTAGTTCCAGTGCAATGCATTGCATATGTAGGGGATAGCCCCTGAGCACTGGTCCAAGATAAAAAAAAATATGAAACCTTCATTTTACATAAAATGTAATTAAATGGCGTTACGTTCACTAGAAGTGGCCCGAAAGTGTGAAATGCAAAATGGTTCTAAATTCGTTAGCATTTTTCTTTTATCTTGATAATCAGGGGTGACAGACGTGGCCATTTTACGTCATTTTGACGATTTTTTAGAGCGAATTTCACAAAATTACAATTGGCGATTTTTGTTTAGTAGCCCTTATACTTTGACGATTTTATGACTTCCACTACTTTTTGCTCATCATAACCTCTACGTGTGGCACAATACTAATCTCGATAGAAAAAAATATTTTAAAACTGGTTTGTTTTATGCATATATGGTTTTTTTTCGACATATATTATAATATTTACTACAAGTAATACTAAGTGTATTGGCCAATAGGCTATTTGTATTACAAATGAATTCAATAAATAAATAAATAATAATAATTTTTTTAAGGTGTTCATTGGAAACAGGAACACTTTATTTAAAAAATAATTCCTCCGAATGTTAACATTGCAAAAAATATTATAAAAAAAACATAACTAAGATATATATGTATAATATTTTTATTTTGTAATTGCCCAATTTAAATTAATATCATCAGTCCTTTTAGTATTTTATATGTACAGTGGACGTGTATAAAATTGAATGTTAAAACAAAAAGTTTATGGAAAACTATATAATAGTATATTCAATGAATTTCTATTAAAATTTCTGTTTTAATTTAAAATAAAAAATTAACTATATTAACTGAATTAATATTTTTTTAAACTTAGGAATCTTGAATTTGTAGTCAGAATATAAGGAAAAATCCACTGATGAGTTAAGTAAGCATTAGCGATATAGTACTATATGGATATGCTTTCCTCCTCAGTTATTGAGTTTGGTTTTTTAAATAAAAAAAAATACTTTATGAGAATATCATAAAGTATGTAATAATACATTTCAAAAATTTTATTTTCGGGAAAAAGCACAATTTTAAAATTGGAATCATATACAAAAAATTAATGTTTATTTTGAAAAACATATTAACTGTTTGGGCACAAAATTTGTTCAAATTTTGCTTTGAGGTGGCGATGGCACGATGGATGGTAGTCTGCACGTTGACTACTAAACCAAAAACAGACCTGGGTTCAACCCCAGTTGCAGACTAAACAAAACAAACAACGCGCGAAAGCAGAGTTTTAAAATAATTAATTAAGCTTCACCTCCTGTCGTTTCTCCCTACTATCCCTTTCCTATAGTTCCAGCACAATGCCTCGCATGTGCAGGAGTTATCTCCTGAGTTCTGGTCCCAGATAAAAAAAAAAAATGTTTACGATATTGTTGAGTTTTCCGTTATTTTGTTGTTAAAGATGCCGTTGAATTTTTAAATGAAATATTGTTTTATTTATATAAAATACTATTGGTTGTTGTATAAAACAGAAGATTTTTTGTGACGATTTTATTTCCAAAATTTGACGATTTTTCGGAAAATATAACTGTCAGCCGTCTTGAGAACCAGCATACCACGTTGTTTAAATACCAGTGTTTTTTTATATTTAAAACACAAACGTCATTAAAGCGAATGCTGCACGATCAATGTTCAGCTTCAATATTTGTCTTTGTGGTAGTATATATATTGAAGCCTCTGATACACTACGTCTACATTTCTCATCAATATTCATTCTTCAACTTATAGAAGTTACCGCCAGCAAAATGAAATGAAATGAATATTTATTTATTTCTTTATTTTTAATTATATTTATTTTTGAACGATGGTCTTTTTTATGAAAAGTTTTTCAATTATTATTTATTTCTCATATATATCAATGTGTGCGGTTTTTATATATACGTATATGTGTGACGTACGTGGCTCCTTTTGTGCCACCCTGTACATATATAATAAAATTGATTCGTAATATATCATTGGCGAAAATTTACGGATAATTTTTTTCTTTTTTTTTCAAACTCGGGGAAAACTGAGCGGGGGTGTTTACAGCACAACGGCTCTGTTGTTGGTATTTTTAATGAAAACGAAAATATTTAATTTTTTATGTAGATTTTTTTTTATTTTTCTGTTTTATAAATTGTTTTATTTTTTGCATTTCTTAAAAAATACGAAATTATTAAAAAAAAAAAATAAAAATTTGTAGCTGCTTTTGAGAACTTTTTGTTTCGGTTCTTCCAAGAAATAAACAAAGAAGAGGTTTGAAGGCAGCTTCACTTATTTCTAAATAAAATTTATAAACAAGAATATTATAGATTTGAAGAAAAATTATAATAACATGAAGAGAAAAGAAACAGAAACAGAAAACTACAAGCAGAATGGCATACAGAGCAGGAAAATTAATTCATAAGTGAAATTGAAGACCAATAGTAGGAGAGCGAGTTGATAGAGAGAAGATAGAAGCTTGAGTATTTTCTAGAGTTTAGAATTATGTAAAGCATTGTAATTTGTGAATTAGTATTTCGGTTTTTTGTTCGTTAAAAAAATTTCTTTTTAATCAGACTCTAGTTGGAACTACTTCGATAACGTAATTCTCTGTGTTTTTCGATATTCGTATAAACAAACATTCCTATAAAAATAGAATCCTAACAAAAACTTAAATATTATATAAATAACGTTCCTTGCTTAGGGTAGCAGCGCTTTACTTAAACTGAAAAACCATCGCCAGTGGGATCTAGAATCCAGGGGTAGTTGTTTGGACATTCCATGCAGGTGAAGAGACGTAAAGTTTCACCAGGTAATTCTCTGGTGGTCAAGGGGCAGGCATTTGGCAGAGAGCAGAAGGGTTGGCCCTTGACGTCACACTTTTCTTTCCATTCCTGGAAGTCACGTAGAGCGTTCAGTTCTGTAGGGTTTTGCATCCACTGGATGACTTGCAAGTTGGTGACGAAGAAGACATCGTTGCGACCCAACATTTCCTCAATAAATTTGATTAGTTCGTCGCGATATTCCTTCTTTGATTTTAGCCAGGAAGCGTGAAAGTGGAGACCCAAAGGAGCACGGTTACTGTTGTAGTGACGATTGAAGTTGTGTCGCAAAAGTCTACCAAATTGGTCTCCACTGGCAACGTTGGAGCACGAATCGACCATATGACAACCAGGCAATGATTCGTCGAAGGTGGGGTCATCACGACGATCCAATTCATTCATTACCATTTCCCAGACAGGGTGGCTACGGGATGGGCAATTGTGGGCATTGCCGTTGCACTTGTGTGGCATGCGGAAGTACAAGGTGTAAGGCCAGATAGGAACACGGCCCAAAGAGGCAGTAATGGAGGCATCGTAGACAAAGAATTGATCGGCCATCATTTCAAATTGTTTGTTGCCACCAACGCGCAGGTAAGGCGCACGCATACCAATAATAGAACCATCGGTAATGTTAGCAAAACGTTCAATGATTAAACGAGCTCCAGCCATTTCCGCCAACCAGTCGTCGTATGTGCCACCACTCCAGTAGTTGGGATCATCTTTGTGAGTCAAAGAGAAGACCGAAATCTCATGACCACGACGATGTAAATCTTGTACAGCCGAGTAGTTGGTATATTTATGGGAAACAAAGAAAGTACCCTTAATCGAACAACCGTTGGGATTTTGACGCTGACCATTGAATATGTCCTCGTACAAATCAATGTTATCAACATTAACGGCACCGTTAAAAGTGATGGTAATCATTTGGGGCACTTGTTGAGGTTCAATGGCACCGGGAATGCGAGTACCATCGGCCGAACAGAAACAATCGGGCAAAGCACACTGCGTAGGGTCACATTCGGGAGCACGGTTAGGATCCTCATCGACAGCTAATTTCAAGAGAAACATTTATTTATTTCAACACATGGAAATGGAAATTTTCATTAGTCAAACTACTTACAGCAGGCATTTTCATCGGATTCATCCTTGCAGTCGGGTTTACCGTTACAGAAAAGCTCCTTATCGAGACATTCACCATCGCCACAAGACAATTTACCTTCAGGGCAAATGGGCTCATCGGTTTTCAGTATAGGCTTTACCTTGCGTGGTTCTAATTTTAGAAAATTAATGAAAAGAAAAATCAATTTTTGCTTCAATTTTGTCGAGCAAAGCAAGAGCTTCTATAGTTTTAAGTAAAACAAAAAGCAAAGGCAACAAAGGTCCATGTTAATGTAAAGCCAGTGTTAGCAACAAACAGTTTGAATGGATTAGTACGGGAGTTGAATTGTTAAACAAAAAACCAAAACCAAAGTTCCTTATTTTAATTGGGGGGATAATTAAGGTGTCTGTTTTTAAGTTTTTTTTTTTTAATGTTGTGATTAAATAATTTATTGACTACGCAATGTGTTGTATTTACAAAAATGGAATAATTACATATGTATGTGCCCTGTCCCCGTTTCTAAATTGTGTTGCTTTTGTTGTTGTTGTTTTTGATAAATAATTACTGATATTTGCGTGTAAAGCTTGGCCACTTACTTTCTTTTTCATTGCAGTTAGTTACTTTTGCCTTCCAGTCGCAAGTTTGTTTCATAATATCGAAGGCCAAACCAGAGGGGCATTGGATTTCTTTTAAACCTGATTTCGTACATCTAAAAACACATAGAAAAAGTTGGAATTGCAGGATATTTAAGGGTCTTTGCATTCATTCGTTTTCTTTTTGTTTCTTCTCTTAAACACACATTGAACTAAATGAATGCGTAAAAATCTTAAATTGTGTATTTCCACAACAGTCTTGTCGGCTGTTTTCTCTTTTTGTTTCCCCAATTGCATTTTTTTTTTCTTAATTTTTAAATTTTTTTAAATTTACAAAAACAGCTCAAGTTGTAACGGTTTGGATGGGCTTTTTGGCAGCTCAGAACTTTGGTTTGAAGGAAGCGGAAATTATGTTTTTTTTTCTTATTTTCTTAATTTTTAAAATATGTAAATACAGAGAGAGTGAGAGAGCGAGAGTTATACACATACTATAGACAGAAAGTGTTACCACACATACATAAATACATACATACGTTACGTTACGTTACGTTATAACTATACTTATATATATATAGAACAATAAATACCACAGTTAGTTAGTTTAACATTTAAAAAGACAAACAAAATATTTAAATATCTATTTATTAGACAGTGAGTAAGATATTGAGAGAGGCAGAGAGTGAAATAGTGCCGAAATCAGCACTCCCCATATACATATCTATGTGTGTGTAATTATTGAAACTAGCATGCAGTGATGTTAACTTTTTTAATGCGGTTTCCGTATAGACCAGAAAAAAAATTACTTTTTTTTTAAGCAGAATCAAAAATAAAAAATTTTTTTTTATTAAAAGAGTAAATATATTGTAATTCAATATATTTGTTTAAAAAACAAAAAAATTTTTACTTGCAGTAAATCAACGCAAGCACACTTTCAATTTAATTTAGCTAAAAATAGTTATTTAGCTGAAAGGTATAGAATTTAACTACACTTGGCGTTATTTTGCATAATTGTAATGAAACCGTAATTTTTATGATTTGTTTTTATGAGAAAATTGTAGACACATTATGAAGAAAAAAACTTTGGACTTTAACACATCATAAATGTTTAAAATTACCGTACAAATATAGAAATTACCTGCCTGCCTTTTGGAGGTCTCAATTACCGTACAATACGGTAATTACCGTACGGTTAACATCACTGCTAGCTTGTCTGCTTGATATGTATTTTTCATAGAGAATTTATTTTGAAGTATCTACACAAGTGACATCTACACATACATACATACATATGACAAATACATATCATGTGGTAATGGCTCCAATTTTCTTTAAAATCATTAATTGAAAATTGAAATTATTAATTTAAAGAAATGTCGAGATGATTTTTCTAGGAATATTTTACATACACAAAAACCACATTTTTAGACACAAAACAGATATAGTGACAAACGACTCCTTAATAATAAAGACCATGTCTTAGAAACCGATATACATACATACAGATGACATTTTACATTAACATTTTCATAGATTTGTTTTTTTTTATGGCCAAACTTGACATCAATAATGTTTGATGTACTAAATATTTAAGGAGCAGTGGGCATAAGAAATAATAGTACAACCCAAAAAGAGATATTAATACAATTTTGAGGAGAATAATTAGACTTACTCTCAAGTTCATCACAGTTTTTGACATTTGTTCTCCAATCACAGGTTTGTCTGATAACGTCAAATGCCAAACCGCCAGAACATTTAATTGATGCTAAACGAGTTTTACCCGTTTCACCTTTATCACATCTTTATTTGAAATATAAAATTTGTTTTATTAACTGAATTACTAATTGAGCATTTTTCTTTGAATTTATTTTAAAGTGTAGAAAATATGTATGTCCCATATTTGATTCTTTATGCAGTTCAATTTGAACAAAAAAAAAAAAAACAAAAAAAAAACATATTGCTCTGAATGCTTGAAAGTGATGGAAAATAATAACTTACCTATAGACTTCGCGGCAATCGCCTTCGGTATCCAAACGGAAATATTCATCAGCGGGTCTATCAGTGCAAACTTCCTCAACATCGACACCGTCTAATTTGTCATCTTGACTCGCAGCTAAAATGAAGAAAGAAAACACAAATAAATAAATATACATACATACGAGTACACATATATATTTTTATTCTAATGGGTTTGTTTTTGACTCCATGAGACACCGTCCACTAACAAATAACCAATCTTAATAAATTTTAGTGAAAAATGTAGACAGTTTGTCGTATGAAAAAAAAGAAACTTGTGCAGCCTTATCAAGTACAGTGCTGTTAACTTTTTTATCTGGATTTCCATACAGTTCTAAAAACATTACCGTTGTTTAGATAAAATTACCGTCCGCAAAGTCTTGTACAAAAATAATAATATTTTTTTTAATAAAACAGGTTTATACCTATTTGTAATTCATTATAGTGATTTACAAACAACAAAAACATAAAGAACCAAATATCTACTAATGATCAAATAAAATAATTAATATTTTGTTCTTTCAGTAAAATCAATGTATGCATTTTCATAATCAGTCCTATCGTGAATAAAAGTGGAATTTTTGTTCACATGGAATTTTCATTCCACTTGGGGGGAAAATTGGTATCATGAATTTGGGAATTTTTTTCACGTTATAATTCTCAGTGAATGTTGAAAAGGAAAGCATTAAGTGTTAAAATTTTTTTTTTTTTAATATTCAGGGACCAGTTAATTCGTTACCCGCATTAAAATTAATGCATTTGAACAATAAAAGTACCTGAATGCAAGAATTAAAAAAAGTGTGATTTTAAAGAATTTAAAAATAAAATAAATAAAAATGAAAGTACTCCAACAATTTAAATAAAATGTTTACGCTTGGAATTATGATGTACTAGCAGCACTTTAAGTTAATCCGTAAGAGAACTCCGAAATTGGGCCGCGATATCTTTGTATGGAGTATACCCACTCAATTGGTCTGTTGGTTTGCATTTTATTTCCACTATAATATAGTTGATCTTGATATAAAAAGAATTATATTTATCAAAATATAATTCCCCAGCAACAATCAAGTGAATAAATTGAACTGAAAAAACTCACGGCAAAGAAATCATTCACCATAGCGGAAATTTAATTTTGACGTGATGAAAGTGATGAATAGAAAAATTTTAGCTAAAATATGGTATGTAGCCATTTATGGCAGAAATGTATAGAATTGAACTGTCATTGGCGTTATTTTGCATAGTTGTAATGAAATCGTACTTTTTACTTTTTCCATGTGTAAACATACTATGGAAAAAATACTCTTAAAAATTAAAATTTTTTTTTAAATAACCGTACAAATATAGAAATTACCTTTTTGGAGGTCTAAAATACCGTACAAAACGGTAATTACCATACGGTTAACATCGCTGGTCATGTACTGGGTGCTTAGATGTGGTAAATTTCAATGTTTTTGAAAATAATTTTTGATACACAACTCAAATAAAATTCTGTGAAAATTAAATTTTATTTTTAAGTTTTCAAATTGAAATCAAACTACTCAGAAACGAGTGTTGTTCCATAACTTCAAACATTTTAAAAATAATTAATATTTTCTATCGCATTGATGCCATTGCTGGTCTAACATAATTAGATGACACTGTCTTTTTTTCTACACATATTTCACCTGCATATGTAAATAACATTGCTCCGTATTCATATCATTGCTGATGATACTTTTCCTTTAATTTCATGTCAGTTTTTGTCTTATCGACAACATTTGCCATAATATTGATGTGATAATTCTGAAAAAGTTTAGTCTTCCATCCGAACAAGAATATGTCACTGATTGGGGCAAATTTCGTGAATTGCTTGTGGTTTTAGAATTTTGATCTTGAATTGTGATTCAGATTTTTTTTTTTCTTTAAAATATAATATGTATGTTGAATACATTTTAAAAACAATTTATATAAAATGTATTTATTTTAAATTTAGTTTAGTTTTACTGCAGGAAACAAGTAATAACAAGCTTTTCGCATGTTGTTATCATGCAGCACTACATTTTCTTGAGTGTATGTGGTGAATACAGTTGTTTCGGTGTTGCCATTCTTAACATTTACAAATGGACATTTTTGCATTTTGAATGGAACGATTTGAATTTCAAATACTTAAGTGCATATTGAATATGCATTTGCATATATTTTTGTATAAATGTGCGATTTGAAAATGTGTAAGTACGTTATGCCGCTATGGTAAATTTTAATTTCTTTGCGCGCAGATCTTGTTTTCAAATATTTTGTGAAATGTACAAACGAGTACATACATTCTCTGTAGCAAAAGCTTTAAGTCAAAGTTGTTTTTTTTAACAACAAATTGTTATAGAAATATCTTGCTCGTCCAGGCTTATCTTAATTTAAAAAAGACCGGCATACTTATGTAATTGCAGAAAAAAAAACAGGTTTCAATAAGTAGCGTCTAAATATAAATCAGCTACCCAGTTTCACGAAGAGTAAAAGTCAATTTACATACAATATACATTTGTATATTAATTATTCTGCAGCTTTGCAAGCAGTAAAAGTCAATATGTAAGATATTTATTGAGAGAAACTTATTTCATAAATTTATGAAGTGGTTAAACCAGTTTTTAAATTGAAGTGTTGCATAAATAGTTCGAAAATTATAATTTTTTTTTTATAATCGATGTTATTATGACAGTTGCTTATGTAAATGCAGATGTAAATTTGTGCATTCAAGCTTTTTCTTTTTTAAAAACTGCACCTTAAAATGTCCGCATAAGAAAAAAAACAGAACAAAAATGTCATGACTGTTAAAAAAAAAAGTAATTTGTAATGCGAAAATGTTATTTGCTTTAACAAAGTAAATAATTTAGTAAATGATTGCACGACTATGTAAACTTTTCATTGTGCTTTTACATTGTTATCTTTTATAAAAGTATCTGTAGTTGTTGGCCTTGACAATCTTTGTTAAGAAAAAAAAAAATAGAAAACTGCACAATTATTGGATATTTTATGATTCTTAGAATTAAAGTAAAACAAGATTTGCAAAAAAATTAAAGGTCAAATAAATTTTGTAAATTTAAAATTTTATATGGCATAAAACCATTTTAGGATTTTACTAAAGATCACGTGAGTTGCACGATAAATTTAGAAAATAAAACTATGTCAACTTATTGAAAACAGATTTCGTATGACTTCCCATTCTCGCCCACTAATCACTAAATATCGCACATGCAGATATTTATTTGAGTTTTTTTAAGTTTTTTTTTGTTACTTCAACGGCGGCAAAGTTTTATAAAATTCACAAACACTTTTTTTTTAGTAATTTTTTTTTAATTTCCCTTTTTTTTACAAATAATTTATTAAAATATTACACTTACCAAAAGCGCAGCACAGCACAAGTGAACTTAAAACTGGCCACACACGCACCATTTTGCGTATCTCCTTTTTCTTTGTTTAGCGTAGACTAGGTGGGTTTTTAACCACAAAAACCTTTAAAGGAGAAGAAAAAACCCAAATGAATTAAACACTTGCCACCACAGATAAAAATTTTATAAAATACTAACTTTTTCTTATTATTATTTAAAACGCACTATAAACGTTAGCTAGCGTACTTGTTCAATACACAGCCACGATTACACTAGGTGTTGGCTGCTAGCAGCGAGTTCTATTTATTAAGATGCACAAAACATTTGAAAACAAAGGTTAAAAAATTTGCAGAATGGTGAATAAAAATTAATAATAAATAAAGCACTATAAAACCAAAGCCACCACCAATTCAACAAACATGTCTTTAACACAAATGTACCGTAGAAATTCATTCAAGAAATGAAGAGACATAGAGAGAGAGAGATAAAGAGACTCATTAATAAAAGTTTTGAATTAAGTTTGGCTTGCTCTCCTTCATTTCTTGTGGAGGAGAAAGCTGGTTTGAATACAAAAAGCTTTTTTTTCCTGAAATCAATATGCATTATTGCATTTATTTCAAATCCAGTTTTTGTTATAGTTTGTGTTACTTAAGTATGTTTCGTATTTAAACTTTATATAACTTAAAGAAAAACGTTTGTTGAACAAATTTAGGAGAAGGTTTATTTTATTGTATTCACCACGCGAAATCTTCAAACGAGAAAAAAAAAGAGTTCGTGTCTTAAGTCTTTTGATTAATACTTCAGGAACGTTAATGTTCTTTCAATCCAGTTCTTTTGTTATTGTTACTAAATTAATAGGCTTTTATTTAAAAAAAAACCAATACTAAGCATATATGAATATGTACATATATATAAACTAATACTACGCAAGTAATTCTTATTCTTTAAGAATATTTAAAGTTCTGGAGCTGAGCATAAGCCCCAACAATTCAAGTCTAATATTTAAAATAAATATAAAAGTTTATAGTATATAAAGAAATATAATTTTGATTGGAACAACACCATTTAAAAGAAATAAAGGTTTTAAAATTAAATTCTTACATAAATGCTATAGTAAATTAATAAAACAAAATTATAATAGGGGTATTTTTCAATAAGAAAAAGGAGCGTCAGCGGTAATTATTGCACAAGTAATGACGAAATTGACATTTAGATATTAACGTGTGCAGGCGTTGCATTTTTGTTTTTGTCAAGAAAAAACTAAATAAAAAAATTAGAAAATAACTTAAATGTCATGCTCTAAAATTATTAATTGTACTTGAAAAATAAATATGAAACAATACGTTGTTATTGCGAATAACATGAAAAATCTTGTTTTATTGTTTTGGAAAACAAAAAATTTTTCCAGCCGGCTTGTGTAAGAAGTTATAACTATTTTCACCACTCCCTGAGGTGAATTATAATTATTTGTTTATTTAGCCATTTTAATTTAAATTTTTTTATTTCGTTCTAGCAAATCACAAAAAAAAAATTAAAATATAAAAATAATTGTTAATAAATTTTGAAATTCATAGCACGTCTCAAGTTCTCATAACGTGGCAAGATATTTTATGTTCTTATTATTGTTCGTCTGTAGGTCTGACTAGACTTACTATATACCTTGCAGTACATGCTATAATCCCTGCTTTCAAATAAAAACAAAAATCAGTTTTCTCTCAGGTTCTTTGTACCCTACATTGACAAAAGAAACGGTTCTCAATTTTAATAAAGAAATGTTTCATAGTTGCCATAAAAAGGTCAATAAACCTAAAAATATACATACCCATGAACATAAATACTCGTACATATGTATGTATGTACTTGCATATGTATGTGCACACATAATAATTTAATCAACGTATGATATAACAAAAGAATGGCAGCAAGCCTAAAGAAATTGTGTTAAAAATATTCAGATTTCTAAAATAAGATTGTTATAAAATACGACTTGTTTCCAATTTCAACTGACTTGATGATGATGATGGTGTCATTTGTAAATCAAAAAGAAAACTTTAATGTTAAGATTTAGATTAGAGTAGTTGGAAATGTGACAAAAAGAGTACTACGTGAAATTACTGAAAATCTTCGCACTGATAACTTTGAGTAAAAAGCCGATTTTTCATATAAAAATATTATATGACAATACTATTTAATAATTTTTATGAAAAAATTATCTAGGAATTTTCGAAATATACAAATACACTTGGTTGCAAAACATTACATACGATTTAATTCGTTCAATAAAATTTTAATTTCTAAAATACAGTTAAGATTTTTAAAACATCGTTGGGGAATGCACAGTGTCTGTTATTAAGTCATATTGTCATAATGTCTTAATATTTTAAAATAGTTTAAACAAATTGTTGTTGTGCTTCAAACAAAAAAGTCATAAAATAATAAAAAAAAAAACAAAGTGTTTTAATAACTAAACACAACCGTTCACACTACATTTGAGATGTTTAAGAATGACGTTTTATCAGCTATTTATGGTTTCGTAAACAATTGCATACAAGTTTGAGAATGGAAAGAAGTACAATTGCGAAATTATCAGCTGCATATTTGAGTTTTGTTAATGATGGAATTGTTAACATTGATGAACTATTTAAAGGTGAAATAAAGATGTATAAGAAAAAACATCGCTATTTTAATATGTGTTCAATAGCCATAAAAAAGTGACACATCCGTCAAAAACACACTGAACATATCCCAAAATTAAATGCAACCCTGCCATTTACGCGTTTAACGAAGTGTTTAAATCTAAAACATTTCATTTGAGATGTTTAACAAAACGCGTCAATGTATGGTAAAACATCTCAAAATCGATGTGTTTAATCCTTAAACACGATTGAGATGTTAAACACGATAGGTGTGAACATAGTATAACACTGAAACTCTTCAGTCGAGCCGGCGATAATATTTACAAGCCGCCGCTTCTTAAAAATAATATATATTTATAACTTTATAATAAATTTAATATTTATAAGTAATAAAGAAAAAATCACAATATATAATTGATATACATACATACAAGTGAGCAAATTTTTTTGTTGCGTAATTCATCTGGCTGGCAGCCACTTGAAGTTTATCCAGTAGACGCCGTCCATTAAATTATTCAGCTCATATGTTATTGATTACAGTCATATTTTTTCGTGTTGTTATTTTAAAACATATGACTTTATGACTACGTTGTGAAAAGCCCAAGTAAGTTTTTTACTTCACAGTATCAAGGATCTTTATAGAAATTAAAAAAAAGTAACAATATTATTAAATGAATGAAATAATAAATTTCATAACAGCAATAATCTGCATAAGATACATTGTTGAAGCTTTGTGGTAATGTAAATAATATTTAATGGCCTCCTTCTTCTTAAAGTCTTTTAATTATCGCAGAAACTCAATATTTTGTTACTCCAGCGGAAATTTTACCCATTCTTCCTTTAAAATCATTTAAAATTACAAAATGGGCGAAGGCCTTTTATTTTTAAGTGCATATCTGATTTAAATGGGTTCACAAATGTCCCTTACAAGTAAATATTTTAAAAGATTTCAATTTATATATGAAATAAATGAACAGATTAAATTAAATTTCGATATCGTTTGTCGGGTTTTGCGACTAACTAATGAAAATCCGATATAACGAACGTCCAAATTTTTTACATTAACAATGTTATATAGCGAAAACTATATTAATTTTATATCGGATCTAACGAATGATAAAAAAACACATCGCACAATAAATAACAAAATCGAATCAAGAATTGTGTGCAATTTGAACCAAAAATGGTTCAAAAAATCGTCAATTTTTAAAAAAATGCTGTGAGTACGTCAGTATGGAAAACTGGTTTCTCGATCAAAAAGAAACAACATTTGCCAGTAAATGGAATTCCGTTGGAAATAAAAGCCAAAGAAATATATTAAATAATTTATAACGGTGATTTCCAAGCAAGTGATTGACTGTTATCTAGAATCAGCGTTGCCATATATTTTTCAAGAAAAATATTTTATTTAAAAAAATCAACTTTTTTCCCGCAAAAATGTCGAAATAATTAAAAAAAAAAAACACAAAAATACATATTTTGAATTCATTTTTATTGAAAATAAGATAAGACACAAAAAAGAATTTTAACAACAACAGCAAACATGTTATTCTTCCCACGATTTAGAGTTGTTTCCTATTTTTTTGGTAGCTTTTGTTGGAGCCTCCGATGTTTTTGTAGTATATTCTACGCTATTTTCTCCACTTGCATTCCTGCTTAAAACTAACAATACAAAAACAATTATTTAAAACTAAAAATATGCCGTACTGTTTCATGCTTTTTTGTAAAAGAAAACTTTTTAGAAAAAAAAACACAATTGTATTTAACACTATTGCAGGAGTGAAAAATGATAAGATCGTTTACATGGTACCATCATCATGTATATTAAAAATTAATAAGCAAAAATGCTTGAAAATTTGCGTGAATTTTGAAAAAAAAATTATATTTGACAATAACAACTTTTTGTCATTTCAAAAAACTTGAAAAAATGGAAAACTGCTGATATGGTATGGTTAGTGAGTCCTTTTAAAGTAAACGTACCGAAAATTATAAAATTAACTTGTGATGTTATTTTAAAATCGTTCAAGAAGAAGCGGTAAAAATTAACCGAAAACAAACTATAATCAGCGATTAATGGCGATGGCTGAAGTAGTCTCCACGTTGACTAGAAAACCAAAAAAAAGTCCTGCGTTCGACCCCATTTTCAAAAACAAAGCTTCAAAATTTAATACGTCTCCTTGACATCAGAGAGGCAGCGCAGTACTGCTATAAACAAATGATGTGCAAAAGAAAAGTTATAAGATAGTAAAGCTTCACCTCTTGTCATCTCTCTTAAACTCCCTTTCCTCTAGTCCCAGCACAATGCATCGCATTTCAGTTCCTGAGTGCTGGTCCAAGATAAAAAAGAAATAAAGATTAGTTTTTAATATTGATATTGTATAAATTAACATTCATGTACGTAGTTTTTCACTTTGAGCATTAAAATTCAAAATATTTTTATTTGAACAGAGTAATTTTTTGTTTATCTAAAATACAATAAAAAAAAAAAAATAAAAAAAAACTTTGCGATGTTACGAAAAGCAACTATATCGTTCGTCATACCGGGATTTGCCTGTAAAATATTTATAGTCATGATTTTTATATACATACATATATTTTTTTTTTCATTTGAGTTTAACGTTTCTAGCAACATTTTATAGGGCAATACAACAGATCCTTCACAACAGTTCTATTTGGCCTTTAATAGTAATTTATTATTTATCGCTTTAAAATACTTTGTGAATTGGCTAATTGTTTAAGTATAAAAAATCCGAAAATTCCTGCAGTGAAAATTAAATTTAAAGATTTTGATACTTTTGTAAATAAATGGCAAAATTTCTTAAGAAGCAAACTGGGAATTACCAAACCTCGGTGAACAAATTTATATTTTATTTATGCCTTACAGCTTTGCCACCAGCCCCAACATCTTCTTGTATTATGAATGTATGCATGCATGCACGTATGGATGTGCATGTATGTACGTGTGTGTGTACGTATATTTACATTTTTCAATTTAATTTTATGTACAAATTTTAACTTTTTTTTTTTGCACAAATTAAAAATATGAAATACTTCTACCAATATTGTTATTGTTGTTTGGTTAATATTATTTAATTTGTTGTGGTTTGAAAAATACAGAGAGACTAAATATATGTATATGTATGTATATATGTACGTATATGCATATTTGTATGTGTGCATATTTATAAATTTATAAATATCTCGTACAGCATATTTATTTTTTTTTTCGCAAAGCGTATCGATAACGCTTGCGCACACACATAAATAACTTTTATCACTGCTCAAGGTGAGCGGCTATAACGAAACGATCGAAACAAGTCTGGACTTAAACTGCAGAGTGCACGACACGGCATGACACCACAATACTTCATACATAGCGGCAATGCTCTAGCGTAACACAACCATCCATACAATTATAAGTATGTATTTATCTACCAATGCGAATTGAATACCACATTTTAAATTGTAATCGTAGAGGGAAAAAAGAAAAACGAAAACAAACAACGAAATTTACCAACAAAGTGATTTTAAAAATAAAAATTGTAAGAAGGAAAAAAAACTAATGTGAATACAGTAGAATCTCGAAAAAGTCATCGCTCGGCTAAGTTGACTGAATTTCAGCGTTCACGTGCTGCTCCAAAAAGTTTACTTTGCAGTTAACTTTTCTTAACTGGTATTTATAAATGTGTGGGCAAAAAATGGCATAATGAGGGTGGCGATGGCACGATGGATGGTAGTCTGCACATTGCCTACAAATCCAAAAACAGACCTGGGTTCAACCCCAGTTTCAGACTAAAATTTTAAAATAAAAATAAACATCTCGCATTTTTCTGATGTGCATTAGTGTGGTTTTGGGTGTCAGTTGTTGTCGGAAGGTTTCAGTGGCGAAGGCATAGTCACTGGTCACTGAACAATACGGGCTTCAGCTGATAGCAATCCACAATCGCATCAGAACGCCCTCCTTCGTCGGTATTGTGTAGCACCGGCGAAGTAAAATAATAATAAAAATGGCTACTAAACCGAAGCTTCAGCACTGCTACGAGTATAAAAAAACTAAAGAACGTGCGAAAGCAGAGCTGCAAAAATAATTAATTAAGCTTCACCTCCTGTCGTTTCACCTACTATCGCTTTTCTATAGTTCCAGCACAATGCTTCGCATGTGTAGGAGTCATCTCCCAGATCAAAAAAAAAAAATTCGATAATGAAGACTACATTTATGTTGACTAAATTAAATAGGCGATAATTTTCGGGAAAGCACAATTGTTGATGTCAAATAACATGGAAAAACGATGAAATTTCGGAAAATAGCGATGATTCGAAGTTTCAGAATATTAAAAGGACGGGTCAGTTATAGAGGAAGGTGCAATTGAAAGCTTTAAAGAACTTTAAGCAATTAAAGCACATAGAATCCGTCATACTTTGACTTTTTCAAATGACATTAACGTACCAACGGAAGAGATTGGCACAATGAATGTTGGCGGATATTAAATCATAGCCAGCGTTACCACGTGAAAAAGTTAAAAAATAAAAAAAAAATACCAGAATATGTTTTACTTTATAAAAATAAGTCTTCAATTTCTTTTATACTAGTCACAAATTTAAAAAAAAAATTATATAATTAGCATTATGTACATATACCATTTCAATTTGAGACAACAAACCCGTGCAAATAATTTCCTATTTATTTTGAATTTAATACTGTGTTCTTTTATTTTTGTTTCTGCTGCAGCAATCTTGAAATTTTTGTTACAACAGAAATAATTTTTAATAAAACAAAAGGGTGTTAACAACGTTTGCAGTGGAGAAAACTATGTTTTTTTTATAAATAAAAATTTAACATACGAGCTCTGCTCAAAAGAAAAATTGAATTTTGTTTTCTCGATTACAATGTCGTGGTGCATCAAGAGTTCTTGCAAACAGGTCTCGTACGGTTAATAAGGAATACTACAAGGAAGTTATGCAACGTTTCCGTGAAGCAATACGGCTCAAACGATCGGAATTGTGGAAAAACAAATCATGGATTCTGCACCACGATAATGCACCAGCTCACACATCAATGTTGTTCGTGATTTTTTGGCCAGAAACAAGACCCTAATCATGCCTCAACCAGCTTATTTACCAGATTTGACACCCTGTACTTTTTCCTATTCCCAGAACTGAAGGGACTAATGAAAGGAAAACGGTTTGCCACAATTGATGCGATGAAATCAAAATCGTAGAACGAGCTGATGGCCGATACCGAAAAGGGCTTTTCAGAAGTGCTACAAGGATTGGAAGAAGCGCTGTCATAAGTGACTTATATCTGAGGGAGATTACTTTGAAGGGGACAAAATGGATATTGCAGAATAAATGAATACTTTACAAAAAAATTCAAAATTAACTTTTACTTTTGAACAGACTTTATTTATTTCTTTTTGTTATTTCTTTTCTCAGATAAAATTAAAACGCTTAGTTAAAAGTTCTAAAATGTTAATGGCTCTTGGAACATTTCGGTTAATTTTTTCGAGATTCTACTGTACAAATTTCATAGGAGAAATAGGAGAGGGCAAAATAGTCGCTCGTGTAATATTTAATAGCAGAAGAAAAAGAAGAAGAAACAATCTAATGAAGAAATGACGAGGTGGACAAGGGTAGTGCTTTTCAATTTTTATTTATTTATACATACGTATATTTTTCTTTTGTGCTGGTTACACTAAAGCTCCCATTGCTGCTGCCATGCATCATGACGCTGCCGATGGAATGGTATTTCTGTTGCTGCTTACAAATGTAAAGAAAAAAAAATTAAGCAAAACTTGTACGAGCTGACCACTGAGTACAATATTAACGTATTAATTTTATGTATTGCAATTACTATTTAAGTGGCCTTAATGTGACCAGCTGCTGCAAAATTCGAAAAATTTCGCCAGCACATTTATGTATCCCACTTGAAATACATATTTACAGAGCGGCCCAGAATGGTTTGAATTTTTTATAAGTTATAATTGCTTTTATTATAAAAGAATTTTTTTTTCTTTTATTGGCTGTGAAAAATTATGTGCTGTTAGTGGTGGTAATTTTCTGCTTTGCGGACACTTGCTCTTTTTAAAATATTTTATTTATTATATTGGATCAGCAATTTAGGGATGACCCCTATACATGCGATGCATTGTGCTGGAACTATGACATGAGGTTAAAGGCAGGAGGATAGAGGCAGTAGTGTTTATGGATATTTGATTTGAATTTTTCCACGTCAAAGGGGACAGGAAAGACCTCTGCAGGTAGTTTATTCCACATACGCGCTGTTCGGCCGAAAAATGAGGTTTTCTGTAATGCGTAGTGCGATTCGCTGCCAAATCGACAAAAGATTCTGATTCCTCAATGTTTATACCGTAATTATACTATATCATTATAGCATTGTGTTAGCATTGGGTCTTTTGAGCTTTGAAATCGACACTGTTCGCGTCACCCCATGCCGATATTCTCGTCAGGTCACCATGCACATTCATGCGCACAATGCCTTCATCATTAAGAGCGCATCGATTTGTGATCGATTTGACAGCGAATCGCACTACGCATTTTTTAATTTTTTGTTCAATTACGAAAGTAATTTTTTTTTTTCTATCTTGGACCAGCACTCAGGGGATGACCCTTACCCATACGATGCATTGTGCGGGAACTAGGAAATCAGGTTATGGGAAGGAGGATAGAGGGAGTAGTGTGAATGGACATTTGATTTGAATTTTCCCACGTCATAAGTGACAGGAAAGACCTCGGCAGGGAGTTTGTTGCACATACGCGATGTTCGGCCGAAAAATGAGTTCTCCCTATAATTCGTAGTGCGGTTCGCTGCCAAGTTGACCACAAATGGATGTGCTCTTAAGGATGAACGCGTCGTGCGCGTGAATGACCGGGTTTCGGGAACATGTTCCCTGATTTCATCAGAACACATCCCATTATAGTAACGATAGAACAACGAAACGCACCCCACGTTGCGACGATGCTCAAGAGAGTTAATAGAGTTGGCTACCCTACTGTCTCCTATGAGTTTCTTCGCTCTCTCCTGGACACGGTCGAGTAACTTCAAAATAGTCTTTGAAGCACCGGCCCAAACATGAGAGTTGTATTCCATTTTCGGTCGGATGTAGGCGGTATAAATAGTGAGGAGATCAGAAGGGGTGAAGTATGTCTTGCACCGTCTTAAAAAACCGAGGCAGTTGAATGCTTCTTTTGAGACCTGAAAAATGTGCTCAGTCCATCGAACATCGCACTGAATTTCCATGCCAAGAATATCAAGAGCTTCTGATTCCTCGATGTTTATACCGCCCATAATTACAGATGACACAGCGTCATCGGGCATGCGTCGATGTGTAAGCATGCTGCATTGGCTCTTTTGAGCATTGAAATCGACCCTGTTTGCCTGACCCCATTGCGATATTTTCATGAGGTCACAATTCAATGAGTCACTCATATTCTGCCACAGCGAAGTGATCATAGTCGATGTTGGCCTACGGCTAAATGAATATGAGTGAGAAAGGCTGCTGCCATCTGCGAAAGAGTGGATAGGGTTGGAAGTTTGACATAGGAGGTCATTAAGAAAGACTAGAAATAGGGTAGGAGAAAGAGTGGAGCCTTGCGGTACCCCTGAATTTATCTTGTACTCGTTAGATGAGATCCCGTCTATAACAACTCTTTTAGCGCGCTCCCTGAGAAAACTCGATATAAATCGAGAGAAGATATCACCGACACCAAAAACAATAAGTTTGGACAGAAGTGCCCCATGCCACACTCTATCAAATGCTTTAGAAATATCCAGAGCCACGACTTTACTTTCGCCGAACTTGTGAATAAAATTACACCATTTTTCTGAGAGGAAGGCTAATAAGTCGCCCGTAGAGCGACCTCGACGGAAGCCGTATTGACGGTCGATCAATAAATTGTTGGACTCTGAATGTTTCATTAGGTGAAAGTTCACCATACTTTCCATCACTTTGGAAATCGCGGAACAGATTGCGATTGGGCGGTAATTTTCAGGTTTGCTTGCCTCGCCCTTTTTTGGGATCGGCGTTACATTTGCAACCTTCCAACACGATGGCAATTGACCTGTATAGTACAGAGTGCTGAAAAGGATTGCCAAGGGACGTGATAACGTCGAAGAACACTGCTTCAGGACCAGTGCAGGAATTCCATCCGGCCCAGCAGACTTGTTTATGTTGAGGTTCGTTAAAACCCTTTTAACTGCACGAGCTCGAAAGTATATCTTTGGCATAGTTAGGGATACACGCTCGGGTGCGGGCAGTGGTTGATTGCTTTCCGGCAGGTGACAATTACCTGCAAACATTTCAGCTAGGAGGTTAGCTCTTTCAACCGGGTCAGTGAATATTTGATCATTCTTCAAAAGAGTCGGAATAGCATTTTCCTTCACTCTTTTTACGAAAGATCAAAAGCTTTTACTGCCCCGTTGGGCAGTAAGAACTTTGGTGCGAATACGCGGCTCGTACAAAGCTTTTTCTCGTCTTAGCACTTTGGCACACGAAGATCTCGCCCTTTTGCGCATCGCATCAGTATCCGCGTTTTTGCCATTCCGCCAGATACTAAATGCTTCCTCTCTGGATCTGATTGCAAGTCTGCACGTCTGATTAAACCATGACTTCGGTCTGGGTTTTTTTTTTGCTTCGATGGTATGAAAGTTTTCATTCCGAGCAATATTATATTTTCAACCATTTCTGCCATGGCATTGACGTCATTTTCAAGGAAGCAGAGCTTCCAATTTAAATGTCGAAAGAAATCGTTGAGCTCAGCCCAACGTGCCTTTTCAAAAATATATTTTAGGCGTTTCGTAGCTGGCCGTGAAATTAAGAAGTTCCGCAAACGAAAAGGAGGCAGCAATAACGATTTCACTGTTCGAGGATCTCCGATATAGTGTCGAAAAGGGCATCGAAGTTGTATATAGTTTTATCCCTTTCCATATTTGGGCTTCTGTAAAGAAACCCGAAGTGCAAAAGATGTGCCCTGATTTTAAATTTAACCCATAGACAGCTAAATTCGGGATCATTCGTGCCTAAGGATTGCTGGCACTAGTACACAACTTTATTGCGTATATATATTGCAAGGCCCCTATGAAGAATAAAGAGGGATAGGAGGTGATACCCAGGTATGTGAAAATCCTGTGGATCAGCATCCTCAGACACCTGGGTTTCACTTGAGGCGAAAACATTCGGCCGATGGAGACAAACGTGGGCATATACAGAGAAAAAATTTGCCCTTAAACCACGTATGTTGCAAAAGTCAATTCTGAAACGGCCTGTCATAGTTTACGCAAGAAAAATCAAATCAATTGTCCATTATTTATATTGTCGACACCAATGAACTAGTTGCCGCCTGAGAGATTGCTCGGTGATCAGTGCTACACCTTCATCACCAAACAGCAACTATCCCACTGGTATCCACAATATAAAAATTTATATTTTACTTTTAATAGGTATATTCAGGAGTTTTTAACACAATGACGCGAAAAAGAACCATAAAAGCCCTGATCCGGTCACTTTCACTCGAAGTGCCAACACTGGTTGTTGGTGGCAGCACTGGTAAATATTTTCGTTCGCCCGTCACTGGTATACCGGATTTTATTTTTTGTTTTATTGTTTTGGTTGGAATTTTATTTTTGTTGTTGTTTGTTGAATTTAAGATTAATTTATACTTCGTTTTTATTTAATTTAAAGTACAGTTTATTTTATTTAATGCATGTTAAGTTTGTAAATTTATTTAGTTTGTTTCGTTTCACTGTTTTTGTCACTATTTTCTGCCGTTTTTTTTTCTTTTTTTTTTTTTTTTCACTCCGCTATTTTTGTTCTTAATCAATTCTGTGGTAATATATTTGCTTCACAGAAGACGCGTGTTTACCGGACGGACGACACTACACTCAATTAATAGCATAATTAAATTTTACTATTATTTCAAACATTATCTTTAATTGAACACAACCACTAATAATTTTTTCTTTTCCTTTTTATTTTTTATTTTCTGTAACGATCGTTAAAAAAACATGACAAATTTTGCAGTATTTGAAAAATTTATTAAAAAAATTATATATCATGTACGACACTATCCAGGCTCCCTTCTTCTGGAGGACTCTGACGTGTAATAAATAAGATTCCCCTTAAAATTGCAAGTCCGTTCCGATATTGCCTGATAGCAAACGTAAAATCCGAAAGGCTTTATCCATTAAGGCAGCGTTATTGAAGCAGCACTCCATAAAGTTAACATTCTGCATGTCGTAAAGCATATGGATTATAACGTTTATAACGTGAGGCTCATAACTGCAGAGCAGTATTCAATAAAAAGAAAGTAAAGTAATTACAAATTACGAATGAATACGACAATGCAGCCATTTTAATTACCAGCAATTCAACGGTCTATTTCGCCTCAAAGCTTTCATAAGTCTAATGGTGACATTGATATCGTTAACGAGCCTCCTACAGGCGCTACTCAAAATTGTTCGTCTAATTTGATCAAAACGTTGACAAACCTAAAAAAATTGTTTATTGTTTACAATAGATGCAACATGAAGTTGTGCAAATCTTACCAATCTATTTGTAAACACGTCTTCGTAACTCAGATACCCGAAAATTTTGAGCAGCATTTCATTTGGCAAATCTAAAATATTCATTTTAACTTAATTTAAGAAATTTTGCTGTGATATTTCCGAACTTCACATTGTCGATAGAACCACCGCTAGAGAACTAGGCCTAGTGTATGCAAATTCATTTCAGGTAGACTCGATGTTTTAAAAACAAACAGCTGTTTTCTTTGTCTAAGTTATCCTTTAGATATTGAAACAGCCCAAGGTCTATTTATTAGGACCGCCCAACTCGCCAAGGATTTTATCACAAATGTATACAGAAGCGTCAGTTCAAAGCAGCGAACGAGCAGAGAAAGAGACATCATCAAGAAATATGCTGTCTCTTTTACCACCTATTTCTGTTCGGTGATTCCTTTTTCTTCTAATTTCCTCAATATTGTTGTTTTGTTTTGATTTTTATTTTCTAGATGTGAAAATTAAACGTGTTTTTTCATCTACTTTATGTTCACAATTTCGCAATTTTTAGCACGACAATGTTACAAACATAGGTTATAGGAATCTGTGGTTACAAAACACAACAATGTGGTGTTTTGTGTTATGAAAATTATGTACTATGAAAATTAATTTCATTTATTAAAACAAATAGATAGCAAAAAATCACAAGATCACTAAAATGTTATTTTATTTATTGGCGTATGCACAACAAATTTCTTTTTGGTAATTTTTTAGCTTCGCTATGTTTTTTTTGCTATATTAACACAAAACACGATTAGAACCACAAAACACCATTAAAACAAGCTGCACTATGTTTTTTTTTACTATAATATTAACACAAAACACAATTAAAACAAAGAAAACCTCAAGAAATTATAAATTTGTTCTTATGCACAAAATGTGGCTTATGTTTACATTTTTCTTTTGTTTACTTTTCATCTTTCGTAAAATTGTCTATTTGTCTCTTTCTCCCCCTATTTTAAGAAAAGCTGATTTAAAATTTGTCAGACCCCGAACTGACACTTCTAGGTATTCTATGATAGGTATGTTCCACGTGAATAACAAAAACATTTGCATCGTTGGCAACGGCTGTAAAATGTGGACAAAAATAAATTAAACAAAGGTAAAAGCCATTTTTTATTAAACAAAGTGATAAATATGCATAAATATATAGAGGGTGTCCCAACAAGAACGCAAGATTTAAATTTGGCGCCATCGAAGTCTCATTGTTTGACATGTGAACAATTGTTATTGTTTGCTAGTAGAAGGTATGAGGTTAGTAAAAATGGAGCGCTACACGAAAGAACAACGCATTCTCATTGTGAAATTGTTTTACCAAAATGGTGAAAGTTTTGCGGCTACAGTTCGCAAATTGCGATCAATTTGGGGTCACAATAATGCTCCAAAAGGGTCAACTGTAAAGAGATTAATGGAAAAATTTGCCGAAACTGGGTCTGTTAGTGATGTAAAGACAACAACGCGCCTTCGCCCAGGTCGATCGACCGAAAATGTCGCAGCTGTACGTGATGATGTCGCTCAAACTCCATCCACCTCAATGCGACACCGAGCTCAGCAAATTGGTGTCTCCAATCTTTGCATCTTCATGCATACAAAGTTCAATTGACTCAGGAACTGTAGTCAGCTGACCATGGACAGCGAAGGGAGTTCGTTAATTGGGTATTGGAGAGACAACATGAAAATGCTGATTTTGCAGATAAAATCATCTTCAGTGACGAGGCCCATTTCCATCTTAATGGCTTCGTCAATAGGCAGAATTGTCGCATTTTGGGGTGAGGAAAATCCTCGAGTGATTCACGAGAAGCAAATGCAATGTGGTGTGGATTTTGGGCTGAAGGAATCAGTGGACCTTTTTTTTTATGAAAATGAGGCAGGTCAATCGCAAACAGTCAATGGTGTTCGGTATCGTGAAATGATAACCAGTTTTTTCGTGCCTAGAATTGAAGAAATGAATGTGGAGGGCATGTGGTTTCAACAAGACGACGCCACATGTCATACAGCCAGAGAAACAATTCAATTGCTGTCATTTCCCAGTCGTGTTATTTCGCGTTTTGGAGACCAGAATTGGCCGCCTAGATCGTGCGATTTAACACCATTAGACTTTTTTCTTTGGGGTTTTTTGAAGTCGATGGTTTACGCGAATAAGCCGACGACGACTCAAGCCTTAAAAGAGGAAATTGGACGCTGCATTAATTAAATACCGCAGCATTTATGCAAAACGGTCATTGAAAATTTCATTAAAAGATCGCGTGTGTGCCAGCAAAGCGGCGGCGGCCATCTGCCCGGTATGTTGTTCCATACATAACCTCATTCTGTCTACTTTACGATATAATAAAGTTTCACGATTTTTTTTTAAATATCTGTGTTTTATTTAAAATTTAAATCTTGCGTTCTTGTTGGGACACCCTTTATAAGTACTTACATTTTCAAATTTATTTAAAAATTCTTCTTTTTTAAATTTTTAAATAAAAACTTTTGTTGTTTCTTTGCAAATTTTCTGATTAATTTCTTAATATCATATATAAATAAAAAACAGCCGATAATTTAATTCTAGACCGAACTTACCCAAAGAAAAAGTTCTTACAACTTTGTTCAGAAAATTAAAAATTTTTCTCTCTAATTTTATTTCAAAATTGTACAAAAATTGTTAATAATTGCTGGCACGCTTTTGGGTAAATTTAGAGGATTCCATCATACACGTAGTTCACTTGTTGATAAGCATTTCTCGCATTTGAACTGATCTAGATTCTGAATATATAAAGTCAAATTCATGCCCAATATAACTTCCAATTTATATAGTAGTGCTCTAATAATATTATAACTATTATTTATTTATAAACATTATTTCTAGCTTATTTGTTGCCTACAAATATGTGAAATGTATTATTACATACTTTATGTTATTCTCATAAAGTAATTTTTTATAAAAGCAAACTCAACAGCTGAAGAGGAAAGCATATATATATATATACATATATATATATATACATATATATATATATATATATATATATATATATATATATATATATATATATGAAATATTGTATGTGTAATAAAAAAAGTAAACTAATGGATTGCTATTTGTTTGTTCATAAATTTTTGGTTTTTTGTTCGGTATTCAACTTCAAATCTCGATTGATTAGTTGAATTTTGAACATAAGAATCTTGAATTAGTAGTCAAAAATTGGGAAAAGTCCACTGAAGAGCTAAGTAAGCATTAGCGACATAGTACTATATGGATATGCTTTCCTCCTCAATTTTTGAGTTTGCTTTTATATAAAAAAATACTTTATGAGAATATCATAAAGTGTGTAATAATACATTCGTTGAAATGCGCTCATCATTAAGAGCGCATCGATTTGTGATCGATTATATTCCATGTACGAATCTCTTCAGGCTCTCTTCTTCTGGAGGACTCTGACATGTAATACATGAGATTGCCCTTAAAATTTCAAATTCTTCCAGCGGTGTGTTTGTGTTTGACAGCAAACGTAAAAACCGAATGACTTTATCCATTAAGGCAGGGTTATTGAAGCAGCACTCCATAAAGTCACAATTCTTCATGTCGTAAAGCATATAGATTGTAAAGTTTATAACGTGAGGCTCATAACTGCAGAGCAGTATTCAATAAAAAGAAAGTAAAGTAATTACAAATTACGAATGAATACGATAATGCACCCATTTGAATTACCAGCAATTCCACGGTCTTTTTCGCCTCAAAGCTTTCATACGTCTGATGGTGACATCGATCTCCTTAATGAGCCTGCTACAGCCTCTACTAAAAATTGTTCGTTTAATTTGATCAAAACGTTGACAAACCTAAAAAAATTGTTTATTGTTTACAATAGATGCAACATGAAGTTGTGCAAATCTTACCAATCTATTTGTAAACATGTGTTCGTACCAGCAACTACGCCGTCTATTTCCCCTCAAAGATTTCGTGCGTCTAATGGTGACATTGATATCGTTAATGAGCCTCCTACAGGCGCTACTCAAAATTGTTCGTCTAATTTGATCAAAACGTTGACAAACCTAAAAAAATTGTTTATTGTTTACAATAGATGCAACATGAAGTTGTACAAATCTTACCAATCTATTTGTAAACACGTCTTCGTAACTCAAATACCCGAAAATTTTGAGCAGCATTTCATTTGGCAAATCTAAAATATTCATTTTAACTTAATTTAAGAAATTTTGCTGTGATATTTCCGAACTTCACATTGTCGATAGAACCACCGCTAGAGAACTAGGCCTAGTGTATGCAAATTCATTTCAGGTAGACTCGATGTTTTAAAAACAAACAGCTGTTTTCTTTGTCTAAGTTATCCTATAGATATTGAAACAGCCCAAGGTCTATTTATTAGGACCGCCCAACTCGCCAAGGATTTTATACTTGACTCAAAATTTGTTTACATTTTACTCATTTGTTTAATTTGAGAGAGCGTGCCATTAATAATTTTACTCATTTCTTTATTTTGATACCCAGGTATGTGAAAATCCTGTGGATCAGCATCCTCAGACACCTGGGTTTCACTTGAGGCGAAAACATCCGGCCGATGGAGACAAACGTGGGCATATACTGAGAAAAAATTTGCCCTTAAACCACGTATGTTGCAAAAGTCAATTCTGAAACGGCATGTCATAGTTTACACAAGAAAAATCAAATCAATTGTCCATTATTTATATTGTCGACACCAATGAACTAGTTGCCGCCTTTTTTTTTTTTTTTTTTATTTAAAACTTCAATTAATTGTTTGTATAATTTTTATAATTTTAATTACATGTATTATGTGTATATGTAGTTTTTTTTTTAAATAAAATTTTTTACATATTATATTTGTTTGTTAATTTAAAAACAACGTGCATTTAATATTTATAAAAAAAACCGGATAAAATTACTTATTTTCTTATTTATATATGAGAGAGCTCGGTGATCAGTGCTACGCCTTCATCACCAAACACTGGTTGGTGGTGCCAACACTGGTTGGTGGTGGCAGCACTGGAAATATTTTCGTTCGCCCGTCACTGGTATAGCGGATTTTATTTTTTGTTTTATTGTTTTGGTTGGAATTTTATTTTTGTTGTTGTTTGTTGAATTTAAGATTAATTTATACTTCGTTTCTATTTAATTTAAAGTACAGTTTATTTTATTTAATGCATGTTAAGTTTGTAAATTTATTTAGTTTGTTTCGTTTCACTGTTTTTGTCACTATTTTCTGCCGTTTTTTTTTTTTCACTCCGCTATTTTTGTTCTTAATCAATTCTGTGGTAATTTATTTGCTTCACAGAAGACGCGTGTTTACCGGACGGACGACACTACACTCAATTAATAGCATAATTAAATTTCACTATTATTTCAAACATTATCTTTAATTGAACACAACGACTAATAATTTTTTCTTTTCCTTTTTATTTTTTATTTTCTGTAACGATCCTTAAAAAAACATGACAAATTTTGCAGTATTTGAAAAATTTATTCAAAAAATTATATCTCATGTACGACACTATCCAGGCTCCCTTCTTCTGGAGGACTCTGACGTGTAATAAATAAGATTCCCCTTAAAATTGCAAGTCCGTTCCGATATTGCCTGATAGCAAACGTAAAATCCGAAAGGCTTTATCCATTAAGGCAGCGTTATTGAAGCAGCACTCCATAAAGTTAAAATTCTGCATGCCGTAAAGCATATAGATTGTAAAGTTTATAACGTGAGCCTCATAACTGCAGAGCAGTATTCAATAAAAAGAAAGTAAAGTAATTACAAATTACGAATGAATACGATAATGCAGCCATTTTAATTACCAGCAATTCAACGGTCTATTTCGCCTCAAAGCTTTCATACGTCTAATGGTGACAGTGATCTCGTTAATGAGCTTCCTACAGGCGCTACTCAAAATTGTTCGTTTAATTTGATCGAAACGTTGACAAACCTAAAAAAATGTTTATTGTTTACAATAGATGCAACATGAAGTTGTGCAAATCTTACCAATCTATTTCTAAGCACTTCTTCGTAACTCAGATACCCGAAAATTTTGAACAGCATTTCATTTGGCAAATCTAAAATATTCATTTTAACTTAATTTAAGAAATTTTGCTGTGATATTTCCGAACTTCACATTGTCGATAGAACCACCGCTAGAGAACTAGGCCTAGTGTATGCAAATTCATTTCAGGTAGACTCGATGTTTTAAAAACAAACAGCTGTTTTCTTTGTCTAAGTTATCCTTTAGATATTGAAACAGCCCAAGGTCTATTTATTAGAATCGCCCAACTCGCCAAGGATTTTATACTTGACTCAAAATTTGTTTACATTTTACTCATTTGTTTAATTTGAGAGAGCGTGCCATTAATAATTTTACTCATTTCTTTATTTTGAGAGAGAGTTGCAAAAGGCATACATAGTCCCCGCCCATACTGTGAAGCATATGCTGCAAAACTTTTGAGTTTGTCGATGAGAAGAGGAAGAGGAGTGGAAGTATGTACGCTGTTTCATGTACATGCAGTTTTTGTTGAATTTCTTATTTGCATCTTTTGACATGAGGTGTATTTGACGTTTCATTTTATTTCTTTTCGTTTGGTATACTGTTAACATCTACCATAATAATAGCTACCCTGTTTTATTGTTAATTTTTGTGAAATATAATCAAAAATTTAAAAAAAAAAATATAAAATTATATAAAAATTATTATATAATTTTTCTTCTTAGCGTCCATTTTGCTTCAAATTATACCTTGTGCTTCAAATGTCTATCCACAAAAAAAAAATTCACACCTATCACAGGGTAGTTATTTTTTATTTACATTCGGTATTGAGAAATGTCAAAAAAAATTAAAAAAAGAATATAAAAGGGAGGAATAAAAAATACTAAACATGAAGCAAAAGATTCATGTATGGACACTGCTGCAGTTTCAAAAGAGAATTCAAAAAACTTTTGCAGCAAAAACTCAACAGTATGGACGGGGACATAAGGATGGTTTTTTGCTTTTCTGGTCAAATGAGAGTAAACTATAAGTTATCTCAATAGGAGACAAAAATTTACAAAAGTTAGAAACGCAAAAAAGCATAAAATTTAACACAAAATAGGTATCACAAAGTATACAGAGGCGTCAGTTCAAAGCAGCGAACGAGCAGAGAAAGAGACATCATCAAGAGATTTGCTGTCTCTTTACACCCTATTTCTGTTCGGTGATTCCTTTTTCTTCTAAATTCCTTAATATTGTTGTTTTATTTTGATTTTTATTTTCTAGATGTGAAAATTAAACGTGTTTTTTCATCTTCTTTATGCTCACAATTTTGCAATTTTTAGCACGATAATGTTACAAACATAGGTTATAGGAATCTGTGGTTACAAAACACAACAATGTGGTGTTTTGTGTTATGAAAATTATGTACTATGAAAATTAATTTCATTTATTAAAACAAATAGATAGCAAAAAATCACAAGATCACTAAAATGTTATTTTATTTATTGGCGTATGCACAACAAATTTCTTTTTGGTAATTTTTTAGCTTCGCTATGTTTTTTTTGCTATATTAACACAAAACACGATTAGAACCACAAAACACCATTAAAACAAGCTGCACTATGTTTTTTTTTTACTATAATATTAACACAAAACACAATTAAAACAAAGAAAACCTCAAGAAATTATAAATTTGTTCTTATGCACAAAATGTGGCTTATGTTTACATTTTTCTTTTGTTTACTTTTCATCTTTCGTAAAATTGTATATTTGTCTCTTTCTCCCCCTATTTTAAGAAAAGCTGATTTAAAATTTGTCAGACCCCGAACTGACACTTCTAGGTATTCTATGATAGGTATGTTCCACGTGAATAACAAAAACATTTGCATCGTTGGCAACGGCTGTAAAATGTGGACAAAAATAAATTAAACAAAGGTAAAAGCCATTTTTTATTAAACAAAGTGATAAATATGCATAAATATATAGAGGGTGTCCCAACAAGAACGCAAGATTTAAATTTGGCGCCATCGAAGTCTCATTGTTTGACATGTGAACAATTGTTATTGTTTGCTAGTAGAAGGTACGAGGTTAGTAAAAATGGAGCGCTACACGAAAGAACACCGCATTCTCATTGTGAAATTGTTTTACCAAAATGGTGAAAGTTTTGCGGCTACAGTTCGCAAATTGCGATCAATTTGGGGTCACAATAATGCTCCAAAAGGGTCAACTGTAAAGAGATTAATGGAAAAATTTGCCGAAACTGGGTCTGTTAGTGATGTAAAGACAACAACGCGCCTTCGCCCAGGTCGATCGACCGAAAATGTCGCAGCTGTACGTGATGATGTCGCTCAAACTCCATCCACCTCAATGCGACACCGAGCTCAGCAAATTGGTGTCTCCAATCTTTGCATCTTCATGCATACAAAGTTCAATTGACTCAGGAACTGTAGTCAGCTGACCATGGACAGCGAAGGGAGTTCGTTAATTGGGTATTGGAGAGACAACATGAAAATGCTGATTTTGCAGATAAAATCATCTTCAGTGACGAGGCCCATTTCCATCTTAATGGCTTCGTCAATAGGCAGAATTGTCGCATTTTGGGGTGAGGAAAATCCTCGAGTGATTCACGAGAAGCAAATGCAATGTGGTGTGGATTTTGGGCTGAAGGAATCAGTGGACCTTTTTTTTTATGAAAATGAGGCAGGTCAATCGCAAACAGTCAATGGTGTTCGGTATCGTGAAATGATAACCAGTTTTTTCGTGCCTAGAATTGAAGAAATGAATGTGGAGGGCATGTGGTTTCAACAAGACGACGCCACATGTCATACAGCCAGAGAAACAATTCAATTGCTGTCATTTCCCAGTCGTGTTATTTCGCATTTTGGAGACCAGAATTGGCCGCCTAGATCGTGTGATTTAACACCATTAGACTTTTTTCTTTGGGGTTTTTTGAAGTCGATGGTTTACGCGAATAAGCCGACGACGACTCAAGCCTTAAAAGAGGAAATTGGACGCTGCATTAATTAAATACCGCAGCATTTATGCAAAACGGTCATTGAAAATTTCATTAAAAGATCGCGTGTGTGCCAGCAAAGCGGCGGCGGCCATCTGCCCGGTATGTTGTTCCATACATAACCTCATTCTGTCTACTTTACGATATAATAAAGTTTCACGATTTTTTTTTAAATATCTGTGTTTTATTTAAAATTTAAATCTTGCGTTCTTGTTGGGACACCCTTTATAAGTACTTACATTTTCAAATTTATTTAAAAATTCTTCTTTTTTAAATTTTTAAATAAAAACTTTTGTTGTTTCTTTGCAAATTTTCTGATTAATTTCTTAATATCATATATAAATAAAAAACAGCCGATAATTTAATTCTAGACCGAACTTACCCAAAGAAAAAGTTCTTACAACTTTGTTCAGAAAATTAAAAATTTTTCTCTCTAATTTTATTTCAAAATTGTACAAAAATTGTTAATAATTGCTGGCACGCTTTTGGGTAAATTTAGAGGATTCATACACGTAGTTCACTTGTTGATAAGCATTTCTCGCATTTGAACTGATCTAGATTCTGAATATATAAAGTCAAATTCATGCCCAATATAACTTCCAATTTATATAGTAGTGCTCTAATAATATTATAACTATTATTTATTTATAAACATTATTTCTAGCTTATTTGTTGCCTACAAATATGTGAAATGTATTATTACATACTTTATGTTATTCTCATAAAGTAATTTTTTATAAAAGCAAACTCAACAGCTGAAGAGGAAAGCATATATATATATATACATATATATATATATATATATATATATATATATATATATATATATGAAATATTGTATGTGTAATAAAAAAAGTAAACTAATGGATTGCTATTTGTTTGTTCATAAATTTTTGGTTTTTTGTTCGGTATTCAACTTCAAATCTCGATTGATTAGTTGAATTTTGAACATAAGAATCTTGAATTAGTAGTCAAAAATTGGGAAAAGTCCACTGAAGAGCTAAGTAAGCATTAGCGACATAGTACTATATGTATATGCTTTCCTCCTCAATTTTTGAGTTTGCTTTTATATAAAAAAATACTTTATGAGAATATTATAAAGTGTGTAATAATACATTCGTTGAAATGCGCTCATCATTAAGAGCGCATCGATTTGTGATCGATTATATTCCATGTACGAATCTCTTCAGGCTCTCTTCTTCTGGAGGACTCTGACATGTAATACATGAGATTGCCCTTAAAATTTCAAATTCTTCCAGCGGTGTGTTTGTGTTTGACAGCAAACGTAAAAACCGAATGACTTTATCCATTAAGGCAGGGTTATTGAAGCAGCACTCCATAAAGTCACAATTCTTCATGTCGTAAAGCATATAGATTGTAAAGTTTATAACGTGAGGCTCATAACTGCAGAGCAGTATTCAATAAAAAGAAAGTAAAGTAATTACAAATTACGAATGAATACGATAATGCACCCATTTGAATTACCAGCAATTCCACGGTCTTTTTCGCCTCAAAGCTTTCATACGTCTGATGGTGACATCGATCTCCTTAATGAGCCTGCTACAGCCTCTACTAAAAATTGTTCGTTTAATTTGATCAAAACGTTGACAAACCTAAAAAAATTGTTTATTGTTTACAATAGATGCAACATGAAGTTGTGCAAATCTTACCAATCTATTTGTAAACATGTGTTCGTACCAGCAACTACGCCGTCTATTTCCCCTCAAAGATTTCGTGCGTCTAATGGTGACATTGATATCGTTAATGAGCCTCCTACAGGCGCTACTCAAAATTGTTCGTCTAATTTGATCAAAACGTTGACAAACCTAAAAAAATTGTTTATTGTTTACAATAGATGCAACATGAAGTTGTACAAATCTTACCAATCTATTTGTAAACACGTCTTCGTAACTCAAATACCCGAAAATTTTGAGCAGCATTTCATTTGGCAAATCTAAAATATTCATTTTAACTTAATTTAAGAAATTTTGCTGTGATATTTCCGAACTTCACATTGTCGATAGAACCACCGCTAGAGAACTAGGCCTAGTGTATGCAAATTCATTTCAGGTAGACTCGATGTTTTAAAAACAAACAGCTGTTTTCTTTGTCTAAGTTATCCTATAGATATTGAAACAGCCCAAGGTCTATTTATTAGGACCGCCCAACTCGCCAAGGATTTTATACTTGACTCAAAATTTGTTTACATTTTACTCATTTGTTTAATTTGAGAGAGCGTGCCATTAATAATTTTACTCATTTCTTTATTTTGATACCCAGGTATGTGAAAATCCTGTGGATCAGCATCCTCAGACACCTGGGTTTCACTTGAGGCGAAAACATCCGGCCGATGGAGACAAACGTGGGCATATACAGAGAAAAAATTTGCCCTTAAACCACGTATGTTGCAAAAGTCAATTCTGAAACGGCCTGTCATAGTTTACGCAAGAAAAATCAAATCAATTGTCCATTATTTATATTGTCGACACCAATGAACTAGTTGCCGCCTGAGAGATTGCTCGGTGATCAGTGCTACACCTTCATCACCAAACAGCAACTATCCCACTGGTATCCACAATATAAAAAATTTATATTTTACTTTTAATAGGTATATTCAGGAGTTTTTAACACAATGACGCGAAAAAGAACCATAAAAGCCCTGATCCGGTCACTTTCACTCGAAGTGCCAACACTGGTTGTTGGTGGCAGCACTGGTAAATATTTTCGTTCGCCCGTCACTGGTATACCGGATTTTATTTTTTGTTTTATTGTTTTGGTTGGAATTTTATTTTTGTTGTTGTTTGTTGAATTTAAGATTAATTTATACTTCGTTTTTATTTAATTTAAAGTACAGTTTATTTTATTTAATGCATGTTAAGTTTGTAAATTTATTTAGTTTGTTTCGTTTCACTGTTTTTGTCACTATTTTCTGCCGTTTTTTTTTCTTTTTTTTTTTTTTTTCACTCCGCTATTTTTGTTCTTAATCAATTCTGTGGTAATATATTTGCTTCACAGAAGACGCGTGTTTACCGGACGGACGACACTACACTCAATTAATAGCATAATTAAATTTCAATATTATTTCAAACATTATCTTTAATTGAACAAAACCACTGATAATTTTTTCTTTTTCTTTTTATTTTTTATTTTCTGTAACGATCCTTAAAAAAACATGACAAATTTTGCAGTATTTGAAAAATTTATTCAAAAAATTATATCTCATGTACGACACTATCCAGGCTCCTTTCTTCTGGAGGACTCTGACATGTAATAAATACGATTTTCCTTAAAATTTCACGTCCTTTCTGCTTTCCGATATTGCCTGATAGCAAACGTAAATTCTGAAAGGCTTTATCCATTAAGGCAGCGTTATTGAAGCAGCACTCCATAAAGTTAACATTCTGCATGTCGTAAAGCATATAGATTGTAAAGTTTATAACGTGAGGCTCATAACTGCAGAGCAGTATTCAATAAAAAGAAAGTAAAGTAATTACAAATTACGAATGAATACGATAATGCAGCCATTTTAATTACCAGCAATTCAACGGTCTATTTCGCCTCAAAGCTTTCATACGTCTAATGGTGACAGGGATCTCGTTAATGAGCTTCCTACAGGCGCTACTCAAAATTGTTCGTTTAATTTGATCGAAACGTTGACAAACCTAAAAAAAATGTTTATTGTTTACAATAGATGCAACATGAAGTTGTGCAAATCTTACCAATCTATTTGTAGACATGTCTTCGTACCAGCAACTACGCCGTCTATTTCCCCTCAAAGATTTCGTGCGACTAATGGTGACATTGATATCGTTAATGAGCCTCCTACAGGCGCTACTCAAAATTGTTCGTCTAATTTGATCAAAACGTTGACAAACCTAAAAAAATTGTTTATTGTTTACAATAGATGCAACATGAAGTTGTGCAAATCTTACCAATCTATTTGTAAACACGTCTTCGTAACTCAAATACCCGAAAATTTTGAGCAGCATTTCATTTGGCAAATCTAAAATATTCATTTTAACTTAATTTAAGAAATTTTGCTGTGATATTTCCGAACTTCACATTGTCGATAGAACCACCGCTAGAGAACTAGGCCTAGTGTATGCAAATTCATTTCAGGTAGACTCGATGTTTTAAAAACAAACAGCTGTTTTCTTTGTCTAAGTTATCCTATAGATATTGAAACAGCCCAAGGTCTATTTATTAGGACCGCCCAACTCGCCAAGGATTTTATACTTGACTCAAAATTTGTTTACATTTTACTCATTTGTTTAATTTGAGAGAGCGTGCCATTAATAATTTTACTCATTTCTTTATTTTGAGAGAGAGTTGCAAAAGGCATACATAGTCCCCGCCCATACTGTGAAGCATATGCTGCAAAATTTTTGAGTTTGTCGATGAGAAGAGGAAGAGGAGTGGAAGTATGTACGCTGTTTCATGTACATGCAGTTTTTGTTGAATTTCTTATTTGCATCTTTTGACATGAGGTGTATTTGACGTTTCATTTTATTTCTTTTCGTTTGGTATACTGTTAACATCTATCATAATAATAGCTACCCTGTTTTATTGTTAATTTTTGTGAAATATAATCAAAAATTTAAAAAAAAAAATATAAAATTATATAAAAATTATTAATAATTTTTCTTCTTAACGTCCATTTTACTTCAAATTATACCTTGTGCTTCAAATGTCTATCCACAAAAAAAAAATTCACACCTTCTATCACAGGGTAGTTATTTTTTATTTACATTCGGTATTGAGAAATGTCAAAAAAAATTAAAAAAAGAATATAAAAGGGAGGAATAAAAAATACTAAACATGAAGCAAAAGATTCATGTATGGACACTGCTGCAGTTTCAAAAGAGAATTCAAAAAACTTTTGCAGCAAAAACTCAACAGTATGGACGGGGACATAAGGATGGTTTTTTGCTTTTCTGGTAAAATGAGAGTAAACTATAAGTTATCTCAATAGGAGACAAAAATTTACAAAAGTTAGAAACGCAAAAAAGCATAAAATTTAACACCAAATAGGTATCACAAAGTATACAGAGGTGTCAGTTCAAAGCAGCGAACGAGCAGAGAAAGAGACATCATCAAGAGATTTGCTGTCTCTTTTACCCCCTATTTCTGTTCGGTGATTCCTTTTTCTTCTAAATTCCTCAATATTGTTGTTTTATTTTGATTTTTATTTTCTAGATGTGAAAATTAAACGTGTTTTTTCATCTTCTTTATGCTCACAATTTTGCAATTTTTAGCACGATAATGTTACAAACATAGGTTATAGGAATCTGTGGTTACAAAACACAACAATGTGGTGTTTTGTGTTATGAAAATTATGTACTATGAAAATTAATTTCATTTATTAAAACAAATAGATAGCAAAAAATCACAAGATCACTAAAATGTTATTTTATTTATTGGCGTATGCACAACAAATTTCTTTTTGGTAATTTTTTAGCTTCGCTATGTTTTTTTTGCTATATTAACACAAAACACGATTAGAACCACAAAACACCATTAAAACAAGCTGCACTATGTTTTTTTTTTACTATAATATTAACACAAAACACAATTAAAACAAAGAAAACCTCAAGAAATTATAAATTTGTTCTTATGCACAAAATGTGGCTTATGTTTACATTTTTCTTTTGTTTACTTTTCATCTTTCGTAAAATTGTATATTTGTCTCTTTCTCCCCCTATTTTAAGAAAAGCTGATTTAAAATTTGTCAGACCCCGAACTGACACTTCTAGGTATTCTATGATAGGTATGTTCCACGTGAATAACAAAAACATTTGCATCGTTGGCAACGGCTGTAAAATGTGGACAAAAATAAATTAAACAAAGGTAAAAGCCATTTTTTATTAAACAAAGTGATAAATATGCATAAATATATAGAGGGTGTCCCAACAAGAACGCAAGATTTAAATTTGGCGCCATCGAAGTCTCATTGTTTGACATGTGAACAATTGTTATTGTTTGCTAGTAGAAGGTACGAGGTTAGTAAAAATGGAGCGCTACACGAAAGAACAACGCATTCTCATTGTGAAATTGTTTTACCAAAATGGTGAAAGTTTTGCGGCTACAGTTCGCAAATTGCGATCAATTTGGGGTCACAATAATGCTCCAAAAGGGTCAACTGTAAAGAGATTAATGGAAAAATTTGCCGAAACTGGGTCTGTTAGTGATGTAAAGACAACAACGCGCCTTCGCCCAGGTCGATCGACCGAAAATGTCGCAGCTGTACGTGATGATGTCGCTCAAACTCCATCCACCTCAATGCGACACCGAGCTCAGCAAATTGGTGTCTCCAATCTTTGCATCTTCATGCATACAAAGTTCAATTGACTCAGGAACTGTAGTCAGCTGACCATGGACAGCGAAGGGAGTTCGTTAATTGGGTATTGGAGAGACAACATGAAAATGCTGATTTTGCAGATAAAATCATCTTCAGTGACGAGGCCCATTTCCATCTTAATGGCTTCGTCAATAGGCAGAATTGTCGCATTTTGGGGTGAGGAAAATCCTCGAGTGATTCACGAGAAGCAAATGCAATGTGGTGTGGATTTTGGGCTGGAGGAATCAGTGGACCTTTTTTTTTATGAAAATGAGGCAGGTCAAGCGCAAACAGTCAATGGTGTTCGGTATCGTGAAATGATAACCAGTTTTTTCGTGCCTAGAATTGAAGAAATGAATGTGGAGGGCATGTGGTTTCAACAAGACGACGCCACATGTCATACAGCCAGAGAAACAATTCAATTGCTGTCATTTCCCAGTCGTGTTATTTCGCGTTTTGGAGACCAGAATTGGCCGCCTAGATCGTGCGATTTAACACCATTCGACTTTTTTCTTTGGGGTTTTTTGAAGTCGATGGTTTACGCGAATAAGCCGACGACGACTCAAGCCTTAAAAGAGGAAATTGGACGCTGCATTAATTAAATACCGCAGCATTTATGCAAAACGGTCATTGAAAATTTCATTAAAAGATCGCGTGTGTGCCAGCAAAGCCGCGGCGGCCATCTGCCCGGTATGTTGTTCCATACATAACCTCATTCTGTCTACTTTACGATATAATAAAGTTTCACGATTTTTTTTTAAATATCTGTGTTTTATTTAAAATTTAAATCTTGCGTTCTTGTTGGGACACCCTTTATAAGTACTTACATTTTCAAATTTATTTAAAAATTCTTCTTTTTTAAATTTTTAAATAAAAACTTTTGTCGTTTCTTTGCAAATTTTCTGATTAATTTCTTAATATCATATATAAATAAAAAACAGCCGATAATTTAATTCTAGACCGAACTTACCCAAAGAAAAAGTTCTTACAACTTTGTTCAGAAAATTAAAAATTTTTCTCTCTAATTTTATTTCAAAATTGTACAAAAATTGTTAATAATTGCTGGCACGCTTTTGGGTAAATTTAGAGGATTCCATCATACACGTAGTTCACTTGTTGATAAGCATTTCTCGCATTTGAACTGATCTAGATTCTGAATATATAAAGTCAAATTCATGCCCAATATAACTTCCAATTTATATAGTAGTGCTCTAATAATATTATAACTATTATTTATTTATAAACATTATTTCTAGCTTATTTGTTGCCTACAAATATGTGAAATGTATTATTACATACTTTATGTTATTCTCATAAAGTAATTTTTTATAAAAGCAAACTCAACAGCTGAAGAGGAAAGCATATATATATATATACATATATATATATATATATATATATATATATATATATATATATATGAAATATTGTATGTGTAATAAAAAAAGTAAACTAATGGATTGCTATTTGTTTGTTCATAAATTTTTGGTTTTTTGTTCGGTATTCAACTTCAAATCTCGATTGATTAGTTGAATTTTGAACATAAGAATCTTGAATTAGTAGTCAAAAATTGGGAAAAGTCCACTGAAGAGCTAAGTAAGCATTAGCGATATAGTACTATATGGATATGCTTTCCTCCTCAATTTTTGAGTTTGCTTTTATATAAAAAAATACTTTATGAGAATATTATAAAGTGTGTAATAATACATTCGTTGAAATGCGCTCATCATTAAGAGCGCATCGATTTGTGATCGATTATATTCCATGTACGAATCTCTTCAGGCTCTCTTCTTCTGGAGGACTCTGACATGTAATACATGAGATTGCCCTTAAAATTTCAAATTCTTCCAGCGGTGTGTTTGTGTTTGACAGCAAACGTAAAAACCGAATGACTTTATCCATTAAGGCAGGGTTATTGAAGCAGCACTCCATAAAGTCACAATTCTTCATGTCGTAAAGCATATAGATTGTAAAGTTTATAACGTGAGGCTCATAACTGCAGAGCAGTATTCAATAAAAAGAAAGTAAAGTAATTACAAATTACGAATGAATACGATAATGCACCCATTTGAATTACCAGCAATTCCACGGTCTTTTTCGCCTCAAAGCTTTCATACGTCTGATGGTGACATCGATCTCCTTAATGAGCCTGCTACAGCCTCTACTAAAAATTGTTCGTTTAATTTGATCAAAACGTTGACAAACCTAAAAAAATTGTTTATTGTTTACAATAGATGCAACATGAAGTTGTGCAAATCTTACCAATCTATTTGTAAACACGTCTTCGTAACTCAAATACCCGAAAATTTTGAGCAGCATTTCATTTGGCAAATCTAAAATATTCATTTTAACTTAATTTAAGAAATTTTGCTGTGATATTTCCGAACTTCACATTGTCGATAGAACCACCGCTAGAGAACTAGGCCTAGTGTATGCAAATTCATTTCAGGTAGACTCGATGTTTTAAAAACAAACAGCTGTTTTCTTTGTCTAAGTTATCCTTTAGATATTGAAACAGCCCAAGGTCTATTTATTAGGACCGCCCAACTCGCCAAGGATTTTATACTTGACTCAAAATTTGTTTACATTTTACTCATTTGTTTAATTTGAGAGAGCGTGCCATTAATAATTTTACTCATTTCTTTATTTTGATACCCAGGTATGTGAAAATCCTGTGGATCAGCATCCTCAGACACCTGGGTTTCACTTGAGGCGAAAACATCCGGCCGATGGAGACAAACGTGGGCATATACAGAGAAAAAATTTGCCCTTAAACCACGTATGTTGCAAAAGTCAATTCTGAAACGGCCTGTCATAGTTTACGCAAGAAAAATCAAATCAATTGTCCATTATTTATATTGTCGACACCAATGAACTAGTTGCCGCCTGAGAGATTGCTCGGTGATCAGTGCTACACCTTCATCACCAAACAGCAACTATCCCACTGGTATCCACAATATAAAAAATTTATATTTTACTTTTAATAGGTATATTCAGGAGTTTTTAACACAATGACGCGAAAAAGAACCATAAAAGCCCTGATCCGGTCACCTTCACTCGAAGTGCCAACACTGGTTGTTGGTGGCAGCACTGGTAAATATTTTCGTTCGCCCGTCACTGGTATACCGGATTTTATTTTTTGTTTTATTGTTTTGGTTGGAATTTTATTTTTGTTGTTGTTTGTTGAATTTAAGATTAATTTATACTTCGTTTTTATTTAATTTAAAGTACAGTTTATTTTATTTAATGCATGTTAAGTTTGTAAATTTATTTAGTTTGTTTCGTTTCACTGTTTTTGTCACTATTTTCTGCCGTTTTTTTTTTCTTTTTTTTTTTTCACTCCGCTATTTTTGTTCTTAATCAATTCTGTGGTAATATATTTGCTTCACAGAAGACGCGTGTTTACCGGACGGACGACACTACACTCAATTAATAGCATAATTAAATTTCAATATTATTTCAAACATTATCTTTAATTGAACAAAACCACTGATAATTTTTTCTTTTTCTTTTTATTTTTTATTTTCTGTAACGATCTTTAAAAAAACATGACAAATTTTGCAGTATTTGAAAAATTTATTCAAAAAATTATATCTCATGTACGACACTATCCAGGCTCCTTTCTTCTGGAGGACTCTGACGTGTAATAAATACGATTTTCCTTAAAATTTCACGTCCTTTCTGCTTTCCGATATTGCCTGATAGCAAACGTAAATTCTGAAAGGCTTTATCCATTAAGGCAGCGTTATTGAAGCAGCACTCCATAAAGTTAACATTCTGCATGTCGTAAAGCATATAGATTGTAAAGTTTATAACGTGAGGCTCATAACTGCAGAGCAGTATTCAATAAAAAGAAAGTAAAGTAATTACAAATTACGAATGAATACGATAATGCAGCCATTTTAATTACCAGCAATTCAACGGTCTATTTCGCCTCAAAGCTTTCATACGTCTAATGGTGACAGGGATCTCGTTAATGAGCTTCCTACAGGCGCTACTCAAAATTGTTCGTTTAATTTGATCGAAACGTTGACAAACCTAAAAAAAATGTTTATTGTTTACAATAGATGCAACATGAAGTTGTGCAAATCTTACCAATCTATTTCTAAGCACTTCTTCGTAACTCAGATACCCGAAAATTTTGAACAGCATTTCATTTGGCAAATCTAAAATATTCATTTTAACTTAATTTAAGAAATTTTGCTGTGATATTTCCGAACTTCACATTGTCGATAGAACCACCGCTAGAGAACTAGGCCTAGTGTATGCAAATTCATTTCAGGTAGACTCGATGTTTTAAAAACAAACAGCTGTTTTCTTTGTCTAAGTTATCCTTTAGATATTGAAACAGCCCAAGGTCTATTTATTAGAATCGCCCAACTCGCCAAGGATTTTATACTTGACTCAAAATTTGTTTACATTTTACTCATTTGTTTAATTTGAGAGAGCGTGCCATTAATAATTTTACTCATTTCTTTATTTTGAGAGAGAGTTGCAAAAGGCATACATAGTCCCCGCCCATACTGTGAAGCATATGCTGCAAAACTTTTGAGTTTGTCGATGAGAAGAGGAAGAGGAGTGGAAGTATGTACGCTGTTTCATGTACATGCAGTTTTTGTTGAATTTCTTATTTGCATCTTTTGACATGAGGTGTATTTGACGTTTCATTTTATTTCTTTTCGTTTGGTATACTGTTAACATCTATCATAATAATAGCTACCCTGTTTTATTGTTAATTTTTGTGAAATATAATCAAAAATTTAAAAAAAAAAATATAAAATTATATAAAAATTATTATATAATTTTTCTTCTTAGCGTCCATTTTGCTTCAAATTATACCTTGTGCTTCAAATGCCTATCCACAAAAAAAAAATTCACACCTATCACAGGGTAGTTATTTTTTATTTACATTCGGTATTGAGAAATGTCAAAAAAAATTAAAAAAAGAATATAAAAGGGAGGAATAAAAAATACTAAACATGAAACAAAAGATTCATGTATGGACACTGCTGCAGTTTCAAAAGAGAATTCAAAAAACTTTTGCAGCAAAAACTCAACAGTATGGACGGGGACATAAGGATGGTTTTTTGCTTTTCTGGTAAAATGAGAGTAAACTATAAGTTATCTCAATAGGAGACAAAAATTTACAAAAGTTAGAAACGCAAAAAACCATAAAATTTAACACAAAATAGGTATCACAAAGTATACAGAGGTGTCAGTTCAAAGCAGCGAACGAGCAGAGAAAGAGACATCATCAAGAGATTTGCTGTCTCTTTTACCCCCTATTTCTGTTCGGTGATTCCTTTTTCTTCTAAATTCCTCAATATTGTTGTTTTATTTTGATTTTTATTTTCTAGATGTGAAAATTAAACGTGTTTTTTCATCTTCTTTATGCTCACAATTTTGCAATTTTTAGCACGATAATGTTACAAACATAGGTTATAGGAATCTGTGGTTACAAAACACAACAATGTGGTGTTTTGTGTTATGAAAATTATGTACTATGAAAATTAATTTCATTTATTAAAACAAATAGATAGCAAAAAATCACAAGATCACTAAAATGTTATTTTATTTATTGGCGTATGCACAACAAATTTCTTTTTGGTAATTTTTTAGCTTCGCTATGTTTTTTTTGCTATATTAACACAAAACACGATTAGAACCACAAAACACCATTAAAACAAGCTGCACTATGTTTTTTTTTACTATAATATTAACACAAAACACAATTAAAACAAAGAAAACCTCAAGAAATTATAAATTTGTTCTTATGCACAAAATGTGGCTTATGTTTACATTTTTCTTTTGTTTACTTTTCATCTTTCGTAAAATTGTATATTTGTCTCTTTCTCCCCCTATTTTAAGAAAAGCTGATTTAAAATTTGTCAGACCCCGAACTGACACTTCTAGGTATTCTATGATAGGTATGTTCCACGTGAATAACAAAAACATTTGCATCGTTGGCAACGGCTGTAAAATGTGGACAAAAATAAATTAAACAAAGGTAAAAGCCATTTTTTATTAAACAAAGTGATAAATATGCATAAATATATAGAGGGTGTCCCAACAAGAACGCAAGATTTAAATTTGGCGCCATCGAAGTCTCATTGTTTGACATGTGAACAATTGTTATTGTTTGCTAGTAGAAGGTACGAGGTTAGTAAAAATGGAGCGCTACACGAAAGAACAACGCATTCTCATTGTGAAATTGTTTTACCAAAATGGTGAAAGTTTTGCGGCTACAGTTCGCAAATTGCGATCAATTTGGGGTCACAATAATGCTCCAAAAGGGTCAACTGTAAAGAGATTAATGGAAAAATTTGCCGAAACTGGGTCTGTTAGTGATGTAAAGACAACAACGCGCCTTCGCCCAGGTCGATCGACCGAAAATGTCGCAGCTGTACGTGATGATGTCGCTCAAACTCCATCCACCTCAATGCGACACCGAGCTCAGCAAATTGGTGTCTCCAATCTTTGCATCTTCATGCATACAAAGTTCAATTGACTCAGGAACTGTAGTCAGCTGACCATGGACAGCGAAGGGAGTTCGTTAATTGGGTATTGGAGAGACAACATGAAAATGCTGATTTTGCAGATAAAATCATCTTCAGTGACGAGGCCCATTTCCATCTTAATGGCTTCGTCAATAGGCAGAATTGTCGCATTTTGGGGTGAGGAAAATCCTCGAGTGATTCACGAGAAGCAAATGCAATGTGGTGTGGATTTTGGGCTGGAGGAATCAGTGGACCTTTTTTTTTATGAAAATGAGGCAGGTCAAGCGCAAACAGTCAATGGTGTTCGGTATCGTGAAATGATAACCAGTTTTTTCGTGCCTAGAATTGAAGAAATGAATGTGGAGGGCATGTGGTTTCAACAAGACGACGCCACATGTCATACAGCCAGAGAAACAATTCAATTGCTGTCATTTCCCAGTCGTGTTATTTCGCGTTTTGGAGACCAGAATTGGCCGCCTAGATCGTGCGATTTAACACCATTCGACTTTTTTCTTTGGGGTTTTTTGAAGTCGATGGTTTACGCGAATAAGCCGACGACGACTCAAGCCTTAAAAGAGGAAATTGGACGCTGCATTAATTAAATACCGCAGCATTTATGCAAAACGGTCATTGAAAATTTCATTAAAAGATCGCGTGTGTGCCAGCAAAGCCGCGGCGGCCATCTGCCCGGTATGTTGTTCCATACATAACCTCATTCTGTCTACTTTACGATATAATAAAGTTTCACGATTTTTTTTTAAATATCTGTGTTTTATTTAAAATTTAAATCTTGCGTTCTTGTTGGGACACCCTTTATAAGTACTTACATTTTCAAATTTATTTAAAAATTCTTCTTTTTTAAATTTTTAAATAAAAACTTTTGTCGTTTCTTTGCAAATTTTCTGATTAATTTCTTAATATCATATATAAATAAAAAACAGCCGATAATTTAATTCTAGACCGAACTTACCCAAAGAAAAAGTTCTTACAACTTTGTTCAGAAAATTAAAAATTTTTCTCTCTAATTTTATTTCAAAATTGTACAAAAATTGTTAATAATTGCTGGCACGCTTTTGGGTAAATTTAGAGGATTCCATCATACACGTAGTTCACTTGTTGATAAGCATTTCTCGCATTTGAACTGATCTAGATTCTGAATATATAAAGTCAAATTCATGCCCAATATAACTTCCAATTTATATAGTAGTGCTCTAATAATATTATAACTATTATTTATTTATAAACATTATTTCTAGCTTATTTGTTGCCTACAAATATGTGAAATGTATTATTACATACTTTATGTTATTCTCATAAAGTAATTTTTTATAAAAGCAAACTCAACAGCTGAAGAGGAAAGCATATATATATATATACATATATATATATATATATATATATATATATATATATATATATATGAAATATTGTATGTGTAATAAAAAAAGTAAACTAATGGATTGCTATTTGTTTGTTCATAAATTTTTGGTTTTTTGTTCGGTATTCAACTTCAAATCTCGATTGATTAGTTGAATTTTGAACATAAGAATCTTGAATTAGTAGTCAAAAATTGGGAAAAGTCCACTGAAGAGCTAAGTAAGCATTAGCGATATAGTACTATATGGATATGCTTTCCTCCTCAATTTTTGAGTTTGCTTTTATATAAAAAAATACTTTATGAGAATATTATAAAGTGTGTAATAATACATTCGTTGAAATGCGCTCATCATTAAGAGCGCATCGATTTGTGATCGATTATATTCCATGTACGAATCTCTTCAGGCTCTCTTCTTCTGGAGGACTCTGACATGTAATACATGAGATTGCCCTTAAAATTTCAAATTCTTCCAGCGGTGTGTTTGTGTTTGACAGCAAACGTAAAAACCGAATGACTTTATCCATTAAGGCAGGGTTATTGAAGCAGCACTCCATAAAGTCACAATTCTTCATGTCGTAAAGCATATAGATTGTAAAGTTTATAACGTGAGGCTCATAACTGCAGAGCAGTATTCAATAAAAAGAAAGTAAAGTAATTACAAATTACGAATGAATACGATAATGCACCCATTTGAATTACCAGCAATTCCACGGTCTTTTTCGCCTCAAAGCTTTCATACGTCTGATGGTGACATCGATCTCCTTAATGAGCCTGCTACAGCCTCTACTAAAAATTGTTCGTTTAATTTGATCAAAACGTTGACAAACCTAAAAAAATTGTTTATTGTTTACAATAGATGCAACATGAAGTTGTGCAAATCTTACCAATCTATTTGTAAACACGTCTTCGTAACTCAAATACCCGAAAATTTTGAGCAGCATTTCATTTGGCAAATCTAAAATATTCATTTTAACTTAATTTAAGAAATTTTGCTGTGATATTTCCGAACTTCACATTGTCGATAGAACCACCGCTAGAGAACTAGGCCTAGTGTATGCAAATTCATTTCAGGTAGACTCGATGTTTTAAAAACAAACAGCTGTTTTCTTTGTCTAAGTTATCCTTTAGATATTGAAACAGCCCAAGGTCTATTTATTAGGACCGCCCAACTCGCCAAGGATTTTATACTTGACTCAAAATTTGTTTACATTTTACTCATTTGTTTAATTTGAGAGAGCGTGCCATTAATAATTTTACTCATTTCTTTATTTTGATACCCAGGTATGTGAAAATCCTGTGGATCAGCATCCTCAGACACCTGGGTTTCACTTGAGGCGAAAACATCCGGCCGATGGAGACAAACGTGGGCATATACAGAGAAAAAATTTGCCCTTAAACCACGTATGTTGCAAAAGTCAATTCTGAAACGGCCTGTCATAGTTTACGCAAGAAAAATCAAATCAATTGTCCATTATTTATATTGTCGACACCAATGAACTAGTTGCCGCCTGAGAGATTGCTCGGTGATCAGTGCTACACCTTCATCACCAAACAGCAACTATCCCACTGGTATCCACAATATAAAAAATTTATATTTTACTTTTAATAGGTATATTCAGGAGTTTTTAACACAATGACGCGAAAAAGAACCATAAAAGCCCTGATCCGGTCACCTTCACTCGAAGTGCCAACACTGGTTGTTGGTGGCAGCACTGGTAAATATTTTCGTTCGCCCGTCACTGGTATACCGGATTTTATTTTTTGTTTTATTGTTTTGGTTGGAATTTTATTTTTGTTGTTGTTTGTTGAATTTAAGATTAATTTATACTTCGTTTTTATTTAATTTAAAGTACAGTTTATTTTATTTAATGCATGTTAAGTTTGTAAATTTATTTAGTTTGTTTCGTTTCACTGTTTTTGTCACTATTTTCTGCCGTTTTTTTTTTCTTTTTTTTTTTTCACTCCGCTATTTTTGTTCTTAATCAATTCTGTGGTAATATATTTGCTTCACAGAAGACGCGTGTTTACCGGACGGACGACACTACACTCAATTAATAGCATAATTAAATTTCAATATTATTTCAAACATTATCTTTAATTGAACAAAACCACTGATAATTTTTTCTTTTTCTTTTTATTTTTTATTTTCTGTAACGATCTTTAAAAAAACATGACAAATTTTGCAGTATTTGAAAAATTTATTCAAAAAATTATATCTCATGTACGACACTATCCAGGCTCCTTTCTTCTGGAGGACTCTGACGTGTAATAAATACGATTTTCCTTAAAATTTCACGTCCTTTCTGCTTTCCGATATTGCCTGATAGCAAACGTAAATTCTGAAAGGCTTTATCCATTAAGGCAGCGTTATTGAAGCAGCACTCCATAAAGTTAACATTCTGCATGTCGTAAAGCATATAGATTGTAAAGTTTATAACGTGAGGCTCATAACTGCAGAGCAGTATTCAATAAAAAGAAAGTAAAGTAATTACAAATTACGAATGAATACGATAATGCAGCCATTTTAATTACCAGCAATTCAACGGTCTATTTCGCCTCAAAGCTTTCATACGTCTAATGGTGACAGGGATCTCGTTAATGAGCTTCCTACAGGCGCTACTCAAAATTGTTCGTTTAATTTGATCGAAACGTTGACAAACCTAAAAAAAATGTTTATTGTTTACAATAGATGCAACATGAAGTTGTGCAAATCTTACCAATCTATTTCTAAGCACTTCTTCGTAACTCAGATACCCGAAAATTTTGAACAGCATTTCATTTGGCAAATCTAAAATATTCATTTTAACTTAATTTAAGAAATTTTGCTGTGATATTTCCGAACTTCACATTGTCGATAGAACCACCGCTAGAGAACTAGGCCTAGTGTATGCAAATTCATTTCAGGTAGACTCGATGTTTTAAAAACAAACAGCTGTTTTCTTTGTCTAAGTTATCCTTTAGATATTGAAACAGCCCAAGGTCTATTTATTAGAATCGCCCAACTCGCCAAGGATTTTATACTTGACTCAAAATTTGTTTACATTTTACTCATTTGTTTAATTTGAGAGAGCGTGCCATTAATAATTTTACTCATTTCTTTATTTTGAGAGAGAGTTGCAAAAGGCATACATAGTCCCCGCCCATACTGTGAAGCATATGCTGCAAAACTTTTGAGTTTGTCGATGAGAAGAGGAAGAGGAGTGGAAGTATGTACGCTGTTTCATGTACATGCAGTTTTTGTTGAATTTCTTATTTGCATCTTTTGACATGAGGTGTATTTGACGTTTCATTTTATTTCTTTTCGTTTGGTATACTGTTAACATCTATCATAATAATAGCTACCCTGTTTTATTGTTAATTTTTGTGAAATATAATCAAAAATTTAAAAAAAAAAATATAAAATTATATAAAAATTATTATATAATTTTTCTTCTTAGCGTCCATTTTGCTTCAAATTATACCTTGTGCTTCAAATGCCTATCCACAAAAAAAAAATTCACACCTATCACAGGGTAGTTATTTTTTATTTACATTCGGTATTGAGAAATGTCAAAAAAAATTAAAAAAAGAATATAAAAGGGAGGAATAAAAAATACTAAACATGAAACAAAAGATTCATGTATGGACACTGCTGCAGTTTCAAAAGAGAATTCAAAAAACTTTTGCAGCAAAAACTCAACAGTATGGACGGGGACATAAGGATGGTTTTTTGCTTTTCTGGTAAAATGAGAGTAAACTATAAGTTATCTCAATAGGAGACAAAAATTTACAAAAGTTAGAAACGCAAAAAACCATAAAATTTAACACAAAATAGGTATCACAAAGTATACAGAGGTGTCAGTTCAAAGCAGCGAACGAGCAGAGAAAGAGACATCATCAAGAGATTTGCTGTCTCTTTTACCCCCTATTTCTGTTCGGTGATTCCTTTTTCTTCTAAATTCCTCAATATTGTTGTTTTATTTTGATTTTTATTTTCTAGATGTGAAAATTAAACGTGTTTTTTCATCTTCTTTATGCTCACAATTTTGCAATTTTTAGCACGATAATGTTACAAACATAGGTTATAGGAATCTGTGGTTACAAAACACAACAATGTGGTGTTTTGTGTTATGAAAATTATGTACTATGAAAATTAATTTCATTTATTAAAACAAATAGATAGCAAAAAATCACAAGATCACTAAAATGTTATTTTATTTATTGGCGTATGCACAACAAATTTCTTTTTGGTAATTTTTTAGCTTCGCTATGTTTTTTTTGCTATATTAACACAAAACACGATTAGAACCACAAAACACCATTAAAACAAGCTGCACTATGTTTTTTTTTACTATAATATTAACACAAAACACAATTAAAACAAAGAAAACCTCAAGAAATTATAAATTTGTTCTTATGCACAAAATGTGGCTTATGTTTACATTTTTCTTTTGTTTACTTTTCATCTTTCGTAAAATTGTATATTTGTCTCTTTCTCCCCCTATTTTAAGAAAAGCTGATTTAAAATTTGTCAGACCCCGAACTGACACTTCTAGGTATTCTATGATAGGTATGTTCCACGTGAATAACAAAAACATTTGCATCGTTGGCAACGGCTGTAAAATGTGGACAAAAATAAATTAAACAAAGGTAAAAGCCATTTTTTATTAAACAAAGTGATAAATATGCATAAATATATAGAGGGTGTCCCAACAAGAACGCAAGATTTAAATTTGGCGCCATCGAAGTCTCATTGTTTGACATGTGAACAATTGTTATTGTTTGCTAGTAGAAGGTACGAGGTTAGTAAAAATGGAGCGCTACACGAAAGAACAACGCATTCTCATTGTGAAATTGTTTTACCAAAATGGTGAAAGTTTTGCGGCTACAGTTCGCAAATTGCGATCAATTTGGGGTCACAATAATGCTCCAAAAGGGTCAACTGTAAAGAGATTAATGGAAAAATTTGCCGAAACTGGGTCTGTTAGTGATGTAAAGACAACAACGCGCCTTCGCCCAGGTCGATCGACCGAAAATGTCGCAGCTGTACGTGATGATGTCGCTCAAACTCCATCCACCTCAATGCGACACCAAGCTCAGCAAATTGGTGTCTCCAATCTTTGCATCTTCATGCATACAAAGTTCAATTGACTCAGGAACTGTAGTCAGCTGACCATGGACAGCGAAGGGAGTTCGTTAATTGGGTATTGGAGAGACAACATGAAAATGCTGATTTTGCAGATAAAATCATCTTCAGTGACGAGGCCCATTTCCATCTTAATGGCTTCGTCAATAGGCAGAATTGTCGCATTTTGGGGTGAGGAAAATCCTCGAGTGATTCACGAGAAGCAAATGCAATGTGGTGTGGATTTTGGGCTGAAGGAATCAGTGGACCTTTTTTTTTATGAAAATGAGGCAGGTCAAGCGCAAACAGTCAATGGTGTTCGGTATCGTGAAATGATAACCAGTTTTTTCGTGCCTAGAATTGAAGAAATGAATGTGGAGGGCATGTGGTTTCAACAAGACGACGCCACATGTCATACAGCCAGAGAAACAATTCAATTGCTGTCATTTCCCAGTCGTGTTATTTCGCGTTTTGGAGACCAGAATTGGCCGCCTAGATCGTGCGATTTAACACCATTAGACTTTTTTCTTTGGGGTTTTTTGAAGTCGATGGTTTACGCGAATAAGCCGACGACGACTCAAGCCTTAAAAGAGGAAATTGGACGCTGCATTAATTAAATACCGCAGCATTTATGCAAAACGGTCATTGAAAATTTCATTAAAAGATCGCGTGTGTGCCAGCAAAGCCGCGGCGGCCATCTGCCCGGTATGTTGTTCCATACATAACCTCATTCTGTCTACTTTACGATATAATAAAGTTTCACGATTTTTTTTTAAATATCTGTGTTTTATTTAAAATTTAAATCTTGCGTTCTTGTTGGGACACCCTTTATAAGTACTTACATTTTCAAATTTATTTAAAAATTCTTTTTTAAATTTTTAAATAAAAACTTTTGTCGTTTCTTTGCAAATTTTCTGATTAATTTCTTAATATCATATATAAATAAAAAACAGCCGATAATTTAATTCTAGACCGAACTTACCCAAAGAAAAAGTTCTTACAACTTTGTTCAGAAAATTAAAAATTTTTCTCTCTAATTTTATTTCAAAATTGTACAAAAATTGTTAATAATTGCTGGCACGCTTTTGGGTAAATTTAGAGGATTCCATCATACACGTAATTCACTTGTTAATAAGCATTTCTCGCATTTGAACTGATCTAGATTCTGAATATATAAAGTCAAATTCATGCCCAATATAACTTCCAATTTATATAGTAGTGCTCTAATAATATTATAACTATTATTTATTTATAAACATTATTTCTAGCTTATTTGTTGCCTACAAATATGTGAAATGTATTATTACATACTTTATGTTATTCTCATAAAGTAATTTTTTATAAAAGCAAACTCAACAGCTGAAGAGGAAAGCATATATATATATATATATACATATATATATATATATATATATATATATATATATATATATATATATATGAAATATTGTATGTGTAATAAAAAAAGTAAACTAATGGATTGCTATTTGTTTGTTCATAAATTTTTGGTTTTTTGTTCGGTATTCAACTTCAAATCTCGATTGATTAGTTGAATTTTGAACATAAGAATCTTGAATTAGTAGTCAAAAATTGGGAAAAGTCCACTGAAGAGCTAAGTAAGCATTAGCGACATAGTACTATATGTATATGCTTTCCTCCTCAATTTTTGAGTTTGCTTTTATATAAAAAAATACTTTATTAGAATATCATAAAGTGTGTAATAATACATTCGTTGAAATGCGCTCATCATTAAGAGCGCATCGATTTGTGATCGATTATATTCCATGTACGAATCTCTTCAGGCTCTCTTCTTCTGGAGGACTCTGACATGTAATACATGAGATTGCCCTTAAAATTTAAAATTCTTCCAGCGGTGTGTTTGTGTTTGACAGCAAACGTAAAAACCGAATGACTTTATCCATTAAGGCAGGGTTATTGAAGCAGCACTCCATAAAGTCACAATTCTTCATGTCGTAAAGCATATAGATTGTAAAGTTTATAACGTGAGGCTCATAACTGCAGAGCAGTATTCAATAAAAAGAAAGTAAAGTAATTACAAATTACGAATGAATACGATAATGCACCCATTTGAATTACCAGCAATTCCACGGTCTTTTTCGCCTCAAAGCTTTCATACGTCTGATGGTGACATCGATCTCCTTAATGAGCCTGCTACAGCCTCTACTAAAAATTGTTCGTTTAATTTGATCAAAACGTTGACAAACCTAAAAAAAATTGTTTATTGTTTACAATAGATGCAACATGAAGTTGTGCAAATCTTACCAATCTATTTGTAGACATGTGTTCGTACCAGCAACTACGCCGTCTATTTCCCCTCAAAGATTTCATGCGTCTAATGGTGACATTGATATCGTTAATGAGCCTCCTACAGGCGCTACTCAAAATTGTTCGTCTAATTTGATCAAAACGTTGACAAACCTAAAAAAATTGTTTATTGTTTACAATAGATGCAACATGAAGTTGTGCAAATCTTACCAATCTATTTGTAGACATGTGTTCGTACCAGCAACTACGCCGTCTATTTCTCCTCAAAGATTTCATGCGTCTAATGGTGACATTGATATCGTTAATGAGCCTCCTACAGGCGCTACTCAAAATTGTTCGTCTAATTTGATCAAAACGTTGACAAACCTAAAAAAATTGTTTATTGTTTACAATAGATGCAACATGAAGTTGTGCAAATCTTACCAATCTATTTGTAAACACGTCTTCGTAACTCAAATACCCGAAAATTTTGAGCAGCATTTCATTTGGCAAATCTAAAATATTCATTTTAACTTAATTTAAGAAATTTTGCTGTGATATTTCCGAACTTCACATTGTCGATAGAACCACCGCTAGAGAACTAGGCCTAGTGTATGCAAATTCATTTCAGGTAGACTCGATGTTTTAAAAACAAACAGCTGTTTTCTTTGTCTAAGTTATCCTTTAGATATTGAAACAGCCCAAGGTCTATTTATTAGAATCGCCCAACTCGCCAAGGATTTTATACTTGACTCAAAATTTGTTTACATTTTACTCATTTGTTTAATTTGAGAGAGCGTGCCATTAATAATTTTACTCATTTCTTTATTTTGAGAGAGAGTTGCAAAAGGCATACATAGTCCCCGCCCATACTGTGAAGCATATGCTGCAAAACTTTTGAGTTTGTCGATGAGAAGAGGAAGAGGAGTGGAAGTATGTACGCTGTTTCATGTACATGCAGTTTTTGTTGAATTTCTTATTTGCATCTTTTGACATGAGGTGTATTTGACGTTTCATTTTATTTCTTTTCGTTTGGTATACTGTTAACATCTATCATAATAATAGCTACCCTGTTTTATTGTTAATTTTTGTGAAATATAATCAAAAATTTAAAAAAAAAAAATATAAAATTATATAAAAATTATTATATAATTTTTCTTCTTAGCGTCCATTTTGCTTCAAATTATACCTTGTGCTTCAAATGCCTATCCACAAAAAAAAAATGCACACCTTCTATCACAGGGTAGTTATTTTTTATTTACATTCGGTATTGAGAAATGTCAAAAAAAATTAAAAAAAGAATATAAAAGGGAGGAATAAAAAATACTAAACATGAAGCAAAAGATTCATGTATGGACACTGCTGCAGTTTCAAAAGAGAATTCAAAAAACTTTTGCAGCAAAAACTCAACAGTATGGACGGGGACATAAGGATGGTTTTTTGCTTTTCTGGTAAAATGAGAGTAAACTATAAGTTATCTCAATAGGAGACAAAAATTTACAAAAGTTAGAAACGCAAAAAACCATAAAATTTAACACAAAATAGGTATCACAAAGTATACAGAGGTGTCAGTTCAAAGCAGCGAACGAGCAGAGAAAGAGACATCATCAAGAGATTTGCTGTCTCTTTTACCCCCTATTTCTGTTCGGTGATTCCTTTTTCTTCTAAATTCCTCAATATTGTTGTTTTATTTTGATTTTTATTTTCTAGATGTGAAAATTAAACGTGTTTTTTCATCTTCTTTATGCTCACAATTTTGCAATTTTTAGCACGATAATGTTACAAACATAGGTTATAGGAATCTGTGGTTACAAAACACAACAATGTGGTGTTTTGTGTTATGAAAATTATGTACTATGAAAATTAATTTCATTTATTAAAACAAATAGATAGCAAAAAATCACAAGATCACTAAAATGTTATTTTATTTATTGGCGTATGCACAACAAATTTCTCTTTGGTAATTTTTTAGCTTCGCTATGTTTTTTTTGCTATATTAACACAAAACACGATTAGAACCACAAAACACCATTAAAACAAGCTGCACTATGTTTTTTTTTACTATAATATTAACACAAAACACAATTAAAACAAAGAAAACCTCAAGAAATTATAAATTTGTTCTTATGCACAAAATGTGGCTTATGTTTACATTTTTCTTTTGTTTACTTTTCATCTTTCGTAAAATTGTATATTTGTCTCTTTCTCCCCCTATTTTAAGAAAAGCTGATTTAAAATTTGTCAGACCCCGAACTGACACTTCTAGGTATTCTATGATAGGTATGTTCCACGTGAATAACAAAAACATTTGCATCGTTGGCAACGGCTGTAAAATGTGGACAAAAATAAATTAAACAAAGGGAAAAGCCATTTTTTATTAAACAAAGTGATAAATATGCATAAATATATAGAGGGTGTCCCAACAAGAACGCAAGATTTAAATTTGGCGCCATCGAAGTCTCATTGTTTGACATGTGAACAATTGTTATTGTTTGCTAGTAGAAGGTACGAGGTTAGTAAAAATGGAGCGCTACACGAAAGAACAACGCATTCTCATTGTGAAATTGTTTTACCAAAATGGTGAAAGTTTTGCGGCTACAGTTCGCAAATTGCGATCAATTTGGGGTCACAATAATGCTCCAAAAGGGTCAACTGTAAAGAGATTAATGGAAAAATTTGCCGAAACTGGGTCTGTTAGTGATGTAAAGACAACAACGCGCCTTCGCCCAGGTCGATCGACCGAAAATGTCGCAGCTGTACGTGATGATGTCGCTCAAACTCCATCCACCTCAATGCGACACCAAGCTCAGCAAATTGGTGTCTCCAATCTTTGCATCTTCATGCATACAAAGTTCAATTGACTCAGGAACTGTAGTCAGCTGACCATGGACAGCGAAGGGAGTTCGTTAATTGGGTATTGGAGAGACAACATGAAAATGCTGATTTTGCAGATAAAATCATCTTCAGTGACGAGGCCCATTTCCATCTTAATGGCTTCGTCAATAGGCAGAATTGTCGCATTTTGGGGTGAGGAAAATCCTCGAGTGATTCACGAGAAGCAAATGCAATGTGGTGTGGATTTTGGGCTGAAGGAATCAGTGGACCTTTTTTTTTATGAAAATGAGGCAGGTCAAGCGCAAACAGTCAATGGTGTTCGGTATCGTGAAATGATAACCAGTTTTTTCGTGCCTAGAATTGAAGAAATGAATGTGGAGGGCATGTGGTTTCAACAAGACGACGCCACATGTCATACAGCCAGAGAAACAATTCAATTGCTGTCATTTCCCAGTCGTGTTATTTCGCGTTTTGGAGACCAGAATTGGCCGCCTAGATCGTGCGATTTAACACCATTAGACTTTTTTCTTTGGGGTTTTTTGAAGTCGATGGTTTACGCGAATAAGCCGACGACGACTCAAGCCTTAAAAGAGGAAATTGGACGCTGCATTAATTAAATACCGCAGCATTTATGCAAAACGGTCATTGAAAATTTCATTAAAAGATCGCGTGTGTGCCAGCAAAGCCGCGGCGGCCATCTGCCCGGTATGTTGTTCCATACATAACCTCATTCTGTCTACTTTACGATATAATAAAGTTTCACGATTTTTTTTTAAATATCTGTGTTTTATTTAAAATTTAAATCTTGCGTTCTTGTTGGGACACCCTTTATAAGTACTTACATTTTCAAATATATTTAAAAATTCTTCTTTTTTAAATTTTTAAATAAAAACTTTTGTCGTTTCTTTGCAAATTTTCTGATTAATTTCTTAATATCATATATAAATAAAAAACAGCCGATAATTTAATTCTAGACCGAACTTACCCAAAGAAAAAGTTCTTACAACTTTGTTCAGAAAATTAAAAATTTTTCTCTCTAATTTTATTTCAAAATTGTACAAAAATTGTTAATAATTGCTGGCACGCTTTTGGGTAAATTTAGAGGATTCCATCATACACGTAATTCACTTGTTAATAAGCATTTCTCGCATTTGAACTGATCTAGATTCTGAATATATAAAGTCAAATTCATGCCCAATATAACTTCCAATTTATATAGTAGTGCTCTAATAATATTATAACTATTATTTATTTATAGACATTATTTCTAGCTTATTTGTTGCCTACAAATATGTGAAATGTATTATTACATACTTTATGTTATTCTCATAAAGTAATTTTTTATAAAAGCAAACTCAACAGCTGAAGAGGAAAGCATATATATATATATATATACATATATATATATATATATATATATATATATATATATATATATATATATATGAAATATTGTATGTGTAATAAAAAAAGTAAACTAATGGATTGCTATTTGTTTGTTCATAAATTTTTGGTTTTTTGTTCGGTATTCAACTTCAAATCTCGATTGATTAGTTGAATTTTGAACATAAGAATCTTGAATTAGTAGTCAAAAATTGGGAAAAGTCCACTGAAGAGCTAAGTAAGCATTAGCGACATAGTACTATATGTATATGCTTTCCTCCTCAATTTTTGAGTTTGCTTTTATATAAAAAAATACTTTATTAGAATATCATAAAGTGTGTAATAATACATTCGTTGAAATGCGCTCATCATTAAGAGCGCATCGATTTGTGATCGATTATATTCCATGTACGAATCTCTTCAGGCTCTCTTCTTCTGGAGGACTCTGACATGTAATACATGAGATTGCCCTTAAAATTTAAAATTCTTCCAGCGGTGTGTTTGTGTTTGACAGCAAACGTAAAAACCGAATGACTGTATCCATTAAGGCAGGGTTATTGAAGCAGCACTCCATAAAGTCACAATTCTTCATGTCGTAAAGCATATAGATTGTAAAGTTTATAACGTGAGGCTCATAACTGCAGAGCAGTATTCAATAAAAAGAAAGTAAAGTAATTACAAATTACGAATGAATACGATAATGCACCCATTTGAATTACCAGCAATTCCACGGTCTTTTTCGCCTCAAAGCTTTCATACGTCTGATGGTGACATCGATCTCCTTAATGAGCCTGCTACAGCCTCTACTAAAAATTGTTCGTTTAATTTGATCAAAACGTTGACAAACCTAAAAAAATTGTTTATTGTTTACAATAGATGCAACATGAAGTTGTGCAAATCTTACCAATCTATTTGTAAACATGTGTTCGTACCAGCAACTACGCCGTCTATTTCCCCTCAAAGATTTCGTGCGTCTAATGGTGACATTGATATCGTTAATGAGCCTCCTACAGGCGCTACTCAAAATTGTTCGTCTAATTTGATCAAAACGTTGACAAACCTAAAAAAATTGTTTATTGTTTACAATAGATGCAACATGAAGTTGTGCAAATCTTACCAATCTATTTGTAAACACGTCTTCGTAACTCAAATACCCGAAAATTTTGAGCAGCATTTCATTTGGCAAATCTAAAATATTCATTTTAACTTAATTTAAGAAATTTTGCTGTGATATTTCCGAACTTCACATTGTCGATAGAACCACCGCTAGAGAACTAGGCCTAGTGTATGCAAATTCATTTCAGGTAGACTCGATGTTTTAAAAACAAACAGCTGTTTTCTTTGTCTAAGTTATCCTTTAGATATTGAAACAGCCCAAGGTCTATTTATTAGAATCGCCCAACTCGCCAAGGATTTTATACTTGACTCAAAATTTGTTTACATTTTACTCATTTGTTTAATTTGAGAGAGCGTGCCATTAATAATTTTACTCATTTCTTTATTTTGATACCCAGGTATGTGAAAATCCTGTGGATCAGCATCCTCAGACACCTGGGTTTCACTTGAGGCGAAAACATCCGGCCGATGGAGACAAACGTGGGCATATACAGAGAAAAAATTTGCCCTTAAACCACGTATGTTGCAAAAGTCAATTCTGAAACGGCCTGTCATAGTTTACGCAAGAAAAATCAAATCAATTGTCCATTATTTATATTGTCGACACCAATGAACTAGTTGCCGCCTGAGAGATTACTCGGTGATCAGTGCTACACCTTCATCACCAAACAGCAACTATCCCACTGGTATCCACAATATAAAAAATTTATATTTTACTTTTAATAGGTATATTCAGGAGTTTTTAACACAATGACGCGAAAAAGAACCATAAAAGCCCTGATCCGGTCACTTTCACTCGAAGGGCCAACACTGGTTGTTGGTGGCAGCACTGGTAAATATTTTCGTTCGCCCGTCACTGGTATACCGGATTTTATTTTTTGTTTTATTGTTTTGGTTGGAATTTTATTTTTGTTGTTGTTTGTTGAATTTAAGATTAATTTATACTTCGTTTTTATTTAATTTAAAGTACAGTTTATTTTATTTAATGCATGTTAAGTTTGTAAATTTATTTAGTTTGTTTCGTTTCACTGTTTTTGTCACTATTTTCTGCCGTTTTTTTTTCTTTTTTTTTTTTTCACTCCGCTATTTTTGTTCTTAATCAATTCTGTGGTAATATATTTGCTTCACAGAAGACGCGTGTTTACCGGACGGACGACACTACACTCAATTAATAGCATAATTAAATTTCAATATTATTTCAAACATTATCTTTAATTGAACAAAACCACTGATAATTTTTTCTTTTTCTTTTTATTTTTTATTTTCTGTAACGATCGTTAAAAAAAACATGACAAATTTTGCAGTATTTGAAAAATTTATTAAAAAATTATATATCATGTACGACACTATCCAGGCTCCCTTCTTCTGGAGGACTCTGACGTGTAATAAATAAGATTCCCCTTAAAATTGCAAGTCCGTTCCGATATTGCCTGATAGCAAACGTAAAATCCGAAAGGCTTTATCCATTAAGGCAGCGTTATTGAAGCAGCACTCCATAAAGTTAACATTCTGCATGTCGTAAAGCATATGGATTATAACGTTTATAACGTGAGGCTCATAACTGCAGAGCAGTATTCAATAAAAAGAAAGTAAAGTAATTACAAATTACGAATGAATACGATAATGCAGCCATTTTAATTACCAGCAATTCAACGGTCTATTTCGCCTCAAAGCTTTCATAAGTCTAATGGTGACATTGATATCGTTAACGAGCCTCCTACAGGCGCTACTCAAAATTGTTCGTCTAATTTGATCAAAACGTTGACAAACCTAAAAAAATTGTTTATTGTTTACAATAGATGCAACATGAAGTTGTGCAAATCTTACCAATCTATTTGTAAACACGTCTTCGTAACTCAGATACCCGAAAATTTTGAGCAGCATTTCATTTGGCAAATCTAAAATATTCATTTTAACTTAATTTAAGAAATTTTGCTGTGATATTTCCGAACTTCACATTGTCGATAGAACCACCGCTAGAGAACTAGGCCTAGTGTATGCAAATTCATTTCAGGTAGACTCGATGTTTTAAAAACAAACAGCTGTTTTCTTTGTCTAAGTTATCCTTTAGATATTGAAACAGCCCAAGGTCTATTTATTAGGACCGCCCAACTCGCCAAGGATTTTATCACAAAGTATACAGAGGCGTCAGTTCAAAGCAGCGAACGAGCAGAGAAAGAGACATCATCAAGAAATATGCTGTCTCTTTTACCCCCTATTTCTGTTCGGTGATTCCTTTTTCTTCTAATTTCCTCAATATTGTTGTTTTGTTTTGATTTTTATTTTCTAGATGTGAAAATTAAACGTGTTTTTTCATCTTCTTTATGCTCACAATTTTGCAATTTTTAGCACGATAATGTTACAAACATAGGTTATAGGAATCTGTGGTTACAAAACACAACAATGTGGTGTTTTGTGTTATGAAAATTATGTACTATGAAAATTAATTTCATTTATTAAAACAAATAGATAGCAAAAAATCACAAGATCACTAAAATGTTATTTTATTTATTGGCGTATGCACAACAAATTTCTTTTTGGTAATTTTTTAGCTTCGCTATGTTTTTTTTTGCTATATTAACACAAAACACGATTAGAACCACAAAACACCATTAAAACAAGCTGCACTATGTTTTTTTTTACTATAATATTAACACAAAACACAATTAAAACAAAGAAAACCTCAAGAAATTATAAATTTGTTCTTATGCACAAAATGTGGCTTATGTTTACATTTTTCTTTTGTTTACTTTTCATCTTTCGTAAAATTGTATATTTGTCTCTTTCTCCCCCTATTTTAAGAAAAGCTGATTTAAAATTTGTCAGACCTCGAACTGACACTTCTAGGTATTCTATGGATTTTATACTTGACTCTAAATTTGTTTACATTTTACTCATTTGTTTACTTTTGAGAGAGTATTAGTCTCTTTTTTTAGAAATCCCAAAATTAATTTACACAAAGAAAATGCTTTTTGTTTCTTGTGTTGTTCATTGTTGTAGAACTGTATGACCTAATAAATAGACCTTGAAACAGCCTTTAACACAATAGCTGCGTTCACCGTGCTCTTTGTAGAGAATGGGCAAATTTGAGGTTAAGAAGTAAATTGGCTGTCAAATGATGAAATGTGAATAATTGAGTTGTCATCTTTTGGACATTTATTTAGTAAAAAGTTGCGAAATTTTAACTATGTAACGCCACAGTTTTGAACAAAGAATTTTAATTGTTAAAATTTACCATCAAAATGCTGAAAATTTTACTGTATTACTTCGTAAAATTCGAACAGCGTAATTTAATAGCTAAATTTGAGGCTCGCGGTACTGTTAGCTGACAATAGGCCAAAACAATACGCTCGTAGAGGCCGTAGTGATGCAAACATACATGTTGTACAGTAAAGTGTGGCGATAGTCGAGGGTGGCGAAAGTCGAAGTACTCTGCACGTTGACTACAAAACGAAAAATTTTTCCTGGGTTCAACCCCAGTTTCAGACTCATAAAAATATCTCGCATTTTTTCTGATCTTCATTTATGTGTCTTTATGTCAGTTGTTGTCGGAAGGTTTCAATGGCGTGTAGCATCGGCGAAGTAAAATAATTACTAAAAACGAAGCTTCAAAATTTAATACGTCTCCTTGACATCAGATATGCTACAATGCTGCTGCTATAAAAAACAAATAACTTGCAAAAAGCGGTGTTGTAAGGTATTGAAGCTTCACCTCTATCACTTCTCCTACTATCCCTTCCCACTACATGTGTAGGGGTCATATCCTGACCGCTGGTCCATGATAAAAAAAAGTGTTGGTAATGATCCTGGAACGTCAATTCGTCGATGTTGGCAACAATTGGGCATCACCAGAGGCACTTTGCACAACATTTTGCAATTTTGCATTAAGATCTTTTTCTTCACGCTTATAAAGTTCAACTCGTTCAAGAACTAAAGCTGGCCGACCATTGTTTGCGTCTAACGCATTTGTCAACAAAATCATCTTTAGTGATGGGCCCATTTTCAATTAGGCGGTTGTGTAAACAAACAAAATTGTCGGATGTGGGGCTCACAAAATCCACAAACAGTCTTCGAAAAACCATACCATCGAAAGAAAGTGACCGTATGGTGCGGTTTGTGGTCAGGCGGTATCATCGGCCCGAATTTTTTCGAAAATGAATTAGGAAATCCCGTCACCATGAATTCTCTTCGCTACAAAACCATGATAACCGATATTTTGCTTTGTTGCAAAATGTGGTTCAAAATTTTGTGAAAAGAGCGGACGTCTGCCAACATGCTAGATGTGGACATCATATACCATTCTTAATTCCCATATTTCTATATTACATTGGTATCAGTAAAACTGAATTTGTCAAAAAAAAACGTTTACTTTTAAGCACTTATGACACATTTTTCTGTTGATTTACATTCTGGAAAGATGCATGGCATTACTGTGTGCCACAATTTTTTAAACACAAAATTCGTAGAATCGCAGTTAAAAGCAAATTCATTCCAGGTAGAGTCACTGTTGCCAGAATTTTTAGGGGTGAAATCGTCACAAACTGTCATTTTAGAAAATCGTCAAATCAAAAATATTAAATATTTTTGTATTTTAATTGTTTTATTTTAAAAAACTATAACAATGGTTCAGCCTTATTAACTATGTTTTGAACTATACACATATTAATATGGTATGGTTTTCAGTATATACATATGTATATATATATATACCTATATTTATATATATAAAGCCATATACATACATACGTATATATATTGGAAACCATTATAAATAAAAGTTAATAGTAAATTAAATAAAATCCGAATTCACAGACATACATATTTATTTATTTTTAAAACAAGTAATATAAAAAAAAACTAATTGACATTTTTATAATAAAAACATTTTATGATGTATATACTATATGTGAATTTAGCATTTTTACCAAATCTGAACTGATCTCTGTGTCATAGCAGTTTTACTTTTTAAGTTTTAAATAGTTCTTTGTGTATCGGATACCTTCTAAAGGATCGTTTCCTAAACAACTGCGATCTCTGGTTATTTAAATTCAATCACTAACACTAATTGAAAATAGTTATTTGGGTATTTTGAGGGGTGAAAATCGTGAAAATGCAGATAAATCGCAAATTCTGGAAACACTGGGTAGAGTGGACCTTTCAAAAACAACAGCTGGTTTCTTTACGTGCGCCAAGATAGCGTCGATAAAATAGCGTACACCCCCAATTTATTATGGTCTCATTGTGATACCTGTTGTGAAAATACTTTCACATGTTGTAGTGATACAGACCAGAGTCTCTGCTAGGAATCGCACTACTCACTAGACTACCGGGGCACCCAGTCATTCAATGTTAGTTGGTCACATTTCAAATAATTTAGTTTCATACAATGAAATCTTTTTTATTTATTTTTCATTCGCTTTACAGCACAACGTTTGCAGGTAAGGAAACTTTTACTTTTGCTTTGCTTACTCTTATGTACATACTTATGTATGTATATTTTGCACCTCGTTTGTTTCAATTTAATATGTATTATATTCGCATTACAATATATTTGAAATGCCCGATAGATGAAAACAATTACAACAACGTGAGATGTGAGGTTGGAAATTATTTATTAAAGGCATTTAACATTTTAAAGAATGTAACAAATGGAATGATTCTTTATCAACGTGACTAAATGACTTGATTTAGCAAACATGACAAACCTTGTTTTATTTATAACCAGAAATGAAATTTATTTAGAAAAAACCATAAGGTTGGATAAATTCTTCCTGCTCTTTTAGTATAAAGAAAAAAAATACACAAAACCCATTTCTTCCTATTGCTGTGCTATTTCTATTGTGTGTAAAAGACATAAATTCAATAGAAAATGCTCAAAGTAACAAAGACAAAGTGCAATAGATACATATGTACATACATATGTACATATGTATGTATGTATGTACAGTAATGTATTTACGTGAGGGCCGCGTCACTAAAATTTTTTGGGAGTTCTTTTACAGGGTGACCCAAAAAGTCCCAAGGTGTTTGCATTCATTATAACTTCTTATTTAAGACATTTTTATTAAATTTTTTTTTTATTTTAAATACAGTATATTAATGCAGAATACTTTTAATTTAATTATGAAAAATTATATCTCGCAAGTGGTGGCAATTTTCTGCCTCGCACATTCGTGCTCCTTCCAACACATTTTGCATAACAATTGATCTAAGTCGGTGGCGATGGCTGAAGTAGTCTGCACGTTGAGTACAACACCAAAAAGTTCTGGCGTCAAGGCAACTTTCGGTGTAAATCATAAAAAATATTTCGCATTTTTGCCTATGTGCATTAGAGCGCCTTTGTGTCAATTATTGTCGGAAGGTTTCAGTGGCAAAGGGATAGTATCTTTGGTCACGGAACAGTACCGGCTTCACCTGATACCAATCCACAATAACATCAGAACGCCCTCCTTTGTCGGTATTGTGTAGCACCAGCGCAGTAAAATAATTACTAAAAATGGCTACTAAAACTGAGATTCACCACCTGTCGTCTCTCTTACTATCCCTTTCCTCTATCTGCAGCACAATGCATCGCATTCAGGCTTGCCAGATCCGAAGAGCCTAAAATAAAAACTGGAAAACGTAAAATTTTCGCCTGGATTTTAGAAAAAAAGTCGACATTCTTAAAATGCACTTAAAATTACTAGTGTTGGACTTAAATATACAATTAGCAAAAAATTACAGTGATGATACTTTATAAATTGTCAGTTACTATGTACAAAAAATGATACTCATTTTAGTTAGGAAAAGATATAATCTAAACATTTGCAAATATAGTTGTAATTTTATTGTTTTAGAATGTAAATTTCCTGTACAAAATATTAATTTAATTATAGAAGAATATAAAATATGAAAAAACCGGAATGGAAATTGGACCAGACCTAAAAAACTGGAAAATCCAGGCGAATCCAGGCCATCTGGTAAGCCTAAACGCAGTGCTGGTCCAAGATAATAAAAAATATTTAACAGTTTTCTTTATAATTTTAAACGAAAATATTATTTTGTAATGACTTGAATTAATACTCCAATTGGAATTTTAAACGTGGCTTAGAATTTATGTTAAATGGCTTTAAAAATAATAAAAATCTTTATTCAAACTGACAGTTGTATGTGCAACCATGTATGTATGTGAATATTTATTTTCATAAGATTAATTTATTTATACGCATTTGATTATGTAACGTTTATGCACAAATGATGATTGACCAGTGAAGTGTTTGAGTTTAGCTTTAATTAAAAATTTAAAAATAGTGATAAAGAATAGTAAAATGATAAAATTTAATACAATTAGCAAAATAAAAATATAATATTTGGGAGATTGAGATGGTAGTCGTAAAGTCATATGTTTTATAATAGTAATACGAAAAAATATGACAGTTGTGAACAACCCGTCATAACTTAAAAAAAAGAATTCCGTTTGATAACGAGCACCGTAATTTGTGTACTGTCCTTGTTATCAATTTTTATTCCTTTGACGCTATTTGTGCAGTGCAAACGTTTGCGTCAGCTGACACACACCAGAGATGTAGCAATACTACTAAGAATATATAAAACTCCCACCAGCAGAGTTACGTTAGAATTAAGCAATCGTAGTATATTTCTTTCTACAAAAATAAGGTAACATTGAGTATCAGCTCTCGTGGAAAAGTATATAAATTGACCGGAGGCGTCCCCTCGAAGGACATATTTGTGTGCCAGATATTTAATGATTAAGACTCAAGGTATGTAAAATTGTGATAACAAAATTTTAACAACCGTGTGAACTCACCATTTTTCTGTGGCAAAATTGTCACAAAATCTATTGTCCGTGCGTTGTATAACAATATTATTGTCATAATTCTGACAATCATGAGGACAGCCTTCATTTCCATGCCACGTAATTGCCACATATTTTACAGTCATTTGTTCTTGTCACATGTGCTAAATTTAGTGCAGCGTACAATAACACCATTGGCAGATAAATATTTCTGACGGCAACACTGCACATAAATATTTAGATCTGGCAACTTTTGCCATAAAATAATCTGACAACCGTGTGAACAGACAATTTTTGTTGACAGATGAATTTATTGTGTGACAAAGAAATAGTACAGTTTTCTTACAATAGTCAGAATAGACAATTTACACTTCGCTGACAAATTTTCATTGTGATTGCATTGCCGCCATATTGCCATATCCTACAATATTGTAAAATCGTGTGTACATAGCTTTAGTCCCTCTCGATTTATATTTGTAATCGCAAAAGGGATGTGTTCATTAGAAAAATATTTATATGACGCATTTAATTAAAAAAAAAAACTTCAACCTTCAATAATTGTTATTTAAAGTTTATTCTTAAACCACAAGTTGCTCTTTCTTCATAACAAAATAACTCCTCCAAAAAAAACAATATTTGACATTGATTGTCATTTATTCTTGTTTTATACGAAACTAAAAAAAAACACTAAAATACAAAACAGCATGTATAAGCGAAATAAACTTATTAATTCTTTTTTTTTTATAATTTTCTTGATGATAAATTACTAATCCATTGATTTGCATATACATATGCCCGCATATTTTGCTTTTTATTGATGTTCAAATTTCTGCGTAATTATATTCATATTGTAAATTTATTTATTATTAATTGCTTTTTGTGTATTATTTGTCATCCCACAGTTTGTATTATAGAAGCATTTTAAATCGCTAATCAGCATATAACATTGGCAACTCTACTAGCAAACAATATGTTCCGTCTTCAACGCCTACAATGTTTTTGAGAAATAATTAATAATTAAGAAATTGTTGTTGTGTTTAGGGCAAAAATAAAATAAAAATCGTTAATTTGAAAAAATTCGATTGGGCATGTTTATCGGCTGTTTTGTGTATGTACAACCGGTGACGTTAACTTTACGGTAATTTTAAAAAGTTTTAATTTCTAAATGGTAAAATCAAACAAATCATAGAAAGTACGTTTTCATTACAACTCTGCAAAATAACTCCCATTGCAGTTAAATTCTATACGTTTTTGCCACAAGTGGAGAATTAACACCTTTAGTCTAGCATTATTAATTGCGCAATTTTTGTCGCAATTTTCCTATTCACTTTAGTTTTAATTTTCTTCATTAAATTCAATAATTATTTGAAATTGTTAAAACTAAAGAAATGTTTAACACTTTTTTAAAATTTTAAAAAAATTTAAATTTTTTTTTGTCACTCTTTTTAAAATTTTAAACAAATTTTAAAATCCGCCAATTTTCCTAATCAGCTTAGCTTTAATTTTCTTCATTAAATTCAATAATTATTTGAAATTGTTAAAACTAAAGAAATGTTTAACACTTTTGAAATTTTAAACAAATTTTAATTTTTTTTTGTCACAGATATCAAGTATTCTATTTTTTTTATATTGATTTAAATTTATTTCTACCAAAACAAGAAATGCAAGAAAATGTCAAATAATAATATACAGCAGAAAAAGCTAATGAGATAACTAAATGTAATAACCGAATACCGGCAATTATGTTTTCCTTTTTATTTCACTAATCATATTCGTCTATAAAGAATGCCGCAACTGTAATTGCTCTGAGTGAGTTAACACTTAGCTAAGCTTATTGTTTTTTAAATAAATATATTGAATTACATAAACCTGTTTTAATACGAAAATATTATTATCTTTGTACAACACTTTGCGTACGGTAATTTTTTAGAGCTGTACGGAAATCATAATAAAAAAGTTAACATCACTGTGTACAACGTTTATAGAAAATTTAAGATTACATATCTCTAGCCATAACGTGTTATGACTTGCACCTACTGATGCCCCTGAGATGTCAAAAATATTGCCACACTAGAAGAACGAATACTTAAAATAACGCTAGAGAATCGTCCCTCACTCAACATGTTTAATAATTTATTATATGCATGTCCTTTTTTGATTCTTGATTGCAATTTTGGGAAAAGGGAATATATTTCGAAGGAAAAAGTATTCACAATAGAGTTGATAATTTTTTACAATCGAAACTCAGTAAAAATTTAACATTGTATTGGGCTCAATTTAAATCAATTTAATTTTTCCTTTACTATTGTTATGACATCAGAATTTTTATCTGGGAAAAGGCAAGGGAATATTCTATTTTATTAAATTCACGTTCATGGTTACTTTGATTTTTTAATATTTTCGGACTGAAATGTTGCAAGGAGCAGTGTATTTAATTATTTGTGCATTAAAGTGGCACGTACAACACCATTTTGTATGGACTTTTTAAAGTCGACCAGCCTTCTGTATGATTCGCCTGTGAATGTAGAGTAGACCCTCAACTTGCCAACACCAATTAAAATTTATTCTCAAATTTTGATACCAAAACTGGGGCAAATTGCCGCATTCGCTTCAGACAAAAAGAAAAAAAAAAGCAGTCATTCAAGGAATCATCCATACGAAGACGAATACGCAGAAAGCAAAATAATTATGTAATTTTGATTTTGTTAAATATGTGAGTTTTAAATAAACACTGTTATGCGTTTTAAAGTTTTGAAAAACAATGAAATGGAATGGTCAATACATTGTCTCAGCAACATTGGTTTTAAAAACCAACAAATAACACTAATTTATGGGATTGACTTTATTATTATTTATAAGACGGATATTTAATGATGGCACTGCTGATGTATTGGGATGATCATTTCTTTAACTTGGCTGATTGGGCTCAGTTTGCACGTCTGTCATTGCGGTGGGTGTGTGTGTGCTGTTGTTACCATTTTCAGTTGTATTTAATTAATTTTATGACACACACCCACAAATATAATTGCGTTTGTGGTATTTTTAGAGTCCATAAATTTTTTATTGTTTAAAGTTTTATTGATTTCTGAATTTTTTCCGAATTATATTTTATTAAAATAAAAAAAAAACATAAATTAAAAAATTGCATAATTATCTCGCGGTGCACAGGTAAAAAAAAACGCAATGGAAAGATACCAAAATAGCACAATATTTTTTGTTTACAACGATAAATTCAAGAAAGTCGTCAGAAAAAATTTCAACCATAAATGATATAACTTTGTAAGTAACACCAAACCATTGCCAGCAAGTAATTATTGACTGTTGCGAACACTACATGTAGCAGCAACACCAGCCAAAGTGCAGCATTCAACATAAAAACTTCTTGGTTGGTCGGTCGGTCGGTGGTGCCTGTTGCTGGTTGAGTTAATTTGTGCTTTTCGTTGGTATTTTGTGGAGTTTCTGGTTGTTACTGGTACTTTGGTATTTAGTTCAATATTGTATTCCCAAAATGAAACTGGTTCCTCGAAAATTTCAAGAGAAAACTACTGCTGCCGCAACAAATAACAAATTTACACACACACATATGCAATATGGGGATATCCACTGCATATGGAAGGCATTGCACTGGGAGTTGGATAGAGAGGTGGTGAAAGTGGTAGGAAGTTGCGAAGTCTCTCATGTACATTTTGACGCCTTCTTTTTCAGCTAAGAGGAGCCATTTTATTTATTTATCTTGGGCCAGCACGCATGTGCTGGTACTACAGGAAAGGGATATTAGGAGAGAAGAGAGAAGGTGAAGCTTTACTATCTTACAACTCTGCTTTTGCACTTTTTTTGTTTTATAGCAATGTTGCAGCGCCTCTGATGCCAATGAAGCGTACTACATTTTGTAATTATTTAGTGCCCGTGGATTGCTATCAGCTGAAGCCGCTACTGTTCAGTGACCAGTGACTATGCCTTCGCCACTGAAACCTTCCGGCAACGACCGCCGCAAAGACTCACAAATACACAAAAAATGCGTTTTATCATTTAGTCTGCAACTACGGTCGAACCCAGGCATTTTGTTTAGTTTGGCAGACCACTTAAGCCATCGCCACCCTCAATTATTTTATTTCGCAGACGTTTTATTGCTCAAATACCGGCGAAGTAGGGTGCTGTACCACAGAAAAATCAGAAACTATTTTTGACTTGACCGGGACGGGATGAGAATCGAAACCGGATACTTCTGGTTACAGAGCCAACACGCTAAAGAATAGGGAGCTTAATTCTTGTGCAACTCTTGAGGGGTTGAGGGGTTTTTTTGGAATATGTAATGCAGAGTTGCTGCGTCACTACTGGTTTATTGAGCCATTAATTTATAAGCTAAAGGAGCGCCATTTTATTTATTCGCTTCTATCCCATTGGCGTTGCAATTTTAAAACGAAGTGAAGTAAGTTTATTTTTCTTAATTAATAATTGAATCCACGTTTATTTTAATAGATTTTAGTTGTTCTCTCAAAACAGTAGTTTCAGAGTGACATAAAATGGTAAAATCAAACATAAATTCGTGAAATTTTTTTCAATTAAAAGTGTTAATTGATTCTGCAATTTTCGTGATAGGTTGAAATCTAATTATTATTTTAATTAAATCTTGGTTTTTTTTTTCTTTTTACTTTTTTCTTTGCAATGTTTCGAAAGAATAATTTAAATAGAATAAAATATCCATTGAGAGTACATCTATTTATAATGGATTGCTCCAAAAGAAACCAGTTCATAGACGAAATTAAATAATTTTCTCTTGATGCACGAATTAATTAATTTAATTTAATTACAAATGCAACTATGAAATAAAAGATGTTCTTATCGAGTTTATAAAATTATCTAGATTTAAGTTGAAAACTGAAATTTACATAATTTTGTGATCTAAAGTCATCCACTAAAAAAATTCAATTTTTAATTTTATATTTCATTGTTATCTAGTCTTTTGTTATATAATTTTCTTTGTTAAATTAGTTGGTTTTTTATTATTATTATTATTTTTTTTTTTTTGACAATTTTGTTACGTCTATTCTATGTGCTACAGGGAAAAAACCACACTGTTTCTAGACACTGCACTTACCACACAATATTTAATGTCTTCTCACAAAAATCTTCAAAAAAATGTGTATTAAAAAATTAAAAAAAAATTCAAGTCAAAGTTTATCGCCTTAAAGGCATCACGTATACATACGTATGTATGTGTCTGCATGTATTTATATAATTTTTTTCACCTTCCTCCTCCAATTCGTTTTTCTTCAACATCATCATCTTCATTATCGTCATCTTCTAGATACAAGTATTTCTAGGTTTTGGATGTAGGTTTTTAGCACACACTATAACTTGGTATTTTTGCAATAAAAATGAAACGAGTAGCTTAACTACGAGTATAATTCAATTATTTCATGCAATTGAACAACCCACATGTGAAGTTCCCTTTTCCACTATTTTTTTTTCAATGCTAAAATTAAGCTTTTTTAATTTGTTATTGGAACAGGGGCCAAATTACGGCATTCTACTCGAATCGGAATTTAAAAAGAAATTTTTTTTTAAAATGTATAAAAAATTCGTGAGATATCGAATGCCGTAATTTGGGTCCTCTAAATGCTTCAGAATATTTTGATAGCAAACTAAAGCATAAAACTAAAATTTGCTTTTTCCGGCAACAACTGACACAAATACACACTAATTCATATCAGGAAGAACATTCGTAATGTTTTTAAACACGATTGTCATATATAGTACAATATTGACAGAAAAATTGTGATAAAATGTTCAACAACCGTGTGAACTAACCTTTTTTGGGTGCTAACATTGTCACAAAATGTATTGTTCGTGCATTTTATGACAATAATATTGTCACAATTGTGAGAACACCCTTTATTTCCGTAATTGCCACACATTTTACAGTCATTTGTTATTGTCACACCGTTGCCCATAAATATTTACATAAAATGTTAAACATCGGATGTTGCAACTTTTGCCATACAATAATCTGTCAACTGTGAGAACAGACAATTTTTGTTGACAGATAAATTTATTGTGTACAGTTTTCTTTCAATAGTCTGAACAGACAATTTGTCATTGTGAGTGCATTGCCACTATATCCTATAATATTGTAAAATCTGACTATCGTGTGTACATATGTTTGTTCTGAAATTGTGGTGGAACGCAGGACTTTTTCGGTTTTTGCAATCAACGTGCAGACTACTTCAGCCATCGCCACCCTCATGGTAACCATGTAGGAAGCTTCAGTATTCTGTTTGCATTTTCTTTGCTGCGCTACTAGTACTTATGTCGCCAGCTTCAGCCACCACGACCACTATACCGAATAAGGAGTCCGTTGTTAGCGCAGACATAATCCAAACATATTTGGTGTGATCTTCACCAAAATATGGTTTCCATAACAAAACGAATTCTGCCCAACAACTAAATACCCTCGTATATGAACACAAACGCCTTAATTTATACCAATCCCAAAGCTAATTACATTACCATGGGTATAAAAAATAAAAAAGTAAATATGATGTACTATTGCAAATTATTTGTACCATAAAAATTATTTGCAATAACGAAAAAAAAATCGAAATTGAAAAGGTTTGCTTTACGTTGTCTATTCTTCTAACTGACTCTCAATGAACACCAATTTAACAGCGATTAATGAGCTCATTTTAATTCCAAGAATTTTTCTATTGCACTGCACTTCAAATTGTAGTAAGTGGCAGTGCAGCCGAGCATTTAATGCCGTTTGCATTTTTATTCGTTAGAGGAGAAGAGCGCAGCACAAGCTGTTGCATTTGAATTCTTTGGTGTCTTGTATTCTGTTTTTTTTTTTTATTGATGGTGGAGTTGTTTGAGTCATTATTTGAATTTTTATTCATGAAGTGTGTACTACAGCTGGGGTGCATTGAAAAATGATTACACAAAAAGTGTCAGGGGTGGGAGTGGTCGCCCATGAAGTGTAAATAATTGTGATATATGTATGTATGTACGAGTATGTATTTTAATTCTTTATTTTCCTTATAACATCGAAAGTGCTAAATCGATCTGTTAAGTGGTTCTTTTCTTTTGTGTGTGAAAGAAACCAGTTTTAAATAGAAAAACAAAATTTTTCAGGAAATAACTGCTCTGCAACGGTATATTACCACATCACACGGCATATGTTGTCTTATAAATGACTGTTAACCTTGTTATAAAATTGTGACGCTCAGAGTCTGTTTGACGCATATAATTTTCTACCTATAACAAATCTGAAAGTATTTCTGGTTATAATTGTCGGTTGTTTAAATAAAAAGAACCAATAAAATAAAGAGAAAGAATGGAATAAATTTCCTTGTGCGTAGAGCGTAAAAAATTAAAAAATAATCATTGGGAAAAATTAAATGCAAACAAGTTGTTATTTTTGTTATTCTCAATAGCAAATTCAAACTTCAAATAACGCCCTGAACTATATGGCCACAATAATAATACTATTCATTTAAAGACTATTAACAACAATTACGGCTAAAACTCTAGTCGCACACAATTTCCATAATTGGCACATTTCCCTTTTAGTACATTCACTCGAAGTTGTCATAACATCGTTGTTGTTGCAAATAAATTTTACATATTGATATACTAGTTGAAGCTCCAAAAAGTTGACTTTTGCCTGATGTTTATTTACACATTGTAGTGCAGGGTAGTCCAACCAAAAACGGGCAATGTTAATTGTAAATAAAGCAAAAAGTTTTCAAAGAATTACCATGATACATATTTTTAATTATGGCAGAAGAATTTATGGCAATTATGAGTGCAACAAAATATCGAATTCATACCATCATATGATTTCTGTTCAGTTGTCAAAGTTGTGTTCAACTCAAAGCATATTAATACGTAAATTGTTTTGGCAACTTGAATAAAATTTGTGTATTTGTAAATAAACAATACTGTTGTTGTAGGGACGAGATCACTTGGTATGAATTCGCCTTGCACTGAACAAAGAAATGCAACATTGACAACTCAACTTAGTTGAGTTGTGAATCATGATAGGGGCATAAGTTGGACAGGAAATTTGACGTTAAGGTGTGACTGACAATTAATATCGCGCATTATGGTTGATACGCCGGTTATATACATACATATGTATTTTTTTTGTATCAAAATTTAGCCAGCTAGCATTTTCAATCGTAGTAGACTCTTCCGTGATCCATGTCGTATTTCGATGATAGCGACAAGCCTGGAAAAATGATTTGAAAAGAAGCAAAAATAAATTGTTCTTTGATGTTATAGCGACGCATTTATATTTCAAGTAATAGGAGAGCCATTTTATTTATAATTTTTGAAGAGACAGTATTGAATATTGAAAAGAGGATCTTCTGGTTGCAGACCCAACACACTAACTTTTCAGCCAACAACAGCCACAAGGCGAAATTGGCAATTTTTGAGTAACATAAAGCACAGTGAATTGTTCAAAAATTGTCAAAGACTGGCAACAAACAACGACAAACGACAAATTATTCGTCCAACTATCGTCTAGCCGATTAAAAAAACGTCGTTCTCCTGAAATAATTTTGCAATTGCCAGCTGGACATCGAAATATAAGAAGTCAAATTGATAAGAAGAAGGAGAAGTCAAATGATGAGAAGAAAAGTTAAGAAGCACATAACTTTCTAGATTGGCGTGTGGTGACTGAAAAGAGCTTAACTTTTCCGTATTCTTAACTTTCACGCGCCTTAACTTGTTCGAGCTTCTACTATATTACAAACGCATTGATAGCCACACAGAACACAAAGATTTTATTTCGTTTTGAGGGAAATTGCTAGTACGAGTATGTTTAAAAAAAAAACAATGCACACTGATGCACACTTAGGACGACTTTTTTCTTTTATTTTCGACTTTATGATAAATTTAGTTCAACACAATTAATCGCTGTACCCATCTACAACAAAACGATGGAGTTAAAATTTAAATATTAAAAAACCTCCATGCATAATTAATGAACTTATTTAAAAATGTCTGATATTCATATTGATATAAAGATCCGTATGTGTGTAGATAGATACCGTGCCGGACTTAGGTATAGGCACAACAACCACGTGCTGTGTTATGCAACTTGTGCCCGCCCGCCTCTTATCTAATTCGGGTTTATAGTTACGAGTTCACCAGTCACCAGTTCTTGTGTATGAATAGATTTATTTGTTTTTTTTTTTATTTATATGCATGTTTTTTTATTTCCTTGTTTTCACAGAAGTTAATAAATATTTGACATTTGCTTACGCAAAATGTCAAAAATCATAAACATATTTGTTTTGCTGTTGTTGTTAATTTGTTGTTGCTGGCATTATTGTCACCATATTTGCTTTGTTGGCTGATAAGCTGTTGTTATGCATACATTTTTATTTAATTTATTTGTTTTTTTTTTTTATTTTTTAACAATTCAACCACAAATTTAAGTTTAAATTTCAGTAACAAAAAGATAAAAAAAAAAAAAATACACAAAGCAAGTTTCGATTTTAACAGCTTTTTTTTATATAAAACTTGTCTTGTTTTAAGTTTTTTTTTATTTTATTATTGCTGGGTATAAGAAAACGAAGTATTTCAAAGAAAAAGACCTGAAATAATTTAGATAATACTTGAATAAAGTATGTATGTAAATTCTATGAAATCGAAATTGCTTTTGAGGATTATTTAATCAATAACATCAGCAGTCAGAATTGTTTTTGTTTCCTCTTTTATTCTCGTACGCATGATTGCGTTGTATTTTTATTAAGAAAAGAAGAATTATAACAAGCCGGATTAATATTATTTATTTTTATTGAAATGTAGTTGTGGTGATGCAAACCCTTTCTAGTAATTCCACAAAGTTCTTATATAAAAAGCAATGTACAAAACACAATGTACATGTATGACTTTTATTGATGACAAATTCTTTTAAACTCTATATAAAATTTTTCTACAAAGTGACACAACATAAAAAATATTTCAAAGCCAACTATGTGAATATACATGTTGAATAAGCAAAGTGTTAATGCTCAAATTATATTTCCAACACTCCTCCTCAACATATATATTTTACAAACTGATTTTATGTTTTTAAATTTAACAAAGTAACAAATTTATTATGTTTTAATTTAGACAAATTTTTAGTAAATATATCCGCAATCATATCTTCCGTAGGACAGTATTCCAAATAGATTTCCTTATTATTTACTACTTCTCTAATGTGATGATACTTTATATCTATATGTTTGCTGCGATTATGAAATACTGGATTTGTTGCTAATTTTAAAGCTCCTTGATTATCGACGTTCAATTTAATACTTTCTTCATTTATGAAACCAAGTTCTTGTAGTAATCTTCTTAAGTATACTGCTTCCTTTGCTGCATTTGATATAGACATATATTCAGCTTCTGTACTGCTTAATGCTGTTGTGGATTGTTTTTTCGACTCCCAAGATATTGCACAATTTCCAAGATAAAATATGTATCCATTATGTGACTTTCTGTCAGTTTTACATCCACCCCAGTCTGCATCAGCATAACCGATTAACTCTTGATTACTTTTGCAAAATTTTAATTTAAGATTTTGAGTTCCTTTCAAATATCTAAGAACTTGTTTTGCCGCTTTAAAATGTTCTACATGTGGATTAGTATTTCTTTGTGCTAATTTATTTACAGAATATAATATATCTGGCCTTGTCGTTAAAGATAAATATAATAAAGAGCCAATAAGTGATTGATATAATGTGCTATCAACCTCTTCACATTTTTCATTGCATTTTGTTTGAAAATTTGGTTCTAGTGGAACTGATGATGTTTTACAATTTTCCATATTGTATTGTTGTAACAAATCTTTAATATAATTTTCCTGACAGATATTTATATCTCCAGTTTCACCGTTACGTTCAACTTTCATCCCCAAAAAATGTTCCAATAAACCTTTATCTGATACTTCAAATTTCTTACTAATTTGAGACTTGAATTTTAATATTTCTGCTTTATTTTTACATCCAACTATTATATCGTCGACGTAAACTGCGACTACAATCAATTCTTTGTCTTGTATTTTTTTATATAAACACGGTTCATTTTTGCAACTTTCAAATCCCATCTTACATAAAACTTCATTTAATTTAAAATTCCATGCTCTCCCGGATTGCTTAAGACCATAAAGAGATTTGTGCAGACGTAACACTTTATTTGGATACCTTTTGTTTTCAAAACCTTGAGGCTGTTGCATGTAAATTTCATCATATAAATCTCCATTCAGGTATGCTGAAGTTACATCTATTTGGTGCAAATGCATTTTGTGCTCAACTGCTAATGCCAAAATCATTCTTATCGTTTCGTATCTTATAACAGGGGAAAAAGTTTCTTCGTAATTTATGCCGTATTTTTGACTACAGCCTTTGGCGACCAACCTTGCCTTAAACCTTTCAATTTCACCTTCACTATTTTTCTTTAAAGTGTATACCCACTTACTTTTAATAGTTTTATGACCTGCTGGTAAATCAACTAATGACCATGTCTCTTTTTGTTCCAACAAAGACATTTCTTTTTTCATAGCTTCTCTCCATTTTTCACTTTCACGACTGGATAATGCCTCTTCTAAAGTTTTTGGAACTTGCTCCTTCACTGCATTATTCAGTTGTTGATATATTTTTCTTGGACGACCTGGCCTACCATTACTAAAAATTTTAGGTCTACCTGGCCCACGTTTACCTTTTTCATTTGTTTCTACAACCTCATCAAGTGAAATATCGCTATTTACTGATCTTACAATGCTATACTCTAAATCTTCTTGATTTGAGGTATTATTTGTCTCAAATTGTTCATCGACATCTTTCTTATTTACAATCGCTTCGAAATCCATAAAATTTTGAATGTTATCATTAATTTCTTTACAGGGTAATTTATATTCATTAAATAAAACATTGCGTCTTTCAATAACTTCTCGTGTTTTCTTATCATATAAGCGATATGCTTTTGATACTCTAGAATAACCAACCATCATCATATTTGCACCTTTTGATTCAAATTTTCCTCTTCTTTTATTCAAAACTACTGCATTTGTACCAAAAATTTTAAAATGATTTACACATGGCTTACGACCCGTCCATATTTCATAAGGCGTTTTTCCATCGAGACTTTTTGATGGAGATCTATTACGTAAATAAACTGCTGTTGCTACAGCTTCAGCCCATAAATCTTGTTTTAAACCAGCATCGACTAACATACAACGAGCCATTTCTACTATTGTTCTATTAAACCTTTCCGCTACCCCATTCTGTTGCGGCGTATAAGGTACCGTTAACTGACGTTGAATTCCGCATTGCTCCAAATAATTATTAAAATCTTTATTAATATATTCTCCTCCATTATCACTACGAATACATTTTATTTTACGATTTGTATGACGTTCTACTAATTCTTTGAAATTTTTAAATTTTTCAAATACCTCGCTTTTGTATTTTAAAAAATAAACAAAAACTTTTCTTGACTTGTCATCTATGAATGTGAGGAAATACTTTGAACCTCCAACTGAATCTATTTTCATAGGACCACAAACATCCGAGTGTATTAAATCTAACAACTCACCAGATTTACTTTCAGATTTCTTCGGGAATTTTATAGCATGAATTTTGCTAACCATACATATTTCGCACGGATCTTGATGTTTCTGCGTCAAATTTATACCATTCACCATATTTTTCTTCGACAACTCAAACAGGCTTTCATAGTTCAAATGTCCATATCGACGATGCCAAGTTTCATTAATGGATTGTACAACACATAATTTCTCGTTCGGTATTTTTATTTTAAATTGGAACAAATTTTCTTCTTTACGGGCTTTTAAAACTATTTCACCGTAAGCATCAGTAAATATTGCACCCTTATTATTAAATTTGATTTTGCCACCATACTGTACGACCTTATTGACAGATAAAAAATTTCCATTCAGATCTGAGGAATATAAAACATCTTTTAGTACAATTTTATTATTATTTATAAACAGATTGACTGTTCCTATTCCTTCAGCAGCAATTGATTTTCTATTTGCCAACATTATATTATCACTGCATCTGTCTAATTTACAAAATAAATTTCGATTTGCACACATGTGACTTGTAGCACCGCTATCAATGTACCATGTCGATGTTTGTGTATCTCTTTTTTCAGAATTCGCCATTGCAATCAAAGAGTAAGTTTTTTCTTGATTACGTTTTTCGTTGCACCTATTTGCATAATGCCCTTTCTTACCACATATGAAGCAATTTCCCTTTTTAACATTCAAATTATTATTACCTTTCTTGTAACCTGTTTCTCTTTTGGCTGCACCAAAAGCTTGTTCAATCGTAGATGATTTGTTTTGTTGATTTCGACGTTCATACTCTTCAAGAAGTTTAACCTTTAGCATTCCTAACGCTGGTAGAGAATCCCTCGTTTCTATGGCAATAACGAAGTTTTCAAACTCTCTCGGAAGACTTGACAATAAAATGACTACCAATAATTCTTCTTGAATACTAATTCCAACATCGGCTAATTTCTCCGTAATTTCACAAAAACTGTTTAAATATTCGGCCATATCTTTGCTGTCTTTCATGTTCAAACTTAACATCTTTTTATATAAGCTAACCTTTTGCATCGGACCACTCGGCTTGTAAACTTCCTTAAGTTTAATCCAGGCATCTTTAGATTTGTTAATGTTTTTAATATGGTTCAACTGGTTAGACTTAACACTTAATAAAATTGTTGCGAGCGTTTTTTCATCATTACTCTTCCACTCCAAAATTTTATCACGACTCCAGGTTGAATCTGCTTCTTCTTCGCCACTTGCATACTTCCAAAAACCAGAATGAATAAGGATACTTCTCATATGAATACTCCATGTTTCGTAATTCCTTTCATCTAGCTTTTCTATCTGATATAATGACGACGATGCCATTTTTTCTTTTTAAATCTTGCAATAAAAATTCAACAACTTCCAAATCGTATGTCTGGGCCCATAACCTATTGAAATGTAGTTGTGGTGATGCAAACCCTTTCTAGTAATTCCACAAAGTTCTTATATAAAAAGCAATGTACAAAACACAATGTACATGTATGACTTTTATTGATGACAAATTCTTTTAAACTCTATATAAAATTTTTCTACAAAGTGACACAACATAAAAAATATTTCAAAGCCAACTATGTGAATATACATGTTGAATAAGCAAAGTGTTAATGCTCAAATTATATTTCCAACAATTTTTTAATAATATTTGATTTTTAAACTTCAACTTTGAGTTTTAAATAAGTTTATTCAGCGTTAGGATTTCTTTATATAGTATAAATTCTTTAATTTTATTATTTTCTTCGATATTTCGCTAACCCTTTAGTTAGCATAAGCAGGAAAATGTTATGATGCTAACCAAACGTTAGCGAAATGTATATAAATATCTATATTGTATGTACATATGTATATAAAACGGATCTTACTGAAACTATCGAAATATTTAACTGGGACTCTTGAATGAATTAAAAACTACTTGTTTAACCCCACCCACTTTTTTAAATAATGTTACTCTTTCCACATAGTTTTTAACAGATTTTATAATATAAACGAGCATAACTTCGGTGTGGGGTAGAGAAGCGCACCGCGTATAAATACAAAAGACCTAAAGCTTAATAAACTTATTTAAAATTAAAAAAATAACAGGTCAAATAAAAGGAAGAATTAAACTTATGAGTATAGTGTTATTCAACGTCTGTAATAAATTTCATTTGCACCGCTAAAAGTGCAGAATAAATCCTGTTAAATTTTAATGGGCATGGTTCAGCTGACGAGATTCCAGATTCAGTGTGAACGCAATCGTTGGTTGAAAACACTTTTTATTAAGTCGCTTAACATAAAAAATAAGAATTATTTATATATGTGTGTTATACGTTTTATCTGGTCTATATGCAGCATTTCATTTGGTGCTAATATCAAAATCTTCAGTAGACTTTGAACCAAATTCTTGAAAAAAGCTAAGAAATTTTACATGTTTGTACAAGAACTCCCAAAAAATATTTGAGAATTACGTAATATACAAACAAAACAATCCTTTAAAAATTGTCCTTGAACAGCAAATATATTTAATTTTTCTAATAATTAAATAATAGTTTATATATTTCCCAATTAACTCTTCGCTCAGTATTTTTATAAATTAATATTTTATTATGAATTAACGTTTATTTTAATTGATTTGTTGTTCCCCCAAAAACAGTGGTATTAAAATAAAATGGTCAAATGGAATAAAATCTGTAATTTTACCAATTAAAACTGTTAATTGATGCTACACTTAGCGTGGAGCATTGAAATTATTATTATTATTATTTTCAATGAACTTGGTTCTTTTTAATTGAATCTTGATTTTACTTTTTCTCGATGAGCTTAAAAAACTCCTTCTCTTAAAACATGCTAAAGCAGTATTGTAAAAATATTGAAGACTTCTTCTATCAATCCCTCTATCTTCTCTAATATCTATTACTATTCCTTTCCTAGAAGTTAACACCTAGTAGTAGGCAATCATTGCCTGAGTGTTACTTTTCTTAAAAAAAAAATAAATTTGTCCGCAATCGGGAGTATTGTGCGCAAATCTCAGCCAATCGGGTCTATGTGAAATTTGAAAATACCATACTCGCCCAGTGCGTTCTGCGGAAAACATTGCTGTTGTTCGCGATAGTGTGGTAGAAGAACCGTCAAACCCGACTCGTCGTCGTGCCAAAAATGAGAGATGATAAAAAACTGCTTGTGGCCAGAAATTCAGCATATGCATCTGCATGATATGTGGCTTCAGCAGGATGGTGCCACTTGTGACACAGCCAATGAAACATTGGCTCTTTTGTGCGAGAAATTCCCATTGTGGCGATATTAATTGGTCGTCACGGTCATGTGAATTGACATCCGACCAAACATTCCCGATTTATATGCTTCACGCAGGCCGCAATTCTCTGAATATCGCTAAATATCCCCGCTGCTTCTAACAAGTTTTTTGTTATTGTTTTAGATTTCTTAATCAATTAATTTATAAAAGTAAAATTTAATTTGACTAATTTGGGCTAGAAAAAGCTATTTTTGGAAACTTTTTTAATCATAAACCAGTACACTTGTTCATACACATATCCTGTTTTTGTTTGCCCTGGTGATTAATCAGGTGATTTCAATGTTTAAAAGCACATCCTACCTTTGGTTAAAACCTATTTAGTGTATTAATTTTTCTTTAATTTTCAATATTGTTTAAATTTTTTTTTAAATTACTACACACTTATTTGGTACCAGTTTTTTTTTATGTTTGCGAGTATAGTGTGTGTATTCATTTAGTTTTCATTTATTGAATAATTTTAAGATAAAAATAAATTTGTATATTTGGTGTTATACCCTACCGGTGTAGAAGTGGTAAAGTGGTTTTTCGAATTAACTAAAATAATTGTTTGAAAAAGAAATTAAATAATAATTTTATAATTAGAAAGTTCCCTGTTATTTTTCAAGTTCTGTGTGCTTTTCAACTAAAATAAAAATATGTATTACATATTTGTAGAATATTTTTGGGTGAATGGGTAATTAATTTATTTTTATATAGTATTTTTTTATATAGAAATTTCAAATATGTACTTACTTACCTTAAGGTCAGCCATATAAAATATTTAACAATTATTTGTGAAAAGCTCGAACATGTGGCATGTTTATAAAGGGTGATTTTTTAGAAACTTTCTTTTTGGCACCTCAGCTGTTTTCGTGTAACATTTTACTGTTAAACATGTTCAGTTTCGTCTATAATTTAACCATGAATCGAATTACAAACGAACAACGCTTGCAGATTACTGAATTTTATTATCAAAATTAATAATCGGTTAAGAAAGTGCATCGTGCACTACTTTCATTTTATGGTCAGTTTGGGCTAGGCGGCTGCTTGGAGTCTTGTGACGGAATTTCCCTCCAAATTAACATTATTGCACATTAAACCGCCACACGCATACGTAGAGTGCGGACAGAAGAAAATATCGTAGCTGTATCCGCCAGTGTTGTTGATGCCCGTGAATTATCGATTCGGTGCCGTTAACAGCAATTGGGCTTGAAACAATGGCACAATTGAGAGGCGAGTTCGGTGGACAGTTTATTTCACGTTTGGGGCACGTCAACTGGCCGCCTATATCGTGCGATTTAACGCCTTTACACTATTTTTTGTGGTGCTTATATGGACCAGCCCGTAACGGTTGGCTCACTGGAAGCCAATATTGAAGAATTTATTCGTGAGACGCCAGCCGATATTTGGGGAGAGCGCGCCAAAATTGGACCCGGCGTATAAACCACTTGAGGCGTAGTCTCTGGTCAACATTTACATGAAATCATCTTTAAACATTGAATTATTATATAGAGCGTTCTAATTACTCAAGTAATGATTTCATACATTTCTCTAAATTGCATGTGTTTTTTTTTAATCAAATCCGAAAGCTCTTAAAAAATCACCTTTTATTATACTTTCTTGGGAACGTACTTCGCATTATATGCCAATAATCTTATATTATAGTATATGAGTTAATTATCAAAGACTTTTTGGTAGTTTTTATATAAACATGTGGGATTTTTCAGCTGATACGTTGGCATGAGCAACCTAATACATATGTAGCAAGGTACGGACTATACGTTACCTGTATCAAAAGTTCTCTCAAGTGAGAGCGATGTGAGACTTATATGCCATCATTGTCATATGATTATTATTATAGCATTTCATTCATGACAATTCAATAAATGAGGTTTCTTTCGGTTACTTCTAGTGTCACCTATCACAATCGAATTAATCTTGCTCGTTATAAGGGCACCAAAATAACTATTGTGTTAAAAACAGAAACAGCGTATATTTTTATACAACTTTTTTCGATAAACATATAATTCCCGAATTTCAATTCGCGTTCCTTTGCATGTAACTATTTGCAGTGCCACACAAAATTATTCACAAAGCAATCGAAATGAATGAAAGAAACAATTATAATTTAGTTAAAACAAGTAATAAGAACGTTCGCTTTCTATTTTGGTATGACGTCTTTAGACGTCCGAAGAATAGTTTACACGAAAAAGAACAGCTGTTACTTGTCTTGTGTACAACATTTGCCAGATTAAAAAAAAGTAAAATTTTCTTAATTTCTTAGTCCCCGTCCATATTGTGAAACATTTGCTGCAAAACTTTTGAGTTTGTGGACGGGAAGGGGAAGAGGAGTGGAAGTATGTACGCTGTTTCATGTACATGCAGCTTTTGTTGAATTTCTTATTTGCATCTTTTGAGATGAGGTGTATTTGACGTTTCATTTTATTTCTTTTCTTTTGGTATACTGTTAACTTCTATCATAATAATAGCTACCCTGTTTTATTGTTAATTTTTTGTGAAATATAATCAAAAATTTAAAAAAAAAATATAAAATTATATAAAAATTATTATATAATTTTTCTTAGCGTCCATTTTGCTTCAAATTATACCTTGTGCTTCAAATGTGTATCCAAAAAAAATATTCACACCTTCTATCACAGGGTAGTTATTTTATATTTCCATTCGGTATTGAGAAATGTCAAAAAAAATTAAAGAAAGAAGATAGAAGGGAGGAATAAAAAATACTAAACATGAAGCAAAAGTTTCATGTATGGACACTGCTGAAGCTTCAAAAGAGAATTCAAAAAAGTTTTGCAGCAAATGTTTCACAATATGGACGGGGACTTAGTGATCGATTCTTCTTTAGTTTCTGTGAAACGCGAGCTCGCATTATTAATTTATTTTTTAAAAATGTGATTCGTTTTTTAACGTTTGTGGATTAATCGTGTTTTCCAAAATTACTAACACCTCAGCTGCTTCAATACTTTTCTATAAATAAAAAATCCTTTTTTTTGTTTTTCAATTTTTTATTTAATTTTTTTTCTTTGTGTTTGTTTAATGAGTTGTATAATTACAATTTATATTGGGTTTTAATTTTTCCTTAATTTATATAAATTGAACGATACAATATGTATTTATTATAAAAAAATATTTATATATATTTAAATATAGTACGTTACAAATAACATAATATTCTACAAATTACAAAAGAAAAACATTTCAACGTTTGTTTATTTTTCTTAGTAGTGCTTTCCAACAATAGAAATTTTTTTTTAAATTCATGTTTCTTTTTTTTTATAATAATGTAAAATTAACACAGCAATGACTTTCAAACTTTAATAAAAAAGAAAAGTTTAAAAGATGCAACTAAAAAGTCTTGCAAAGTGAGAAATAAAACTTTTACTTTGTAACAATAATCTCGAAAAGGAATTTGGAAGTACATATTTGTTAACAACTTATTTACAAGTGAATAATTGATAATTGCTTTCACAAAAAGAGAATCGGACAGGTGTAGAAATATAAAAGAGTGTAAGAGGTAGATATAAAGAAACAGAAAAAGTTAAGAAGCAAATAGTGTTCATAGTAACATCGAAATCTATAAAATAGTTTTGTCGTTTGAAAGAAAAATAAAGAAATGATTTTTAAATTAGAGGAGAGGCTTTTGTGCTTAAATTTTAAGTTTTAAGCCTTTTTTGTTTTGTTGGCTGATTGTTTGTTTGTATGACTTAGAAGAAACCATCACCGGTGGGGTCGTTAACCCATGGGTAATTATTGGGACATCTGACGCAGGTCTGTAGATTAACGGTTTCTCCGGGAATTTCCTTGGAAGTGAGTTTACAGGTATTGGGTACCCAACATGAAGGCTTGCCTTCAACAATACACTTCTCCCTCCAGGGTTCGAAGTTCTTAACTTCAGTGACGGTTCGTGGATTTTGCATCCATTGAATAACTTGGGTCATGGTAACAAAGTAGACATCATTGTGATTATTTAGAATTTCATCAATCCAGTACAAGAAGGCATCCAAGAATTCAGGATTGTTCTTCAACCAAGCAGCATGGAAATACAAACCAAGTGGAGCACGATTTTGATCGTAGTGACGATCGAAATTGTGATTTAAGAAGTTGTAAAATTGATCGCCTGTCAAAATATTTGAGCAAGAATCAACCATTGCACAACCGGGCAAGTATTCATCATTGGCGGGATCTTCACGACGATCCAATTCGTTCATGACCATTTCCCAAACAGCATGCGAACGGGTGGGACAGCTTTGCAAATTACCGTGGCAACGATGTGGCATACGGAAATACATAGTATAAGGCCATAGTGGAGGATTTGATAACGGAGCAGTAATGGTCGAATCGTACAAGAAGGCTTGTTCCTCCATCATGGTGAATTGGTTATTACCACCGACACGTAAGTAAGGAGCGCGTACGCCTACAACGGAGTTATCGGTAATGTTGGAGAATTTTTCCATGATTATACGCATGCCAGCCATTTCCTTAGCCCAGTCATCAACTGTGGCATTAGACCAAAAACGTTCTTCATCGTTGTGGCTAAATTTTGGGGAAAAGAAGTGAAAAAAAATAGAAGAGAAAATTAAGCACGAAGATGAAGTTTCCCACCAAATTAAAATAAAATTATTTTATAGTTCAGTTTTACTTCCTCTCTCTGCTTCATTTGAAAATTTATGTACATATGTATGTATGTATGTATGTATGTATATTGAAAGTAAAGTAACGAAAAATGATTATGGCGAATGAGCAATAAATTATTTGAAACAAACTTTTTTTTGGCATTTACAGGAATTGGTTAGTTAATTGTGCAGTTACCTTTTGCTAAATCAATATTTAAGTTGTTCAGTATTATTGACGTTTTTCATACAATAATTTTTTTTTTAACTTACGTAATGGAGTGTACTGCAACTTCGTGTCCCTTGCGATGGGTTTCTTGTACAGCGGAGTAGTTAGTATATTTATGGGAGATGAAGAAAGTAGCCTTAATGTCACAACCATTAGGATTCTTACGGCCTTTAAAGATTTCCTTGTACAATTCAATATTGTTATTGTTAATGGCATCATCAAAAGTAATAGTGATCATCATGGGAACGTCTTTAGCGGGCAAATCACCGGGAATAGCGGTACCATCTTCAGAGCAGAAACAATCGGGCAAAACGCACACAGCAGGATCACAAGGGGGTGCACGATTGGGATCGTTATCAATATCTGCGAGAAAACAATAAAACGTGTTATGTTATTTTTTGAAGAAGGTTTAGTTGTTGTCATTGAACCAAACGGTTCTTTAAGTTTAATTTCATGCAGTTTTTCCCCTAAGGTCGCTGAACTGCTAATAGCATTTTAAACATTTTTATTGTGTGTATACAATATAAGTATGTATGTACATAAAACCTCAGGAATGCTTTTTTCGTATAACATTTGAGGAGTTACACATAAAAAACAACAACATTAAATAACGGTAAAATATTATTAACACAAAGCGTTTTGAAATTTTTATTTTTACAAGGGGGCAATGTAAATGTCATTGAACTTAAATGTGTTAAATTGTTGTAGCAAAGTTTTTTCTTTCAAAATTATACATACATATGTATGTATGTATGTATGTACGTGCAAAGCGGTAAAAATTAACAGGTGAAAAACAAAAGAAGAAACAAGGTAAAAATAATTTACTTTAAAAAGTGTTGAACATAAATTAAAGGCTTGACATATGTACATATATATCGTCAGCTGAAATGCAAAGGGGCGTAACAATCAAATAACTTGAAATTTAAAATTAAGATTTTAATGTATCTTGGTGCAGCGCATCAAGTCATCACAAAATTTTTAGCTTTCTATTTTTACAAATAACGACTTTATTAAAGAAATTCAAAAGGTCGTAACAACACATGATTGTTTTTCACAACTCAAAAATGTGCCAAAAACTATAAAAATAAGTTAGGTAAGCAGTATTTTCTAAAATATTTTCCTTATTTATTTGGATGATATTGAAAAAAAATCATATTTGTAAACATAATACTTTTCATTTTATTAATTTTTTATATCTGCTGTAAAATTTTTAAAAGTGATAATAGGCCGTTTTTAGGTGACGATATGTACATATATACATACATATAAAACAAACAAATAAACAAAAAATAAAAATCAACGTCGTATCTGAATGCCAATGATAATTAAGATATGTACTGACGATTGTCATATAGTGCCATATTGACAGAAAAATTGTAATAAAATGTTCAATAACCGTGTGAACTCACAATTTTTGCATGGCAACATTGCTACGAAATTTATTGTCCATGTATGATAATATTATTAGAACAATTCTGACAATCGTCAGAACACCCTTCATTTCCATTGACACGTAATTGCCACACTTTTTACAGTCATTTGTTATTGTCACATGTGCTTAATTTAGTGCACCGTACAATAACACCATTGGCAGATAAATATTTCTGTTGGCAACTTTTGGCATACAATAGTCTGATAACCGTGTGAACAGACAATTTTTGTTGGCAGATAAATTTATTGTGTGACAATGAAATTGCACAGTTTTCTTGGCATAGTCTGAACAGACAATTTACACTTCGGTGACAATTTTTCATTGTGAGTGCATTGCCACCATATTGCCATATCCTACAATATTGTAAAATCAGAAAGTCGTGTATACATACATACATACATACATAGGTTTAGACTCCAATTTTAAAATCTTTTCCAACAATTAATGATGACGTCACATAATTGAATGTGTACATCTTTTTTTTCCTTTAAGAGTTTTGTCACGTTTTGTCGTGTAGTTGGTATCGATAACGGTTTTCAAATATTTGCATTCTAAAACTTAAAAATGTCTTTGTCCAACAGACAGACTGTCAAATATGCCATGAAAAAGCAATTAATGCGAATTTTTGCTTTGTATTCGCATGACTCTAATGTTTATGTTAAACCGTGGGTTTTTTTTTACAATTACATATTTATGTATGTGGCGTTTAAGTTTTGAAATTTTTGCGAAAGTTCAAGTTTCTTTTGCGAATTTTTAGTCGTATCATTTGTCTGCAAAATGTACATAATTTACAAACAATTGTAAAATTATTTGGTTTTCTTTGTTTGCGTGATAAGAAAGTTGAAATAAATTACAATCTTTCTTTCTATTTTCTCATTTTTGTTTACTTTTTTCAAATGGTGTGATGTGGTGAAAATGAAAGAGTAATTAAAAGTAGCTGTACCTTTTGGGCAATTATTTGAAAATTCAACCAAGCACACAGTCAATGCAAATGTCGAAATTATCACATCATTGCAGTTGTTAAGTGTTGGTGCAAAAGTTTCTTTTTCTTTAACCCCTTTCTTGAATAAATATGTATACGTATGTATGTCTGTATACATATGTACATATTTAAAGTGAAAAATGCTGTGTTAATAAATATGTATGTTTACCTTCAACATTTAAATGTTAAATAGAGGTGGTTTATTTTTAGTTAATGAAATTCCCCGCTTTCAGTTTCAGTTTCATTTTAATTTTATTCATTTAACTTTTAGGCAAATTTTCAGCCAAATCTATAAAAAGAAAAATACTAAACAAGTTTCAACAGCACGTTGATTTTATATTCCTTTCATGTTTATGTATATTATCTTTATAATCTTAATAAAATTTGAGGAATAGTAACAACTAAAACAAACACCGCCAAAATAATAAAAAAAATATCAACAATTTTATAATGAAACAACAAAACGCGGACGAGTACTAAAAAAATTGCTGACATGCGTGAAATAATAAAAATGTTTTACGTTTCAAAATGTTAATAATATTAGTTTGTTACAAAGATTATGTAGATATAAAGTTAAGCAAATTTATGTACATATATTGTACATCAGACTTATAGAAAATTTGTTATGTCAACGCTTGGTACAGAAGCAGACTACACAGAGAGATAAAACCATGACGAAAATTTTTTAAACAATATTGTCACAACTTATTCATAACTATATCGCGAATGAGAAGTATAATTTTAGTACCCCATTTAAATTTTTGTTTTCCTCGAAGTGAAAGTTGGTATGGTGCAGTTTATGTGCGATTTTCTTTCCGTTCTCAGTTCTCAGTAGAAAGGGTAGAAAATTAAAAATCAAACAAATTTAAGTTTAATACAGAAATAAAAATTTGTGAGTTTAATACTCTTCAAATATCTAAATGCTAGTGAATTCCTTACCAAGAGAAAAAGTAGTGTATTTGAACAATAAAAAAGTACCTGAACCCAAAAATAAACAGAGGTTTGAAAAAAAAGAATTTAAAATATAAAATAAATAAAAATTGTATACTGAAAAAATATAAATAAAATATTTAGTGTTGGAATTATGATGGACTAATATTATTAATTTACTACCGGATTAATACAAAATTACTGCCGTATTCATAAAAAAAATTTTTTATTTATAAAAGGTTTATTAGACAAATTTCCATACAAAATTCAATCAATATAGGTATCTTCTATAACTCCAAACAATATTTATGAATACGGCAATTAATCTGTAAGACAACTCTGTCTCCCCGCCTTTGTGTACTTTGACAAAACCACATTTAATTGGTATGTTTGTTTTCATTTCATTTTTTAATGTCTTTGAACTGTAATAACTGATCTTCATATAAAAAAATTTATATTTATCAAAATATTCAGCTAAAGGAAGAATTTATTTCAACTTTGTATGCAGTAAATCAAAATTAAAAATTGTTCACGATTAGGGGAATTTTGTTTAATTTTTGTATTCTGTATTCCTCCGATCCGTCGCCATTAAAATGGGACAACACTGCAAGCACGAACTTTCCAACGTAAAAAATATCATAAAAGTCTTATGCACCCAGTTAAAAGTTTTGAGGGGAACTGTATACTTCTGATACGCCCGCCAATAAATGGTACCACACGGTAAGCACGATCTTTCCTCAAAATCGGGACACCCATTGAAAAGTTCTTTCTAGGGGAGCTGTATTTCCCCGACCGCCATTAAAATTAAACCACACGGTGTAAGCACGACCTTTCCAATGAAATTATTATCACCAAAAAAGTCCACCCAGTAACACATATAAAAAAAATACAGTCGAATTGAAAACCCCCTCCTTTTTTAAAGTCGGAAAAAATAATCTGCTAAATATTTTTTTGTTAAGCAATAATTTATTTTAAATTACCTTTTTTAAATAAACTGCAAGATATATGTATGTATATAAATATTTAATTTATTTACATAAATACGATATTTAATTCAGCATTTGAAGTGCTTAATTAATTGACCATTTATGTGCAACAATTGTAAATATTTAATTCATGGTTTCTGCTACGCTGGTGTGGTGGGTTTTGTTTTTTTTTTTGCAACGATAAACTGTCTTAAGGAATTTGAAAATGAGGGGAGAAAACTGTACATACTTTACACATTGTTAGTGCTTTAATTACTATTATTCCTTCATCCACGCTCGACTTGAGTTATTAACATTTTTAAAAGCCTTCAAAACGTTTTAATTTTTACTTTTTAATCAAAATTAAAACAAAGTTGTGGGTAAAGTTGAAGCGACAGGAAAACAAGTTGCAATCATTTACAACAGTTGTTGTCTATGTTCAACGGCAGCAAAGCTGGATTTTTTATGGGCAGAATCGAACAATGTGCCGCTACTCACTTTAATTTTAATTAACAGATAATTGTTGCTTTTCTACTGTAATGAAATCTATACTGGTTGGATCGCGAAGTAATGAAATTATTTAAATGGTGGTCATCTACTGAATGTTTAAAGGATCTCTGTGTTGCTACAGGAGGTTCGGATTTGCGAGTGAGTGTACAGCACATGTGCCACACATCCATAATCGAACTCTCTGGCAGTTTTTATTGACCTTATTACAATATGTAATAATAATATACAAGACTATATTTCAGGTGCAATGAAAAATCTATTAATAACCTAAGTCAGTTGTTGCTGATTTATTAGTTCAATCTATAGATACAATAGGATCTATGACCGGATAGTGCCCTTCTTCTACTAGTGGAATTTTTAAATAATATTTAGCAATTCTTAGATTGTTACACTGCAAAAAAAATCTTTTATTAAAACCGTGAAACGATTTCATGAAATGTTCTTCATTATAATAATAAAAGTTTTCATTAATACAACGAACAATGACATTAGATACATGAATTCTTGCAGTCTCTGCTCTTCATAAGTTTTTCATAATTTATTATAGCGATAGCCTCATCGAGTTTTATTTGTAAGAAATTAAGGGCAAAATATTAGTAAGTTGCATTATTTTCTTCTACTTAATGCATACGATTTGCTAAAGCTAATTAAATTAGCAGTAATTTTGCTTCAAAATGTTTTATATTTGGCGTTTCAAGAGCTTTTGAAAATACAAATTAAAGTGACATAAATGCAATGAAAGAATTACATCAATATAATGAAATATTCTTCATATAAAGAAAGTTTATTTACTTTTGTAAAAAAAATAAATTTTTAATTTTGCCTTTAGATACAATCATTGTCAGCCGACATTGACTGATTGTAAAAAAGTTTAATAACATTAAAAATTAAATAGATTTAAATCGAATAATAAAATGAAAAAGAAAATTTGTTAAGAAGCTATTTTGTGTATTTGTTTGTATATTACGTAATTCTTAAATATTTTTTGGGAGTTTTTGTATAAACATGTGAAATTTCATAGCTTTTTGCAAGGTCTACTGACGATTTTGCTATTACCAGCAAATGAAATAATATAGACCAGCTAAACCATTTTATTGTGTTTGTATATTCGGTAGTTCTCAAAGATTTTTTGAAAAGTTTTATATAAACATGTGAGATTTTTTTAGCCTTTTCAAGAAATTTGTCTGAAGGTCTACTGATGAGTTGAGATAAGCACTGACGATATGTACTGCATTGATGACGACATACTTTCATTACATTTATGACAACAATATTATTTCATATATGTAAGTTTTCACCTATTTTATGAATTAATTTCGTTTAGGTTATGCAATAACATCATTATATCAATGATTTTACATTTGATATATGAAAAGGTTTTATTTATTATTTATTTATAAAGAAATAATTTCATTACATTTATGAAATGCGTACCCAAATGATGTTCATAAATGTAATGAAGCAGTTTTCATTGATCCAATGCAGGGCATCTTTGGGTGACTTCATGACAAATTTCATTGTATTAATGTAAAAATGAATAGGAAGAATGAAGATTTTTCTCGGTGTTATATGGTTGAAGTACCATGAACGAGCGAGCCTGCCATTTGGTATTGGTGTGCCCGTTCTTCAGAAATTTTATGGGCTTTAATTAAGCTTGCCCAAAATGGAATACTACGAGTTTATTTTTTCTGATGTCTCTACACTTTTTGTAGCTTTTTGGCTGTCTTTCAATTACACAAATATTTTGATTGATCTTATAATTATAATGATAGAATTTAATTTGGAAACAAAAGCCTGACGTCTCTAGATCATGAAGTCAAAACGTTTGAAAAAAAGTAGTTATAATAAAGTTAATAAATTTTGTATGTACATATATTCTTTTTTTCGAGTTATTTTTCCTGTTTGCTGTTTTCTCATTTCTCTTTCGCTACATATTTAACCACATTTTTTATAGCTGTTATTAGTTCAATACAAATATTTCGTTTTGATGTTATGTAATCTGGCAAATGTGTTAATTAATATTTTTATTAATAGTTTTTATTTTAAGAGCAAGGTTAACTAATAGTAGCAACAAACCTATTATTAAGAGCCGAAATATTTAAAATAATTATTTTTAATTTCAGTTGAAAGAGTAAATGTGTTTTTTTTTCACTTTACGAAAAGCATAAGAATAGTACGAACTGATGGTGTTTTTCTTTCTATCAAAATATACGTATTTTTTTAAACGTGTTGTTTGTTGTCCGTTTTTTAAAAATGAGGTTTGCTCTCAGAAAGGTAGTATGTTTTATTCTAACAAAGTCAGCCGTAATAATAGTGAAAAGGAGCGCACTTTATAGCTTATTTAAATTTAAAGTGCAGATAATGAACATAGAAAAATTTCATTGTAAAAACCATCGAAAGTCATGTAAATATAACATTTTCCGGTATCGATTTTGCTTCATAGGTGCATAATGTTAAATTAACATGGTTTTCTAAACAACAAAATTCTACTTTAAAATATCTTTAAGTCGTTTTAATATTAAATTAAGTTTGAAGCAACTTGACACATTGTATTGAATTAAACTTGTATAAAAATAAAACAAAATGATTTTCATATTGAATCAATATGATTTTGTTGTTAATTTAACATCAAATTAATATCAATATTAAATTTATCGCTATTCTATATGTATATTTCGTTGATGCAGATGTCAACTCATTAATAGACATTCAACCAAATTCTTGAAAAAGCAAAGAAATCTCACATTTTTTTTATAAAAACTTCCAAAAAGTCTTTGAGAATTACTGTGTGAAGTACAACTGACAAGCAAAACTTTTTAAAGTAGTTTTAAGCTGATTTAAGTTAGATTTAAAATTTGTCACTTTTTTTATTTAATATTGCGCAATGTTTAATTTACCTGATGCAACGTTAATTTTACATTACTCTACCTTTGTCCGAAAACCTTGAAGTCTGCTGTATTGATTTAGTAGATTGTAACGTTCATTTAAAGTGATAAAACTTTAATTTTAATAGAAAAGGAGATTTTATGGAGTTAAGGCTTGTGCAACGTTATTTTACTACGAAAAATATTGAATCAATTTGTTTTAATGTAATTTTGAAAGTTGTGCATTTCACATCAATGGGAATCAATGTTAAATTTAAATCAGGTCATTAATATGATTTTAATCAACATTTACTCATGTTAATTTTACATTGGTTTTTTTTTTTTCTGTTACCACACAAATTTTAGAAAAACCCCTTCGTATCGGGAGAGTAAAAAAGTTGATTTGTAAATGTAATTGTTTTATATTTTTTTATGGAATAAATTATAAAGAAATATGGTTTAGCTGGTCTATGCGGCATTTGATGCTGATTTACCGCTGTTTTTCTTTTATGGGAGAAATATAAAGAACTTAACCTATAAAAAGAAAAACGTTTTTCTATCTCAAACTTACCACACGTATTTTCATCGGAACCATCTGAGCAATCTTTTTCGCCGTTACAGAAAAGACCACGTTCAATACAATTGCCATCACCACAAGCTAAGAAACCATCTTGACACAAAGGCTCATCTGTGTGTAATAAAGGCTTTACGCGACGTTCCTTGTTCTTGAACTTACAGTTCTTAACGGCTTCTTTCCAATCGCAAGTTTGTTTCTCAATGTCAAAGTACAAACCAGCTGGGCAACGGATAGCTTGCAGGCCCTATATTTAAATTAAAACAATAGAGAAAATGAAAAATAAATTTTTTATTGGGGTTATAAATTCATAAGTTTTGTGTAAGGCCCCTAAGTATGCCATTTTTCGTATTGCACAATAATATCGACAATGTGTATGTCATATTTCAAGGTGGCACAATATATTGGCAAAAATCAAAATATTTTTTATCATTATTGTACAATCAAAAGAATATACTGTGATGTGTTCGCAATTTGTACAATATTGTTTTCCCGTTTTTGTTTTTATTCTTAGTTTTATTTATGTAGTAATTATGTTTTTTATCAAAATAAAACCGACCAAAATATTTATTCCCGTTTTCGTAGAAATTTTTTTAGATTTATACAATTTGTTTTTTTTTTTTTAATTTTGTATGAACATTTGTTTATTATACTTTTTATTATTCAGAAAAAAAAAATAATGAATACGGTAGTTAGTACATATTTTTTTTAGGAAGGCAAGCCATATAAAATTAAGGAAGGTTTATATGGTGCAGCACGTAACAATTGCGAATAATTTTTTACAGTTTAGAAAAAATCTTTAGAAAAAATATTTTCACTTGGAGGTTTTTTTTTTAACCATGAACTTTTTAAATTAAAAAAAAAAGACAATTATATATTTATGAATAACTTAAGTACCCTTTAAACAGGGCAACGGCCCTACTAGTGTACATAATTTCGACGACAATAGCTTTCTACTTTAATGTATCGAAAATAAGTTCTATGACTGCAAGTGAAGACCATACGTTTTCACCGCACGTTAAAAGTTTACTTACCGAAGAAGTACATTGAATGACATCACGACAATTGTCACCTTCACCGGCTACCAAACGGAACCATTCACCAGCATCTTTGTCTTTACATAGTTCCTTCTCGAAGGATTCTTCCTTTTTGGGCTCTTCTGTGGTGGCTTGACGCCTATAACGTCCAGAGTGTGCGGCTGTAGCTGAAAGCGAATTCAAATGAAATACAAATTAAAATAAAGTTAAAATTGAACGAATAACAAATAAGAAGCAGAAACAAAAAAGTTCACTTTAAAAATTTCCACTGATAAGCTGTACCATTTTCTTGTGGTGCAACTTGAAAAAAATTAAATTTTTTGCTCATGCTTAACACTTCAAGACTGTTTATTTTTTTTGTTGTGGTATTTCGGGAAGTATGCGATCTTTTCAACAAGTGTTAGAAAAAAAATCCAAACTGAAACTTGGGGAAGTATGCGATATTTTTAATATGCAAAAGTTTGTTAGAACAGGTGTTGGAAAAAAATCCAAACTAAAAACTGTTTAGGTTTTCTCTGAGCGGAAATGATTTTCTTAGCTTTTGCTTTGTTCATTTAAATTATTATCACTAACAGTCTTTGGCATTTAAATCGTGTTGTCAGATGAAGGTTTCTTTATTTGCGTAAAATACAATAATTATTGTTCAAAAAAAGAAAACTTTGTTTGTTGGCTTAAATAGAGAAAAAAGTTACGTTAACTTCCTGTTTAGACGGCATTCAACAAATACAATTTACTAAATTTGCTAAAAAGGAAAAATGTGTTACAAATACTTTGAATTGAAAAACACAACAATTACCCGTTTACTTAAAAGTATAAATAAATAAATAAATATGTTGTTGAATTGAATTGTTAAGCAATTAAATAAAAATTGAATTTAAATAAAATAAAAATATCTACAAATATACATAAATTGGTGATAAAGTTACTGATCGACTGACTGACTGGTGGCATTTATTTCAAAAACATACTTTGACATTTGAAGTTGAAAATTATAAATTTTATTTTGTTTTTTTCTAGTTTAAATTAGGCAACTTGACAACAGACTAACTTTAATTCAATCAAGCAAACATACGAACAGCAGGTTTAATTAAAATAATTTGCATAAATATTAAATTATACACATGCACTTATACCTGTTTGTTGTTTAATAGCTCTGCATAAAGTTTCATAAATTTATTTAAAAAAAAAAAAAAACAAAAAAGAGCAACAAAGTATGGCTTTATTGAAATTTATTTACCATCAAAACATATTCAGAAGGTGTTAAAATTCTACTCAGAAGTCAGTTGTCTTAATACTTGATGTTTTGTTTCTTTGTTAACAACATAACACGCCATTAAAAAAAATAATAAAATAAATAAATAATGTGTTCAATTACTTGTAAACTACTTCAGGAATTTATTTTTAAATTATTTAATTTTTTTTTGTTGCTACAAACTTGTTTTCAGCCATCCCATCTGTCTGTCACAGTTGTGTTGCATAAGTTGGCCTTTGCTTATAATAATTTCTTGCGGTTTATTGCTCTATGAAATTGTCTTATTATACGAAATGAGAATAATCACTCGGAATAAAATAATTTGATCATTATGAAACATATTTGAAATCAAATCAAAATATTTAATAATAAAATAGCATGTTGTTCCGTTCTGCTAGTGTTTGTCAGTGTGACTTACAATTCGTGTCTTTGACTTAATTTGTTTCTTAGTAATAATCACATGTAATTTTTGGCTGCCTGTATGTTTTCTATGAAGTTCGAATTAAGATGTTCGTGAAATAATGTTTCACAAAAGTAGTTACAAATCCTGAGAAGTTTTTATGTCCTTAATTATTTTCATTTCTCTAGTAAATAAACATAAGCACATCCAAATACGTTTCTATTTCCGTTTCAAAACAAGTTTAAAGATTAAAAAAAAGTATAAACGTTTTTCTTCTACTTAGTCCTATCAGCTCCCTAGTCCTGGCTTTAACAAAAAAAAGCACATAAAATCTTCTTATACTTATTCCCTAGTATTTAACGTAAACAAGTTATTCACTTGTACCCTCTGCGCAAACAGCATAATGGAGATATGCCCGGTTCATACTATTAGACATTTGGAGCGTGTGAGGTTTACAACACAATTAAGCATACTTCAGGAAATATAAACAAAAATGTAACCATTCCTTTATTCATTTAACGTTAGTCAAAATTCATTATAATTATTTATCTATGTTTGTTATATGGTTTAGTTGGTCTACATGCTATTTTATTTGGTGCTAATAGCAAAATCGTCAGTAGACCTTGTAAAAAGCTATTAAATTCCATATGTTTATACAAGAACTCTCAAAAACTCTTTGGGAATTATGAAATAACCAAAAAGAAAACAAATCAAATAGCTGCTTTAAAAATGTTCTTTATACAACAAACATTTTATTATTCGATTGCCATTTATAAACGAAAATGTTTTCAGTGCAATAGAAATTAATCGCAAGAGATATTCAGGGCTGTCATAGCAACCAATCTTATCGGAATTGGATTTGAAACCGATAAAAAAAATACTTTGGTGTCATGAAAGCCAATGTTATCGGTTTTATGTTCGAACTAGAAATAATGTCGGTTTTAGGTGTCACAGAAACCAATGTTATCGGATTTTTATTGTAAATAAACCAAGCAGCCGACTGCTGTCGGTTTTCATTTGCAATCATTTGTTTTATTAATTCCATCAGATATTTTATTAAAACCTTGTATATTTATTTACTTAAAGTAATTAAGAACTACATTTTTCATTTTGTTTTTGTTTTTCAAGTTAATTTTATTGCGAAAATGTATGTAAATTTTAGTTGATAAATTTGTAAAAAAAAAAAAAAAAGTATTGATCTCCATATTTTTATCCTTAATTTTTTATTGTTATAAATTTAATTTTCAACAGCAATTTTTGATTTTCAATAAATTCGTTTCGCATATCTATTTTCACAAACAAATTCAAACAAAAATTTCATTAAAAGTAGTAAACAAATGAGCAAAATCATAAAACAGCTGATTCGAATATCGGTTTTATTTGCATTCGAAGATAACAAAATCAAAAGCAACGAAAATGAGAACGAAGCCAATTACCGAATACAAAAACGATACTCTCTTCCCCATGAGAAATATGCCTACAAACTAAATGTTTCTCTTACAAATGTTTCCTCGTCTAAACTCAGTCTAAGCAGCTGTTTAGACATTTTTAAATATCTTTTTTTAATATTGCCAGATAGCAAAAAAAAATGTACTTGTACAGTTAGTGAAAGTGATAGGAACTTGCACAACTCTGCAGTTCTGTGTTGCGGCGTCGCTGATGTTAATTTTGATGCATTATTTTTAAGCTAATGTGTGCCATTTTATTTATTATTTGACTTCGCAGACGTTTTATTGCTGAAATATCTACGAAGGAGAGTGCTGTAGCACAGAGAAATCAGAAAATTTATTTACTTGATCGAGCTGGGCATCGAACCCTTGCCCTTCTGGTTGCTGAGCCAAACGCTAAATAGTGGCCATCAGCATTTGCCATACATTTGCCCATACATTGGCAAACACAGTTGAAGGAAAATTTTATTTAAAAATGCCCAGCGGACTGCATGCCAGTTCTGAGGAGAGGCTAAGCTGGAAATGTGGTGATTTTCACAAGCGATTGCCGCAAATAAGTTAATTGTTGTTGTTGCTGCTTTATAATTATTTCCATATTGAAGAAGGTAAATTGTTTAATTTTTCTTGAGAGAAATATAGCTCAGGCAATTAACGCCTACAAAGTAATAGGTTTTCACACCAAAAGTTAAAACCTGTTTTTAACATTAAAACCACAAACAGCTGATTTTGCGTTCTCCCTCTACGATTAATTAAATCCGGTTTTAACGCATAGTTTGTATAATAAAATTTCATTTGTTTTCTCCTCCCACAGTTCGCTCAAAGCATTTTCGTTATGTTCTCCCCAATAGCTTTTTTCTTTTGCACTTTTTTATTGTTGTTGCTGCTGCATCCATTGTTTTAACTTATTGTAGTGACTTTATTTACCAAATTTTCCTTTATTATTTTTATTTCATTGAGCGTAATTTAAATTCCAGCTCTTTTCAATTTTTTAACTTGGTAGCACTTGGTAGCCTTGGTTTTAGCGTAAAACCAGTCAGTATGAAAACACTATTAACCAATATATATTTAAAACTATTTCCCGTGTAATGCATTGAATACGTAGGTGACACCCCCAGAGGACGGATCCAAGGAAAAAAAAATTTATGTTTCCACTGCAGCTGCAATTCGATACTTATACTTCAATTATTAAGTCGCTTAATTTGAAACCCTATCGAAACATGCTGTCAAATCCAAACTAACGCAAAAGACAGAATTCATAAAGAAGCAAAAGAAAACAAATCACAAAATATTTAATAACATTCGAAACTTGAAGTGACTTCAAATGCAAATTGAAAAAAAATAAATACAAAAACAAATTTAAACAAGTAGAACATGACGAAGAGCTGTCAAAACAGCTTGTCGTCTTAACGTTGCTTAATCTTTAAACTGAATGGGAAGGCTAACCAAATATCTAATTGGATCTGTTGTGGTGTTTTGAAACTTTGCCTAAACTATGGGCTAGCCGAAGTCATAGTAACACCTGCAGATGACATCGTTAATTTTCACTTTTTTTGTCTGTTTTTGTTGCGTACATTTTCAGAAATTAGTACTTCATATTAGTAACCAGTGATGCCGGCCAAGATGACTTTAGGCGTTGCTAGACTTCATTCGCACTCTGAAGGTGGCTACAGACGATGCAACATATTTATGCAACTAAGCAAGTTTAGTTGTTGGTGGTATAGTCTGTAGCCAAGTTTATGGTTTAAATTCGTGTTGCATTCAAAATTTCAAAAACATCAAAATATTCTGATATTTTCTGGTTACATAGTCTGTATTGTTGTTTAGTGTTTTTACTGATTCACTTCAGTGGGAACAAGCAAGCTTAATGGCATACCCTCATTTCTACAATTAATAATTAATAAACATCCGATGATTTGATAATAAACTTCTTGTTTTTGTTTTTATAAATCACAATAAAAGCTCTTATTGGAAGACCGTGCATGAGATACCTGTTGGTTTTCAGAGTTAGCTGTGTATGGAGTTTGGCGGCAGACTTTGTTCTCTAAACATAGGGTTAGCTGATGTCCTTATGGTTGAGGTCTACTAGGGAGTAACTGTGGTGGGTGTGTTTGCAATTTACAGTTACGGAGGAATTGAGTAATTATCTTCTTCACGCTCACCAACAGAAATCAACTTTGTGGAAAAAAGGTTTTAGATCGGGTTGCACATGGAGTTATACTCACTTTAAATTTGAGTACATAATTAATTAATCCTTTGAATCATATGGGTCTGTTAAAATTAGTTAAAACAACTTTTTCTTTGTCTCATTTTTCTTTTTTTTTACAATATCATCCTTTAAAATAACTGCTTTTTGCTAGCGGTCGTAAATAATTTCTTTGTGTCTCACTCTCTAGTAGTTGCCTTTTAAGGAATGGTAACTCTGAAAATCTTTTTGAAAATCAATGGTGCATAACGGTGTTGTTACTTGGCGTTGTTTTTAGGCTGTTCTTGTCTCAAATGTCAAAGGTGTTTTTTTAATAACAGTTATTTTTTCTTTCTCAATTTTATTTCAAATTATCTGCAAGTCACTTTAGCCTGAAAGTGTAAGGCTGTGTGTAATGAAAATTATGTAAACAAACTCACATGGTTGGATTTGTATGCGCATGAAGGAGTGTGTGTGTATATTATTGCGAATACTTGAATGCAACTTTCAAGCCTTTAGGTATTGAGTTATAGTTAGTTTTGACAAAAATATTATTTTTAAGTTTTTATTTTTTCTTGGTGTTTTGTTGTATTTGTTTTTTTTTATCGTTGCTGAATACGGTTGGCAGCGTTGGCGAAAAAAAAATGAAAGTTGTTTTCTTCAACATTTTTATTGAATTTTCATTTATTTGAAGAAAAAATAAATAAAAAAATTAAATTTAAATCCACTTTTTTGTGGTACAGCTGTCCTTTTTCGTGTTATTGTTTGGATCCGTTATCAAGGTTGTCTACGATTTAACAAAACTGACCAAGTTGCTTGTTTACAAGAAATACGCATTTAAAAACAATAGCGTTTTTGTGTATGTATGTATGTACAGGTTTCATCTCAGTCGTTTAAAAATTTATCCACAAAAATGCATCCGGAACATTTTAAGTGAACAAGTTGTACTCATTAGTTATTCATACATACATACATACATACATAAACATATTTCATATATTTAAGACATGAGAGCTCAGCTTTTTTCTCATACTAATAAACTAAATATTCAGTTTATTGTGTCGTTTATCTTCTTGTAGATTAATAAATTCCATTCGAGTAATTAAATTTTATAATAATTATAATAATTTTATAACAGCCTTATTTACTTACTATGACGTGTAAAATATTCTAAATTATTTTATTACCTAAAATTTTCAAATTTATTTGTCTCTAGAAGAAGAAAATTTAAAAAAAAAATTTTTATAAATTAGCTTTTCCTATTTTTTGTTTTTAAGACCAAATAAATCAGAATTTCATTTAAAATTAAGTGACGTAATTCTTCCCCTGCTAAGTTTTGACAAAACTTAGAATTGCTTTCAGAAAAAAATTAAAAAAAATAATCCTTGCATAAGGGAATAACAAATTCTATTTTCTTTTTTTTTTTTGTAATTTTCGTAAAACCAAAACATATACAAATTTTTCGTAAATTAAAAATTAATTTTTGTTTTTTTTTTAATTGAAAAATGATTTTTAATTAAATATAAGCTTGACATATTAAAAACTATATGTTAAGAAAAACTTTCAATACGAAATTTTTGTGCTTGGCTTAGAATTCTGCTTTAGAAATGTAAAATAAAGGAATTTTAGATTTTCTTCATATATCTAAAAAAAATTTAATAATTTAAAAAAATGTCTGTAACTAAATAAAAGAATTACAATTTTTTTATTATATTTTTTTTTCTTTTTAATAATAAAAAATAATATCTGAAATTAACTTACCTGTTGTAACGGCTACAGCTAAAACGGCAAAAACTATTAAAATTTTTGCCATATTTCAATGTTAGTTTTGATTTAAAAAATTGCTCGATCAATTCGAAATTTACACTTGAACTAAATTTTTTTCTTTCTTTTTAAAAATTGATTTTTAAAAAAGTTATAACACACTTATAGATATTGTACGGTTTTATTTTCAAATAAAAATTACAAACGAAACAATTTTATAAAATTGATCTTCAAGCACAAGAGCACTAGCTGCAATTTGTCCTTCCGATCGGTATCAATGTTTCATTTACACTGACACTTTCAAAAGCAGCACACGAAAATTTCTCGAACTTCTTTTAAAAGTTAAAGAGTGAATAACGATTTTCTTCTTCTTTTATTACAAAAAAGTCGTATGCAAAAAACCACGAATAAAATATTCAAACCCCACATATAAAGGTGGTGAAATATTCGATACTTGTCTCACTTTAAAGAGGTGTATTTGCTTTTAAGCTTTTCTTTTTATAGTTGCTTAAAACACGTCAAAGAACGAGAAAAAGAGAGGGAGAGCAGTTTTTTTTTTATACTATTTTATGTAAATTTTTCGTTTTTTTGTGTAAATTTATTTATTTATTTACTGGTGAGTTTTTTTCATAAATGCACAATTTATTATTTATTCTTTTTTTTTGTGTTATTTTTGTATATTTATCGACACTTGTTATATTCTTCGTCAGTTAAAAATGTACATGACGCGACGTGCCACAAAATACGAGAGAACGCCTTGCGCACGTCAGCAGGGTTTTTATAATGAAATGCAAGCTTTGCACTATCAGGGGTAATTCTTATAGCTGTGGTGAATTTCTGTGAAAAAATCACTTCTCTGACATATGTGTGTGTATATGCAGCCAGCTAACAAACAGCTTTTGCTATTTGCTAATCATAGTGAACTTGTTTCAAATTTAACGGTGTGTGCGTGAGAAGTAGTGGTGTGTTAACAAATATTGTGGTAACTTTGTATGCAGTTGTTGCCTGATCAACGGTTGGTGGTTGCTTGCTGGTGTTGGTTAAGTAATGCATATAATAAAGTTTGTGTCTTAAGTCTTTTGTTTAATAATTTCTTTATATTTTTTTTTTTATTTATTCAGTTCATAAAAAAAATTGCGTTGAAAAACAGCAACAAATCCTGTGGTTTCTTTATCATTGATTTAATATAATTAAAAATTTTTAAAATTATTAACCACTTAAGTAAACAGACACGATATTTTGTTTGCTTTTTCGTACAAACAAACAAACAAACTTAACCACAATTTTCAACTTGAGCTTTAAAAACAAAAATTAATCTTATTATTGCCAACATCATCACATTTCAATCATCGGCATGATTTCATTTAAATAATTATATGAATGAAATTTGCATGCAAGAGGCATCTTCCCGCTGTACATGAGCAAATATTGCGATAAATTTTGAAGAAATTGCATTTTAAATAACCATTGTACATATCTAGACATACAAAGTATTGGTGGTGATGCCTGGCAATAGTGTGTTTGTTATCGCAATGAAATTATAAATAAAATGAAACAAGTTCGTTTTATAAGACGACCTTGATTTTAAGCAATATATAATTTTTTTTATATTTTTCATCGTCTTTGTTACTTTTCACATTACATATATACGTATACACACACGAGTGCAAATATCATTTAATTTTTAAACTACAAAAGCGTGCCACAATTTTTGACACTACAAATCAAGAGAAATATCATGTAACAACATTTTATTGCTTCATACAGACTAACGTAAGCTTTTTTTTTTTAAAGATTTTACATGGGACGATAAAGCCAGCAAATGACATTATTATGTGTGTATGGGCGAGTGGCAAACATAGTGATTAAATACAAAATGCTCATTATTCTGCTTCCTTATACATATGTAATTTATACTGAGAATTCTGTAAAGAAGAAACTAATTTTTTAACCAAGAAGAAAAACATATACATATGTATTTATATGTATGTAACATCACCCAAAGTGCAAAAGGGCCTATCATCACTTTTAAAAATTTTAGAGGAGATACAAAAAACTAAATAAAATGACAAGTGTTGTGCTTAGAAATATGATTTTTTCATTTAAATAAAAAGATGAGTTTATGTACAACGTTAAAAATTATGTCTTAAAAAGAGCAAGGTCGTAACATTTTTCCATTGTTTCATTATTTCTCAACAACAGACATGTATGTATATTGATTTTGACAGCTTAGTAAAATCTGCCTTTTTAAATTTTGTTAATAAAGACGTTATTTTTAAAAATAGAAAGCTAAAAATTTGTGCAGACGTGTGCCTGATCCACTAAAAACTCAATTTTGGGTTTTTTGGTTGTACGACATTTTGCAGTTCAGGTGACGATATACATCTTATTATGTGTAATTATAATTCTTCTAGTTTTTTTTTACCTCTTTTTATATTAATTACACTAAAAATTTAAGCTGCAGGTCCTCTTTATATATGTAATATTTATTTTTATTCGATATTTCGCTACTCCTTTGTGTAGCTTCTTCAGGAAAATTGGTTTTTGTTTATAATGAAAAAGTATTTTTTAAAATTTACAATAGAGAAAAAGTTATTGTCAATATCGAAATATCGAATAAAAATAAATATTAAATATATAAAAAGGACCTGCAGCTTAAATAATGAGTGTAATTTATATGTAATTATGTAGGTAGTAAATATTATTAAATTATTACTGTTAAATTTCCTACTGGGTATACTTTTTATTACTTGTCTCAATTAGTCAAATTCGTATGCAGTGGTCAATGCACTAGTTTCGTGCATTGAAATAATACCAACAAATACATAAATATAATGCAAGTTACCGCTACTTAAGACAATAATTGAAAACCTATGCATAAAAAACGTAAAACTGAGTACTCAACAATACTTAAAATATATTAAGAGTTGAAATGAATTTTTGTTATCATTAAGTACAGTCCATTTAAAACCTTTGAATAAATAAGTTCTGAACAATTTGTGAAGGAATAATTATTTAACGATAAGTAATTTAAGCTTACATAGAATTCAATTTTGGAATTGGTAAGTCATCAAAGGGCAAGAAAAAGCTCTTGTCCGCAACACGGTCCTTCGAACCGGATTATATGGTTCATCCAACATTTCTACCAGATTTCAACGGATTATATAGTTAATCCAACATTTCCACAACACATCAACGGATTATATGGTTAATCCAACATTTCTACAACATTTAAACGGATTATATGGTTAATCCAACATTTCTACAACACATCAACGGATTATATGGTTAATCCAACATTTCAACGGATTATATGGTTAATCCAACATTTCTACAACATTTCAACGGATTATATGGTTAATCCAACATTTCTACAACATTTCAACGGATTATACGGTTAATCCAACATTTCTACAACACATCAACGGATTATATGGTTAATCCAACATTTCAACGGATTATATGGTTAATCCAACATTTCTACAACATTTCAACGGATTATATGGTTAATCCAACATTTCCACAACAGTTCAACGGATTATATGGTTAATCCAACATTTCCACAACATTTCAACGGATTATATGGTTAATCCAACATTTCACAGTTAATTCAACGGATTATATGGTTAATCCAACATTTCAACGGATTATATGGTTAATCCAACATTTCTACAACATTTCAACGGATTATATGGTTAATCCAATATTTCAAGGTTAATTCAACGGATTATATGGTTAATCCAACATTTCTACAACATTTCAACGGATTATATGGTTAATCCAACATTTCCACAACATTTCAACGGATTATATGGTTAATCCAACATTTCTACAACATTTCAACGGATTATATGGTTAATCCAACATTTCAACGGATTATATGGTTAATCCTACATTTCCACAACATTTCAACGGATTATATGGTTAATCCAACATTTCCACAACATTTCAACGGATTATATGGTTAATCCAACATTTCTACCAGATTTCAACGGATTATATAGGTAATCCAACATTCCACAACATTTCAACGGATTATATGGTTAATCCAACATTTCCACAACATTTCAACGGATTATATGGTTAATCCAACAGTTCCACAACAGTTCAACGGATTATATGGTTAATCCAACATTTCCACAACATTTCAACGGATTATATGGTTAATCCAACATTTCACAGTTAATTCAACGGATTATATGGTTAATCCAACATTTCTACAACATTTCAACGGATTATATGGTTAATCCAACAGTTCCACAACAGTTCAACGGATTATATGGTTAATCCAACATTTCCACAACATTTCAACGGATTATATGGTTAATCCAACATTTCACAGTTAATTCAACGGATTATATGGTTAATCCAACATTTCTACAACATTTCAACGGATTATATGGTTAATCCAACATTTCCACAACAGTTCAACGGATTATATGGTTAATCCAACATTTCACAACATTTCAACGGATTATATGGTTAATCCAACATTTCTACAACATTTCAACGGATTATATGGTTAATCCAACATTTCTACAACATTTCAACGGATTATATGGTTAATCCAATATCTCTACAGTAATTCAGCAACGGATTATATGGTTAATCCAATATCTCTACAGTAATTCAGCAACGGATTATATGGTTAATCCGAAACAACTCACAAACTCACACCTCTTCAAAATGTCTAATGAAGAAAGTCTTCTTATGCACACACCGCCAACGACGGCGAATGATGGACACATTCACATCAAGGAATCACAACGCAATAAGCTCCTAAACCGAGTACAGAAAGAAGCCGATCAAGTTCTAAACTACGGCAATTATTCTTTTCATCAATTAGAGGTCAAGCTATCGCTGCTAGAGCGACATTTTGACTCTTTCGAGAAGATTCAAGGCCAGCTTGAAGAACTTGATGAGTCACAATTAGCAGCAGATCACCGTCTTGAATTCGAAGATGGTTATTTTAAATTAAAATCTGTAATTTTGGAGCGTTTATCACTTCAAAGAACCAGAATCAATGAACCTGGTATGACCAGCACTCAAAATAGAATGACATTTGTGCAACAGTCAGCAAGGCCTCATCTACCAACCTTGCAATTAACTAAGTTTAAGGGAACCAAAATAAAAAATGCTAATGATCTCTTTTTAAGCACTCATCACTATGAAAACAATCCTGCACCACACAATTTTGTCTATGGATCTACTCATAGCAGTCAACAATTGTATAACACCAATGCTCATCAATCTGTGCCTTCATCATCATCACAACAAGATCCCTTCAATGCTGCCATTATATCGAACAATAGCTCACAGTCTTCTACAGCCTCTACGTCACAGCATTCAATACAATCGAGTGAATCACAACCGAATTCCATGTACAGTCAGAACTTTAGCGCTGAAAAGCGGTTGGGTCAACATACCCAACAACAACAGCAACAACAGCCGCAACCGCAAATTATTGCCGCACAACCGCAGTCACATACTCTTCCACAGCAGCAGCTACAGCAACAAAGACCAACACCACCTCCCCATGCTCATGCCCAACAGCAACCACAACAGCAACCACCACCGGCTCAGCAGCAACAACATCACCGTCACACACCCAATAGTCATACACCTGATAATAATTTACCACGTATAAATAGTTTTGGAGGCGGTGGACCTTCACAGCCTGAGACACAGTTTCATTTTGAACAAAATGCCGCTGGCGGCCAAACTTCTAATATAACAAATCCAGGCGCTTATCCGCAACATCAAATTATTAATCAGTATGCAGCACAGGCTGCCCATCAATTTCCATATCATCACCCTCATCACTCATCACAAACAACATCATCGAATCAACCAACAAATGAAATCAAATCATCACATAGTCTGTTTACAATTAATTGGCTTGTTAATACAATAAGGCCAATGTATAAATGCTTAAACTATTCAACTGAACCGTCATTAGAAACTATTCTAGAACGTTTTTGGAAAATTGAAGAGCTCAGTTGCGAACCGATTCAAACGGCTGAAGAAGAAGAATGTGAAAGGTTTTTTGAAAAAACAACATCAAGATCACCACCCCTTAAATGGCCACTTGGGCCAGGAACCGACGGCCGAGTGCGAGTAGCGTCAGTCAAAACTGTCGAAAGCATTTTTAAAAGAGCTGTAACAAGGTTGTGTAACTTCCTATTGAAAATTAATAATTAAATAATATTGGAACCATCGCTTCCAAGGCCGGGAGAATGTTAAATTTCCTACTGGGTATACTTTTTATTACTTGTCTCAATTAGTCAAATTCGTATGCAGTGGTCAATGCACTAGTTTCGTGCATTGAAATAATACCAACAAATACGTAAATATAATGCAAGTTACCGCTACTTAAGACAATAATTGAAAACCTATGCATAAAAAACGTAAAACTGAGTACCCAACAATACTTAAAATATATTAAGAGTTGAAATGAATTTTTGTTATCATTAAGTACAGTCCATTTAAAACCTTTGAATAAATAAGTTCTGAACAATTTGTGAAGGAATAATTATTTAACGATAAGTAATTTAAGCTTACATAGAATTCAATTTTGGAATTGGTAAGTCATCAAAGGGCAAGAAAAAGCTCTTGTCCGCAACAATTACTTTTTTTAAAGACCGAAATATTACAAATGATATTTGTAAATACCATGATATTAACAAACTGATTGCTTTGAAAATATTATCAAATTTAAAAATCGGACAATGCTCCGAAACTTTTTCAATCAGATGACATAAAGTGATATTATTATACACTTGAAGTATATTGTAGATAAGTGGAGATGAAATCCTATTTGAATTAATGAATTATTTTCAATAATAAATGAAAGAGTGTATTTACTGGAATAATAAAGAAAAAGTAAAACGCTCTTTGTTGTTCACCCAAATATCGCTTATTTAAGTCATAACAAAAAAAATTTAATTTTTGATTTGAAATTCCTGAAAAATCTTCATATCAACTTTTGGCTGCTATAAAATATTACTTTATTTCTACTTTGAGTGAGTATGTAAATTATATACATGAGGTATATTCAGTCAGTATTAAGCTGTGTACACACGATTGTCCTATTATACAATATTGACAGAAAAATTGTAATAAAATGTTTAACAACCGTGTCAACTTACAATTTTTGTGTGGCAACATCGTAACAAAAAGCACTGTCATTATATTGTACGACAATTATAATGTTAGGCATCTAACAATCCTGAGAACACGCACCATTTCCATTAACAGGTAATTGCCAAATATTGTACGGTCCTTTGTTATTGTCAGATGTGCTTAATTTAGTGCACAGTACAATAGCACCATTGTCAGATAAATATTTCTATTCTTAACGCTGGTCATAAATATTAAAAGACAAAGTTTAATATCGGATCTGGCTTTTGCCATACAATAATCTGACAACCGTGTGAACAGACAATTTTTGTTGGCAGATAAATTTATTGTCGTACAATTGTGTGACAATGAAATTGTAAAGTTTTCTTACAATAGTCTGAACTGTCATATTACCAGATGGTAACAATTTTTTATTATGCACTCACAATAATATGCAAAACAATGCCACCATATTGCTATATCGTACAATATTGTAAGATCTCATTTATTTTTAATAAATACGTAAATTATTTATAAAATTAAATGAATATGGCGGGAAAACTGTACAATCCCCTAATAATAATAAAAAGTAATGAAAGTGAACCATTGATTGGAATGGCGCAAGAGCAATTCAAAATCTGAATAAAAAATTCACTTTATATTAAAGAAATTTGGTTTTTGTTACTGCGTAACTGCCCATATTCGATGGAAAATACACCCTTTATGCAGAAATTGATAATGGAACTTCAGTGGGCCATAAGCCGGAAAGTAAGGGTTTCCGTTCACTTTTTTCTTTTTATTTTTTTAATTTTCTATAGGGTGGCATACTTTTTTTTGGATCCTGGAGGGGCTCTAAACTTTATTTAAGCCAACTGAAGCAACTTATTCTAAGATGATTAATAAATTATCAATTCACTTCTGTTGAAGGTAAGAAAACAGTTTATTAAATCAAATAGTGGCAGAATTTGAGCACACTCCCCGGCAAACTGTAGATTATTTCATTAAATTCCATAGATATTATTTTTACAATTTTTTTAGATTGAAGGAAAAGCGATAAATAATAAAATAACTGCAGGGAAAATAGTTCAAATAATATCAAGAATATTGTCCATGTAATAAATATCGATTTACATAATGATTAAAAAATAATATAAATATTAGATATCTGACAAGAATAGTAATTATTACTAAAATTAAAAGAGTATCATCATGAAAAAAAATCAATTTTTTTATTAAGGAAGATGAAGTAATCCTTGTAATCCTAAAACTGTACATAAAGACATGTAAGATCAGGGCAGTCGTCTTTGGTTATTTCTAACCAAAATTTATTATATTCTTTTACCAATGTGCAGATGTGAAATTGTTTTTGGGTTTGGTTATTTTTTTTCCAAAAACTTTTTTAATGCATACTGAGCTCGCACAAGTTCATAATTTTGAGTAGTCAATGCAGGAATAAAGTTTTAATATTTTGGGGTATTTATATTATCACAACTGCACTGTATATGAATTTTTATAAATTAAAAAAAAAAAAAAAAAAACAGCTCGTTAGTTTTTTTTTATAAACAAAGTGTGGTATAAACTGAATGTTAACAGCCTCTTCATTAAAATGCCTATTAAATATCCTAAAACTCTGAAATGCCATTTACTGTTCTAGTTATGCGATTAGTTTGCGTAGAATATCGCTTAAAATCATGTGATTGAGTACCCTGCTGGTTACACATTCCATTTATAATTTCTTGCATATTAATCGGCAATTTTGTTTTTTTTTTTTAAGTTTTTATAGTGCGAAGTAACCTTAAATCGTTGACTTTTTGTTTCTTATCGAAAGTTCGTCATCATTCAATTTAGTTTTTTACCCGGCATTTGTTGAGGTTTTTATTGTACATATTTTTAGTTGGTTGTGTGGATGATGTTGATGTTGAAAATATTTTGTCGTGCTTTATTTTGCAGTTGCTTTACAAATTTGGAGAAACTACATTTAAAACTACATACAACATAGTTTCTATAGATTTAGTTTTTCTTATTTTTATTATTCATTTATTTATTGCGTTAAAGATTAACTCGACCTTGAGCCATCAATCGTTTAGCATTTAAATAACAACTAATGCCAACGATGGCTTGCAAACAAAGTAAATTTCTTTTGGACTTAATTTATATTTCTTCAATATTTTAATTGTTAAAAGTTTGATTGCATAATTATTAACATGGTATCTTTATAATTTTTATCACGGGAGGGAAAAAACTAAATTAATTATATTATGATTATTTGAATAATGCGAGCACAGTGTTATTCCATTTTGTTGAGTTAGGTAAATTCAAAAGTTTGTGGGCTCAAATTCTCATCCTAACATCGAAATTTTTGCGGATGTACAGTTGGTGTGTAAAGTAATGTTAAAGTAATATGTATGTATATGATTGACAAAATGGCTGTACTTGGTCTACTTTTTTATAAGAACTTAACGAAATATAAATACATATATTATATATTATATTAATATTACTATTATTACTTAGAAAAGAAAACGCTATAAATAATAATACGTCTTAAAGCTAAGAATTGACATACATCAACTAATAAGCGCAGACAGTAGACAACACACAAAGAACACTAACGACGAATGTGTAGTAGCTTTCGAAAACAGCGTGTTGTTCCATTCTGCCAGTGTTTTGTCAAGGTGTGATTTATAACTGTGTTTCATTTAATTTGTTTCTTGGTAATTGTCACGTGTAATTTTTCTGTCTGGAATTTCTCGAACATTTAGAGCCGATGTCACCAATTCTATTCAAATATCAATTAATATTTAATTGTGTCTTTTCCATTAATATTTTCATATATAAGGACTGTTTAAATAGGTAGTAAAGTGCATTTAAATATTGATTTTGAAAAAAAAAATTTAGTACGTGCTTCCCAAGGCGAACTGATTACCAGGTGGCCGAATTAGCTGAAATGGTCATCTGCGCAACTGTCAAAAATACTCATTCTAGTTTTGTTTTTTCGTGAATAAAAAAAGTCTAAATTAAATTGCGCCAAAAGAGAAAGAAAATTAAAAAGTGATTACAATATAAAAAAACTTAAGAAAAAAAATCATTATACAAAAAGTAACGGAAACTGATATTGCTAAATAACAAATGGCAACACATCCTGCTTTTTACAAAATTATATGTTTTTCAATTGAAATATCAAATTATTACGAATTTGTTTTATTATTTTGTTTTTAATATTTAATACTCTCACTTCTATTTTTATTTGACCTTTATTAAATTGCTTAAAGAAATATATCTTTTGAGCGATGGTCTTTTTTTGTAAAAAGTTTTTAAATTATTTATTTTCAATAATGCGCTACAATTATACAAATTATATATATGATTCTAATTGTGCTTTTTCCCTTATAAACTATATGTGAAATTTAATATTACATAGCTTATGATATTCTCATACAGTATGAAAAATATCATAAAGCATTTTATTCCAAAAGCAACTCAATAATTGAGGAGGAAAGCATATCCATATAGTACTATTTCGCTAACGCTTACTTAGCTCATCAGTGGATTTTCCTAATTTCTGAATACAAACCCAAGATCTATATGTTTAAAATTCAATTAATCAAACGAGAATTGTTTGAATATTAAACATACAAACCAAAAAATCTATAAACAAAAACATAACAATCCATGAGTTTACTTTTATAACACACACACATTTCTATTTTTAGTTTTTTATTCTCATCTACACTAGGCTTGCCATCGGCCAGCATAACTAATGTATTTTGAATCAAATGAAAAATTGAAAAATGAAACAAAACAAAAGAAACAAAAGAATATCAAAATTTAATACCGTGCACATGTAGTATTTTATATTAACTAAATTTATTTTGGGAATATTCATTTATATATATGATTATATATATGATATATAACAATTTAATATTTAATTATATAAAGACTTGACTTGATGTTTGCTTAAGTATAGTTTTAATATTAAAATAATAATTAGTTAATTTTTTTTTAATTTATAAAGTTCACAACTTTTTTGTATAAATAATTTGCATTTTATGTACATATGTTTCTTCTAAATTGGGCAGCCACGTGATGCCAATCTTACCAGAAACCGTTCCCGTACACAAAATTCGGTTAAATGAGAGCCGTTTCGAGAGATTAATGTTTTTGTTCTTCTTGCACGAAACAGGCCGCTCTTTTTCTCGAGATAGTTTGGACAAGAGAACAGCTGTTTCAATCAGCTGTTTCAAAAATAAACAATAACAAAACACTCGCGATAATGTGAACTAATTAAAATCGGTGTTGTTCACGCTTTAGAACAAAATTGTATTGTATTTTTAAAAAGAACCCATGTTTATGAAATTGACTTTTGTTAAAATATTTATTCATAAATTAAATCACACAAGATTATATATGTATGTAATAATTTTAAATTGTTGACATATGTATGTATATGTATACATACATACATGCACGTGTTAAAGCCTAAAGTCAAAAATTTCTGCAACATTTTCTCATCCATATGTGTTTTCCCAGCCATTAGCTGTTGAAAATAGTTGGGGAATTCAAATGGTAGTCATAATGTTATATGTTTTAAAATAATAATACGAAAAAATATGACTGCTGTGTATTGCCCTTCATAATTTCGAAATAATTATTCAACTGATAAGCAAAAATCATTTATATATATATTTGATAGCGAAATGCTAAAATCAAGTGGAAAAATTTAAATAATTCGACTTTTTAATATAGTAAATCAGAAATTACTTGCAAATTGTGTCAAAAGCCAATTTTCAATTTAAATTATAAAATTGTTATTTTGGCACACAAAATTGTTGAAACACACATAATCGAGAACAGCTGCTGCCAGTGATAGGAGCTGAATATTTTTTTGGATGGCCGCTAGTAGCTAAACTTTAAGTGGCTACCAGCCAGATATGTTATACAAACAAAATTTCTTTCTTACTTACTTTTAAGTTATAAAAATTTGTTTTAGTATGAATGTATAAAAGTGTGAATGATTTTTTAGAAAATTTTTATTTTTATATCATTTGTAAGTAGTGGCGGTTTGTAAATATAATCGACGGCTCGACGAAAAAATTTCAGCCAATAACTCAGATTTCTACTGTTATTTTATAACAAACCAATAAACTTGGCTCAAAAAGTTTTATTATTTTATGACTTTTCTCTTCGAAGCACAGCAACAATTTTTTTCAACTATTTTAAAATATCAAGACATTATGACAATATTATTTAATAGCACACCTTGTGAATACGTCAATTATGGTAATTAAAAAATGTAAGTTATTTGTGATCCGCGCCAATTCACAACTTTGTCACAGTAACTATGAGTAATTACTAACAAAATAACTAAAGGTACGGTGCCATATGGCAAATATTTGCCAAAAAAAAAACTTAACCAATAAATTCTGTACTGTTTTTATTATTCAAAAAAAAAAAATTTTTATTGGAAACATGTCTTTTTTTATCTTAAATAAAACACCATCGGTTTTCAATAAATTATTACTTCAATCCATTTTGACTTTTATATCCCATGAAATATTAACTAATTAGTTGGTGAAAACAGTGGTTACGTTTTATTGGACAAATATTTGGCATATGTGACCGTACCTTAACTTCTAACGAAATTATTATATTAATTGTAGTAATAAATAATTTTGTAAAACTTACAACATAAAAAAAAATTTCCGCAAAGTATGTCTAACCGTCAGTTGTTTTTGACAACTCTCAAAAATTTCTGCATGACAGTTATTTTGCTTTTCCTGTACTTGTTCTAAGGATACAATTAGTTCGTCTAGCGCTGCTCTCTTTGCTTTCCTGTTGTCTCCGTACAATGCAGTTTTTTCTTTAAGTGTAGTATAAGAGAAATGTCATATTTCAACCCAATTCTCATATAAATATATTTAAATAGTTGATTACTCTTGTGCTGCATTTGCTCACAAAATAATATTTTTGCAGGCAAAAGCTTTTAGCAGAAATTATTATGTCTGCAAACACAAAATTTATCCTGGGTCAATATAAACTAACGAAACATGTAGAAGAATTTAAATTCAAAAAAAAAAAATGTTTTTATTATTGTAAACAAAATCGAATCGAATTTGCAATAATTAATTAATGCCGAATTGTAAAACTTTTTTGCAAAAACATTAGGAAACCTGCAATAAAATTCACTAGAAAGTGTTTATATTGCCTTGTAACAGGTTGCTTTGGCCTTCATTTTTTTCCTCCTCGTGCATACAGCACATTCAATGTAGACGTAAATACTTGTAGATTGTAATACAAGCTACCTCTATCTGTGTACATGCATACAAACGTACATATGTATATGAAAACATATGTACATACATATGTATATCCTTTAGTTATCCCACTTACTTACTTATTAGCGTGCCTGCCTCATGAACCAACAAGCAATACATTTGTATGAGTTTAATAGAATTTTTTGGGGAGTATGAATCCGATTTGGTTACCTGTTTTCTACTGAGTTGTTGGCCTGGCCAACTGACTAACGTTCTCTGCTAGTTTGACGAAATGCTTGACAAATGTCCAACGTTCCATGTGCTTTTTATTTCTTTTCATACTTTTATTTTTTTTTTTTTCTGTTGTTGTTTTTTTAATATATTTTTATTTTGCGCATTGGCCAGGTGTACAGGTATTGTTATGTTTCAAAAAACCGACATTGGGGTTTGTTAGCCTTGTAAGTTTCAATTGAAAAAAAAAATCCATACATTATTTCTTTCTTCTTTTCTTTGGAAGAATTAAGCACAAGAAATATGAAAACTATTATGTTGGCAGGCATCGAATTGGTGATGCACTACAATTGCAAAGTAATTACGGGAATTATTTTTTTATTTTAAATTCCACAGATGCAGGGTGCTCAAGTTTGACATGTCTGATTCACAGAAAATATCACAAAATATTTTGCGAAAACTAAAACCAGAATTCAATAAAAATTTCATAAAAACTTTCATTTCATTAAAAATATATTTAGCAAAAAATTTAAATTTTCCTTATTTATTTTATAAAATCATACACATATATATTTATTTTGAGCCAAAACAGTAGACGCTTGCAAATTAAAAGCACCTTGTCTTTAAGGAAAACATAGACTTCATTTCATTTACATACATCAAACAAAAATTTTAACAAATTAAAATTCATTTCAATAAAAGTTAGAAATTAATTGAAATACTAGCTGACCCGGCCACGCATTGCTGTAGCTGTTATAATAGTTTTATTTAAAAAAAAATATTTGTGCCTTATGTGGCCTTCATTAAAATCCGTTAGTTAATTTCGGAGATGCGGAAGTTTCCCGCCCTCCAGCCGTCTGGTCTTATCTTTGAAAAAAATATATAGTCTTATGTGTCCATCTAGATGCAGACCCCATGTATGTTTTACCTCCCCTGCCTACCTTCCGAGGGCCTTCACGTATACCCAATTTCAGCTCTCTGGGTATATGAAGATTGCGCACCCGTGCAACAAATGGGAGTGTCATATGAGAAAATTCCTCCCGATAAAAATTTTCCAGTTTTCAGCTTTTTGCCATTATTTTCTCTCCCGTATACCGAATTTCAGCTCTGTCGATATAGTCCGAATTTGTCCGAACCAAAAACAAATTGACTATCAAGTCATTCAGACCGAAGTGAGAAATTTTAGCTTTAATCGTTCTCAAGATAGACAAAAATCATTATTTACTTTGTATAGGAAGTACCACGCCCACTTTTGACTGATGATTTGTACTGACCAAATACAGAAACTTTAACTTTAACCGTTACTCGTATCAAGATATAATGAAACCAAATATTTAGTTTGTATGGGAGGTACCACGCCTACTTGTGCATTCCCTCCCAGTTTTTGACTGATGCTTTGTTTTAACTACAAAGTCATTTGGACCATATTCAGAAACTTTCAGTTTCACCGTTCTCAGGATATACAGAAATAAATATTTACTTTGTATGGGCGTGGCAACGCCCAGTTGAAATTTTTTTAAATTTACATAGGTTATAGTTCCTTCCAGATGTATACAGAGAGTTACTGTGAAAATTTGAAGAAAATCTGTTTAGCTGTTTAGCCGTCCATATGGCACAAACACACATCCATACATACATAAATACACTCACGCAGAGAATAGTACATACACCCTCTAAAATTAGAGTTTTAGAATAACCCTGCATTTCTGATCGCTAATTTTGCTTGCATTTGCAAGGCATCGAAACGCTTTCAAAAACAAACTACAAAAAGTCCGGTTAATTTTCCGCTTATTGTAAAACTTGATCTGGCAGCACAGATGCTGCTAAATAGAAAGCGGTACTTTTTAAAATCAAGTAGATTTAAAGAAAAATTAATATACGGAGAGTGATTAAAGATTAATTTCTAAGCAAATTATTAAAGACTGCAGTAGTTTTATGAAAAATTTTTGTTAAAATGTGTAAGAAAAAAAAACGACATTGGTATCAAAATGCATGAACATATTTTAAAATTGAGAAAAGGTGGGATTTCCTTGAGTGCAGACTTTAATAAAATATTTTTCCGCGTCTCAATCGATAGCAAACAAGCTAAAAGCACAATTTAGCAAATAGAATCATATATATATAAAGAGATATTCCCAACATAAATTCTGGTAAATATTTATATTATTATATAAATTAGAATCATTAAATAAAATAAATATTTGTGTTCATTTAAAAATTTTTGGTTTATTTATTTTTTTAAATATTACCAAGTTTTTAAAAATTAAAGTATTTTTAAGGTGTACGTAATATTATCTGTATGACTGTATGACATTTTCATATATAAATATTTAGAAATTCTCGAATGTCTGTAATATTTTTTGTTTCTTTAATTTTAATAATTTTATCAAAACGATATCGTTACACAGCGTTAAAAAATTTGTCAACTGATTCGTGGGAGAAAATTCGTACTTTATTAAGTTATTGACGATTTCAGTAGCTTTCGAAGTAAATATGTATGTACATAAGAATATTTGGTGGAACTTTCCCAAATTTTCAAACACATCTTCATTCCATCCTTCAAATTCTTTTAAAGAAATACAGTTTCCACAACTAGAAATTTCTGTGTTAACAATAAAAAAAAATTAAGCAAATTCGCATTTTTATTTCTAATGTCAGAGCTTGCTATGTACATACATATGTACATACATATGTATATAAACTCCAGATTCTAATTACTAAATGTTGTAATTTCCGACCGTCTACTGTTACAAAGCAATTATCGCCGAATATTTTATTTTTTTTTTAATGAATTTGCAACCTTTTCGTATTCGCATATAAAGTGTATTTTATTCAGGCACTTCAATATGAAAATACGTATGTATGTACTCGTATGCAAATAAGGAATTCTATTAATTCGATTGATATTTGCGAACTACAAAACTAATGTGACCGAACACATGTAATAAAACCTTTATTAAAGTGAACGAAATTGTTTGAAAAATAATATTAAACAACTATTCAAAATATAATATAATTTGTTTTGGTTTCAATTTTTCTTTGTTTGTTCATGTTATAAAATGGTCTTTTCATTTAACTTTTTTCTTTATTTGCCATAATAACAAATAAATTACCAAGAAGGCAAAAAACACGCGGTAAGTTCCACATGAACATTTCCATTCAAAGAAATTGCGTATTATAAAATGATTTTATTTCTTCTATAAACTTGTGGTGATTTCCTTTCTGAACAAAAATGTTGCCCTTTCGATGGATAACACGTTCTACAATTTTCCAATACTTTTGAAAAGTGACATGTACATTTTTTATTTTTATTACTACTATGATATAAAATATTTGAGACCTAACTTGGAGCTTGCTTCACTGTTTCTGCGTTTTTTTGGCATAATTTTGTCAATAGTAATGAATTTTTTTTGTTGCAAATCTCTCGTTTTAGCAAATAAAATCACAAGAATAAAAGTACTTAGCAAAGATGTAAAAAAGGTTAGGATATCGCCCGGACTTTAGCATAGAAGGTCAAATATTTGACATTTTTGACATATTAGTTATTTGGGCAACATATTTAGAAAGGAACGTGATCACTTTTTGGAATGTTACATACTTTTTAAAATGGAACATGAGTGGTCACGAAATGAAGCATATATTTAACATTTTTCGGTTAACGCAGCCCTCGATAATCGCAACACCCAAATTCTTAACATTGGACTCTGTTAACGCAACTTTGCAAACAAAGTTCAGTTTTATTTTTAAAAACCATTTCTATATTATCTTTTAAACTTAAAGGTTTGTTTTTATTTATTATTTTTCTATTTCAATATTTCGCCAACCATTGGTTAACATCTTCAAGAAATTTTTATTATTTATTTTTTATTTATTTTATTTTTAAATTTAGTTTTTTTATAAATTAAAAATATGTCATCTAAAAAACACAGTGGAAAATTTTCGCTCTTTTTCCGTTAAAAATATGAATCTTCAACTTGATAAGAACCATCAGTACAAATTTACGTAGAATATGAATTTTTTATTTATTTCAAATATATTTTTGCTTTTATTCTTTGTTTTAATTAAATAAATTTTATTTTATATATTTGAAAAGTTAGCCTTCGTTTTTTTTAATAAACATTTTATTTGATTTAAAATAATATTTTTAATCGGAAAAAGGGATAGCAATTTCGATTTTCGCAACAGCCTAAAATTTTTATTGTTTACGTTTAAACCGAAGTTACACTGTATATAAATTATATATTTTTGGATATATAATCTGTGGACAATTGACAAAAAGTCATGAAATCAAAAATACTTTTGAGTTCAATAAAAATTTGTTCGTGTTTACTCAGAATGATAATTATATTCTCATAATGTCTTAATATTTTAAAATAGTTTAAAAAAAAAGTTGTATTTCGAAGAAAAACTAATAAAATAATAAGACTTTTGGAGCGTTGTTTATTGGTTTGTCATAAAATAATAACAGAAATCTGAGTTATTCGCTGAAACTTTTTAGTCTTCCGTGGATTATATTTACAAACCGCCAATACTTGCAAATGATATAAAAAAAAATGTTTAAAAATCATTCCCACTTTTATAAGCTCACATTGAAACACATTTTTATAACATTAAAGCAAGTAAGATAGAAAAAATTACAGCATCTATAGGCCTAAGTGTGATGTTCTCCTTCGGGGAGGGTCCGCCACCTAACCTATCCTAAGAATATATAAGTAACCATATGCATATGCCACTTAACGTTTAGCTACTAGCCGCCGTCCAAAAAAAATATTCCGCTCCTATCACTGGCAACAGCTGTTTTTAATTATATATTTTTTTTATTTTTTTTTTATCTGGAACCAGCACTCAGGAGATGACTCCTACACATGCGAAGCATTGTGCTGGGAACTATAGGAAAGGGATAGTAGGAGAAACGACAGGAGGTGAAGCTTAATTAATTATTTTTGCAGCTCTGCTTTCGCACGTTCTTTAGTTTTTTATACTCGTAGCAGTGCTGAAGCTTCGGTTTAGTAGCCATTTTTATTATTATTTTACTTCGCCGGTGCTACACAATACCGTATGTATTTGTATATGTATGTATTTCCACAATTTTAGGTCTGTTCCAGGTGAATAACAAAAGTCCCCGAACTCGCACAAATTTACCAAAAAGCCGTTCAGATTACAATTTCCGTGCAATTTTGAGAGAAAATGTGAGAGTATTATTTTTCATTGCCTGTACAAAGTAGCACGTTTTTTTTCTTTGGGTAAGTTCGGGCTAGAATTAAATTATCAGCTGTTTTTTATTTACATATAAAAATAAGAAATTAATCAGAAGATTTGCAAAGAAACGAAAAAAGTTTTTAGTTAAGAATTTATGAAAAAGGAAAGATTTTTCAAATAAACTTGAAGTTGTATGAACATATATGTATTTGTGCATATTTATCACTTTATTTCATAAAATATGGATTTTACTTTTTTTCAGTTTATTTTCATTCACTTTTTACAGCTGTTGCCAATGATGCCTTTAAAATATTATGCCTTTTAAGCGTCTAAAATCACTAAATTAAAATTTATTTGAGAAAGTAAGCAACGTTAGTTTTGCAAGGTGTTCAATTGCGGTTTTTTTAATTCCAGCAATTTTAGGCAACTTGTCACATTCAGAGAGTAACTTTCTTTTTACTCTCAAAAGTTCGGCCACTTTTGTTGTGCACCTGGAACTGACCTTATATGAGTACCATTTGAATTCCCTAAATATACATAAATACCGAACATACAAATATGAAAACACCCTTTTGGTTTGGGGGAACCTTTTTTTTTTTTTTTTTTTTTTTATAGGACCAGCACTCAGGAGATGACTCCTACACATGCGAAGCATTGTGCTGGGAACTATAGGAAAGGGATAGTAGAAGAAACGACAGGAGGTGAAGCTTAATTAATTGTTTTGCAGCTCTGCTTTAGCACGTTTATTTGTTTTTATACTCGTAGCAGTGCTGAAGCTTCGCTTTAGTAGCCATTTTTATTATTATTTTACTTCGCCGGTGCTACACATAATTGTGTTTTTTTCCTATTGGGATTTGCTTGTTGCTGTTGCTTCGATCAATGCATAAGGTTTTTTTATGTGACAGTTTGGAAACACAAGTTGTTTTAAGTTTTTTTTCCGCCACTTAGTTTTTGTTGCTGTCTTCTCGTCATTTTAGTTTGTTTACTTTTTTAAGTTACAGCCACAATGTATGCTATACAATTTTTGTTGTTGCTGCCACAATTGATAAATTTACAGCAAGCAAAAACGTGTCAAACAAAGCAAACAAATAAAGAAACAAAACACTTCATTTACGAATTGAAAGCGAACGAACTCACATGCGACATATCGTTGGTATTATGTAGCACGGCCCAACACACATTTCTTTGAAACTGGCTTTTTAGCGATTTTCATTCACTTTACATGAATACACCTCTTCACGAAAATTTAACCCTAGATAATTATACGCATGATTATAATTCGCTATTATGTCTTATATTATTTATTTACTTTGAATACGTATTTTTATTATGAAAAAAAGGAAAAAACAAAGTAAATCCATCAGTAATCAAAAAAAATTTATTGAACCCCATTTCTATGGAATCTTAAGATATAATCATGCATAATTTTGACTATCTCAGTTATGATGTTCATTATATTTCAAAGTTGATAATAGTTCAAACAGCTGGATGTTTATATGGCGAAAGGTCTACGCAACGGCACAGATGTCCGAGACGCACAGTGACGGATTTTTCTCAGACAATACAAAATCTACGAAGCTATTACAGCTTGTCTGTAGAAACACTCAGGGTCTAAGCGGACATCGCACCCGCACCTCCATATTGATAAGACTAATGCTCATGCACTAGACTACGGAGGCACCCGTATGATAGTATGGAAGAAATATTGATTCTTTTTTTAATCTTAGACCAGCACTCAGGAGCTGACCCCTACATATGGGTTGCATTGTGCTGGAACTAGAGAAAAGGGATAGTAAGACAAATGATAGGAGGTGAAGCTTCTCTATCTCACAACATTGTTTTTTGCACGTTATTTGTTTTTTTATGGCAGTGTTGTAGCGTCTCTGATGTCAAGTAGATGTATTAAAATTTGAAGCTTTGTTTTTAGTAGCCGGTCCTACACAATACCGACGTGCCTGTGGATTTGGAATTGAAATTTTTAAAGCTTATGCGTAACTTTTATCCAGTTTATCTTTCTAGGGTTAAGCATTAGTCTAGAAAATAACGTTTTTATAGACAGTTACATACATTTTGATAATTGCATTGTAATAACAGTTTCTATTGACTTTTTTTCCTCCTGCAAAGTTACAATTATGTTTGTTAAGGTCTTTTTATATGAGACTAACGATATGTGGGTACATACATACATACCTACATACTTATATGTATAAAAAATTATTATATGCATGTATGTTCACATTCCTTAATGTTTATACTATTTACATATATATGTATGTGGTTTTACATTTTTTGTAAGATTTCAGCACTGTTGCCAATTTTAAAGATTATGGGTTAAACTTGCAATCATAATTTCATATTTGAGTTAATATTACATACTTATGTATGTACATACATACATATAATATTCTTGCAAATATGTATAGATACGAACGATATAATATCAGACCCATTCGTAATACCACAAAATTTGTTATATCGCGAACTTTTTTTTAAGTTTTATTTTTATTATTGTATTTTAGATAAATAAAAAATTACTCAATTCATACATAATATGAAAATAATATTTTTAATTTTAATATTAAAAGTTTAAAAAAAACACGTATCCCTGCATACATACATATGTACATATGTACACACATATGTTAATGGTAATTTATACGGTTCTGCATATCGAGCCTTTGGTGCAATACCGTAGTAATTCAAAAAATCGTGAACTGAGAAAAATGTATTTGAAGTTTTGAGCCATCTCTTTTATAGTATTTTCGTTTACTGAAGTTATTTTTTTGTAAGTTTTTAAATAAAGAGGCATGTTTTGTAATGTTTTCTGTTTGTAAATTTCTTGTCATAAAAGAAATATTTCATTGTTGCAAATAAAGATTGTTGGAAATAGCTGGAGGCAATAAAGACATTTGTAGCTGTAGAATCTAAACAGTTAGAGATAGAACCATACTCTTATTTCCTTTAGATATACATACATACATATGTACATACATATATTTCCCCAAAGATCATTTCTGCATACCCAGCTCAAAAATTCAAATTTTGAGTTACGACGGTATTGCACCAAAGACTCGATATATTAAAATCTAATCTATGTATGTATGTATGTACATACGTGGAAGAAAATTATTGTTTTTGCGTACTTTTTTTTACAGATTTTTCTTGAATTTCTGTGTGAAGAGCAACGATTTGAAAATAAGATAACGCATAAATTATGCTCATCACTAATTTTTTTTAATGTTGCTTACAGCTACAGCTGTAACCAATCCACAGGCGCACATAAGAACGCCCTCCTTTGTCGGTATTGTGTAGTACCGGCGCAGTAAAATAATTACTAAAAATAGCTACTAATAACGGAGCTTCAAAAATTTAATACGTGTCCTTGACATTAGAGGCGCTTCAACACTTCTATAAACAAAGAACGTGCAAAAGGAAAGTTTTAAGATAGTGAAGAGTCACCTCCTATCATTTCTCTAACATTCCCTTTCCTCTAGTTCCAGCACAATGCATCGTATGTGTAGGGGTCATTTCCTGAGTGCTGGTCCAAGATAAAAAAGCTAATCTGGAAGATAACTTTTCTCTACATAAATTTCCAAAGTCCAATACTGTATCTTTTTTTGCTTAGAAAGCTTCATTATAAATTCTTGTATGTACATAAGTACATACAGATGTAGGTATTACTCTGGATTTTATATTCTTTTTATAGGCAAATGTTTTTACATTAATCGAGAAACCAGTCGCATAGCTCCTCTTCCATACTGCCGTACGCACAATTGTTTAAATAGAGACGACTGTTTGACTCATTTTATCCAAATTGGCACAATTTCGATTCGATTTTGTTTTTTATTGTGCCATGTTTTTTTTACCATTCGTTAGATCCGGTACAAAATTAATATAGTTTTCGCTAGAAACGTTGTTAATGTCAAAAATTTGAACGTTCGTTGTATCCGATTTTCTTTAAAGCGAGATTCGTTATACCGAGATTTGTCTATACTTCCATGTGTAAATCCTTCATACATACATATGTATGTACATATGTAAATGAGCAGCATTTTAGCAATTTTCGTAAAATATATACTCGGTTATTTCAACGTTTGAGCTATTTTTTTTCAAAAATGTTACCATAAATATCTGCTGAGAAAAGTGGACAACAGTGGACTTTAGACATAAAATGTACAATTTTCCATAACTGTATTACATACATACCTACATACATATGTATGTACATCCATACTTAAGTTTTTATCATTTTTGTTTTTCGTTATTTTTATAACGAGACATAAATTAAAATTTTGTACTACATATGTATATGTACATATGTATGTACATACATATGTACATACTTATAATATGACATGAGCACATAGGCATACATACATACATACATATGTATGTACATATGTACATATTTATATACATGGGCACGTGTACCGTTATAACAAAAACGAAATATTGAATATTGTATGAATTCTTTTTAATTTTTCTTGTGAGTATCAATTGAAATTGTTAATCAATACTTTTAGTTCAAGGCAATATCAGCTACAAGTCAAGTTTTACGTTTAAGGGAAGTGTATGGAATAAACTATGTATAATACATTCTTACATATAAAGTATGAGTATCCAATCTACTACATATTTCTTTTTACACAAAAACGAAAAATAAATCCCTCAGAGAATTTAAGTTATTGTAGGAAATTTTAGTGAAGGTCTTTTAATCGTACACAAGTTCACTTATTCTCTATTGTACATTCGACTACTCTGCTACAGTGTGATCTCGATGTATGTACGTCATCACCACAGGTTAACGGTATCTATAGTGTAACTTTCCTGTTTTATTAATTTTAATTCCGTTTTCTATTTAAATGTATTTGTTCAGAAACTTATGTACATAGTTTTAACAAATACTTAAGGTTTCACCAAAAAAAGAAGCCATTCTAAAAACTTGAAGCTTTTTACAACCCGATGTTCTATGAATGTACATACGTATGTACATATGTACATACATACAATATTTTGTTAAAACTTTAGTTTGCCTTTGGATTTTGTTTATTTGATGTACATACATTTATATTTATTTTTTAATAATTAGCGATAATGGTATCGGTCAAATAGTTGCGCCTGGATCAATGAGCATACGGGGTCCATTTATCACTTTGTCACCGACAGGGTGATAGGTTTTTACATTCCTGACGGATATTCTCTTTAAGAGTCGGAGTTTTGTGGAAATAGACTCCTGACCACAAGAAACCCAACAAGAAGAAATATAGAGCGGTAATATTCGGCAATATATTACCAGGCCGTGGAAATCGCAAAAAAAGGGATTAGGCGACGCGGAAGTGCACCTTCAGAATTCCGGTTGTGGGTCGTACAGTATGCACCGTGGCTCTATCCTGTTAGAACCACAGGTTCTCCAGTCACAATACATCCCATTGAGGAAGGAGTAATTCATTGAGCATAACTGTGTTGTGCTCTGCGACATTTCAGCCATAGACGCAATACTGTCAGCAGACGGGGCCGTCCATACCTTACAGCATCTCGTGTTCTTGTGTGCTCTTCTAGGCGAGCAGTGATACTGTTTGCCGCTGACCCGACGAATTATTATGTAAAAAAATCGAAACGGTTAATCCGCTTACTTGAGGAGTATAGCGATTCATGTATTAGTGACGTTTACTTGTATCTTTTTACTTTCACAAATGTCAAAGCAGTACCCATTTGCCATTTGCAAAAATTTTAGTATTTCCCGATAGGCTGATAACTTTTGCGCCAACTAATCCCTTGAGCGCTGGTCAAAAAAAAAAAATTCTCTTCAGTCTTTATGCTTTTCCAGTTGATTGTTTTATAGAAAAAGTATATCTAGCCCAATGTACATACATACATATGTACATATGTATGTAATTTTTTTTTTTTTTTTTTTCTTTTTTTTTTTTTATCCTTATTAGTATTTAGAATACTTTAGTTTTCAAATCTACTATATTACATTAATAAAAAATGAAATAAAAAATAAAAAATAAAATTGATGCACTACAAAAAAGTTTTAGTTTAATAATACAACTATTAATTAATTTAATCAATTTGTTGTTTTATATGTTGGGTATATGCACAATTTTAGTAAAACGAAGAACACCAAATTTCTATTCAGATGCGTAAATCGAGCTCGTACTGTAGTTATAATTTCTCCTGGTTAGAATGGCCATAAATCCTTTCAATGCTCTAGTCGTTTATGCTACAGCAAAAACTGTCTATTTTAAATTATTGACTTTTTTGCCATCTGTATTCTTCATTGAAGCAGCAAAGTGACAATGAAAATTTTGTATCAATGTCTTATACATACATACATACATATGTACATACATTTTCTTGAACTTCATTTCATTCCGTTGCGAGTTTGACTTTGATCTAATGGAGGGTTAAAATTGACGTTCGTCTGTGTTTTAATTATAAAATTCATTTTAATAATAATTTATGGTGCAGTTTTTTTTTAAAAGACTTCTACAGCCTGAGTAGTTGGCGTGTTGACTCTGCAAACGGAAGATCCGCAGTTCAAATTGATGTCAGAAAAAAAACTTTTGTTTGTGTCTATAGGGATCATTTTGTTCTCTCCGGAACTATGCATCCGATTGCGATGAAATTGAAAACAGAAAGACCTAAATATACACACATATGTACATAAGTATGTACATACTATGTATGTATGTAAACTTTCAAAAGTAGGACTGGGAGGGAAGTTTTTGCCTCGCCGAAATTATCGAGTTTTTCGTATTGTATAAAGCCTTTTCATTGAATCTTGCTCCGAATTTCACGTAAACGAAGTCACGCATAAAAGCTAGTAACATCCTAGATTAATTCGATAAAAAAAATTAAATTTAGAGTGCTGTTCTATTTGAAAAAAAGTGTTGAGAAGAAGCAGCTGGCGAAGTGATAGGAATAGAGATTATTTTTAGTATATCACTATTGTTGTCTTCTCTACACTATTCCCCTTCCAACAGTTTCGCTGCTGTATTTCTGAACGGGTTCAAACAAAAAAGTTAAAAAAATACCAAAAATATTTTAGACTGGAGGATTTGTTGTACCCATAATTTTCTGTCTGTAGAGTCAACGCGCTAAGTAATAAGCCAATCACACTCTCAATTTGGAGAAGTTAAACACAAATTCTTTGAAGTACATGCATACATCCATACATCCATTTGTATGCATGTAGTTAATTGTATTCAGCTATTTTTGGTAAATTTTTAATTTAAAAAAGTTTTATTCTTTCTTGTATAATATTCATGGCTATATTCATGGACATATAATAAAATACGCAAAATAAAATATACAAATTATTTCATTAAAACAAAAACCATGATCCAATTATTTATTTTTTCATTTATTGGATCAAGCCAAAAAGAAAGTTTCAAAAATTCATTTTGTTTACTCTCTTAAATCAAATAAACGTGAGAATTTTATGTGTTTCATTTTGTATTTGTTCTTATAAAAAAAAAATTGTATTGGTTTTTTTGTGTTCCATGTAACTACAAGCAGTGTTGCCAATTTTTTTTCAAAATCTTCATATGGACCAAAAAATTCTTATTTTTCTATTAAAATTTTTTTAATGAAAGAAATATGTTTTTAAACTAAAATCAAATTAAAATATTTATTTAAATACATAGATTACATTTGCAAATTTTGTATATTCGGAGTAACATTATACATTAGTTTATTAAACTTTTATTTTATTTTTGTTTTTATTGTTCAAAATTTTTGCGTGTATTGGCGTATCTAATTGTGTTTTTTTTTCTATTTTTTAATTAATAATTTGTTAATTTACATACAAATAAATTTAATGGACTATTAATCGTGTTTGAAGTTTTTAAATGCATTCTATGCAGAACATTAAAAATTTCAATTGAAGAGATTTCATACATATGAATTCTACTTCAAAGTAGAATGTATGTAGATAGTACAGACAATGTGATAAAATGCTTAAACGTACATATATTTTATAAAAGGAAAATATAAATCCATTGAACCTTTTCGTATGAAGCATTTGTTCCTAATCCACATGTAAATCCACATCAAAATAATATTTTTAATAAAAAAAATGCCAAAAAATTGCCATAAATAATATGTACATATGTATGTATGTATGTATGTACATACGTACCTTATACTTAATCTACTTGCTAAAAATTAAATTTTATATCAAAACATCTGATTTTTAATTTTTATGAAATTATGTATGTTAACATAATTTTTCTTTGATTGTTTTTTTTCTTGGGATATTAAGAAACTGTTAACGTAATATCGAAAATATGTACATATATAACAACAATATAGTTTTTTAAAAGAATAACGACCTCGAGCTTAACTATTAAATAAGAAAATAAAATTATAGAAAATGTCAAATAAAATAGCAGATATGAATAAAAAAATTTAGAATAACGTTTTTGAATTAATTAAAATAATATAAAAAATAATAAGAATTTCTAATTCGTACATACATATGTGTACGTATATCTAAGTGTCTTAATAAAAATATAAAATATTTGTAATATAAACTATAAATTACATTATGAAATTTTAATTTAATAAATATAAATACTTATGTATGTATATGTAACTACAATGTATGTATTAAAAAAGTGAAATAAGAAATGGTTAGGAAGAAAAAAAAAATGCCCTGATCTTCCGGCTAGATAAAAGCTGGCCAATTTTATGACACACTATCACTTTAAAAACGAACATTAAACTTAACTAATTGTTTTTTTTTTAATTATATTTATTTTTGAGCGATGGTCTTTTTTATGAAAACTTTTTTTCAATTATTTATTTTCAATATTTAATATATAAATATTAATATATAAAAATATAATGACGATGCTACCTATTTGGTGGCGAAATATTGAAAATAAATAATTGAAAAAAAAAACTTCTCATAAAAAAGACCATCGCTCAAAAATAAATATAATTAAAAAATTTAATAAAAGTCAAAATAAAAATAGAAATTGTAATATGTAATATATAATAGTAATTGTTTTTTTTTTCGAAGGTAATCATAAGTGTTACATGCAATTTGGCAACATTGTTTACAACAGCTATTTTATAACAATAAATACAAAATATAAAAACTATTATTTACATATGGATGTATGTATGTAAATTGTCAGAAACACGAATTAAAAAAAATTTATTTTTCAAGAAACAATAACAAAACAATCTTTTTATATACATACATATGTACATAGTACTGCCCGCATCATGCCACTTTAATTCAGATGAGTGTTGAACATGTACATAGCATTTTTATTCTTTTTTTTAAAGAAGACATAGCCATACAACATACATATCTACATATGTTTCAGAAAAAAACTTTAAAAAATCTAAAAGGCAGAATATTCCTCAGAAAATAAAACACCATAAATCTCTAATCTATGTTGAAAATCGCTGTTAATGTCATTGGTTTCCCTTATTGTTCCCAAATATCTGTTATAAATGTGTAGGTGCATGAAATGAATTTTATGCAATGTTCTTGGGAAAAATTATTATTTTCATTTTAATATACACAATTAACAACTTAAAAAAGAATTTTTTTAATACTCTTTTAATACTCTTGCATATATGTACATACATACATATGTATGTACATATGTATGTATGTAAATGTATATTAACAAAGCATTAGATTTAAAATTTGTTTAAATTGTAGCAAAAATCGAGGCAATAATTAGTATTTCTATTTTATTTTCAGAACTTCAATTCCATATCTTATTATACTAGTGACTAGTCCAATATTATCTGCAGAGACGTCACACATCCATAGATATGCTTTTACAAATGGATTCAACATATGCGAAATGTCCACTTTCTTAAAGACGTCTCTTTTTTGGTGCAGTTAATGACACACAAATCTAAATCAGAAATTCGTGCTTGTACATCAAGCAATTTTTGATTCAAACATTTTTATTCTTACATGTGTATGAACATTCGTATTTTCGTTTCGCTTTTTGCTTACATACTTTGATAAATGAAAATTTTTACATCAGCATTAAAATTTATAGAACATTAGCCTAATTAAAAATTTAAAATTAATTGGATGAAACGAGTTTCGAACCAGCAACTCATTTAAAAAGTGTCGACATAAAATAAGTTTATTTAATTTAATGAAATTCTGTCGACTTTTGACTAAATATCATAAGTCTTGATAAGAAAATTTCTTAGTATTTTAATCGTCTAATTGTTTACACTAATCAGCGGCTTTCTATGAAATGAATTTTTTGAAATGTCAGTTAATCAACTTATACATACATACATATGTATTTCTTTTCTTGTTGATTTAATTGATTATAATAGAGTACACAGTTAAATTAAAGAAAAGTTATTTATACTAAATTTATAAATTTTTTAAAGGCAAGCAATAACGTAAAATAAGACGAAACAAAACGGGATAATTAAATAGTTTTTTTCGCGTTCCTGAAATATTTTAAAATATCACTTATAATGTTTTTGTCAAAAGTCCACAGAATTATATACATACATATTAATTTTGTGCTGTAAGTCGAATCGAGTTTTTTTTTATTTTAAATAGGCTGACTGTCGAGAAATAATTTAATTTTATTCAAAATTGCAAATATTTACAGCATAAAATGAAATTCATTTGCTCATATTATAAGCCAAATTAAACAAAAAACAGAATTTAGAAAAATAACATGTCTTTGATTTAGTTTGTTTTCTTAGTATCTAACTATCACATATAATTTTCATTGCCTGTGAGGTATCAATTATCAGTCTACTTAAAAATTGAAAAAAATTAAAACATAATTTATTGTACAGTAGATGTTAAATTTCTGTAATTCATTTACAATTTTCTTAAATCAAGCAAAAGAAAGAAAACAAGTTAATTTACTTGAATAATGAAGCAAATTAATCAAATTAAAAATCTATAGCCTTATATTGACGAGGGGACAGCAACTCTCCAAAAACGAATTTAAAATAATAGTGGAACAATTCTAAACTTACTGTTTTTAAAAAAATATTGCTAGAAAAACCACAATCTTTTTGAATAAAAAAATTGTTTAAAAATATGCATATTTTAACACCATATTAAAAATAAAAAAATAATGCTAGTAAAAAAATTAATGGTCATTTAAAATAAACAACCTTAAAAGCGAGATTTTTTTATCCTGTACAATGAAGAAATTTTTCAATATTTAATATAGCATTTTAATTAAATTCTTGGCACGCTTTTGAACTACATACATATGTATAAAAAAAACTATGTAAGAAATACCATTGAATTTTGGGATTGGGAATCATTGAAATGTAGAATAAAAATTATAAAACGAATTTAAAAAATTTAATTTTCTAAGAAAAATATACTTATTAGTAATCTAAACAGCTGTGCAAATAAATTTTAAATATGTACATATATTTAGAGTTAAACATTTAAAAACTAAAAAAAATTAAAAATATATATGTACATAGTATAAGTATAGCAATTACATATGAAAAAATAAATGTATACAGATATAAATAATTGAAAAACAAAGCTGATTTATTATTATGTACACTATTATTAATACTAATACATTATTAATAATTATATTAATAATTATATTAATAATAATTATATACATTGTTAATAATTATTTAAATACCAAAATGTTTAATTAACGGCTAAAATAATATTGTCCTTAATATTTACATATACCTACATAGATATGTATGTAAATTAACAAAAAACCAAGCAAAAAAATTTAATTATATTAATAATAAAAAAACGAATCATATAGTATAAAAAGACAATAATAAAATAACAAAACATTAATAAATTGGTGAACAAAACAGAATAAAAAACAAACCATGAGTTTTAGACTACTATTTTCTTCATTGGAAAATCACTAAGGCATTTTAAAATTAGAAATAAAAAATTAACGTGGATTTTTTATGTGTACTTGCTTAGTAAATGGGCCAGGCAAAACAATTACATATCTCCCATCTCTTCATTGCATTATCGATCAGTCTACCAAATTTCATTTCATTATCTTCAAAAACAACCATTACCATGAATTTGTTGTAAAAATCCCCAATTTTTACTTGTTCTTGTCGGCTTTGCAATCGGAAGATCCTCGGGTCAAACACCCTGTCAGAAAAAAAAAACATTTATATTTCTTATATTTTGTTGTGGCTGCCATGCAAACTAAAAAAATAAAAATTGTACTTAAATCGGTTGGTGGTCGAGTGTTGGATTGTCCGTCACGAAATCGTGGTTCGAATCACATCGATCGCATTGAAAGTTTATTTTTTCATTAATCACATGTATTAATATAAAGTAACTTGTGGTAGGAATGGTAGTGTTGAATTTACTACCGAGCAAAAGAGAAAACCATTATTCTTTTTTGTGTTGAAGTACTGCGATATGAAGTAATTGCTAAAAGTCATGTATCAGTATAAAGCGGCTGTGGTCGGATGGCAGAGACTGTCTGTTTGCAACCAGAAATTGTGTGTTCGTATCTCAGATGATTTGAAAATTTTTCAAATCAGATTTTTCTCTCTCTCTTTCACCTTTACCAAAGACATTGAACAACGGATGCGGTTTTTTCTCACCACTCTTTCTTCCCAGCAGAATAAATCGAAGACAACAACACACAACACAGACTGTGCTACGATTGCGGTTCTTTCCCACCTTATGACTGTGACTGAAATTCAACTCGATCTGTCATCACCACCACCGCGCACAACCAACAACCTCTGTGTTGTGGGTGCTATACCACCGACTGTGACTGAACTGAAATTCAACTCGATTTGTCATCACAGCACCGCACCACACCACCAACCGGAAACTCAAACCAACTTTTTTTTGTTTGCGAAAAATTTTGTTTTTTGTACACGAATTTTCATCGGGTAGATTCTCAGAAATCATGCTCCTGCGAGCTTTCTCGGGTTGTTCGCTTCCTTTTTGCATTAAAACTGCGATTCAGCTTTACAAATTCTCATCGCTCCTGCAAAGCTTCTGCTTTCCCCCATCACTTTATATCTTACCTAACTACCGATCAGATTTCTTCTCGCGCAAAGCACTGCCCATAGAAAAAATATTTCATGTACAAGATTTTTTTAATAAATAGATGATTGATTTTATTATAAAATCCATTGAATTAAATTTTAAAATCTTGATCCTACTCTCTCTATCTATCTATCATCTATTATCACCACCAAAAACCTTGGGTCTCTTGAGAATCAAATTTTCAAGTCATTAATTCATCAAAAATCACCAGGTGGTGTGAATAAAAATGTACTGACGCTTATTTTTTTGAAAAACAACGTTGATCTTATTGCGGATACGAACCGACAATCTCACAGTTGCAAATCCAACACTTTACCACTCAACCAACAGCAGCTCATGTTGAAATACATGTTTATTTACGTTTTGTTGTCAGCATAGACACATGGGAATATAACAATATTAAACTTGTGCGATGTAGCATGCTTTCAGGCTTTAACTTAAACCTGTGTATTTAAGCAGAGACACAAATACCGTTTTTTAGCATTGACTTAAAGCTGCATTAAAAACATATTCTACCAACTGCATTTTCAGCATTATTAATATGAAAATGTAAAAAAAAACACTGACTGACCAGGAACGAATTAATTTTTGACTTTTCATTAATTGAAGAAAAACGCATTAAAAGTGATATATGTATATTTTTTGTTTTATTTTTTTTATGAGCTAGTGCGCAATATTTACACATCATTTACATTATAATATATAAATATTTTTTTTTTGCAATTTCCCTTTATTTTGGTATAATTAAGAGAAAAGTATTATTTTTTAATTTTATTCGACTTCTTTCTTTAAGATGATCAAGATTAAGGTAAATTTTTGTTAAATATTGTCACCATTATAAATTAACATTAGAAAACATACAAATTTACACAGACAGTATTCTTTTAAAAAAAAATTTTAATTCTTTATGTTGACAATGCTTGATTTTTAAATTTTAATTTTTAAATATTTTATAATTTTTCTAGTTTTTTGACCACTTTTTGTATTAATAACACTAATTATTAAAGCTTAAGGTCTATATATATTTATTCTGATTCGATATTTCGCTACTCCTTTGTGTAGCTTCTTCAGGAAAATTGGTTTTTGTTTATAATGAAAAAATATTTTTTTAAAATTCACAATATAGGAAAAGTTCTTGTCAATGAAAATTCAAAATAAAAATATTAACAGCCATATTCATAAAAATATTAAAAGTCATATTCATAAAAATATATTCTGGATTTGAAATAGGTATAAATATTCGATTTTGTATTGAAATTTGTTTTTGAACCAAATCCAAAATACATTTTTACGAATATGTTACATATAATAAAATATTTAAAAACAATAATTACAATAATAATAATAATAAAAATCTTTTGTCTATATCTTTTTACACAAAGGAGTAGCGAAATATCGAATCACAATAAATATTAAATATATTAGAAATAAGCTTAAATAATTAGTGTTATTAATTTTAAATATTTTTATAATCAAAAAAAATCAATTTTCTGAAGAAGAATTATATTGGCCAAATATTGATATAAAAAAAGAATACTTATTTGATTTTTCGTTAAAAAAAAATTCACCTTAAGCTAAATTATCTTAATATAATTAATAAGAGAATAGTAATTTGCTAATTAAAATTGTTAGTGCTGTTGTTCAGATAAAGCACTAACGTACTTTAACTTTAACTTTAACTTTAACATATACTTATGTATACATACATATCTTCAGTGTTCTTGAATTTCACAATGGGATTTAATTAAATGATTTTAGTTGACTTTCCTCTAAAATATATATTTAGTTTGAATGCAAAATTCATCATTTATCAAAGTGAACACGGAGCTGTAAGAAAATACAAAGAATGTTAGAATTGAATTACGTTAGAATTAGGAATTACTGACCTGTTACTTATTTTATTAGATTTGTGTGTTATTAACTGCAATAAAGGAGAGATACCTTTCAGAAATTTGCCATCTCGCATTTGTTGCATCCTTGTGTACATTCGTATTTGCATCGCAATGAGGATAGGGAAATGAAGTTCTGAAAATAGAAAATAAAAAATTTAAAGAAATTTTAAATCTGACTCTCCTCCAAATACACATTAGCGAAATAGTACTATATGGATATGCTTTCCTCCTCAGTTATTGAGTTTATGAAATTATCATAAAGTATGTAATAATAAATTTGACATACATATATTTTTTAAGGGAAAAAGCACAATTTTAAAATTAGAATCATATATGTATGTATAAAGAGATATTCGGAAAAGTAAATTCAGTTAATATACAATTTTTAATTAATTTTAATAATATTTACCTTGGTTCGAAACACAATTCAGTCAATTAATTTTAAATTTAAAAAAAAATTAATGTTGATTTATCAAAGTGAACGAAAAGCTAAAAGAAAGAACATACAAAGGAACATTTTTTAAAATCCAATATTTTTTGAAGTAGGAACACGAAACACTAACCTGTTGCTTATTTTTATTAGATTTGTATGTTGATGTCGATCATTTCCCATTCGCTTAGGCCATCTGTAAATGCGCAAGTATGATGTACTACTGAAAATTAAAAAGAAATACATATGAATGTATATAAAAATTATTCGGTTTAGTTTTTGTTACAATTACAAAGAATATTAAATCGCAGCACTCAGAGAAATATAAATACCGTTAAAGTAAATAATAAATTAAAGTAAATACAGTCAAAGCTTGTTATAACGAATACTATAATTTCTGACGTTTTCGTCTAACTGCGAAATTAGTTATAGCAAACAAATTTGTTTCAGATAAAAACTAGAGCCACTTGGGTTTAAATTAAAATAGTTGTGCATTAAATGTCTAGTTTAAATTTTTAGTGATTTACACACACCCAATGCGGTAGTTACGTGTTGTGTGAAAACGCATTATATGCGGTCAAATAATAGATAAAAAAGACAAAATGACGTATAATAATTTTGCGCACTACTTTTCAAAAATATTTTACTAAATAAGAATAGCGGTATTTTTGTAGCGTCTTTGATTTATTTTTTTTTTCTGTGCCATTCATTAAACAGTTGACCGTTCATAATATAAGGTACATAGCTAAAAAAGAATGGAAAAATATCTTCATTCGTTATATCGTATTTTCGTTCAAGCGCGTATTTGTCATACAGGGCCTCGACTGTAATAATTTCATAGAATATTACATATAGGCAACGAAGCAAAGCACGATATCAATGGGTAGTTTTTTTTTATCTTGGACCAGCACTCAGAGATGACCGCTATACCTGCGGCGCTTTGCGCTGGAACTAGAAGAATGGGAATAGTAGAAGTGATAGAGATGAAGCTTCACTACCTTACAACACTGCTTTTTGCACGTTATTTGTTTTTATAGCAGTGTTGTAGCGTCTCTGATGTTAAGGAGACGTATTAAATTTTGAAGCTTCGCTTTTAGTAGCTATTTTTAGTAATTATTTTACTTCGGCGGTGCTACACAATACCGACGAAGGAGGGCGTGCGTTCTGATGTGTCTGTCGATTGGATACAGAGCTGAAACCGTTACTCTTCAGTGACCAGTGACTATGCCTTCGCCACTGAAATTTTGCGACAACAACTGCCACAAAATCACACACATATGCACATAAGAAAAAATGCGAGATGTTTTTTTTATGAGTCTGAAGCTGGGGTTGAACCCAGGAAAAATGTTTCGTTCTGTAGTCAACGTGCAGACTATTTCGAGCATCGCCACCCACTAATAATGTGAATATAGAAATAATAAGTCTATTAATGTGGTTGTAAAATTCCAATGTCTCTATTTGTTATCTCTGCAAGAAAATTCAAAATTATATTTCAAACTATTTAATGGTCCATAAATCCGATTGGATAGCACGACGGTAATTGCATTTAAAAATACTTGATGAAAACTGAACACGTTTATAAATAGACAAAAACTAATGTAATCAAAGAAACACTGGGCCGAAAGTACGGAAAGTTGTAATATTCCCATACATTTTACTAAAATTTTGTTTGCAACTTTGAATCGAATCGACTGTCGTAATTTGGCCTCTGCTCTTTTATTTTCTATCAAAGAAATAATTGATTTTTCGTTGACTTTCACCTCAACGTACGAGCCGTAGGGCGTTCTTGTATATACTTATGTATGTATGTATATAAGAGAAAGGGTTAATCAATATTGAAGGAGGAAAAAATTCCATTAAGAAACTTGTGGAAATTATAACACTTTATGATATTTTTAAAGATTGTCGCACATGTATTTTCACTTAAAGCGCACATGTCCAACGGCATGTTGTAAATGAAAATTAGAAACATTTTCCTAACATACCCCGATTGCTGCCTGTTATGTCGGGTGTTTTTTTTTAGCTGCATTAGAACTTAAAATGATAATACAAGACAGAAATGTTATTTATAATCTGCTAGATAATTCAAAGGCATTTTTTTTTTAAATATGATTTCCGACATACATATGCGAGTTACATGATCCATTCGATCAGTTAAATTTTTGACTACTTTTTCCAATAAACCTCGGCGTATAGCATCAATGGTGGCTTGAATAATGGCTTCCAAGAGTTCTTGTTTTGTCGGCATATACCAATGACTTAACATTAATATTATTATTCAGATATGTGATGGAAATCGATCGATTTAAAAAGAAAATCGTCTTTTGAAATCGACAGTAGTGTGATGAATTTTGATCGATTTCATATTCCATATTAGTTTCGTTTCCACATATCTTCTCTAAATACAACTGTATAAAATCTAATAATAAATAAAAAAACATTCTCATTTAATTTAACTACAGCTGTTTGCTTTTTTTCCCCAGGGATGGAGTTCTTGTGCAATTGAATTTTTTTTTTAATAACCTTGAAAAATATTTTTATAACTTTCGAATATGTTATTTTCGTGGTCAAAGTTTTTAGTGTACTTTTGGAAAATATACATATATTTTTATAAAATAGTGCTGTCGTGGGCTTAAATTGTTATTTTGATTTTATAATTGGTATAAATTTATGAAACCAGTTTTCGCTCCCTGGCTTTCTCACATTTTTTTACATAAAAACGCATCCCTGATCTAATGGTGTGTGTTGGTTTTTGAAAAATTTTAAAAAATCAAGAGCCATACGACTGTCAAATTTTCATCCGTATTTTCTCTCAAAATCTTATAGTTTCATTACATATTACGTTTAGACGATCCGACTTGTGCTCTTCTACACAAAAATATGACATGTCGTACGACTTGTGGGACAATGTAAAGCACCCTTTATCGATATCGTTGATTCTCATGCAGCTAAAAATAAAACACCCTTTAGTATAGTATAAAAAGTATAATTATGAGTACAATATTTACTTTGGGTTTTGAGTTAAATGAAACGGGTATCCTAAAATCCTTTTGGCATAAATGATTTTTTTTATTTGTTTATTTTGTGTGGCCAGTAGACTACACTATTTCTCATTGAAATTGAGAAAGTTCCAAATGAAATTGATAATTTCAAATTAAAATTGGGTGAATTCCAAATGAACTAGAGAATTTTAAATTGAAATTGGGAAAAATTTTTTTCAGTACTTGGGTAAGGTGACCATACTTTGGAAAAGAAAAAAGATGACACTACCAAAAGTAATAAATAAAAATTATTTGAGTTCATTGTCTATATACAGGGTGGCACAAGAGGAGCTATATGGTTTGAATTTTTTATAACTTTTTTAATTATTATTTTTTCTTTGTTTTTTTTTCCAGCATTTTGCGAAGAAGTGTTGGGGAATTAATTATGAACCATCCGAAATGAAATCATGGCCATTACACCCGAAAAGTTGGGAAAAGTTATGTAGAATATGCTAAAAAGAGCACGTATGTGCGAAGCAGAAAAAGCACATCACTTACAGGATATCACTTTTCAAAGCTAATTGCAAAAAATTCCCCAATAATATACTGTAATAAAAAAAAAAATTATAATAACGGCATAAATAAAAAAGTTATAAACCATTTAAAACATATAGCTCCTTTTGTGCCACCCTGTATTAAAATTTACATACTTAATTACATATACATATGTATATGGATATGTAAACTTAGTTAAGAATAATAACAAATGGTAGAATTTACATTCTCTTATAAATATGTACATATATAAAATTAGTAACATAAACTTAATTACTAATGAAACTTAAAAATTAATTACACTAAGTTATTCAAAATTTCTTATTGCAATATCTAATTAATATAATTGGCTTAAGGTCTATTGCACTTTTCAGATTCGTGTACTTTTTTTAAATTACGCAATAAAAACAAATATTGATCATTATTATTTAAAATATAAAAAAGATGACAGAAAGATGACAGCTAATTGAAATAGATGATTGTCCTCTAAAAAAGATGACGTATGGTCACCTTAAGTACCGGCAATATTATAATTATTAATATTTCATAGCCAACAGGCAAATCATTTAACTCCTTAAGAATTTTCTCAATTTCATTTAAAATTTTGTCGATTTCAATCAGAATTTTCCCAATTTCAATTTGTAATTTTCCCAATTTCAATTTGTAATTTTCCCAATTTCAACTTGAAATTGTCAATTTCATTTGGAGTTTTCTCAATTTGAAATTGAAATTCTAAATGATATTTCAACTTGAAATTCTCAATTTCATTTGGAATTTTTCAAATTTCAACTTGAAATTCTCAATTTCATTTGGAATTTTCTCAACTTGAAATTGAAAATCTTAATTTCTTTTAAAATTTTCTCGATTTCACTCAGAACTTTTCCAATTTCAATTTGTAATTTTCCTAATTTCAACTTGAAATTCTCAATTTCATTTCGAATTTTCCCAATTTCAATTCCATTTGGAGTTTTCTCAATTTGAAATTGAAATCCTAAATGATATTTCAACTTGAAATTCTCAATTTCATTTCGAATTTTCCCAATTTCAACTAGAAATTCTCAATTGCATTTGGAATTTTCTCAATTTGAAATTGAAATTCACAATTTCAATGAAAAATGGTGTAGTTAAGGATAAAACACATAAAAAGCTGATGTGCAAAAATAAATTTAATTTTTGAACTGAATTAATTAGACGCAGAATTTATTAAGACAACAGCAACAATCACAAGCGAAGTGTTACAATCATAAAAAAAAAGAACAGACATTGACTTATGTCTGGCAAGTGAATGAAGAAGAATGTTCTTCCAAACCTCCAGTTGAGAAAGTAATAATGTTTTCTTTTCAACAAACTAAAATGTATAGTCGGTTTAAATTTTTAAAATTTAAATTTAATTTAATGCACCACCAGAAAGGAGACCCCAATAACTTAGCAATTTATGCACTCAGTTATTCAGTAAAGCTACTGGTTTTAAATGCTGATAGATGATTTGAAAACCGTTGCGTTATTGGCAACAGCTTTAATTTGATGCCAGAATACAAAATGTGAAATATATTCTACAATTGAATCAATGCGATGAAAATGAGTGGTAGTGCGAAGAGGGCGGACACTGCTGTTAAAATGAATCAAAGCTTCAAATCGAAATTGTATGTTTAGTGCTGGACACTCCGAACAGTGGAAGTTATGGGTTGGCACAGTGATGATAATGACTGTATATTAATAAGTTCAATATAAATGGAATAGGGTATCCCTTGTTTGGCACATGTAGTCTACCCAAGCTCGTTGTAAAACAAAATTTTACGCTCTACTTTTGTGGAATATGTATATGAAAATATAAGGTTTTCAAAATGTTTGAGTTTTCTGATGGCGAGTAGTTAGCCTGTTGGCTCGACAACCAGAAGGAGCCCTGTCAAGTAAAAAATTTTTTTATATTAAATGAATTTATATTGGTAATATCTTTATATCTACTATATGTACGTATGTATGTTTTTTTATTCTCGATTGATTAGTTGAATTTTGAACATAACAATCTCGGATTTAGGAAAAATCCACTGATGAGCTAACTCAGCATTAGCAAAATAGTACTGTATGGATATGCTTTCCTTCTAAAATTATTGAGTTTATTTAAAAAAAATGTCAGCTGCTTTGCAGTGTGACAATGTCACATGTTCTTAAATGCAACCGTGAAAACTTTGACGTTGTATGACGTTTCTAAATTCATCAGATGCACAATTGATGCGCAAATAAACGCAACAAAAGCATCATTTAGATTCACAATGCTTTTTATAAACAATGGCGACTAAAGAAGGAAGGTACTAAATTTCAATGAAATAAATTCTTAATATCAATTAAAAATTTAATTATTTCATTAAATAATAATGATTGTTCTCATTAATTGCTTTCCAAAATTAAGTTTTTCGCGGACATTGTTTTTTATAATGCAAAGCAAACAGATGTTGCCAAACGTCGACGGTGTTACTAAGTTTAAAATGACAATGCACGATTTACAAAGTTTATAAAATACTACTGCTTAACTTAAAACACTGCTTTCACATTGCTTACAGATGTTTAGGAAGGCAGCCCTTATCATAAGGTATGTAATAATACATATCAAATATATTTTATTTTTCAAGAAAAGCCACAATTTTGAAATTAGAATTATATATAAAAGTTTTTTCTGAGTTTTTGGTGCTACAGCATCCAACTTCAACGACGAAGTAATATAATAACAAAATGGCTTCCCTTAGCTTAAAAAAATAATGTGTAAAAATTAACACCAGAGACGCCGCAACTTTGCTTTCTAAGTCCCCGTCCATACTGTGAAGCATATGCTGCAAAACTTTTGAGTTTGTTGATGAGAAGGGGAAGAGGAGTGGAAGTATGTACGCTGTTTCATGTACATGCAGTTTTTGTTGAATTTCTTATTTGCATCTTTTGAGATGAGGTGTATTTGACGTTTCATTTTATTTCTTTTCGTTTGGTATACTGTTAACTTCTATCATAATAATAGCTACCCTGTTTTATTGTTAATTTTTTGTGAAATATAATCAAAAATTTAAAAAAAAAAATATAAAATTATATAAAAATTATTATATAATTTTTCTTCTTATCGTCCAATTTGCTTCAAATTATACCTTGTGCTTCAAATGTGTATCCAAAAAAAATATTCACACCTTCTATCACAGGGTAGTTATTTTATATTTACATTCGGTATTGAGAAATGTCAAAAAAAATTAAAAAAAGAAGATAGAAGGGAGGAATAAAAAATACTACACATGAAGCAAAAGATTCATGTATGGACACTGCTGCAGTTTCAAAAGAGAATTCAAAAAACTTTTGCAGCATATGCTTCACAATATGGACGGGGCCTAATTAACACACAAGTGCAGAATTGTGCACTTCCCTATCACTTTCACCTTCTGTTTATTCTCTACACTATCCCTCTCTCTCTCTCTCTCTCTCACTCTCTCCCTTTATCTAGTTCCAGTCCATTGCATTGCATATTTAAAGAAATTTGATTATTTTTCATGCAAATTTTAAAACGTAAAATTAAAAAAAAAATTATTTGTAGCTGAATTACGTAAACAGAAAAGCAAAAAACACTCAGTGTAATTCTCAACTGTTCTTGAAAATAATAATACTTCTGTTGTAATAAATTTTAAATATATGTATGTATGTTTTTCTTAATACTTGGTTTTTAACCTTTTTTATTATTCGAACAATCTATTTAATTAAGCTTTAAGGTTTTTTATATTAATTTCAAAAAGAAAAAAATTTTAAAATAAAAATTTGCTGAAGATGTTAACCGAAGGTTAACGAAATATCGAGATTATATAAAAATAAGAAATAAAAAACCTTAAAGCTTAATTAAATAGATTGTTCGAATTTTAAATATATGTAAGTATATATTTTTTTTGGGAACCCCTTCCTTCCATAAGCACTTTAATGTATGAACAGGTTATTATCGACTCGTATTTAATTTAATAGATGGCAACTTAACGAACCAAAATATAATTAAATTACAATTAACATGATAAAACATACACATCGGTGACATTAAGTGCATTTCGGAAAGCACGCTAAAATATTTCAACACTGTGCAGCGGGTAGAGATTTTGTAACACTCTACTGGTATAAATTAACTTAATTACGACAGTGTGGCAGAAAGAAAAACAGAAATGACATTTAAAAACGTAAAACATATCTAGACTTTTCATTGAAAACAAAAGTATTTTATTATTATACTGAAATTTGGTTTATATGTAGATAAAAAAAAAATTACAACTTAGTAAGGAAGAGGAACTGGTCCATGCATTTATAAACAGGAGCAATAACTTCACTTAGAAGTAGGTATTGCATTTGGAAACGAACTGTTACTAAATTTAACATCTGCGCCATCAAGTGGTCATCGGGATATAATTTATCCCGGTTGAAAACATGCACTCTGCTTGTGGTCTGGTTACAGTGGTTGGCTACAAAACCAAAGCTTCTGTCTGGGTTCGACCCCGTCATAAAAACAATTCGCATCATTTCTATGCCTTTGTGTGTGTGTGTGTGTTGTGGTCGATTGGTTTCAGTGGCGAAGACATAGTCGCTGCTCTTTGAACAGTAGCGGCTTTAAACCTATTAGGATAAGCCCCGCACCACCAAGCATTCGCTCGTATTTTTCCTTATTTACTTTCCTTCAAGTAAGTGAATCGGTGTTATTTGCGACCTTTTGCCCGCTAAGTATTCTTCGATAATTTTTCGAATTAGAAGTTGAGCAGAAGCTTAGAAATGTACAGGTGCGAAAATCTCAAATTCAGGTTTTTTTTTTCAATTAAAATTTAAACATCGCCTGTTGCTAAATTTTATATTGAATATTAATGCAGATATTCGTATTCGCTAACATCGTAACATCAGCAGTACATGTCGCTCATTAACTCAAAGAAAATAGTTTTTTAAAAAAACATTCTTAAAGTTTTCAATTTACATGCCTCTTACTGGGGAAATGAAAAAATATTTTTCTGTCATGATGTGAGTTTTGAAGCTATTTGTATGAATTTTTGACACAAGCTAAAAGCCGATATGAAAATTCATTCTGCATTATTAACTCAAAATTTTTACTTTTCGACTTATGACATTGTTTGAATAAATGAACGATGTATACATCTCCTTTATTGCAACGAAGTCATATCTCATAAAATCAAAACAAATGATATTAACGTTTCAAAAACATTCCCCCTTATCGTGTTGGGCGTATTTCGTATCGAAAGCGCGGCGTATTTAAAAAATTGCATAGTACTGGGCAAAAACTCTAATATGTACAACACATGCGACTACAAATACGCCCGTATTCAAAATACATCTACGCCAAATACGATAAGGGTGATTATATTCATAAAATTTTAACATTCTTCAATTTAATTTAATTTAAGTAATTTAAAAATTTAAATTTTTCGAGATATGACTACGTTGCAATAAATGAACGATAAATAGTATTTTTCTATATTATTATTATTATTATTATTATTATTATTATTACATATCATGCTGCCTGTTTTATGAATAGAATAGAACTTACTCTGAGCGTGAATTTTAAATTTTTTATGAAGTTTAAATTGAAACAGACAAACATCAGTAGATTAAAGTAAAAATTTATGGGGAAGAACATGTTGTGCCTAAAACCCAAATTTAATTTAATGGTTTATTTTCTGGGGCTGAATTTGTTACAAGAGCTATGAAAAATAGAACAAAAACAAGCATTTTACCAGCAGTTGTGTGACTGGTAAAGAGTACAGATAAGTTAATTAAAAAAAGGCAAGAAATATTTCATGCAGCCTAAAGCGGGCCAAAAATTTCAGTGAACTACTAATTTTCTTTTCCATCTGATTTAAAATTGTTTTGATTGCCGACTTTTTTTTTATTAAAAAAAAAAAACTCCTACTGAAATCAACCAAATTCGTATACATTTGAATAAAATTTTATTTGAAATTTCGATGCGTATCGATGGCGTAATTTATCTAGTTTGTTTATTGAAAGAACTACTGCCTTATCCGTAACGTTATTTTGGGATTTATTGAAAGTATATTGATTGAATTTTCTATGGAAATTTGCCTATTAAACCTTTCATAAAAAACAAATTGCTGCCGTATTCTGTATTTTCTTAACATAACTTATTCTCCTTAATAGGGAATAAAAGCTGCTGTACTACTTAATTGAATTTAAATTTCACGGTAACGAAAACGATGTTAAATAATTTAAATATTGTTTTCTTGTTTCATTAAAATAAACCTTCTTCTTAAATATTCCGTTTTATTGCACGTACAATTTAATCATTTGAAATGTGAAGCAGCAACTAGTGTACTATGTCGGTGTGTGCGTGTGCGTGTGTGTGTGTGTTTAGGAGGTGGCATGTGCCTCCTCTATGTGTGATTATGTTTTCACTGGAATATTATCCAAATTTTAATTTTGGGCTTTAACAGATTTTAATACTCATGTACTTAGGCATGAATGTCTGTACAATATTTCAATTATCACACAAACTGGTGATGGAAACTCAAGCTACGGACACACGATTGTCAGATATTAGAATATTGTAAGATATGGCAATTTACTGACAATGAAAAATTGTCACCAAAATGTAAATTGTCAGTTTGAACTATAGTAAGAAAATCTGACAATTTCATTGTCACACAATTGTACGACAATAAATTTATCTGTCAACAAAAATTGCCACTTCACACTGTTGTCAGATTATTGTATGGCAAAGTTGCCAGATTCAATGTTAAACTTTGTCTTTTGATATTTATGGACAGCGTTGCCAATAATAATATTTATCTGACAATGGTGTTATTGTAAATTAAGCACATGTAATAATTACAAATTACCGTACAAATGACCGATGTAAAATAATTACTAGAAATGGTTATAAAAAAAAGACAAAGCTTCAAAATTGAGTACGTCTCCTTGCCATCAGAGGCGCTGCAACACTGCTATAAAAAAACAAACAAAAAATCACAGTCATCTCTCTCACTATCCCTTTCATCTAGTTCCAGCATAATGCATAGCATGTGTAGCGCTCATCGCCTGAGTGCTGGTTCATGAGAAAAAACCTTGCAGCAATATTTTGCTCGGTAAGCACTCTTCTCATACGCGTTGGTAGATTAATGTCCAATAAAGTGTAACTGGTGCGAAATTTAGTCACAACAACTTGAATAGAATGATCGGTGGGTCAATTATGACGACCTTAAATGGACAAATAAACTACGGTTTTTAGACTTAGAGAGTACCGATTTAGCGCCATCGTTAAAATATATGCCCTAATTTTTTTTTACATTTTAGGAAACGAGATTTAGCTTTAGCTACAAGTACTGCAGAATCTGGCGACTGGCCTTCCAAAGAAACAAATACTTTAAAAGAAATCTTATAGGCGAGTTTACATAAAAAAAAAAAAACGTTGATTGTGTTTTCTTCCTCGTGACCTTATAAAAGTAAATTGTTTGTCTTTGCATTTAGCAGATACACGTTTTTGTTGCTGTTGTTGTTGTCGGTGTAGTTATTTTGCAGTAGAAAAAACTTTTTTCAATTATCAAGTGCAAGGTAAAGTATGTGCATACATACATATGTACATCGGTATGTGTGCATGTAGCAGTGATATACATACATATGAAAATGAATTGTAAAAATAATGTCCTTGTGTGAAAATAGAAAATTTTACTTTATTGTTAGTTTGAAGCCATAGAAGAAGAATGTATGTAATTGTTTCTTTTTAGTTATTGAATTTTAAATAAGAAAAACAATTACTGAAATTTTTATTTTTAATGTGTACAAACATTTTAATTGGTTAAGAATCCAGTTCACACAAGTTTTAAGTTTCTTTTAAAAACAAAACGGGAAGTATAAGTAATTTATTATTATTATCTTTTTAATTTTACTTGTACGTACTTTTATTTAAAAATAAAGAATGGAAATGTCGTATTGAAATTCTAGTTCAGTTCAAATAAAGTTTATGAATTGTTGGAATTAGTGATTGTTTAGTTTCTTTCATCCTAAATTTATTAATAATGCATGTAAAATTTGCTTTAGAAAACTGCAATAGAACACGCAAACACGTTGACTTTTACTTCCTGTTTGCGGCACTTAAAAAGATTTATTTTACGCGCCACATCGGCTCGTTAACTCAAAAAAAGTCATAACTGAGAAAGGATAATTAAAAAAAAAAGAAATGTTGAAATCAACAATCAGTGTTGCCAGTAGATTTTTTTGCATAATAACTGCTCCTACTAAAAAAACCCGATTTTTCCCTAAGCGTTGAAAAAATTTCCCCTACAAAAATCCTTACGCTTTTTATTCATTAAAATACATTAATAAATAATTAAATGGAAAATTTAAAATTAAATAGAATTCTGCATAAAAATACAAATGTGTGGGAATCTACAAAATTACGTATGTACTAAATCCATGCATATTTATTTATTATACATAAATTCCTTACAACTTTATTAGTAGAAATTCAAGCCGAATATTCCCCCACTCCACTCTTCATTCTTCACGAGTCACGAGTGTAGGTAGTGAACATCGTCTGAGCACTAATTGGTTCAAGTAAAAAAATAAATTTTTAAGATATGATGTTTTTGAGTAAATGACACTTTTAAAAAGCTTTTTTTTTTAAGAATAAGTATAATTTAAGAAAAAAGCACGTTTGTACCAAACATACTCGTAACATTGCGTATGATGAACGACATGACATCTTTTAACAGAAGAATTGTGGAACATAAAATTTTAAGCTCTTATACGTTTTTAAAAGTTTTTCAATAAACAAGTCTACACTAATTTATAGCACACAACATTTGAGTTTGTTTGCTGCTCAAGGTGCTGCCATCTTTTGAGTTTTACAGTTATGCTGCTTACACGTTTCGTTTTCATTATTTTCTCATTCACAATTATTTCTGTTATAAACGGAACGTGTTGTAATGAAATATTTACAACACAAACAGCGCACGAATATTCACAGTTGTTGCCTTTTCTAACAATTGTAATTGGTATTGTTACAAATTATTTATAGTTGACGTAACGTATTGCCACGTAACGCAATTTTCAACACGTTCGTGAAACAAATTCTTCCTAATTTTATAAATTTATCAAACTTTTCTATTTCCAATCTAGCAATAATCATTATTGAAAATATTAAGAATATAATTTAATCGTACTGTAGTTATTACATATTATATTATATTATACATATATTCTTTAATATGTAATAACTACAGTTCGATTAAATGCTATTCTTAATATTCAAAACGCAAGTGTACGTGCAGATAATGTTGGTTGACCTTTCAATGAAAGGACAAAATATCTATCAAGCGGTTTTTCATTGCCATCCGATGGTGGGTTAAAAAACCAAGAAAAATTGAATAAAGAAAATACAGTTAAAAAGTTGTATAAAAAAAACTAATTCCGATCTCATCCGTACTGAAAACAGAAGCTTTGTCCTTTGGGAGTGTACGAAGTATGACCTTTACTAGAACCATAAAAAACAACAAAATCTGACAACCTTTGTTAATAGTATGTAGACAGTAAAAATTATTCTTGTATACATTTTCTTAAGCTCTGACGGGTTAAATAGACATATAGGTTAAATAGATGATATTGATGACTTTACAAATAACTCCCTGTTGACACAAAGAGTACTGATGAAATGCGTAGTGGCATAGAAAATACGTATTCTACTCAACTACTGTTGGAGATTAATTGTTGTTTTCCCTTATGCTAATCAGGAATGTACTTTCTTCACAATAATGTGATAAATTAGCTGTGAACTTGAACACGACAAAATTTCTTTAATATGTAATTGTCACATCAGAGACGCCGCAACTTTGATTTATAATTTACACGCAACTGCAGAGTTGTGCATGAATTAAGCTCTATCTGTCTACCACTTTCACCACCTGTCTGTTTCTTCCCTATCCTTCTCTCTAGTTCCAGTGCAATGCATTGCATATGTAGGGGATAGCCCCTGAGCACTGGTCCAAGATAAAAAAAAAAAAAAAAAAAAAAAAAAAAAATATTTATTAGAAATATTATTGTGGAAACAACAAATCTTAAATAATGAAACCAAAATTTATTAAACTTATATTTCAATAAAAAATCTATTTAAATTCATTCTTCATTTTATATTAAAAAAATAAGAAAAACTTTAAAAAATAAAGGCATGACCATATTGATTACATCCGAAGAAAGAAAATATACCCTTTATTCACAATGTTTTGGGAACTTAATTCGAATTAAGTCGTTTATGAATTAAATCCGAAAAAGGATCAAATGCCCAAAAGTTTTATATGGTAGATAATTTTTGGATACTTACTTAAATAACGAGTTAATTTGAGGACCTAGTTGCCTTTTTGAAGACTCAATTTTTGTAGAATTTATTATGAACTATGTATCCAAAAATGATCTACCATATAAAACTTTTGTGGTCTTAGTTCATTTCTGAACATAATTCATAAAAGACTTAATTCGTGCGGTATTCAGAAGACAGATAAAAATATTAATTAAGGAACTACATTTTTTTAATTATATTTATTTTTGAGCGATGGGCTTTTTTATGAAAGATTTTTTTAATTAGTTATTTTCAATATTTCGCTACCAAATAAGTAAATTATATAATACATACAAATTATTATTTCCTGACGATGCTGCCTATTTGGTAGCAAAATATTGAAAATAAATAATTGAAAAAAAAACCTTTCATAAAAAAGACCATTGCTCAAAAATAAATATAAATGAAAAATTTTAATAAGGGTCAAAATAAAAATAGAAGTGAACCTAATAAGTCCCTAAATTTTAAGAAAACTTTTAAAATGCACTAGGACCCCTAAAATTTCACTGAAAATGAAATAAGTCCCCAAAAATGTCTTCCTGTTTTGGGAAGTTAGTTCATGCCGTCCTAATATTTACTTTGAAAATATTGGTTATTAGTATACAGTCGAACTTCTCTATAGCGAACTTCTCTATAACAAATAAAATTCGTGAACACAACATTTTTGTGAGTATTTTCATACATTTTGATCTCCCTATAACGAGCTTCCCTATAGCGAAGTTCTCTCTGTAACGTACAATTTTTTAAGACCTAAATAGAATTTTTCACACTAAATAATCTCTCTATTGCGAAGTTTTTAGCAATCGATTTTTTGCATCAATTTAGTCACATATGTATGTATTATTAAAAAAAAATTTATGTGTTCATGTAAAAACAATTTTTTTTGTCTTAATAAATATATTTTCTACATAAAAAAAAATGTAGTCAAAATTTTCTGCAGTTTCTATATAACGAATTTGACGGTCCCCAACTGCTACGTTATAGAGAAGTTTGACTGTATTTTTTTTTTTTGGTTATTTTGAGCACCAAACTAAACAAAAGTTCGTAACGTTTTAATCAAAAAGGTGTAGACATGAAAACAGCATTCCTTCCAAAGACAAAAATTAAAGGGTTTTTTTTATTTAAAACTTATTAATAAAACTAATTATTCAAGCTGAAAGCATAAATAATATTTATTTTTAATTCAATATTTCGCTACTCCTTTGTGAAAATTGGTTTTTGTTTTGGTAATGAAAAAATATTTTTTTTATTTTTTGTTTAAATATTTTTTATTATTTACTTATTTAAAAAAAATTTTTTTCCATTATAGATTTTTTTTGCTACGTCGAAGAGTGTATCTATGCGAATAATCGCCTAACGTTAGAGCATTTGAAAAACAACATTCGGCAAGTTAACGCCAATAAAGCGGCCGAAATGTGCGAAAAAGTGGTCGAAAAGTATCTCAAACTAATCGACTGCTGCAACTAATCTAGAGCAGGTCATTTAAATGATATTGTAGCTCATTCGTAATGCCAAGGTCCATGCATTATAATGAAATAAAACTTTCATCGAAATCATGTGTTTTATTTACTTTTGCAACTGAAAAATAGATAATCGGAAATAAGAAAAAAAAAAAAAGAAAAAATAAACTCCTTTGAGAGTTGAAATTTATTTGGGTCTAAACGATTTGAAAATTGAATATTTCAAATCGAAGGTATATTAACTTGTCGTATGTGCCCTACGTAATGTCAATTCAATACAAAAATAAATCATAACAATTTCCTTAAAACTTAAGTTGAAACAGGTTCTTGTTCGCTAAACATACAAGTTCGTTGCAAATTTTTAGCAAATTTTTTTTTCTTTACTTTAATTTATTTTAATTTTATTTTAATCAATTGCTATTGAAGCAATAAAAGTTAAAGCTCTAAAGGCCTAATACGCAAATTTTAGATGCTAAAAATAAATGTTTCTAGCGCTTGCATGTGTTTGATGCTGCTATTATTTCAATGCAAACAAGTTTAAACTAATTGACGACTAGAAAACATTTTCAACAAAATCATTAAAAACAAAACGCTTCTTTTTACTTAAAAAAGTTCGTGTGTAGCGTTTGGCGTCTTAAGAGAGGTACGATGAGGTGAGGCTTTTATTTTACGAGATCAGTATTTCTGGTAAATATTAATTTAATCTTATATAATAATTTAAAGAAAATATATGTACATATATTATTTTGACAAGCACTATTGTTTCGTCATACATATATTGTACTATATTTGATTTTTTTTTTAGTTAGCAATTAAAAACTTAGATTATGTTGTTGTTTAAGTGAAGACATCTGCTCAAATAACAGTCATACGCAAATTGTGATTTTGTAAGGGAAAAACATTCTCTCGAAAGCATTTAAAATAAAAACGATGATTTGGCATCACCGTTGTTGGCCTTAGGGGCGTTTATCAAAAATGTATCGATATTCTGAATTTTCAAACTAATACTATGTTCAGACATGTTTTTTTTTAATTGAGATAATTTAAGGAAATTAATTTATTGAAAATTTGAGTTTTTTTTATTGTTGTTTTCAATATAAATGCCGAACGATTATTTTCATTCGGCTTCTATGAACAGGCAGTTAGTATTACACATATTTAATTTAGTCTATTTCGCTTACTAAACTTGCATTTCACAGCCGGAAAAAAACAAGGTTTCTTTTTCCTTTTTGTTTTCTTTTATTTACTGTTTTGACTGTTGCCATTGTATATAATTTTTTCTTTTCACTGAACAGACTTCTCAGTAAAGATACTTCTGCGAAGGCTTGCAATTCCATATTTATAACAATTTCGTACTTATTAACTTAACTTAACTTACATGTCGTTCTTATTAGAAGCACTGAAGTGGCAACGACTTTCGGAAAATAAATGATGATAACATTTTTCAAACACTTTGAAATTATAGTTTCCGAAATGGTAAAAAATTGCACATATGCTAAGGTCTTTAAAAAGGGCATAAAACCCCTAAAATTTCGATGGTTCTTGGAATGAAGCCTTGCAGATAATATTGGATAACGCGATACAGTGTAGCTGAAATGGACTGGTTACAAACATGGTCCTATGAAAGCAGTCGTGGACCATGTCATTGAAAACAACGGCTTATCGTTATATGACAGATATTCGTGCTTCTTTTCGTATTTACGATTACTCCATCGCATTAAAATTACACTCTGCGGTGCTACATGGGGTATTTCTTTTAATTTTTTTTTTGCATTTTGAACTAGCACCCAGAAATAGGGATAGTGAGAGAGATGACAAGTCGTGAATACACAGAGCAAAAGCTTTACTATCTAATAAACTCTGCTTTTATGCGTTTTTTTAAGCAGTGTTGCAGTGCACCTGATGCCAACGAGACGTGCCTTAGTAGCCATTTTTTAGCAATTATTTTGTGACTAGTGACTGTGCCTTCGCCACTGAAACTCTCCGACACATTAATGAAACATCCGAAAAAATGCGAGATATTTTTATGACTTAGTCTAAAACCGGGATCGAACCCAGAACTTTTATGTTTTATTGGCGACGTGCAGACTACTATCGCCATCCTCGAGAGTCGAACGACTGTAATAACAAGTCTATTATATATTACATATTGAAAAGTAGCATACAAGTTGTAAGGCAAAAGCAGACTGAAGAACAGCTAATGCAATTGCTTGTGCTTGTTATTTTGCCTTCCAGAAATCTCGCTCGCACTGCTTAATTGATTTTCCACAGCTAATTATATCGCTTGACGGGTCATTGTGTATTTCTATTAATAGCATCTTGTGCTTATGGTCTAAACAGGTGGCGTACCCAGACGTGAGTAGAGAGCGGTCAACACAACTGGTGACGGTCACTGTAAGTGCAAAGTAATTTTAAACCCTACCTCACTCACCGAAAACAAAAAAAAAAAAAAGTCTACTCAGTCCGCCTATTTTTGTGCATGGGTATTTTTTTTTTTTTGCTAATTTACTTTAAGTAAATAAATAAATAAATATTTTAGAAACCATGGGAACGTTTGGGAATCGCAGATTTCTTTACCATTCCATCGAAGCATTTTTGCTTGAATGGAAAAAGCAGTCAGCTAAGATATCCTACCGCCCCACTAAGACTCCCTACTAAATTAGTTCTTGGCTTTATTATTTTTATGCATGTATGTATGTATGCATTTACTAATAGGCGGACTTGTAACGAAAGTCGGCTTAATTTTGTCTTGTCTGCTTAAGTGAAACGTAAGTCTGTCTGTCAACTCCTGACTTGGCTAGAATGCTTAAGGTCAATGAATTCTTTCATTTGTTTTTACAACTTTTGTTTTTTTGTTTTGCTTTCGTATTTTTAGACTTTTTCTTTTAATTAAACAATTAAGTGTTTCTGGTTTTTTTTTCGTTTTTCGATAGCTCTGGAATATTGTGTAAGAATATGCATGTGCGTGTTGATTTCATAAAAAATTAAAATATATGTATATAAATTGAATTTTGTTTGCAACGAATTGTTAACACCCTGCCTACCTTGGACAATAGAATGCTGGTATTTAAATTCTTAAACAAAATAGAACAAAACCAGTTCCAACAATAGTCAGAGCATCAAAATAGCCATAATATATTCAAGTTAGACAGTAACAAACTGCATTTTTGAAAGAGTCTCAGTTATTAGATGCTGAACAACAACTTAACATATTTAAGTGATTTTTTTCTTCGTTTGACAAATAACTGTCAAATTTATTCTTCATCCAAAACAGCACACGCTATTGTTTACATTAATATTGAATAGAATATTAATGTGTAACAAAATCAGGGCAGTATACAGAGAAACATCTTAAAAGAAAAATTATATTATTTATTCTGTAAGTGGCTTCAAAAGTATGGAAATTCTTAACAGCGTTACAGCGTTACTAAGATAAAAAAATACGAATGTATGAAATGATTTCGCCCACCGAAAGCTACATAGTGAATTAACATCAATATATAATTGAAGCACAGCAGCGAATAACATTCCAAAAAGCCATTCTTTGAAAGCTCGTCTGTTTCGGCGGATTACAGTCAATATTAATCTCTTACATTGGTCAAGCACAAAATTAGCTGAAATTCTACATGTTATCAGTGTCAAAATCAAAGTATATTTATCAAGTAGTCGCAACTCTACAACAAAACAGGGTGGCGATGGCTGAAGTAGTCAGCACGTTAATTGCAAAACCAAAAAAAGTCCTGGGTTCTGACTAAATCTCGCATTTGTGACAGTTGTATTCACTGAACAGTACCAGCATCAGCTGATACCAATCCACATGTACATCAGAACGCCCTCCTTCGTCGGTATTGTTTAGCACCGCCAAGTAAAATAATTACGAAAAAAAATTTAATACGCTTCAACATATACGTATAAGTGTGACAATTTTTTGTAAAATAACGCACACAAATACAAATATTGACGCCAATATTGATGTGTGTAGCATCAGCTTTATGGAGATTAATATAAACCTGAATTCACAAATTCATTCCTGACTCTTTTTGAGAATTTTTTAGCTTGAATTGGTTTTATTTTATATTTTGTCTGGACGTTTGAAAAACCATCAGCCATGAATGCTTGGCATAATGGAAAAACGTTATAACTGCCCACAACACGTTTTCGATATGAAACGTTTTTCCACTAAAAAAAAAGGTTGAGACAGAAAATTTACATGTAAATTGATATTAAACTTTCTTGATTTTTTTTCATAAAAGCTTTTGTTATGATTATTTTAGACATTCTAAAAAATCTAATTAATAAATAACAATGATCTGGCATCTAAAATAGTATTTGTGCTCTTCTGAAAAATTAAGAATTTCTTACTTGTAACGTTCTGTACGTAAAGGGTGTCTGGTGGAAAATTTATATTTTTAAATGCGATTCAAAAAGTAATAAACGGTGCGGAGGGAGGGTGGCGCCGTTGGCATTATCGATGGTGAGGATTTGTCAGTCACGATGTCGCAGTGTTCGAGTGATCATCGCGCGTTCGCTGTGGAGACATTTTTTAAGATAAATGATTCTTACGTAATTGCTCGTCGACAATTTTGTTCAAAGTTCGTTATTCGGCGAATAAGTGATGGACCAAGTGTAAATTTAATTCGTTCGTGGGTGCAGATATTCCGCGCAACTGCTTCGGCTATGAATGCCCCACGGCCAGGGCCCAGTCGATCCGAAAACATTGAACTGGTTGAAAGCAGTTTACGTGAAAATTCGCGACTTTCAATACGGAAAAGAGCAGCCTCACTGGTACTTCCAAGAGCGATTATTCATGAAATTTTAAAAAAGGATCTGAAGGATATGAATGACATACTCTTTAAAAAGTAAAATCCGCATTTCCATTCTATCGTTCAATGCTCTTAATAAAATTTTGTGTCAATTATTACGTTTTTTATTTAAGTTTGAAAATATAAATCTCCTACCAGACAACTTTTATATACACAGAAGCAGAAAACAAATCCGCAACCTGATAACATTTTATAATATGGGATATCTGAATATAAACTATTTACATTATTGAGTTCAAAATCGACTTCATCTATTACTGTTTTCACACTTTTTACGTTAAAACCAACTATTAAAACCTGGATTTACCATATAAAAATATTTTCTTAAAACCATCCTAAAACCTTTTTTGAATTGATTTAAAGTTGATACAACCTTGATTTTCATGTACTAAAGGCAGTGCTACCAAGTTAAAAACAACTGGCAATTTAAATGGCGCTGAATGAAATAAAACAATAAAGAAAAATTTGGTAAATAAAGTCACTACAATAATTTAAAACAATGGAGGCAGCAGCAACAACAATAAAAAAGTGCAAGAGAACGAGAAGATATTGGATAGAGCATAATGAAAATGCTTTCATAGACTTGTGGGAGGAGAAAATAAATGAAATTTTATTATACAAACTGTGCGTTATAACCTGCTTTAACTAAACTTATAGTGAGAACAGGAAATCAGCTGTTTGTGGTTATAACTTTTGGTGTGAAAACACTATTATCTAAATTCTGCGTATTAACCACCTGAAACCAGTGTAGTAATTAAAAATAAAATAATTGCTGTCCATTAGCATATATGTTATGCATTGCACTTTAATATTTCTATGCAAACTTAACAACGAGTTACATAGTTACATACGAGTTGCCATAGTAGAACATCTTTAAAAAAAATATGGAAATTTCAGGCATTTAACGAAATTGCTGAAAGAACCTAAACAAACAATGAACTCTTTTAACCAGAAAACAGATGTTTTTTTTTTCAAATAAAAAACTTGAATTCAATATTCGTTAATCAGTACAGATACAATGACCTGACAAACACATTTGCATAAATTTATAATACCGGCCCTTAAGGCAGTTCTTTAACTTTCACACTCTCCCGCTTATACTCACGCTGAGAAATGAGGAATTTTGATAAAAAAAAAAACTACCTGCGGTTATATTTTACATAGAAAAATATCATAAAAATAACGAAATGTTTTCAATTAGTCATTTCGTTAGTTTTTGCGTTGTAAAGGAAACAAATAAAGAAAATATGTGTATATTAAAATTAAATAATTTATTTAACGCAAAACACGTGAATATTAAATATAAATCAAGACTTAGAAATATGAACGAAATTTGGTTTTTAAGCAAATAAATAGGCAGGCATTGTATGTAGATACATTAGGGGGGGTAAATTTTATTTTGGTCAACAAGCGTTTAGCAAAATCGAAATCTGCACAATTACGAGACGAAAGTATGGGTTTAAAATCAAAACATAGCTCCCGCCGAGAGACGTCAAAATTCGCACTTGGGTAATTCTGAAGCCTAAAATTTTTCGAAAAGTTTTTTTTTTTTTTTTGGTCTCGTAGTGTACATTAAGAGCTTTAGAACAAAACAAAATGGTCCTCTGTAGCTGCAATAGAACCGAAGATATTGCCTTTAGAAATTGAAAAATTATTTGGAAATTTTAGGGAAAATTGTGGCCCGGTATTGTTGGCCCCTGTAGACCTAGCGGGCTAAAAATTTGCATTTTTTCATTTCTTAGCGAGTATAACAAGTATACCAAATTTTATTGACATCGAAATAAGACCAAAAAATTCTTGATGGATTTGGCTTTGAATGACCCAAATGTGAATTTTGAAGTTCATCGGCGGGAGCTAGGTTTTGATTTTAGACCCATACCTTCGTCTAGTGATTTTCTTAGAATTTTGTGCAGATTTCGATTTTGCTATACGCCTGCCACGTTTTTTCTCACCCGAAAAAATTGAGCCACCTAATATACGAGTATATAGTAATGAAGTTGCTAATATTCGTATTCGTATCGCTGAATTATCCGCAAAATTCAAGCGAAAACGTTCCAAAACAAAAAAAAAATTCTCCTCTATGGAGAGAGACAGATTAAACAAGGATTTTTTAGGATGCCAAGAAGAAGAAACCGCACTATATGGTATGGTGCGGTTTCCTCGGTTTAAACGTTACTTGTAATGGAATTTATACTGTAACTTTTGTAAACAAAAACTTGATTTAAAATTAATAAGTTTTTAATTTTTTCATGCATATCGTTAAAAATTCCAAAATATGCCTGTCATCACGAAAAAATAATTAAAAAAAACTAAAAAAACCAACAACAAAAAATAGTGGCAAGCAAACAAAATCCATACATAAATAATAATTGAAAGAGGGGAAAAATAAACATTTATAGGTCCGTGTTATTTCTTCGATTAATCTTAAATTAAATTAATAAAAGACAATATTATGATTTATTGTTATGCACACGCTGCACACGTTTCCATCTTTTTTTTAAGAAAAAAACTTGCAATTGGAGAAAAATAATTATTTTTTTCAAAATAATTGTTTTTATTTTACAAAAACTAATACATAGGTTAGGTTAAGTTTGCAGGCCGCCATATCCAAAAGAAATCAGCTCACTTGTTGCCCCCGGGTCGCATTGTGTTACCTGAGCGGGATCAGTCCTCATCCCGTTCTATCGGTCTCTATCGAGGGTGGCGATGGCTACAAAACTAAAAATGTTCTGCTAGGAACTAAGTCGTAAAAACATTTCGCAATTTTCCTGATGTACATTAGTGGGTCTTTGTGTCAGTTTTTTTTTTTTTATCTTAGACCAGCACTCAGGGGATGACCCCTACACATGCTAATGCATTATGCTGGAACTAGGGGAAAGGTGTAGTATGAGAAATGATAGGAGGTGAACCTTCACTCAATCTCCCTCATGTCGCGTAACGATACCTCCACAAGGTTCTGCGGAAAGGGGAACCCCATTGCAGACGACCGTACAACGGCGAGAGCGGGATAATAACACAGCAACTGCTCAACCGTCTCCTCCTCCTCTTCATCACGACAGCTCCTGCAGAAATCTTTATACAAGAGACCCAATTTCCTGAAGAGCTCCGTATCCCATAGGAATCTCCACAATCGATGTTCCCGTACATTCTATTTCATTTATTTATTAAAACTAAAAACAACACGAAATTGTTTGTTTTCTGAGTTACTTAGTAATTTAATTAATGATTTTAGAAATCAGTTTATCGAACGAATTTTCAGTTGGTATTATTATGAAGCGTTATTATTAATAATTTTTGGTTAGTAAAAAAAAAAACTACTAAAAACAAATAAAACTGCACAGTTGGCAACGCTGTGTGTGTTTGTCACTTTTTAGTATTTTGCTTTTATACGTAATACTGTGCACCGTGCATTAGCAACACTTTAAAGGGTGTTACGTTTTTCTTTTCTTTGGACTATAAAATAGAAAAAAGAAACAACAACAACATTAAATTCATTAAATGTAGGACGTGGAATAATTAAAGAACTTTTTTGCTGTATTTTTTTTTTTTAATTTAATCATACAAAATAACTAAAATGCAATACAAACATGAAGTTTAGAAATGGAAAAAAGGAAAAATAAAACGGCGATAACTGTCTTTATTTGGGGCTGACTTACAAAAATAAATAAAAGAGTGACAATAAATAAAGCGAAAAATTACTACCAAGTCGTGATAGTTTTTTAAGTATTAATTAAAATTTTCATAAAAATTGTAAATTAAACTATTTAAATTTCGAACGACTATGTCAGTATGTAGTATGTAATTATACTTAGCCTATATATTTATGTACACGTGTGCGATGGTGCATTAAATAACTAATTTATATACATACATACATATATAGTTCGCGATAGTACAGGGTTTCACAACAATATCGGTTCGATTTTGAAAATCCGTTATGAGGACATATGTAGTTCTTATTGCAACAGTCAGAATATTCCCAGTGTGCATGTCCCCCAAGTTTTTTTTTTTTAACAACAACAAGAACAGACATTTTGAGAAGCTCTTTAGTTTGTCTACGGAATTATCTAGAATCTAGGCGGGAATCGAACCCGCAACTTACAGATTCATAGGCTAATGCTCATGCACCCACTAAATCCGGTTCTTTTTCATAACCAATAATTGTTACAACCATTTACCTTTGAGAACCGCACTAAACCTAGTATTTGCTATGGACTCTATTGACATCTGCTAATCGAATGGTAATTCTCGACTTCTACCCACATCACTGAGCCCCTAGTTATCGCTAGCATATTCCCCCATCACACCTAAAAATGATGTCATCATTCGCACAGAAAATATTTATTTATGTATATAGTTTTCAATGATTTATATTGATCTCTCACTATAGTTGAATTATTTTTTTAGGCACACTTTTCCGTTTCAGTATGAAACCGCTCCAATAAGGAGACCATTTTTCTTGCTTAACGAAGATACTTACAAAGCGTATAGGCCCATTTTTGGTGCGTACAACAAAAGTGCAATTTCACAAAAACATTTTTCTGATTAAAAACAATCTAATAAATAAATTGCGATAATTTATAATTATTATTAAACCTTTTTTTTTATCAAAAATATATTTATGAATACGGCAATACGATTTTATTTGACGGCAAAAAGGCTTCTAACAAAACATTATATATGTACATATGGATTTATGTTGCCAGTGCACGATTACAATCGGCAATGAAACCCTAATATTAACCCAGCAAGCAAGTTAACCATATCGTGGGTTCTGCGGCTTGGAACTAAAACGAGCCACAGTCACACGAGGGTGGCGATGGCACGATGGATGGTAGTCTGCACGTTCACTACACAACCAAAAAACAGACGTGGGTTCAATCCCAGTTTCAGACAAAAAAAAAAAAAAAAAAAATTTTTAAATAAAAATAAACATCTCGCATTTTTCTGATGTGCATTAGTGTGTATTTGTGTGGCAGTTGTTGTTGGAAGGTTTCAGTGGCGAAGGCATAGTCACTGGTCACTGAACAATACCGGCTTCAGCTGATAGCAATCCACAATCACATCATAACGCCCTCCTTCGTCGGTATTGTGTAGCACCGGCGAAGTAAAATAATAATAAAACTGGCTACTAAACCGAAGCTTGTGAGCACTGCTATGAGTATAAACAAAACAAAGAACGTGCCAAAGCAGAGCTGTAAAATAATTAAATTAGCTTCACCTCCTGTCGTTTCTCCTACTATCCCTTTCCTATAGTTCCCAGCACAATGCTTCGCATGTGTAGCAGTCATCTCCTGAGTGCTGGTCCTAGATATAAAAAAAAAAAAAAAAAAAAAAAAATATTCACTTTTGAGAAAATTGCAATTGAAGTCAACTTTTATAGAAGAGTTAGGAGGAGACATACCTAATGCACCTTCTTAAAACTAGAAGCAGCAACAGAGTATGGGGAAAATTTCCGCTCCTCCGAAACTTTCAAATCGATTTTAATGAAATTTAAAGGTAACCTTTCGTTTAGAAGAAGACTTAGGATATGTACCTTTCCAACACTCAGACTAGGAGGGGTTAGAAAGAGAAGCAATTTCTTTCGACATTAATCAAATGCTTGTAAGTTCAAGCGACTTAAAAAAATACAAGAATTAGTTCCTTTTCTTTAAGGTACGGTCGCATATGCCAATTAATTAATTAATTATTAATTTCATGGTCAAAATGGATTGAAGTAATAATTTATTGAAAACCGAAGATGTTTTATTGCAGATAAAGATCTGTTTCAAATCAAAAGTATTTTTAAAGAACAAAAAAGATGTATAGAATTTAGCGGTTACGTTTTTTTGGGCAAATTTTTGCCATATGCGACCGTAGCGTAGACTCACTCTTTCTTAAAGTCACTAGCATTGAGAATGCTTAATTCTAAATTTTTACTGGGAAATTCAACAGCTTCACCAACAAAATGCCAATTTTATTTCACAAATATTCAAATTGAAACATGTCAGGAATTACAATGCAACTATCGAAAAGTAGACCAAATCAAGCACAAGTTTTAAAACGAAAAAAAAACAAACGTTGATTAGGATCGTGTTTAGGATTTTTCTTTCAAATAAGTGACTTTCGCCATTGAAGTACAAGCACAAAAATTTCTAAGCTGGAGAGGATGATCACTTTTATTAAACCAAAAACTGAACAAGTAAATAAATATATGCGCCAACAATACACATGCAAATATGTACATATGTTTGTACATATGTACATATGTATGTGCATATAATTAATTGTATTCCCTCATTGTTGTATGCTAAATCGAGTTGTTAAATTTAAAATTGAGACCTTTCTTTAAAATAATAAAATAATAAAATAAGAATCGTTTTTTAACAATGGCCGGCCATATGTACTGTACTGGGAAACAATTTAATATTTTTCGTTTAAAGTACTTTTCAAAAAGAAATTTTTATTTTTATTTTATTAAAAACACTTGAGATGACATCAGTATTGTTTTTAATTTTTTTTTGTCTTATTTCTTACAAAATAAACACATTGTTAAGAACTTTATATACAAGCATGCAATACTTATTTATTTAATAAAAAGTAAAAATAAAATAAATAAATAATTATGTTTCAAAATGGAAGAAAATTACCTTAGTGATGTCAAAGGCATATCAAAACGATTGGGATATTTTAATAAAGTTTTCATTTAAAATTGTTTTTCTGGTTCGTACTTTAAAATAATATTTGAAATGGCAAAAAGTTAAATATGTAGAAATAGCAATTAACGTCACTACTGTCCGTGCTATTTAAATATTTTAAATGTTTCAAAATTAATCGAATGAAGAACAGTTCTTGAAAATCGAAAACATTGCGACAATCGAAAATGTGAAAATTAAACTTCACAAATGTTTCGCATAAAGTCGAATTGTAAAATTTCTATTTTAAAGATATTCGAAATGATTAAATCTCGAATCTGAAAAAGGTCAAGACGCAGAGAATTTCGAAATAAGTATGGGAAAAGTGGTGCCAACACCATCGTAATTCTAGCCGTAAGTGATAAGCGTTTCAGGCAGATGCTAAATCAGTTTTTTTAGCTTCTATTAGTGTTTTCACACTGACTAGTTTTAAACAAAAGTTGGTTTATTTTAAGACCAACTATTAAAACCTGGTTGTACCATATAAAAATATTTTCTTAAAACTTTTTGAAATTCGTTTTAAATTGATTAAAATGAAATGCAACCTTGATTTTCATGTACTAAAGGCAGTGCTACCAAGTTAAAAAATTTAAAACAATTTAAATGGCGCTCAATGAATTGGAAAAAAATGAAAATTCTGTAATTGAAGTCACTACAATAATTTAAAACAATGGAAGCCTTAGCAACAACATAATGAAAATGAAAATCGAGTTCTGGAAGGAGAAAATAAATGAAATTTTATTACACAACTGTCCGTTAAAACCGGATTTAACGAAACTTAGTTCGTTCGACTACACTTTCAGAAGTAAACAAAGCTTTGAATATAACAATGGCGCCATCAAAATGTAAACACATTTTGACAAGAACGATTTTTTAAACAAATTTTCACCTGATTTGCCAAGATGACCTTATAATGATTAGACCATGGGTATATTGATTTTAGTAATAAATAATTATTAAATAAACATTGCTTTTTTCTTTGTTGTACCTATAAAATATCTTGATTTGATAGCTGTAGCTTGAGCACAAAAAGTTTGCGGAACACTACCCTAGACCACGGAGGCATCTATTTTGATGTGTGGGGGAGCCAACTTCTCAGAAACATTTTGATTTTGTCGCCAGTACCTATTATGCAGTAAATTTTGGAATCATATTGAGCCACGGCTCGTAAATTTTTAAACACCATCTTTTGCAATTTAAAAAGTAAAATTTTATATTTATTACCAGTTTTTTTCATATAAGCGCGTTAGTACTAACAAGCAAATATGATATTCGAATTAAAGTCATTCTTTTTTTGGAAATTATTTTATGCAACACCTGAGAAAACATTGATATGTGTAAATAAAAATGTTTACTTCCTTGTAAGAAATATTTTGAAATAAAACAAAGCATGTACTAAGTGTAGTAGATTGTCAAATTAAGCACTCTAATTAAGCAAATACTTTAAGAAAACCTGGCAGTTGGTAACTACCAACTAACTAACGATTGTACGATATGATATGTAACCATGGCATAATGTCATAATATGTTTATATACAATATATTGCACAATAGTTCAAAAACATTTCTATTGGTTTTCAAAGAAAAAAAGAGACTTAAAATAAACATGCATATTGTATTGTCGTAACGAATTAGCAGATAAAAATCTACTTTCCACAATTTTGACATTTTTAAAAGAAATTAATATTTTTTAATTTATTGTAGAGTTAAATAGTAAAGTATTAAATACTGATTCATAAAAATTTTTTGGATTCATAAAAGCTATAGAACTGAATTTTGTATGGAAATTTGTTTTTTAAATCTTTTCTAAATAAAAACAAAATAAAAAATATGAATGAATAGCAAAAGCACAAATGACATTAAATTTATTTTTCATTAATTAAAAATTGATAGAAAAGGACAGCCAAGGAAGTTGCCTCCTTATTTTATTTTAAACGCCCTAAAGGAAAATATATGGTCAAAAACTAAGCTTAAAATCGCAGACATTGTGTATAAATCGCTAAGTTGTCAACATATAAAAGATTTTAAGCTCGAAACGTCAATTGTTAATTTTAAACTTTTTTCATTTTTTTTAACAGTTACTGATTTTTTATCGATAACAGTAGTGGACGATTTCATGTCTTTGCAATCACCTTAATATGGTTGTACTCTTTGCACGTGATTAATTTCCCCATTACTATATATATTTGCGCTCTTCTCCAAAACTTGACCTATGCAGGAAAAATGTAGTGTCAGAAGTGCCTTAAGTAAATTCTGAGGAGTTATCAATCATATTTGAAAATCTTATGAGATTATGAGATTTTGTGAATACCCCAAATATTTATTCAACTAAAATCGTAAGAGCAAGGTCTATAAGAAACGAAATTTCACGACTTTTGCAAATATTTATTCAGATATTTTTAATGTTTCTGAAATATTTTTCAAAAATAACGTAACAATAAAAAGTAAACAACTGAAATTTTTATACAAATTATTGAAGGCCTTAGAAATAAAAATTACTGTATTTTGATCTTATAGAAGTTTCATAATTCGCATATAAAATCGATTTTTTTAGAATAAAAAATACGATAATAATGGGCACTGAAAAACAGTTAGCGCTTTGACTATTAAGTTTTGTGACAATTTATGAAAATCCGTATTGATACCCTACGAAGTAAATTTTTAGCAGGAATAATTGCTGTTTTTTTAAGCAAATAGTGTCGTTGTAGATCTTCTATTTATTCGGTGAAAACTAGGGTACATTTTGGCACGCTCATGTGGTGCACACTCAATCACAAATCTGTACCCTGGTGAAAAGCTTCCCCTAGTAAATATCAGCACAGCAAATGGTGCCCAGAACTGCAAAACTGTACCAAAACTTTCTATAACCAAAACTTTCTATAAACTAATTTCTAATATACATATAACCACTTTTAATCATCCATAACGATCCGCTTTCCAAATAGTAAAATTTCGTTCCGTTTCAGCATCACTGTGTTGCCTTTACGATTCAAAATTCAACCATGTTAACCGTAGCTTAACCATTATTGATGAATGACAAATTTGAAAAAAGTGACACTAATGGTGATTTCTTTTCAGAACAAATATGTTGCCCTTTCGATGGATAACATTTTCTACAGTTTGCCCACACCTTTAAAAAGTGATACATTTTTTACTGCCACAATGGTACAAAATATTTGAGATTTAATATTAATGTATACTTAGCGTTTCACTGTTTCTACGGTTTTTAGCACCATTTTATCAATAAAAATCGTCAGCAACAATGTTTTCTAATCATCTGCTATTACGTAGAACAAACTGCAAAAACTTTAAACCAAAAATTTATCAAAAAAGTTTACATTGAAATAAATAATAAATTAAACAGAATCTTCTTCTAACAAAAGTCTGACGGACTCTAGTCAAAGTGAAGAGTATATTGATTTTCATAATTCTTATTTGTATAAAAAAGTACTTCACAAAGATGTAAAAAAGGTTAGTATATCACCCCGACTTGAGATTAGAGGGTCAAATATGTTGCATATTTTGCCAGTTATTTATGCAACATATTTAGAAAGGAACGAAATAGCTTTTTTTAATGTTACATATTTTTTAGAATGGAACAGAAACAGTAACGAAATGTAGCATATATGTAACATTTTTGTCAGAAAAGAAAACGCCATTATATTTGTCCTTTAAAAAAAAAAAGCAATGACACTCACTTTATTTTCGAAGAAGTTGAGGAACAACATAGAAAAATTTAATAATAAAATTGGGAATTCACAAAATATAAATAAATTGTGTTAAGTTGTTTTTTGTTCTTGTTTGCAAAGACCGTGAACAAAATAAACGTCATATTGATTACAAAAATTCGAACACCAAAACACTTACAATGTAATGGAAACACTTCGAAATAATTTGCTCAAAACTACCCGTTTTGGAAACGTTCTATAAAAATTTAATTTAAATTATTGGAGTACTATATTTTGATTTATTTTATTTTTTAAATGCTTTAATTTGCACACTTTTATTAATTCTTGCCTTCAGGTACTTTTATTGCTCGAATGCACTACTTTTTATGTGGGTGACGAATTCACTGACCCCCGAATAGTTAAAAACATAACTTAACACTTAAAGGCATGTAAACTCACGAATTTTAATTTCTGCATTAAATTTAAATTCGCAAGGTTTTTCATATCTTCCTCCCTTTTCTACATTCACAGAGAACTAATAAAGGGAAAAAAATTCCACATAAACTTCATGATATCAATTTTCGAAAGGAATAAATATTCCATGGGAACAAAAATTCCACTTTTTATTCACGATAGGGGTTCATACATACATATGTCAAGTTCAAACACAATAATCATCACTTCACTTTAATGTTAACAAAACCTTAGTTGAACATGTTTATCTCTGACAGTGTGAATACCACATAAAAGTATATGTTACTAACTGTAATATCTATTTAAACAAATATTCATGATAAACTCTGGTTTCCTCATACATAAATAGGAACAATAAAATACACATTTCAAAAGAAATCAAGCGAATAATTTAAATAAATATATTTTTACATGAATTATAAAAGAAAATATTCATGTGTTTAGTGTTTTATTTGCACAAACTCAACGTACAAGACAGACACACTGGCCGAAAGCAACACAAAAGAAAAGAGGTGTCAATAAACTTTTTTCTTCGTCTATTAAATTTATTAACACTTCTTCATAACAATGATTATGAACGTTTTTAAAGAAGAAAAGTGCTGCAAAGTAGCCTCAAATTCGATAGGTAAAAATAAAAGAACAAAATTAAGTAAATATTTTGAAAATTTAATCAAGCACCACGGTTTAGTCAACCGAAACTGACAGTTATTTGACAGCAATTGACAATGCTATGATACATCAATATAAACAGAAAAAAATATAATGAAGATTCAAATAAAAAAAACCAAAATTCAATTAACATAGTAATTAAATTTAGACCTATCACGCAAATTACAGGATCAATTAATAGTTTTAATTGAAAAAATTTAATAATTTTTTTTCCATTTGACCAGTAGCACTATTTTGAGAGAACACCGTAATCAATTAAAATAAAAGTTGATTCAATTAAATTATTAATTAAGGGAAAAAAATTTACTGAGCAAAGATTTAATTGGGAAAAATTAAACTGTTGAAAAGAAATTTACAAAAATTTAGAAGATATAATGGCGAGCAAAATCTTTAAGCGCGGCCTAAGTCTTGCTATGCCGAAAATCTTTAGTATGCAGCTCCGTTTTGGAAAATACCATGGTGGAGAAAAGGTTTAAGCCCGGCTTTTTTTTTATTAAAAATATTAATAAAAAATAAAATATAAATAAGTATTCGCTTTGGTCGGAGGAGGAAATCCCTGCGTCCGCCCGAAGGCCCTTCATGCAAGGAAGCTTCGGTCATCGAATCCGGTGTTTGTTATACCATAGAAAAAATGTCTGCGCCCGGTCGAAGGCTAGTTATGCAAACCTAATTTAGTTAGCGAAGCCGGTGTTTGTTCTACCATAGAGGAGAAAATTCCTGCCCCTGGCAGAGGGCCGGTCATGCAAAGAAGCTTTAGTGATCGGAACCGGTATCGTTGTGTAATCTATTTTTAAATTTAAAAAATTTCGATGTAAAATTGTGCAAAAACTGTATTTGCATTTAAAGTATTGAGAATTTTTAAATAAATTTGAAATATGTACCAAATGATACCAATAGTGGTCATATATGTACGTTCTGAAATGTAGTAGAGAAACGCATTTATATATGAAACTCCAGAGGCCCATAGCTCGGAAAATATTGGTTGCCCCCAACTCTTTTATATTTATATTTTTTCTTATTTTTCACTTTTCTATCACATAGGCTATTTTTTTTGGAGCTGCTTCACTAAACTGGACTTGTTCCCAATTGACTAAATAAGAAACTGATGCATTTATCGCTACAACAATACAACAGTACAGTACTCTACTAAGCAATCCGTATAACAATTTGGGACGTTTGTAATAAAAATATTATCAATAAAAATAAATGCAAAATAGTGATGCCGAATTTTGAGAGTCTTTTGGGTCGGTTATAATCAATGGAGGGCGCGCATCAAATGATAAAAATAATCAAAATTTGACACATTGTCTTCAAACAGATGATAATCACCTGTTCTAATAAGGCCACCTGGTACTCAAATCACATTGGCAGGCCCGGCTAGATCATAAATTTGCGGTAGCGTATTTAAGTGCTCAAAATAAATAAGAATTGCTGAATTTTGAGAGACTTTTGGGTCGGTTATAATCAATGGAGGGCGCGCATCAAATGATGGTATTCAATTCCCCTTGGCAGGTCATAAAAATTACAATTACTTTTCATATCTATTTGCGGTAGCGTGTTTAACTGCTCATTATTTGCAAAGCCGATTTAAACTTTAAAATATTACAATTGACTAAATATTAATTAAATGCAAAACTGACGAAGAAAATATTAACAAAACAAACAACGATGATTTATTGCTTAATAGAGGGAAAAAAGTTAAAATTAAACATTTGAAAGAAAACAAAACATATTAAAGATATTTCGAATTGTTTTTTTATTTGAGTCGTAAATTTTCTAATTAATTTTTACGATAAAAATCGAAAATATCAGGGTTTTGCCAAAAACAAAAAATTATTCACTGTTATTTTTTTCCTGGGCCAGTGCTCAAGTTATGCTATGCTTCACATGGAACTAAGAAAATAGGTTTGTTTTGCAGACATTTGATTGGAATATTCCAAAATGGCAATGGACAGGAAACAGGGAATAGTAGGGATTTTATTGGACAACTGAACTTTAGCTAAAAATATAACTTTCCTTGAAAAACGCGGGAGTGGGTACACACCGCACATTCCGACGATAAACGTGGCTTCAATTAAATTATTAATTGAGAAAAAAAATTTTTTTTTAGCATATGCTTAATTGAGAAAAATTTAATTATTTTTTTCTGTGTAGAAAACAATGCATAAATATGTTCATATTTAAAAAAATTGTGAAACATACACGGTTGGATGCAGTGATGTTAACTTTTCTACTTCGATGTCCGTACAGCTATAAAAATATTATCATTTTTTAAGTAAAATTACCGTACGCAAAGTCCTCTACTAAAAAAAATAATATTTCTTTATGAAAACATATTTATATATGTATATATTTTTTTAAATCTTGAACCATTGTTCAGAGAAAGTCCCCTACATATGCATTGGATTGCACTGGAAATAGATAGAGAGAGAGGATAGTGTAGAGAATAGACAGCTATTGAAAGTGGTATGAAGATGCAGCTTAATTCTTGGACAACTGCGCATATTTGCGGGGTCTCTGATGTTAATTTGACATATTATTTTTAAGCTAATGGTGCCCATTTTATTTATTATTTTACTTCGTCGACGTTTTATTGCTCAACTAAACACGAAGGAGGGTGCTGTAGCACAGAAAACTCAGAAAAAACTTGTTTTTGCCTTAACCGGCCGGGAATCACAACCAGCTTCATCTGGTTGCAGAGCCAACACGCCAAATAATTGGCCATCATTGCCGCGAATTTAGTATAGTCATTTAAAAACAACAAAAGCGCTAAGAAACAACAGCATATAGAATTTCGTTACAATTGGCGTTATTTTGCGTGTACATTTATGCATTTTTTATGAAAGACATGTAGATTGTGTATAGACATTATAAAATAACTTTTTGAAAGTACCGTATATAAATTACCGTACAATACTGTAATTGCCGCACGGTTAACATCACTGGTTGGATGGCCGATTAAAGGTCGGGGCATAGAGAATCCGTCATACTTTGACTTTGTCAGATGACATTAACGTACCGACGGATAAAATTGGCACAATGAGTACTTTGTTGACGGATATCAACGCATAGCCAGCGTTGCCACAAACTTCTGCAAACAAAATTTGTTTAAAAAGTTATAAAATAACAGAATATTCCCAATGTTGCATGCTAACCCATCGCCGTATGCACGATCATGCTGCCTCATGCAGCGAAAGTTGGCCAATATTTATCTTTTAACGTATGTTCTGCTGCAGCATAAACAAAAATAAAATAACACTGTATTTAAATCAAAAATAGATAGAAAATTATTTGCACGGGTTTGTTTGTTTGAAATTGAAATGCTTTATGTACATAATGTTTTTACCAAAATTTTTTTTTATAAAATTTGTGGCTAGTGGAAAAAAAATTTAAGACTTATTTTTTTTTTGTCTTGGACCAGCACTCAGGTGATGACCCCTACACATGCGATGCATAGTGCTGGAACTATAGGAAAGGGATAGTAGGGGAAATAATAGGAGGTGAAGCTTCACTATCTTACAACACTGCTTTTTGTACGTTATTTGTTTTTACAGCAGTGTTGTAGCGTCTCTGATGTCAAGGAGGCGTATTAAATTTTGAAGCTACGTTTTTAGTAGCCATTTTAGTAATTATTTTACTTCGCCGGTGCTACACAATACCGACGAAGGAAGGCGTTCTGATGTGCCTGTGGATTGGATACAGCTGATGCCGTCACTGTTCAGTGACCAGTGACTATGCCTTCGCCACTGAAACCTTCCGATAACAAATGACACAAAGGCACACAAATACACATCAGAAAAAAAGCGAGATGTTTTTTATGAGTCTGAAACTGGGGTGGATCTCAGGAAAATATTTCGTTTTGTGTTTAACGTGCAGACTATTTCGACCATCGCCACCCTCAATTGTTTAGCTAAGTTAAAAAATCTAAACTGGTAACAGTGGTTTGGCGTAACATTGCATGAATGCAAAATAAATCCATCGTTTGACATTATTCTCAAGTACGTTAACGAATGCACAAAAAAGTTATCAAAAATTCAAATTCAAAAAATACTTGAATTTATTAAAAAATGCTCTTTTACTTTTAGAACATACATATGTACATATGTACGTAAATAAAATAGTATACCACGCTCTTAAATATTTAAAATTTTAATCTCTTAGATTTTAATCGTAAAATACAACATCACTTATTTGTCAGATAATATTAATTGTAAAGTGTTGCTGATTTATTTTTGTTTTTATAATTTTTTTAAATAAAAAGTCACACACTAATTGATAAAGTATGAGTCAATATTCAAATATTTTTTACAATTTCAACGTGCCAGTGCATAAAAAATTTTAATAAATATTGTTGGTATTAGTTTTCACATTGTAGGTATTTTTTTTATTGCAGTCTGTTTATTTGCGAGCTTCCTAGTTATAAATGAAATTATCTCTTTAATGGTAAATTACCATTTATATGGTAATTAAAAGTTAGGGAGAATCCCATTATTTCGTTGTTTATGTATAAAACGGAATGTGTATTTTTAAAGTGTCCGCCTTTTAAAAGTGAATCACAAATAACTTTGTCGTTTGTGCCGGCACCAATTTCCAATATATTTTTCTTTAAGGAAAAATTCGGCCAACATTTCTTTTTTTCAATTTATAGAAGCAAATTTTTTTTCCCTTTTACTGACCATGTACATACGCATTTTGCAGTTGAAAATCTGACATTCACACTTTAAAATAGAAAGTGTCTAAAAGCAGCTTAAGCCGAATACATGAAATATTTCGTGTTCCCAATATTTAATAATTCTATGGCTGTATACAATATCCGGACGAAGGGATACCTTCTACGAAGTTCTATTGGCCTGCTATTTCACAAAAAAAAGTGACATTTTTTTTTTGTTCCATAATGATGGTCAGTCACCAAACAATTATGATATATTTTTTAAAACACTGTAACTCATCAACCCCTGAAGCAATTTGAGTGATTTTTTCACCATTGCATAGACCTGGATATCGAGCCTTTGACCTAGGTGCTGTCAGTCTTACTAAGTTGAAAGGTAATATTATGCCTGCAAGCCTTCTGTCTTAACAATTACTAAATAATATTGTTGTGCTAACTGGTACTTAGGGGTCCATATGTGGGTCCATCGTATAGCCAACTTCACAATCTATCTAATAGTGAAACAATCATTAAAATCCCTCTAGCCGTTAACGAATTATACAGTTTTCGGTGCTTTCAAATAAGTAGTGACTACTACGCACTTCTCATCTTATACAGGGGGTAATAGTATAAATATAGTGCAGTACCATACCATGTAGTTAGTGCGCAGTCAAGAGTATTGCCGTGTTTTTTGTTTTTAATTGTGAATTCTTCTGGCTCACTGATCACGTCTTACACCTTTTTGGTACGTGGACGCATTTGGGCCGAGGGTGCCACAGTAGGGAAATTTCGGGTAAGTTTAAAGTTTGTTTGTAAGTATGCATGTATGTAATTCTTCACGCGTTAGGATGTTTGTCCGAACTAATTTCCGAAACTACTGAATTGATTTTAATGAAATTTCACACAGACATCTAACTTTGTCCAACTTAAAATATAGGCTATATTTTATTTCGATTAATGACCATTCGGGAAGAATTAGTAGTAGTAACTATATACCTCTCCGAAACTCCACAGTTATCGGTTTTTTTGTTTTTGTTTTTAATAACAACACAAACTCTACGAAGCTCTTATAGCTTGTCTGTAGAAACACCCAGGGTCTAGGCGGGAATGGAACCCGTACCTCCATATTGATAAGCCTAATTAATGCTCATGCACTAGACTACGGAGGTTCTCTGTATAAAAATGAAATGATATTCATTGCTAAGCGCATCACGGGGTAGATGTTTCACAGTAGAGAGAGGAGACAGGCGGCGATGTGATAACAAGGATCGAGAGCTTAAAGGGTGGCGCACATACAATCCGTCATACTTTGCCTTTTTCTCCTGGCAACTAAGTTGTCCAACTTTTAACATACGTGGAGCATTGTGACAGCAGCGTTGCCGTTTTGGATTGCTTTTAACCAAAATTGGTTAATTTTTTTAGTGTGGAGATATGAATATTTTTTTTGTGTTTTTTGGTTTCAATTTCATTCTAAATTTACATTATTATATATTTTGCGTAAGTTTTCATATAGCGTTTAGTGTGCTACACTGTTAACAACCTTTGGTTTTATTAAAAAAATCGTTTCTGTTGTAAGAAAAAATTAAGTCTGCTGTAGCAGAAGCAAAAAAAATATAACACTATTTAAATCCAAAATTTAAGACTTATTTTTATAAAATAAAACATACTCTGGTATTTTTATTTTATTTTTTAACTTCTTAAACAAAATTTTGTTTGTAGAAATTTTTTGATGGTGGCAACGCTGACTATGACTTGATATCCGCCAATAAATTACTCATTCGCCGCAATGCCAGTTGGAAAAGGCAAAGTGTGACGTATGACGGAATAAATGTGGACCGGCTTTGATTCTTACATAATTTGCATTAGAGAATAATTTGTTTTAGAGAATTTGTAAAGTAGAATTCCTACGTCTCATATTGACGTATACTTTTTTACAATCTGAAGGTGACACATTTTATTTTTTACTTCATTTCATCGACATTTTTATTGCTAAAATACCGACGAAGGGGGCCGCGATAGCGCAAACACAATTGGGCCGATTCCAACCGTTCATGTGCTGGTTTCGGTATGCTAACTACTCATCCAACAGCACCGTTTCGAGAAAATGCAATTCACATCGCGGATTTGTTTTAATACTTAACTTTGAGGAAGACTTTTGGCTAAACTGGTAAAACCGTAATTTGGCAAGCAATGCCAGAAAGCGAAATGTATATAAATTAACATTTCGGCAATTGCCGAAATTAAACATTAATGCCTTATTTTTGATCATACGGTACTGAAGAATGTACGAAAACATAAAGAATATGCACAATTTAACTGAAAACACTCCAGTATCAACCACTCCCCTTAACAATCGAAAACGTTTTTTTTTTCGAAGACACAAAAAAATGCAAAAAGTAAAACTAAAAAAAAAATAAAAATTTTTTGAAATGTAGGACACCTCAAAAATATGTACAAAGTAAAAAATGTTGTATGTACTACGTACGACAAGCCAATCTTATAACTCCCTGTCATTTCTATGTTATTTTCATCGCTGAGATTGTCAGTGAAGTGAACAAGTGTGAGTGAAACTCTAATGCAGGTTGAGAGAATGTTGAAATGTTGGTTATTTAGTTGCTATTCGTTTCAGTGGATTTTTGTGAATGTCAGAGAGCCATTGAAATAAAGCAACTGCATTGAAATAAAAAAAAAATACATCATGCCCATACCCCAACCAAGCAGCCAACAACAAATTGTTTGAATAGCGAGAGAAGCCAAAGATCGTTTGTCGTATTCTCATACTATTGTAAATAAGTAATAACATGTATTTCGTATTTATTAATTTGCTCTATACGTGTGGCTGTGATTACAAATTGACTGTGTAAGTCCGTTTGTCTGTCTGGCTATTTTACCAGAGAATTTTTTTTAATCGCATGGTTTTTCCAATTTTGTCATGTTTGTTGTGTATTTTTTTTCATTTTTTGAGGGAGAGGGGTTTAATTTTTCTGACTTTTTCTTTTCATAATTTCTGTATCTGCATTTTGCTAATTTTTTTTTGATTTTCAGAGAGACCGGTTTAGATGGTTTTAGTTCGCATCTAATATGAAGAGAAACAATTGCAAAAGTGTTCGTAAGGCGTTGTTGGTGGGAGCGAATACGTGAGATTGTCTGAGAATGAAAAAGCATTAATCGCATTTGGTATTTAATATTTAAAGCAACTATTATGATTTGTTTAATAGCACAATATTGAAGTTCTAAAATTTTCTAGATACTCTTTGCTAGGTAAACTAAGCTAAACAAAATCGAATATAGTCGAGACGAAAATTCACTCTACATAATTTTTTTGCTTACAATAATTGGACCTCAGGAAAAAAAGGCAAATATGAAAAAACACTGCACAGAACACAATAGATGCGTTTAAAGTAAGGGCTAGCACAAAAACACAAAATTATACAGATGTTGCGGCTAATTACCAAACTTATTGGTAGTCTGATCGGGGGGTAAGCTACTGAAGATAATGCAGTTTCGATACACAGTGCTCTCGGCACAATGTCAGCTCCCCATTACGTCAACATGGCACAAAATAAATATAAAATATATAAAATAATATTATCGACTCTAAAACGTCAACCAAACCACAAAACTGTAAAACGTCAACTATAAATAAAGCAAAATTTAAGGTCTACTAAGAATTAAAATATATATGTAGGTCTGAATCCGGGGGTTACCCTTCTTCCAAGGCATGCGAAAGTATAAATATTTATGGCATGGTCGCCAGAAAAATATTTTTGTTGCTTTTATTTAGATTGGAAATCTATTTTTGTTATTTTTATGAACAATAAAAATGCTTTAAACTACAGTATCAATAATATTTTGATATTAAGAACCCACATTCCTAAACGTCAGCTTCTGATAAACGTCAACACCAGCAGTTTTAATTAGTTGACGATTCCCCGAGCCCACTGTGTGTACATAACCTGCATCACCATTTTCAGGAACTTCGGTTCATTTAAAGTAAAAATAATTTTCTGTATTTATGTCACTCTCAATGTATAAAAATATGGCAAAATATTTTTTTTTTTAATTATTTATATATATGTATGTATGTATTAATTCAAAAATCTCAAAATTTGGAAATAAACGACTGGTCTCTTGAGAAAAACTCTTTAATTCGTAAAAATTCCATACATTTTGGTGGTCCCCTCATTAATTTGTATTTTTTTCCAGTTCAAAGTATGAGGAAACCCCTATAAAAAGTACCTCTTATAATTCGTAAAAAAATCGAAATCCGAAAAAAATAAAATGACAAAAACAATGTTTTTCAAAACTGTTTTTTTTTTTTTTTTAGCAATAACCGGCATTTTTTGTATTTCTTTAGATTAGTTTATTTCCAATTTTCCTGAAGAGCATGACTTAAAAGTGGTAAGAAAAACACGCATAGAACATTACCATTATAATTTTACAACATAGTTTTAGCAATTAATAATAGGGAAGAGAAAATTTTAGTTGCTTTAAAATTTTATATTGCTCCTCCATGATCAATTTTAGAAAAAGAGAATTCATAGTAGAAACGTCTTTAAGTAGCAAAGTAAAACGACAAAAATAAGCTGAGTAACCAGAACTATAGGAGCGACATATTTTATGGTTTTCGCAGTGTCCACAGTGCAAACCCATGTAAATTGTTTTTTTTCATGTTAACCTCGCTTAATCGAAATTCCTTTAATTCGAAAATTCCTGTAATTCGTAAAAAAAAATAGCTGGTTCCTTCGATGCCGAATTAACGGGATTTTATTGTATTTGTATGGTTAAAGTAGACTATAAATAAACACATTTCGTTTGTTTCATCAGTAGACCTTCATTCAAATTTTACAAAAACTATCAAAATATGTTTGGACAAAACGAAAATATTTTGAATATTTTGAATATTTTGAATTGCTTTCTTGAGCACCACCTCGTATTTGTGCGAGCTCCCGATTTTCGATTTTTCTACAACATGTACGCGAATACAAAATATTGTTGTGCACGGTATCAGGTGTTTATACTTTCAAAATACTCGCTGCATTGTCACTACTGCCATAAGGAAATTAAATGAAATAACACTTCTTGGCCATTTTTCACTTTTTTTTTTACTTTTGCATTTGTGGTTATCTCTCTTTCTCTGAATTGCACGAATTGAAATTTTATTTAATGCCATTATTCGTGTTCGTACTTTCCTACAAAATGAAAGACTATAAGTCAAACTTAAAGCAGGAACAACAACGACTTAAAAACAGCTACAAATATTTATCTCATTTCAGATACATTTAAGTTTTTATACATATCTTTTTACCCATATAAAAGCAGTATGTTACACAAGTCATTATTATAATTGCGCCGCTTTAAAACCGGATCTTTTCACGTTTTTTTTTATTTTTTTGTTGAAAATTACATTTTTCTTTTTCTCTTCAAATTAAAAAGTACATTCACTTTATAATATTTTGAGCAAAAAAAAAAAACAAAAAGATAAATAAATAGTGGTATTATTACTTAATTAAATAAAAAAGTAAAATTTGCAATAAATAATTCGTTAATGCAAAACAAAACAATATCAACATATAATAGCAAAAAAAAAAAATAAAAAAAAGGCAGCAATAAATACCCGCAAAAATATCGAATGTGTAAAATGACCGAGCATTAGGGAATATTAATTAAAAATTAATCAAATACAAGAAAAATGGTTGACTAAAACACCAAAAGTCACTGATCTCCACGCAAATAGTTACAATGAAAATATTCAATATACATACCATAACCGATGGAAATAGATAGTGTGCTGTGTGTTGTTGAAGGCTTTTCAATAAAAAGCCGGTTATAATTTTCTTATAAGGAATAAAAGTTAAAGATTACTTTCTGTTTAAATACAAGTATAAATTAATAAAAGAAAAAATTACTTTACACATTTGAGTAATGACTGTAGAGCATGTTATATGTAATTTTTCGGTAATTTTAACTTTTTAGCATTTACCCAAATTAGGTTAAAACAAAACAAGTTTTCACTTTGTTTGCTCTGTTTTACGTTAAGCCAAATGTTTGACAATTTGTTAGGTAGTAACGAATTATTTACTTATTTACTTTAAACTGAGCATTAATTTTTTTTTAACAATGCTCTTGGGACGTGCCCTATGCAATTAATTGCACCGGAACTATTTGGAAAGTTATAGTGTTGGGAAGAGACAGGTTTACCACCTGAGATAGAAGACATTATTTTATTTTTGTCGTATTTTAGTGATAATTTAGCAAAACCTCAATTCTGATTCAGCTGCAATTTTATTTTGTGCCCATTCAATAAATCTGGGGCTTTACTTCTTGTAGCAGTTGAATTTTGGAAGAACGAAATGTCAATTATATTCTCAAAATCAACCATAATATTGTTTTCATACCGACTGAGTTGGTTTTACGTTAAAAGCAACTATTAAAACCTGGTTTTACAATATAAAAATATTTCCGTAATTTAAATTGATTGAATGTAATACAACCTTGATTCTCATGTACTAAAGGCAGTGCTACCAAGTTAAAAAATTTAAAACAGATGGCAATTTAATGTAGCGCTCAATGAAATAAAAAAAAATAAAGGAACATTTTGTAAATATAGTCACTACAATAATTTCAAACAATAAAAAAGTGTAAAACGAAAAAAGCTCTTGGGTAGATCATAATGAAAATGCTGTCATCGAGTTGTGGGAGCAGAAAATAAATGAATTTTATTAGACAAACTATAAAATAAATTATTGAAATCGCCCTCCTCACTGGACAGTACAGCTGCAATAGATTCTCACGAGCAAACGGTACATGTTAATTATCTTAAAAACTGGAGCAGAATAAAGTAGTTGAAGCTAATGAAATAACTAGTAGCGCAGCAATTAAAAAATGCAGAATATTGACGCTTTCGGCATGCCTACCAAATAACCTCTCAAAAACATAAACCATTTTGCAAAAAATATGAGAATTTTTAAAATAATTTGGGGTTCACAAATAGTAGTCACAAAGTCATATGTTATAAAATAATAATACGAAAAATACGACCGCTGCAAAAACAACCGCCATAACCTCAAACAATGCATTCAGCTGATAAGAAAAAATTATTTATAAATATTTCATACCGAAATGCTAAAAGAAAGCGGATAAACTACAATAATTCGGCTTTTTAATATAGTAAAACAGAAATTACTTATTGTAAATCTTGTAATAATTTTCTAATTGAATTAAAATTACAAAATTGTTATTTTGTCACACAAAATTGTTGAAATAGATCAATCATTTTAATGGTGGGCGGCTCGCGCGAATACAGCTGTCCCTACAATAAACTTTTTACTGGCCGGACCAATTATGATGATTCTTTTTTCATTGGAAAATTCGTGCTTACGGTGTGGTTTCATTTTAATGATGGGCGGATCGGGAGAAAAAGTTAATTTTTTTTAAAAGGTTTTATTTATTAAATGCGAGTTAAGAATAAAATAAAATAATAAAAAGAAACTAAAAAGTAATAAATAAAAAAATTTTGTATGGGTTGATGTGCTTTCACTAGTTCTAAGGGAAATTGCTTTTTTAAGTTTTCGATTTCATCCTGGACTGAACGTAGGTACTATGAAATAACTGCCAAATTCAATAACTCCCCACAAAAAAATTAAATAACTCCCAATGGTTTCTCCATAGAAAATTGCGACTTATTTCATTTTCTTCCGACATTGGGAGTTATTTCGTTTTTGTTTGAGAGTTCCTTAATTTTGTTTTGGGACTTATTTCATTTTCTTTTGGTAGTTATTTCATATTTTTGGAAGTTATTTCATTTATGTTATTATTGCATTTCTTGATTATTGATTATTGATATTTCTTCTCTACGGTATTTCCTATAACGGCGATTCCTTTTAAAGTTGTGGTGTATAGACGGCCTACGGTTAAAGTCTTCCTCCTCTACGGCGATGCCTAATAACAACTTTTAGCCGAGTCTAGGAGTTTTTTTCTCTAAGGTATTTCCATAGGGAACTTAACTCTGTGATAGAATGTATACATATGCGTGTACTTGTCATATCTGGTTTATACACACGTGATTTTGTGTGCACGCCACAAACTGTGTGTTACAAAAGGTTTCTAATTTTTATATTTACACGTTTGTATGTTATTTAATGTGACATAACATATAATAGCTCACAACAATATACAGATGGCAAATTATATACTGATGATATTTCCATTCACTTTTAATTAAAAAAATTTTTTTTTAAAAGATTATGCATAAAAATATAGATTTTCGGATATATTTGCCGAACAACAAACACAATTCACTTGCAAAACAGCTGATGTCATATAGTTTAGAACACGCTTTAAATCGAAAGTATCGTATGCACTGTACATAGAGAAATAACACATGTGACATTCTATATGACAAATACATATAATGTAAATACATCTTAATAAAGGAATGTAACAACTGTCTTGCACGAAAATATAAATATGAAAATAAAAACAAAAACAAAAACTTTTTCTAACACCAGCCGTAAAGTTCCAATAAAATTTATTTAAAAAAAAACAACAAGGCTGATTGACAAAAGCTGTCAATGAAACGAAAAACCACTCCAAGAAAAATTTTTTAAACAGGAATAAACAACTAAAATACCTGTAGACGTAACACACACGATCTCTAAACTTAATAAAGTTGAAAGAAATTCATCTTGTCGACTGGTCAGATCTTTTGGCATTTTTTATGTTTCTAACCAACCTAATCCTCTAACATTTTGCGGAATCAAATGTTTCGTGCTTTTTTTATATACGACAAACAGGTTAAATAAATTAATCCAACAACAAAAATTAAAGAAGTACATAATTTTGCGGTATAAACGAGAGAAACTTGTTTTTACGCATTTTAACTGCATACAGAAAACAGAGGACAGACGTACAGATACACATCCACACAAACATTCATAAATCCATTCATTCATACATATCTATGCATGTAGAGCTTTGATTACTACCAAAAAATTTATAATAAAATTATAAATAAAAAAATTATAGACCAATACGAAAGCAACAAGAGAAGGGAAATAAAAAAAAATTCATAGGCAACACTGGATAAAAAAAACAACACGAGCTGAAACAACAGCACAAGATAAAAATGTATAATTTGAACAGGGCAGCCACGCTCAGAAAAGAAATTGTACTAAAGCTGTTAAGAAATTCGACTGTTTTTTTTATTTTTTATCTGGGACCAGCACTCAGGAGATGACTCCTACACATGCGAAGCATTGTGCTGGAACTATAGGAAAGGGGCAGTAGTACAGAAGGTGAAGCTTAATTAATTATTTTACAGCTCTGATTTCGCACGTTCTTTGTTTATACTCGTAGCAGTGCTGAAGCTTCGGTTTGTAGCCATTTTTATTATTTTAATTATATTATTAATTGACCTTTTTTATTATATTTTTTGATATATATTTATTAAGCCTGAGGTCTTTTTTTATTTTATTTTGTTTTTTATTATTCGATATTTCGTTAACAGCTTGTTAACATCATCAGGAATAATAGGAAATTATAATTCTTTGAAATATAAAAATATTTTTGAAACGTCATATGCGCCTATATTACTACTACACATTTTTAATTTGCAATCAAATTTTATAACAAAAATTTTGTGACGTTTCAAAAATATTTTTATATTTCAAAGAATTATAATTTCCTATTATTCCTGATGATGTTAACAAGCTGTTAACGAAATATCGAATAATAAAAAACAAAATAAAATAAAAAAAGACCTCAGGCTTAATAAATATATATCAAAAAACCATTTTTATTATTATTTTACTTCGCCGTTGCTACACAATACCGACGAAGGAGGGCGTTCTGATGTGATTGTGGATTGCTATCAGCTGAAGCCGGTATTGTTCAGTGATGTGTGTTTTTTTATATATAATTTTGGTCTGAAACTGGTGTTGAACCCAGGTACAGAATAAGCAAATATAAGCAAATATGCAATATATTAATATTGGGGGCACTAACCAAACTGTAAGCGGGACTTGAAGAAAGTTGAAGAAAAATTAGCATTGGCAGCCCTGACTATGAGTGTATTGTTGTGCCAGGTCTGCCATATTTGCCGATTTATCGTCATTTTGCCGACTTATTCCACTCAAAATTCCGATTTTTCGATAAACACTTACTAGTCAGTGAACAATACAATAAAATACAATATTGGCTTCAGCTTGTAACCAATCCACATGCACATAAGATCGCCACCCTTCATCGGTATTGTGTAGCACCAGGGAAGTAAAATAATTTCTAAAGAATGGCTACTAAAACAAAACTTCAAAATTTAATACGTCTCTTTGACATCAAAGGCGCTTCAACACTGCTATAAAAACAAAAAACGTGCAAAAACAAAGTTGTAAGATAGTGAAGCATCACCACCTGTCATCTCTCTCACTATCCCTTTCCTCTAGTTCCAGCACAATGCATAGTATGTGTAGGGATCATCTCCTGAGTGCTGGTCCAAGATAAAAAGAAAAAAAAAACAGTACAATAGTACTGGACTGATATAACCAATCTGTCAAGTTTATTGAAAAAAAGTGATGAAAATAAACAAAAGATCCAGAATCTTGAGAGATATTACGTATACAAAATCTTATGTATACAAGTGTTGAAAATAAACAAATTTTGACAGATTGGCTGCAAACAAATGATATTCACCTGCGCTAAGAAGGCCAGTTGGTACTCCATTCGCCTTGGGAGTTTTTATTTTATTATTTTTTTTTATTCTTTTACTGATGGTTTACTGATTTATTATTTAAATTAATAAATTTTTTTAAACTTTTTTCATCCTTATTTTTTAACTTTATTTTTCTTTTTAACAATTTATATATTATCTTTTAAGATTAAAGGTTTGTTTATATTTTTAATTTTTCTATTTCGATATTTCGAAAATTGTTCTTTAAAAATAATTTATAACAAAGAACAAAATATCCATACTTTTTAAATTAACTACAATTTATCTGAGAATCATTTATTTTTAATGTTTTTTGTGTGTTTTTATAAGTTGTAAACATTATTTAATGCTGCATTGTTTTGGTTACTTAATTTTTATTAATAAAAACATGTTTTATTGTATTTAAAATTAGTATTTTTAAGTTACCGATTTTTTTTAGATTGAAGAGCCTATTTTTTTTATTTAGTTCTGATTTTTTATGAAAATCATCTGGCACTGCTGTGTTGTGGCCTCAACAGAGAAGAGTACACAAAAAAGTTAAAAGATATTTATGGAAATAGAGAAAGAGAATGAGATAATTATTGATACAGCGCCGGCATAATTCCTCTGACACCGGTTGATATCATGAGAAATGCTAAATTAAACAACAAAAACAAAAGTAAATATACGTGCATGTATGGTGAATTAATGTCACAATGGGACATCTTTCTTATTGTCCCATCAAACAAATTTTCCATTGTAAATCTCTACATAAAGACAAACTATCACACCCCATTTGAACGATGTACTATCAAAAATTCGTAGGTGAAGAAATTTCTTGTTGACTAATGGAAACCCGTATAGTAAAGACAAAATCGAATCAAGAGCATTAAAGAAAAATAATGAAAGCCAAATGTGCACACTGGTGGTTAAATAAGAGGCAGTATTCGTGTGGACTCTATGCACTGTGCTGATATTGCAATAATGTGTTATACAAAGTAGCAATTAGTAGATCAGTCTTAAGCTAATGATATCTAGAATAGGACCAACACTCAGAGGGTATCTCTACGTATTGAACGCATTGCAGCGTTCATAGGTTTTGGGAAGGGCTTGAAGGGAGTAGATAGTGTTTGGCGACAATTGACATGAACTTTATAACATTGCAGTTGACAGGAAAGACAAACAATTGAAGCAAAAAAAAGATTTCCTCCGTAATGCGTAGTGCGGTTTGCTAGGAAATCGTATTTACTATCAGAGCATCCAGGGGCAAATCAGGAAAATCTATCAAAGGTGCATTACTAACTAGGTACAATTTGATTTGACGTGAACCTGACAGTTCAATTCTTCGTCCGTATATTTTACTTTTCGACTCATTGTGGCTTGAAGTCTATTCACTAGTGTTTTTTTTGTTTTCTTTTTATTGAATAATACTGTTTGTTATTGCTATAGGAAATGCATTATAAAAGCTAAAAATATTAGCAGCCCACATGTGGTCTGAGGACTCCGAAGGCGATTTACAGAAGATTTTGTTTCATTGACTCCACAGCCCATTTGTAGGCTATTAAAAAAACACCCTTTTAGGTATATACGTATTTAAAAGATGTAGATATTCATATTTATTGGGGTTTTTTGCAAAAAAAACGTCCGTGTGAGGCACTCCTCAGTCTCTACATTGGACTGTTAACGTGTTAAATAGTTTTTCTCAAGGGGCCAGCGGTTTATTCCGAATTGTCGAGGTTTTCGAATTAACGGGATACGAACTATCGCGGTTCGACTGTATATATATATATATATATATGTATATGCAAAATTATTTCCAAATTATTACAAGTTTCGCGTTAAAATCACTTCACTCATTCGATTTGTGCTTTCATTTCATCCGCTACTAACTTGCAATCCAATAGATACTTTTATTTCACGTAAATTTCAAATAAGAAAGAGAAACTGGGAAAGAAATCAAGAGAATTTGAGAGCAAAATGTACTCGCTCGAAACTTTTAACATAAACACATAGAAGAAATGACTCTAATTCAAGAGATAAAATATATTGAAGTCCCTACATAATTACAATGGGCATTAAATAGTGTGAGTAAACGAGTATCTATGTGTGCATATTTTTTGTTTGGTGAGTAGTACATTCATACAAACATATATTTAAGGAGTATGGGTGTAGATGGGATGGGAAATACACAATAGCAAGAGAAGTAAAAAATAAATTAATACAACCACACAACGTTTGCGTTAGCATTCAAAAGAATTTCACCGACATTTAGTTTAGTGGTGTTTCTGATGGCAGTCGTGCTACGGATATTCTACTAAGTACACATAAATTACTACTACTACACTTCAATTGTTGAAATAATAAAGTTATTTAATTAATAAATCAAGTGTTTAATTATCATAATTTAATAACAAAAATAATATAAAAAAAGAGTATATTTTTGCAATTACAAAGAACTAAGCATTTGCTCAACAATTAAGCGAATAATCCCCATTAATTAAAGCTGGCTTTGAAAAGTATTATCTTTCCAACAAATACACGAAACAAACTCAAAAATGTATAATAATTACTTAAAAGTATAATTATTTAAAACTGTTACAACACCTCAGAGATAATTTTAATTAACCTGCGAGTTGAAAAACTAAAATATAAAATTAAAAACCAAAAAAAAATAAATAATTTTTATTTTAAAATAAAATATTGAAAAGAATTGCAACAGAATGTGTGGGTTAGGAAAAAAGTAATGAAGAGGAAGTGAAAACTATAGAAAAGAATCTTAAAAATTAAACTTTTGAAAACAGTTATTTAGCAACAAGTGAATTAATTTTTTTTTCTTTCGAGTTTTTTTTTTCTTTTGACCATTTAAATATCCAATCATCATCGAACAATTTGCGGAGAGAGAGAGAAATTTTTTGTTTTGTGCTTTCTTTATTTCACTCATACAAAAAACAATAAAAAAAAAGAAGAATTAATAAACAAAAATCACAGGAAAGCAACAAGAAGAACTTAAAGAACAAAACGAAGAAGAAGAACGCCAGAAAACAACCTTAAGCAGACCATGTCAAGTATTTGTGTTAACTGCAAAATTATAAGCACCAACAACAACAATAACAAACGCAGCACACTAACAAACAGCAGCAACAAGTAACAAAAACACACACCGAATGTATAGAGAGTGAATGACGCACAGACGGCGACGACACACTTGTAGAAGAACAACTAGAAAAAAAAAGAAGAACTACAACTAGACTGTTAAACCATCAACCACCAGCAACAGCTTGAAAAAAAAACACCTTAAACCAAACGAACAATCCAACAGGTTGCTTTTAGCCTCACTGGCTTCTTCTGTCTCTTCCTCGCCGTTTAAATACTAAATAATCATTTAGAGCAATACCAACAACGACATTCCAAACCAAAATCATCACAGAGTGAACAAAATTAGCAGAACTAATAATTAAAAAAAAGAAATTCTACTTCAAGTCAAAAAATAATATAAATTAAATAAAAGAAATCTGTAACAGATTTTTGAAAAGTGACATCAACTTCAGCGTATAAAAAAAAGTAGATATGAAATGAAAAAAATAAAATAACTTAACAACAATTAAAAAATATTTAATCATTTAAACTAAAACTGGGTTATAAAACTATAAAGCTCAGCATACGGCAATAGAGATAAAACAAAAATATTATCTTTCTGTTGAACAACACACAAACACACAAAAACATAAAAATGCTTCCACAAAAAATACAGCAAATTATTTGTTAAAAATATTATCACATTATCAAGAGAAAAAAAAAATAATAATAAAATTGTTAGACATTGCGATAAATTTTTTTATTAAAAAAAATTTATTTTGCGCAAAAAAAAATTAAATTAAAGTTTAAAAAAAAGCACCGAAAAATAATTTTTGTTTTTCCCCTTTTGATTATTTCGAGAAATATTCAAAATTCCCTTCACTATGGAAACGTTTTATGAGGCCGATCTAAAAGATATATGGGACTCGGATTTGGATCCGGTAAGTTGTTAAAAAAATTTTATTAAAAACGAATCTTCATTGATTTTGTCTCATATCTACTGATATTGCACAATTCTTCTAATTTGTATCTGTTTTTTTTTAGCAATTATTTTGAAGTTATGACAAATTTATTGAAAGGTTACCATAGGAATATCTTACTAAGCCCATGAATTTCGCTAAAGGGCGTTTCACACTATAATACTTTGTATTAGAACATGTCACAAATTCAAGTGTTATGTGCAAATGTGATATATGTATGTAGCAAGGTGTATAAAACTAAGTGGGGTTGTCAAAAAAGGTGGCAATTTTTTGCTGTAAATACATACATATGTGCTTCAAACGTCAAAAACTTGTTTATGTTTATTTATTTACAACTGCCGTTAAATTAAAAATTCTGTTTTTGGCGAGAACAAACTTTGTATTACAAATCAACTGATTTTAAAAAATTAAAAATTCTTACACACACTTTATGTTCATAGTAAAACACATTTTCTTATTTTTGACATAAAGGCGGACAAAAAACGTTTGTGGTTGTTGGATTGCTGTACAACAACTCCATACCACCACCACCGACTTAAAGACGCCTTGTGTGATAGTGTAAATGCTATGTGTTATGAAAACTAAAAATAATACGGTAATACATTTGACATCCCATAAGAATTCCTTGTTTTTAGAAATTTTTCTAAACGATAAGATTTTTCATTTTATACGGTTTGCAATATTACAACTGCAAATAAAAAAAATCTTTAACTGCTGAACCGGTATTTTTCTTTCTCCTTATGCCGTGTACACACTAGGCATCTATTGTTGTGATTTAAAGACGCCATTTTTGAAATGTATGCAATGCCGTTCACATTATAAGACACAATTCTGTTTCTAGCATAAAATTTTCGAGTTGGAATTAAGGATTTTTGGTGGAATCACTTCCAAACTTAATGATTTTAAAAAGGAGTCTGTAGACCTTTAACGTGCAGACTACCATCCATCGTGCCATCGCCACCCCCAAGAACTCCCAAAAAATTTTTGAGAATTACGAAATATACAAACAAAGTAAACTAAACAGCTTCTTGAAAAAATTTTTATACAACAAACATTTCAATTTAAATCTATTTAGTTTTTCTAATTTTAATTTTAACTCACTTTGAATATGTGAACAAATAGTTACATAATTTTTTAACATTGAAACATTTCCTTAAGAAAATTATTTTCTTTTTGCAATATTGAAACAATTTCCGAAGAAAAACAAAATTTTTTTTTGTATAATATTGAAACATTTTGTGAAGAAAATGATTTTCTTTTTTTAATATTGAAACATTTGCTGCAGAAAATTTCTTTATTTTTGTAATATTGAATTCTGAAGGAAGTTGGTTTTTTGCCATTATTACTTATGTATGTATATAAATTATAGTTACCTAATATATGTATGTACATACATATGTATCTTAAGAAGAAGGTGTATAAACCTTGTTTTTTCGAAACAGTTCTGGTAAGAAAGTAATTGCGTTTGCTGCGGAAATTTATTTCGCATACTCTTTTATGCTCTATTCGGCATTCTATGCTATTTTTACTATTTACAAGAATTTTAAAAAGTTATATACCTATTGGTCATACAAACGCTCAAAGCATACTTGGTGAGTCTCACTCAAATTACAAAAATTATCACTAAAACATATTGTTTTTATTTATTTTTTTTATACACTTATGTACATATTTTAAAGTCTTTACAACTTTGTTTCAGAACCTTAATAGGTTTTTTAAAAACACAGCATTTAATTTCTAATAACTGCATGGTTTTTTTTATACATATACTCGTATATGGGCAATTTCCATGATATCGAACGACGCACGCATTTAAAGTGAAAAGAGAAGTCAAAACAAAACGGATTTTTATTTTAAGCGTGCAGTAAAGCTCTTAATTAGCATTACAATTGGTGATTTTGGCCAATTTTTCATTTATAAGATAATTGGAAAAAACCTAGGCATTCGCACGTGACAGTGGTTTTTGGCAGCCAACGATTCAAACGCCGATTTCAGCGAAACATCAAAAAATATATCACTGTGAATAACTTTAGAATGTTGTGCATTGGTGTTTCTTAATGAGGTTTTTGTTTTAAGCCAAAAAGTATTTCTACTTTTATTTTTTTATATTTAATTTTAATATCTGTCGCACGTGACATTTTTCTCCATCATGATTTAATATTGTTTCCGTTGCCCTTTTTTACGAAATTATATATAAACAAAATTAGTAAAATTCTTTTTTAAATCAATAGAACTAATAAATATATTTGTTCAATTCACAAGCTCGTCTTAACATCATATTTATTGTGTAATCGTTTTATTATACAGTAATGTATTTTGTTTTTCTTGATAATTTTCAAACAAAAGAATGTATGTATATTCTGAATATAGGATTCAATTATATATGTTTTTGTTTTTATACGTAGTTGTATTGAGACCAGGCCTGGGATTAATTTTCGAAAAATTTGTCGAATATGTTCTAACTTATACCATAAATTAAATTCTTCTTAATGATTCATTTCAGTTAAATTTTCAAACTATTTAAATCTAAATTGCTTCTAATGAAAAACTTAAAAAATAAATCGCCTTATGAAGTTTCCATACCTGGTACTAAATTATGGCATTCGATTCGATTCTAAAAAACGTACTAATAGTTTTCAATTTACATGCCTCTTAATGGGGAAATGAAAAAATATTCTTCAGTTCCGAGGTGAGTATTGAAGCTATTTGAATGAATTTTATAGAAGATAAAGACCTATATGAAGAATTATTCTGCATTATTAGCACAAAAAGTGTATTTTTTGGATTATGACGTTAATGAAGTAAATGAGCGATATATACATTAATCAAATTTTAATGTGAATCAGTTTAAATTTAAAGAGAAAAAGTTTTTTTTCGTAAATTAGAAGGCGTTGAATTTCTTTTTTCTTCCATTCATCTGTTAATATAATTTTGAAGTGAATTAGTTTAAACCAGTGGTGCTCAAAAAGAGAAATGAGTATGTATTGGTGATTGAAAATAGAAATTAGAATGAATTGGTGCAATTGCATTAAAAAAAAAAACAATTTTTTTCATTTCTGATTGCATACAAGGCATTCCACATTTTTTTTATTTAATGTATTAATAAATAAATTTATGAGCGCCTACAAAAATGTTCAACAAGATTTTTTTATTTATTCTATTAAAAATTTTTCTTATAGGATATTCAAAATCAATGTGCATTCCGCATTCTTTCATTGTTTCTTAATTAACTATTTCCTAATTTTATTCCATCTGGTAAAATATTTAATCCTTTCGTACTAAAATATTTTAAATTTTTAAAGATAGAAACCAAACTGGCGTACGCCGGTTTGAACTCAGATCATGTAAGAATTTAAAAGTCGAACAGACTTAAATTTTAAGAACCTACACCTAAAATTATTTCAACTTCAACTTTTCTCTCTTGCAAGTTTTTTTTTCAATTTTTTTCGACGCCGTTTTTGCTTATCTAGATTTAAATAGTTTAAAACTAATTTTAATAATTTCATTTTCAAGCTCAAGGTCTTTTTTATGCCTGATAATACTATACAAAGAAGTAGCGAAATATTGACGAATTATACGGTGTTCAGACATGTGTTTTTTATTCAGTCAATTATTCTGTTTATTGACACAATAATTTTAGTGTTCAGACATTCAAAATTTAGCTAACTCAATAAGCATTTGACAACGCATTTGTAGATAATCATTTTGGCAACTTCGTTACCATTTGTAAATAATTTTGCTTAGTAAAGACACTTTTGAGAGTGGTGTATTTCAAGTTTTGGTCAATATTTATAACAATAACTTAATTAATATTTTGTATGGAATATTGAGCTCAATAATGGCATTTATTGCGTACAAAAAACGTGTAAATTTTTTTTTTTAATTTTACATTTACGATGGTTTCGCACGTGACCAACTTTACGCAAGTACCAAGATTAAAACCTTATTTTTTTCCACCGTTTTTTTTTATATTAATTGTATAAAAATCTCTCTTTGTGGTCAATAATTAATGAGCTTTGTGCATGTACTTTCGACGCATTGACAATAAATGTTGTTTTTTTCAATGTCGCACGTGACATCGAAATGTGCCACAAGTTCCAATTATGGGTCTGCTTTCCAGGTGCATACCAAAAGTGCCCGAACTCGTACAAATTTATCCAAAAGCGTTCCAGATAACAATTTTTCTATAATTTTGACAGAAAATGAGAGGGTAAAATTTTTCATTTCCTGTACAAAATTGCACGAACTTTTTCTTTGGGTAAGTTTGGACTAGAATTAAATTATCAGCTGCTTTTTATTGACATATGAAACTAAGAAATGAATTAGAAAATTTGCAAGGAAATAAAAAAGTTTTTAGTTAGGAATTTATAAAAAAGCAAAATGGAAGAGGTTTCGAATAAACTTGAAGTTGTCAATACATACATTTGTGCATATTTATCACTTTATTTAATAAAAATTGCCTTTTACTTTCTTCAGTTTTTTTTTATTCACTTTTTTCAGCGGTTGTCAATGATGCAAATGTTTTGCTTTTAAAATATTACACATTTTAAGCGCATAAAATCACTGATTTAAAAGTTATTTGAGAAAGTAAACAGTACTAGTATTTCAAGATGTTAAATTGTGGTTGGTTTTTTACGTTCCTGCAATTTTGGGCAACTTTGTCACATTCAGAGAGTAATTTTCTTTTTACTCTCAAAAGTTCAGGCACTTTAGTTATGCAGCCGGATCAGGCCTTATATTTGTAATCGCACAGTTTCTTATGCATACTTTTTTTTGGCTATGTGTAACCTCAAATAGATTTTACAGCGCAAAAGTCAATGGATAATGCTTCTCTTTAAGAATGGTTCTCGAAACAAGGCGTGCATTAGAAGTATCCAAAAAAAAAGAGTTACGCTTTTGTCACTTTGGATTTGAATATCTTATGTACAATTCTTTTTACATTAGTTAAATTTTCTTGTTTCTCTGTGATATTTTAATTTTATGGTCTCGGTGGACCTTTCGGTCGAAATGTCAATATATAAAAACACAACACAACGTTACCTTAATTGTGGAAGTCATGATTTGTTTCGAATCGAGTTTTATGCATATTTCAGGAAGCATATACATAATTATAATACTGTAATAAAACTTTGATGAAGAAATTGCTGTGCTCCGACTGACCATTGAATAATCAATCAATAATCAATAGAAAGAGGCTGCCTTAAAAGTAATAGCGATTAAAAAACTTGAATTGTTATCAACTCTTTTCCTTCTCCTATAAAGTAAGCAAAACATTAGTTAGGGTCTTTATATCTGAAGGTAAAACGATAAGTATGTTTGGTATAAAATAAAAAATACTAATATTTTTTTTTTAATTTATGCAAGATTGTAACCACACAGATATAATTTGCAAACTTATAAATAGCAATACTTAGTTTTTTCTATTTTTTTTTTAAAGCAAAAATTAAAATTATAAATAAACAATTCTTAGAATTATGAAACACACACAAACTTGTTAGACAAACTAAATTATTTTCTTCGGAATTAATAGAAGGCCTCTTTGTTTTCCTACTGCTCGAAATATAATTTTGCCCTCCGTTGGATAACAATAGGAAAATTTCTAATTTGTTTGCACGTTTTCAATTGTACTTTTTTTAAGCAATAAAAAAAATTTCATTAAACATTTTGTTGACTGGTTTAAGTGGAACATTTCAGATAAAATAATCCTTAAACTAATTCCTCTCGATTAGATTGTTTTGGCAAATGTTTATTATACCTGGGGCTTCATAAACTAATAATAAAACTTTTTTCTCAAGAAGAACATACATTAGAGATCCAGAGCTTTGTTTTTTTGCACTTGTGTAAATAGTTTTCTATTTAATTTTAAATCATATTTGATATGAGAAGATTCAAATCTGCAGCCATTATTTAATCTGAAGACTAAAATTTAGCTTGACTTTATCTCATACTATTAATTTAATTTTATTTTTGGTTTTTCTTAGAACCGGGTAATGCCCCCCCGCAATAAGTTGAAAAAAAAAAAATTTCCTAAAGATGTTAACCGAGAATAAAGATGATATCGAGAATTTATATAAAAATAAGAAATAAAAAACTTTAAAGCTTAATTAAATAGATTGTTCGAATAATAAAAAAAGTTAAAAAACAAGTATGTTTTTAGAAAAATGTTCAGTTTACTTTCATTCACTTTTTACAGCTGTTGTCAATGATGCAAATTATGCATGTTAAGCGTCTAAAATCACTAAAATAAAACAGCAATAGTATTTCAAGATGTTAAATTCTGATTTTTTGCGTTCCAGCAATTTTCGACTACTTTGTCACATTCAGAGTGTAATTTTCTTTTTACTCTCAATAGTCCGGATTGTTTTGTTATGCACTTGGCACAGACCTAATGTAACGTAATGGGGTTTCACTCGGAAAAAAATAAGACATAATTATGCGACGAAAGGGTAAAAGTTAATGGCAAAACAGTACGGCCACACATGTTTTATCATAAGTTTTTGAACTTGAAATCCTTGCACAAGGTGGCAATACTGAACATGCTTAAATTTAATTTATTTTTTTTTTTTTGATAAAACATTAATCAAGGAATTTATTAAAACAAAAACACACCGAAATCTGATCAAAATTTTCACACAAAATACAAAAATGTACTATGTATTTATGTGCACATATGTATTAATTACTTTAGTTACAAATTCCAACTTTTAGTAGCACTCGATTGAAGAAAACACGACTACACCAACAACAACAGCAACACAACAACAATACGTATTTTTGTGATAAGTATATTCCACAGAAACCATTTCCAGTTTAAAAAAAAAACAACTACAACCACTAAATTTGTATTTATTCAAACAAGAGAAGAAAAAAAAACGTTTTCCTTATCAACAAAAGGAAATGTCGAAAAGATTGTTATTAGAAAAAAAAACTGATTGTTTTTGTTTTATAGTTTTTAATTTGTTTCAAACAACGTTATTTGGGGAATTTTATTTTTAAGTGGGGGTGTTTCTATGTGTTTTTTTTTTTACTGAAGTAATTTAATATATTGCCAGTAGTGAAATGATTGCAAATCATTTGGAGTGACCGACCCTGACATTGTAGCACCATCGATTTTTATCTTATTTGTTGCGTTCATCAAAGATCCGATAAATTTCTCTCCACTGGGAGTAGTTCAAAGAAATATCAATTAAAAATATGTATAAAATATTATCTGATAAGTGAAAAAGCGCGAGAATGTCATTGAAAAAAAAATTCAATTAAGGAAAAAAAAATCTAATTTCTCCTCCTGCTCTTTCTTCATCCACTCCAAATTGCCGGCAAAAGTGAATAGGTCTTCAAATGCGCACAATGTTTTCATTTCAATAAATATTATCATTGAAAATGCACTTTAATCAATTGGAAATAAAGAAAAAGTTTTAATTAAAAACACCAAAAAATCATTTGGTATTCATTTCTAGAAAACTTTTTTTTAAATTAAAGCATGATTGAAATTGATTTAAAAAAAAAATTGTGAACTTGAATTCTACTTCTGCTACGTGAAATGCCATGCATGCATGTGCAACATTGTTGCTGATATATTAAATTAATGATAAGTACAGTGTGGGAAGAAATAATAGGGTTTACATACACATTTCAATATAATCGTAAATACGTTTTTATTTTTAACTTGTACAAAATAAAAAATACACATACATTAAGTTACGTTAGGTGGCGGATCCCCCTCGAAGTAGACCGTCCCATTTAGGGCAGAGCTTAGGCCCATTGTGATACCACAAGCCGTTCACACCCGGAGATCAGACATTCGCCACACGAAACCACCCCGGTAAAACCCACTATTGCGAAAATTCTCACGCGGTAGAGCTCAGTCAATGATGACAAGAAATGTGAGGCGAAGAATCTCCTACCGTTTCATGGCAAGAGATGGGCACTGGCACATAAGGGGAATAACCAATCTGATCTCCTTACTATTTATACCGCCTACATCCAACCGAAAATGAAATACAACTCTCATGTATGGGCCGCTGCCCCAAAGACTATTTTCAAGTTGCTCGACCCTGTATAGGAAAGAGCGAGACGTGGGAAAATTCAAAATAGGCTGCCAATAAACACTAATCCCTCTACCCTTTCTCCCAAAACCTTATTTCCCAGTTCCGGCGCAATGCACCGCATATGTAGGGCTCATCCCCTGAGTGCCGTTTCAAAAAAAAAACAACCTTCTCCTCCTCCTTCACAGTTCCTGCAAAAACCCCGAGAGTATTCTATCGGCATGCCTTCTAATGAGGTAATAATCCGCGAGAACCGCGACAGTGCGATTGATGGATATGCGATTCAAGTAAAGAAGACACTTAGTACTTTTCTTATCCCGGTTGGTTCAGCAGAGTCTAGCAATACTGCACGTCCCTTCATGCTGCCAACGAAACTGGTCTTCTTACATACACTAAATTCAATTTGCCTATATATAAATTCAATTAAAAAATTACCGTTCTGTTGTATTCCAAAATATTATTATGGTGGTAGCGAATGCCAAACTAGTTAACACGTTGACTACTATACCAAAAGTACTGGGTTCGACCCCAGTGTCGGATTAATTAAGTTATAAAAACACTTTGAATTTTTTTTTCTGTTCATTAGTGCACCTTTCTGCCTTCTGCACCGCAGAGAGTAATTTTAATGCGGCGAACTAATCGTAAATACGAAGAAAAACACGAATAAGTGTCGTATAACTACAAGCTGTTACTTTAAACGGCCTCGTCCATAGCTGCCTACATAGGACCATGGTTGTAACCAGGCGATTTTATTTACAATAAACGAAGTAGTCTAATGTTATCTCCATAATGAATGATGGATCGTTGAGTGTATGAGGATCTTCGAAAAAAATTTATTTTACTGCTACTGAAGTTGGTATAAAACCAGACTGGTATTGACACCAAGAAGTGTTCTTGTTGACTTCTATTTTCCATTTAAGATAGTATTTCTTCGAGCAGGTTGCTACCATTCGATAAAAATAATTTGATACAAACTAATCGAATAACCGATTAATTTTATTCCAATACCATTTCGCATATCAAAACAAGGCGAATTCATAACAGATGAACTTACCAGCCCAGCTGCTTGACTATTTATCACTGTTTAACGTCAAGTTGTATGAATTATTTTGATTTTTGCTTGTTGTTGTACTACTGTTGTATCAATTCGCCTTGTTTCAAATCACAAAATTTGAAGCATTATGGAATTTAATGCGATTCCAAAATTTTGCTTTAATAAAAAAAAAAATAATAATAATATATGTATTTGAAAAGTTATTTTACTTCTGAAGACCTTGTAAACGGAGATCGTTAATATGTTAATACGAACTATCTACGTCAATGCGATGTTAATATGTACAAATTTATATTCATATTTTAAAAAATTACCATATGTGTGTGTGTATGTATGATAGTATAATAGAAACGTGCAGATATTGCAATTTTCTTGTTAGTACTTTTTTACTTTTAATCAATTTTTTTTTGTCATAAAAAATTATAATATTATATTATAAACTTTCAAAGCCAAAAATGGCTAAATATAGCAAAAAAAAAAACCAAAAAGGTGATTGTGATTGCCTCTTCTTTTTCCCCGATACAAATAACAACAAAAATAATAATGACTACTTTCACTGAAAAGTTTAAATTTCTGTGAATAACTCTTTCTAAGTTGCAAAAAAGCAAGATAATTAGTTAATTAAAAACTGATAAATTTATTATTCAGAAATCAATTTTTATCAAACTGAAGACGAGTTATAATTAAAAAAAAAAAGGACTGACATTATAATTGAAATTGTGTATATTTATTGGTAAGTCAAATCGTTTTATTACATTAGAGCCAGTTATTTTTTTGTTTATACATAGTTTAAACGTGGTTTAAACTTAAATTGATGTTTTCTTTTCTGAGGAATATTATGCCTTTATTCTTCTCTTAAGATTTATTTCAGTTCTTTTCTAAAAAAATATGTACGTTGTGTTATTTTAAAAGTGCAACGCGTTCTTATCTGAAGATGTTCCCCTTAAAAAGCAAAAAAGAAATGTTGCATGTTCAACACTCGTTTTATATTAAAAACTGGTTTTGTTGTTGTTTCTGTAAAAATAAATAGATTTAAAAAGAATAATAAAATGTTTGTTGTATAAAAAAATTTCTCAAGACTCTGTATAGTTAATTTTGTTTGTATATTTTTGCAATTCTCAAAGATTTTTTGGGAGTTCTTCCATAAACTTGTGAAATTTTGTAACTTGTGTTCAGAATTTAATTAAAAGCCTACTGACAATTTTGATATTAGTATATAGACCAGCTAAACTATATAACAAACATAGCTAAATAATTGTAAAATAAATTATTTTTTATATGTAATTAATTAAAATGGGCTAATGTGATAATTACTAAGAAACAAACTGAGTCAAAGACAAAAATTCTAAGTCACACTGACAAACACTTGCCAAACTTTCATCTTCAGCGTTCTTCGTGTCTTTTCCACCGTGTGTAGTTATAAGTAGATGAAAATTATTAGCTTTATATATGTAAAAATGACGTTCGAATTAAAAAGCATTATCTAACAATATACAATTATTTTTAGTTTGTCTCTCATGATAATTAAAAAATATTGTATTTTATATTTATTGCTATGCAATGGTTGTACTTTTTTTGTTTTATGCCGAAACCTTTGTTCTTTTGTAAACGTGAAATATGCAACACTTAAAAATAAGTTGAACATTTAATACTGTTGCCAAAACACATGTTACACTTCTGATAAACTTTTTTTCACTTTTAGATAAGGGTGACGATGGCACGATGGATTGTAGTCTGCACGTTGACTACGAATCCAAAAACAGACCTGGGTTCAACACCAGGTTCAGACTAAAATTTTAAAATAAAAATAAACATCTCGAATTTTTCTGATGTGCATTAGTGTGTCTTTGTGTGTCAGTTGTTGTCGGAAGGTTTCAGTGGCGAAGGCATAGTCACTAGTCACTGAACAATACCGGCTTCAGCTTGATAGCAATCCACAATCGCATCAGAACGCCCTCCTTCGTCGGTATTGTGTAGCACCGGCGAAGTAAAACAATAATAAAAAAATGGCTACTGAACCGAAGCTTCAGCACTGCTACGAGTATAAACAAAGAACGTGTGAAAGCACAGCTGCAAAAATAATTAATTAAGCTTCACCTCCTGTCGTTTCTCCTACTATCCTTTTCCCATAGTTCCAGCACAATGCTTCGCATGTGTAGGAGTCATCTCCTGAGTGCTGGTCCCAGATAAAAAAAAAAAGAAAACAACATTATTTTAGCTCGGCTCCTTCGCCCGTTTAAACTCTAGTTCGAGCAGTCAAAACTTAACAGCTGTTAAGCAATACACAAATCAAATAAATGTTTTGTTTATTATACACGCCAGCTTATTTTTTTTCTTACTTGGGGTTACACGATCAAGTTTTGGCAGAAAACAGCTGATTACTATTCTTATGAACAGTGAAGACTTCTTGATAAATGAACTTGCTTAAAACTTGCGTGCAGCCTACGTCACAGCTATCAATCCACATTAATTTTGAGAAGCAGTATGTGTAAAAAATTTGAGGTGTGGCTGCAGCGTTACTGTGTTGCGATGTTTATTTTCTTTTTAATATTTGATATTTTTATTAGAAATTTTCAATGTTGCCATATTTTTTTTCGTAAAAATATGATAATATCACTTCATTTGACATTTCTTAAAGTATCATTGAAAAACAACTTGATGGATCAAAGGCAGATTAGGTTTTATTTAAGTTGAACAAAACTACAATACAAATGTTAAATAGGACACCTTTACTAGTTGGAATGGCGGCTGGGTTATCCGATGATTTGAGTCTTGTTTCTTCAAGGAGGAAGTCTTTACAATCTGGCAAGCTTGCTTGATACCGTGGCTGTCCTCCGGAACTTTGTGTCATTTCACTTGTGTGGGTTACAGGACTTAGGAACATTCGGGGTAATGAGATGGCTGATGAGCTGGCGAGGCTGGCTTCACCAACGGCTATACTATTTCCGGATTTAGGGGTCCCGTTTGCATTGCACCAATACAGAAAGTGGTGTTTTTCAGGGGAAAAGCTCAGGACTGGTGGAGGACAGGTACTGCATTTAATGGTCGCTGAAGAAGCTGTGAGAACGCTTCGGACAAAGAAACTATCTTCTGCGTTTGTCCGGGTGTGGGTAGGTCCAGACTAAAATTGTTTTAGGTGCCTTTTTTGAACAACTTGGAGCTGGGATCTAAGTTGGACCTAACAGACTTATTGGGATACTTCAACAGCACAGGGTTGCAGCGACATCCTTTGGTTTCTACGGGGCTAAGGTAATAAATTGTCATCTACTCTGCTATTTGAGTCGACCCTACCTGGTCGACTGCCTTTCAACCTAACCGAACCTACTAACCTAATGCTAAACATAAAAATGATTTTATTAATTCAGATAAGTCTTTTATAGTGAGTCTTTCTTGTCTGCGTGGGTTTTCGTGAACGTGACTAATATTGATATGGCCGTGCACTGATATGAGCTGTAAATAAATTTAAAAATGATAATAATTTTGATTTAGTAAAAACAAATCAAAACTTTTTTTATATTCTTTCAAGCTTTAAACTAACGTTATCAATTAGAATAGACATAAACACATTATTACAAAATATATTGATAAGAAATTAAAATTTATTAAGAAACGGCAAAACAAACAATGAAAACCAATAAACACGAAT